>JACYFF010019584.1:11087655-11176974 GCA_017589665.1 Selenicereus undatus
CCATTTGACCACCCTAACAAGTAGAAACCAACAGCAATTACATAATGTAAACATCAATATCATTGAATATTCATAATGAATCAACTCAAACTGTAGGAGGTAAAAAATTATCCATCCAATCAAGACCTGCCACGTGGAAAATCCAATGTTTTTATTTTGCCTAATTATGCGCTGCCACGTGTTAAATTAAATATTTGATGAATAATTATGACGGTCAATCAAAAAGCGCCACGTGGCATAAATGATGCAGAAAATAAGTGATTATTCCTTTTAATGAAGACGAGAAGGAAAACCCCAACTCCGACTTCTCTATAAAAAGGGAGTGAACCGCCTCATTCAAGGGTCGGCATTTTTGGAGAAGAATTCACAAGAGCTCAGAAACTCTCTCTGAAAAAAGACAACAAGCACTCCAAATACGTGTCGTCTACTTACAGAGATCAAATCCTCGATAGAGATCAAGCCTCTTAGGCCCTCTCTCGAGACAAACTATTCAAGATTATTCAAGGAGATCGAATCAGAGGATTTATTATACTTGTTTCTTGTAACAATTATACAGAGATTGCACCCATATACAATATCAATACAAAAATTCAATTTGTTCATCAATTTCTTGTCTAATTTATTTTAGGCTCGAAATTTGTGTTTACAAATTTTTGGCACGCTCGGTGGGACCATTCTCTGCCTCTCATCTCTTTCTCCAACCCACGAACTCTACATGGCCCCTAAGAACGCCATCCCTCAGCCTTCAAAGAAGGATGTCCGATCCACATCTCAAGGATCAACAGCCGCTAGCGTTACATCTAGCGGGATCATGACTCGAAGTATGGCAAAAGTTGCTGCTGTGATTGCCATAAAACAATCAGTTGGGACAGTCCCGTCACAATCTCGCGGGATCCCAAGCCTCGACTCCAACTTACCTAAAGGAGTCAGCAAAGTCCTTTCGCATTCTTTGAAACAAAAATCTGTTGCAGGCTTCAAAATGCACCCAACAATATGTCAAGAGGTGGGCGAGCTCCAAACTCAGGCAAACCCCACCTTCGAACCTTTCGGTGAAGAAGATCATAGCTATACTAACAGTGACTCCTCACCGACATCGCCAAGACAGTTGGTCGCCGAATCGGAGACCGAATCCGCCGATTCTGTTATTATGCCAGCCATGGTGACGGAGGTGACCAACGTAGAAGAACAGCTCGCGGATATAAAAGCAACATTAGAGAGGCTCGCTAAAGAGAACCTAGAAAAAGACGCTCAAATCAAGCGCCAAAGTGAACAGATCGCTACTCTGATGAAGAAGTTGGAGAAGCGATTATTCGAATCTTCTAGCAAAGGCTCAGACGGAGAAGAGTCCGACAAGGAGTCTAACCGCAGCGAAGACTCTGATGACGAGCGTATGAAGAAGAATGAGTCCTCGTTGGCGTCGATGTCTGTCGAGCAGATTCAAAGCTTGATCGCGAATGCTGTTAAAGCCCAATTAGGGGGAGGATCTCGTAAGACGCATCTATACACAAAACCTTATACAAAAAGGATCGATGCTCTTCGCATGCCTCATGGATATCAGCCCCCTAAGTTCAACCAATTTGATGGTAAGGGCAATCCCAAACAGCACGTCGCCCATTTTATTGAGACGTGCAGCAAAGCTGGCACCGAGGGGGATAGATTGGTGAAGCAGTTTGTCAGGTCTCTCAAAGGAATCGCCTTCGATTGGTACACGGACCTGGAGCCCGAGTCTATTAACAGTTGGTAACAAATGGAGCATGAATTCCTCAACAGGTTCTATAGTACCCGGCGCACTGTTAGTATGATGGAGTTGACAAATACTAAGCAGTGGAAGGATGAGCCGGTCCTTGATTACATCAACCGCTGGAGATCTCTCAGCCTCGAATGCAAAGACCGTCTGTCTGAGGCCTCCGCCGTCGAGATGTGCGCTCAGGGCATGGAGTGGGACCTGCTTTATGTCTTGTAGATGAGCAAGCTCAGGACCTTTCAAGAGCTAGCTACGAAGGCGTATGACATGGAGATGACGATAGCAAATCGTCGCAGCAAGCTGTCCTCCTCATATGAGTTCAAGAAGGACAAAGGTGAGATGAAGAAGACCTCAAAGCCTTCCAAGGCGCCCGCAAAGGAATCCATGGCCATTTCCGTTGAGGAGCCTGTACGGATTTCAGGCAAATCTAGGCCGGAAGAGAAGAAAGGAACATCCTCGAGGGACGTTGGGCGGAAGCGACCAACGTTAAAGGAGCTCCAAGAAAAGAAGTACCCATTTCCTGATTCAGACTTGTTAGGAATGCTGGATGATCCACTTGAAAATAGGATCATCGAACTCCTTGAACCTAAGCGACCAGAAGAAGTTGGAATGACAAGTGACCCAAAGTACTGTCGCTATCACAAGGTTGTTAGCCATCCTTTAGAGAAATGCATTACTCTCAAAGAGCGCATTATGCAACTAGCTAGGGATGGAAAAATCATATTGGACCTGGATGACTCCGCCGGGGCCAATCATATTTCTGCTGATGTGGAGTACTCTCCTCCATCACGGCAACAAAGGCCTGCTCGATCTTGTCAGCAAGGGGAGAGTAGTGCACTCTGCTCTCAAGGACTATTCACCATTCAGTTCCAAAGTTTGGAACCTGTCATCGCTCCCTTGACGGTTAGGGGACCAGTGATGGAGACAAATTCCAATCCGGCCGAAGACAAAGAAGGGTGGACGATTGTCACTTGAAGGAGGCCAAGGAATCCAAAACAAGCTCAGCCACCGCCCCTTCGCCAAAGGAAGAGACAAGGCAGGAGGAAGACTCCTCGGTGTGCGAAGAGCAAGAAAAAGTCAAAGGCTGGCAAGAGACACGAAGTCCAACCTATTGACTTACTCGAGCAAGAGCCGCTCGTTCCTATCACACTGAAGGAATTTTTCCCAGTGAGATTTTTTGAGAAGATCACTGTTAACATGACTTCGTGTTATGAGCTGGAAAATGAGGAAAATGAGGAGGAAGCAAAGTTAGAAAAACCTACCAAAAATGATGGTGAGGTTCTAGCTATTTTAGAGACCTTACCGAGCTGTGACGATTGGAGACAAATCTTCAGCTTGCCAAAAGAGATACGTCAACAGATTGCTGCTACCCTGCAGCACCCAAAGCTTTATGTTGACAAGCTAAAAAGTGCAGGTCAACCAGTGGAAGATGTTGCTCATTATACTGCTTGCAACACCGCCATCACTTTTACTGATGATTACCTGTTGTTGGGCTCCAAGCCTCACAATCGCCCCCTGTTCGTCACTGGATACATCAGGGAGCAAAAAGTCAGACGGATCCTTGTGGATGGAGGGTCAGCTCTTAACATCCTGCCTAAGTCCACAACGAATGACTTAGGGATCACAGTGGAAGAGCTTTCTAAGAGTCGGATGGTGATCCAAGGATTTAGCCTAGAGAGTCAGCGCGCGATTGGTATGATCCGCTTGGAACTGATAATGAGAGACCTATCAACATCTTCGATCTTCCATGTAATTTACTCTAAGACTTCCTACAAACTATTGCTCGGACGCCCATGGCTTCATGAGCATGGAATAGTAGCCTCAACTCTCCATCAATGCCTCAAGTACTATCGTGGAGGATAAAGAAAGGTTAATAGGGATACTAGGCCATTTACCAAAGTAGAGTCGCATTTTGCTGATGCCAAATTCTTTGAAGAAGTTGCGGCACCTGAAGAGATGATGATATCGACCATTGCCTCCACAGGTGAATCGAAAGTTACCAAGGGTGCGCAGGCAACCACGGGGCGCGATGATGCGAAACAACAACAAAGGAACAGAGAGGACGATAAAGAAGTTAGCGAAACGCAACCCGCTAAACAGGTCGCGGGACAGGTCGCTGCTTCACCAAACCCCATGACACCGCTTTTGAGGTATGTTCCGAAATCCCGTCGCAGGAAAGGAGAATCACCCTTCGGTGGAGTTGTAAATGGAGAGGCTGAAGGTAAGATTATTAGGAACGCTGACGAGGCAAGCTTGGGTGCCCTTAAAGGAAATGTCACATTGCCAATGCAAAAGGTGTACCGACCAAAGGTGAGCAGACAACCTCTCCCTGGGTTCGTTTCTTCTTCTGAGGCTTTGTTGAAAGAGGAGAATGACTTGCCGCATACACGGACCAAGGAGGGATTCGATCCGAATGCATACAAGCTTATGGAAAGAGCTGGTTACGACTTCCAAAACCCCGCTACCTTGGGGAAGGTGATCGAAGTCAAGCCTCACAGTCTCAATGAAACCCAAAAAATGATTCAAGAGCAAGGAGGTTCAGTCGGTGTATCTAAAGTCGGACTTGGTTACACACCGCTGCAGCCAATCAAAATCTCAGGGCGACGCAAGGTCAGGTCCAATGCGACTCAATATGTCTCTGCTGAAGAAGTAGACGAGAGTGAAGAAGAAAATGCTCAACCTCTTGTAAAGCCTTCTGTATTCGATAGGTTGCAACCATCTGCCTCAAGGAAGCGTCCGTCCATCTTCACTAGAATCAAGAGCGGCCAAAGCCTTGAGTCTTCTGTTCCCTGGAGAATAAGGAAGCATGCACAACTAAGACCTTCGGTGTTCAGCAGAATCACAGAAGTAGAAGGACCATCAAATTCCTTACCCCAAGAGCAAAAGGATTCGGTGTTCAATCGACTTGGTGATGGAAACGAAGTGCAAAGCTCCATCCCTTCGCGCATGAAGCGCTTTTCAATTCTGGATGTAAAGACGGATGGTCCTCTAAGGGTGAAGAGACGCACTGTGGTCTTCACTGGTCAACCAAGAAGTTTTGATAGCGACAAAGGAGATGAGCAAGAAGAAGTTACTTCTTCGAATCACATCATAGGTCGAGAATGCGAGGATTCAGACTCAGAGACGGAGCTTGCAGAGACTCCTAAAACCCATGAGGACGGGGAGCAAGCTACAATCGATGATCTGAAAGAACTGAATCTTGGTACTACAGACGAACCTCGCCCCATTTATATAAGTTCGTTGCTGACGTCCGAGGAAGAAAGTCAGTACTTTGATCTCCTCTCCGAATATAAGGACGTATTCGCATGGAGCTATAAAGAAATGCCAGGACTTAATCCCAAGATTGCTGTCCATCGCTTGTCCATCAAAAGGGGAGTGTCGCCAAAAAAACAGCCTCAGCGACGTTTTCGTCCAGAGTTGGTACCTGAAATTGAAAAAGAAGTCCATAAACTCATTGAAGCAGGGTTCATTCGGGAGGTAAAATATTCAACCTGGATTGCAAACATTGTCCCCGTAAGGAAGAAAAATGGACAACTTCGCATTTGCGTAGACTTTCGGGATCTCAACGGCGCATGTCCAAAGGACGATTTCCCGCTCCCCGTCACCGAACTCATGGTTGATTCGACCACAGGGCACGAGGCTTTATCATTCATGGATTGTACTGCAGGGTATAATCAAATCCAAATGACGCCAGAAGACTAGGAGGCCACAGCTTTTCGCACACCCAAATGCATTTTCTATTACAAGGTGATGCATTTTGGCTTAAAGAATGCGGGGGCGACATATCAAAGGGCAATGCAAAAGATTTTTGATGATATGCTCCACAAGACAATTGAGTGTTACGTCGATGACTTGGTAGTCAAATCTAAAAAGAAATGCGACCATATTCCAGATCTTCGTAGCGTCTTCGAATGTCTGCGGAAATGTCAGTTGAAGATGAACCCACTCAAGTGTGCGTTTGGAGTCACTTTTGGGAAATTCTTGGGCTTTGTCGTCCTCCATAAAGGGATCGAGATTAACCAATCCAAGATCAAACCAATCCAAGAAATGCCTGAGCCTAAGAATCTCAAAGAGCTTCGTGGCCTTCAAGGTCGCCTGGCATATATTCGAAGGTTCATATCGAATCTAGCTGGTCGTTGTCATCCTTTCAGCCACCTCATGAAAAAGGAAGCACCTTTTGATTGGGACGAGTCATGCCGCGAAGCCTTCGTGAAAATCAAGAAATACTTGTCGAACCCTCCAGTATTGGGAGCACCAATCCTTGGCAAGCCTCTTATACTCTACGTTGCGGCTCAAGAACAATCGTTGGGAGCACTATGTGCTCAAAAGAATGAGGAAGGAAAAGAAGTAGCTCTGTACTATTTAAGCCATACATTGGTGGGGGCTAAATTGAAGTATTCACCCATGGAAAAGATATACTTGTCACTTATATTTGTCGTTCAAAAACTCAAACATTACATGCAAGCATATACGGTGCACGTGGTCTCTAAAGCCGATCCCATCAAGTACATTCTGTCAAGGTCGGTCCTCAGTGGGCGGCTTGCGAAATGGGCTATGATCTTGAAGCAACATGATCTTGTCTATGTGCCACAAAAAACAGTCAAGGGGCCAGCACTAGCAGACTTCCTAGCCGATCACCCAATTCCTGATGAGTGGGAGCTAAACGATGACTTACCAGTTGAAGATGTGCTCTTTGTCGAATTCCTCCCACCTTGGGAAATGTACTTTGACGGAGCTTCAAGAAGTGATGGGGCTGGTGCTGGTGTAGTGTTTATCTCCCCTGAAAGGCATGTCCTCACCTATTCATTCGTGTTAACCCAGTTATGCTCAAATAACACGGCTGAGTACCAGGCATTGATCTTGGGCCTTCAAATGGCTACCGAAATGGGAATCAAAGACCTTGACATCTATGGTGATTCACAATTAGTCATCAAGCAGCTTCTCGAGGAATATGAAGTCAAAAAGGACGACCTCATGTCCTATCATAAATATGTCTTATGACTGCTCGACAAGCTTGAAACCGTCAAGCTACAACACGTTCCTAGGAGTGCCAACAAGATGGCTGACGCACTCGCAAACCTTGCAGCCACTTTGGCACTGGGGGCAGAAGAAGGCATGAATGTCCCCGTTTGCAACCGGTGGGTTGTTGCACCTCTCACTGAAGAGTCTGGGGAAGAGGTCAATGCGGTTAACGCCCAAGAAGTAGATGGAGAAGATTGGCGTCAACCACTCATTGACTACTTGCATCATGGGAAGCTCCCTAATGATCCAAGGCATAAGACAGAAATCCAACGAAGAGGTCCCCGCTTCTTTTATTTCAATGGGACTCTTTATCGGCGTTCCTTCCTTGGCATTTGGTTACGATGCTTGGGAGACGAAGAAGCAGGACAAACAATGGAGGAAGCACACTCAGGAATATGCGGTGCGCACCAGCCAGGACCCAAATTATGTGATCGAATCAAGAGGATGGGTTATTACTGGCCTACCATGGTACAAGACTGCATAGACTACGCGAAGAGGTGCGAGCCTTGCCAGTTTCATGCCAATTTTATTCATCAACCTCCTGAGTCGCTTCACTCAACCGTGGCATCCTGGCCATTTTAAGCTTGGGGACTGGATGTCGTAGGGCCTATCACTCCAAAATCCTCCGCAGGACACTCGTACATCTTGGCAACAACTGACTACTTTTCCAAATGGGCAGAAGCTATCCCACTGAGAGAAGTCAAAGAAGAAAATGTTGTTGATTTTATTCGAACCCATATCATCTACCGATATGACGTGCCTCGATATATCATCACTGACAATGGCAAACCATTTGTCAACAAGCTGGCGACCGCTCTTTGCGAAAAGTTCAAGTTCGTCCAACGCAAATCCTCGATGTACAACGCACCTGCAAATGGATTGGCAGAAGCTTTCAATAAGATGCTCTGCAACTTATTAAGCAAAGTGGTGGCAAAATCAAAACGTGATTGGCATGAAAGGTTAGGGGAGGCTCTTTGGGCATACAGGACCACGCACAAGACACCGACGGCGCTACGTGGTTCGAGAAGTTTACACCAACGGCGCCTACAGGATTGTCGGTACCGACAAAGTACGAGTTGGGCCGATAAATGGAAAGTTCCTAAAACTTTATCATCCTTAGTATGTTAATGCGTGTAGGCTCCTAAGCAAGAGCCTAAACTGCTCACTGTGCCAAAAAATTGTACTACTCCTGGCCCGCAACAGTATAAACTGTGAACGGCCAACCAAAAAAAAAAAAAACTTGGAATTTCTCATTCGTGCAAGGCAAATTGACCAAGACATTCGTGCACCAATAAGAAAAGGGAATTGGAATTTCTCATTCAAATTTCATTGGATCGACATCAAGTTTATTTCAAAAAATAAATTAATTAATTAACCCAAAAAAAAAAAAGAAAAAAAAAATACATAATGAATTCATATCAAAAAGGCTACGGTGTCCAATGAAAGGTCTTCAAATCTTCGAAAGATTCCTTTACATAAGCTTCGGTTTTCTCCTAGCTAGCTTTGGTGGTCGGGTCTATCACCTCAATGGCATTAAGGGTGTCAATTTGACCCTTCAAGTCGATGACTGCCTGCTCAGCTTCTTGAAGGGAATCTTCACTAGCCATCACTTAACAACAAAGGTCCTTCTTTTGATCATCTAAGGATTGCAACTCTTTCAACAGTTTCTCACGCCTCGAATCCATTTCCCCCAGCTTAGCCTTGAGCACATTATAACGAGCAATCTCTGTATCCAACAGATGGGAAGCTGCGTCGAGCTTACTACCGACTTCTGCACGACGACTTTCTCTCACCTCGATGGTCATTCGGTCGGAGTAGCTCTCTTGCAAATCTTTAAGGTCGCATGCCTGGTGGACCAGTCTTTCAACTTTGTTCTTTAAAGGAGCAGCATCACCTCCTCTCTCATGGATGAGGTCGTAAAGGCTGTCAAACTCGCCCTTAAGGCAATGAAGCTTTTCGAAAGGGGTATGGAGCACTTTGTCAAGAATAACTTGACCCGTCATACGAGCTCCACTCTTGTTCACTTCTCTTATGACGGCATTGACAATGAAAACCGAAACATCTGGTGTCGCCCTTGAAAGACGCGGTGGAGGGAGCACTTGTGGAGCATCGACTTTAGGTGTAGATTCAACTTCATCGTCATCGCCAAGAAAATCCTGCCCAAGGGATGACAAGTGCTCAATTGAAGGGAAACAGTGACTTCCCGATGGTAGAGGAACATATGCCAGCTTCTCCTTAAAATTCATGTCACCGCTTTCTCCCTAAAAAATTAAATAAATAAATAAAAAATAAAAATAAAAAATAATAATAATAATAATAATAATAAAAATAAAAAAGGGGGGAAGGATTAAAATGAGGGATCATGGCGGCGAGCCAAAAAAAAAAGAGAGAAAATGTATGTATGTATTACCATGCATGTGGTGGGGCTAGGATCGCAATCCAAAATGTCCATGATATTTTCCACGCCGTCAGGAGGCGGGAAAACGGTTTTCCCATAGTCTAATTTACTTCCTCCAACATTGGCCATGCCCTGCTCATCAAGAAGACCAACGATGGTAGACTTCAGCTTTCGTCTACATGCTGTAACAGGCAAAGACTCAGAAGTAAGTCTAACCTCGTCGGAGGCCTCTGGTGCCATAGGGACGCTCTGAATAGGAACTGCGGAGATAGGTGTCGCCAAAAAAGCAGCACCCACCCCTGGAATTTCTGTTTGAGGAGCATTGTCTTCTGTTTCAAGAGCTGGAGACCTTAAAGGCTTTTGGGAACGAATGATCTTGAACTTGGGCCTCGAGCCAGAAGGAGCCTCATTTCTCTGACTATTTTGGGCAGGCGAACTGGCTCTCTTCCTCTTTGAGCTCCCTCCAGAATGAGAATCTGATGAAGTGAGGAACATTTTGGACCACCACTCTTGGAAGCGACGAGTGAATTTCCTCTCCAAAGAAGGGCATTGACCAGGAAAAAACACACGAGAATTGGTCCCATAGCGTATACAAGCTTGATGGAGTCGAAGCATAATTTTTGAATTCGGGAGGATGGAGAAATCTATGTCCGCAGGAATGTCCTGATGGAAGCCAAATTGTCTGTTGAACCTATGGGGGCAATAGTGCTCCATAACAAAACTATCCTCACAACGGCAACAGACATAACTCGAACGGATGCTGGCCAAATAAGCAAAGTCAGCCCGCGACAATTGGCCGTTATCGACGAGAGTCGCTTTGAGTCGATGCCTTATAGCAGAATTCCAGCAGAAACCCCTCCCAGAACTGATGAGCTCACGGGCCTCGTCAAGGTCAAATGTTTTAGCTCGACCAAAGCCACTGAACTTCGGCATCCTGAGGTTATTGGAGACGCTATCATCAAAGTCATATGTTCGGAAATATTTAGCCACCCAAGCGTAAAGAAAATGCCAGGGGATATGACCTCCTTTTCTGCCTGGATTAGCAGAGCGACAAATTTCACCAAGGCCTCTATAAATGCTCGCAAGGATGGCCGAAGAAAGACAATATGCTTGACCACCTTCCATGCTTGACGCCACTGAGAAAGTCCCAGGACGAATGCAGCCAACATCCCTGACTGGAAGTGCGAACAAGCACAACTAACATGAAAGAAAGGTTGCGATGAATGTCTCCGTGCGCTCGCCTTTAGGTACGCATAGCTCGTCAAAGACAGCATGAGATTTGTTCCACCCATGAACTTCAGTAGCGGAAGATATAATGTTTGGGAGAGGAACTCGGTTGCGACGGTCTGATTTCGTGGGAGCATAATATTTGACTGGTCCACGGAACCAGAATGCGATCCATTCCTCTATAGTCGGTTTGTGGTCAAAACGTTGTCGAAGAATATGATATGCTTTAAACAAATGAGTGCAACTCCTCCCCATGCCAGATTTGAGCTCTTTAGATGGAGGGACAACTTCATCATAGAGAAAGCCTGACAATGGAAGCCCAAGGAAGCCATAGATGTCCAATAGAGAAATCGATACATCGCCTTTCGAGGTATGCAAAGAGTTCGTTTCAGGGCACCAATAGTCGCATATCGCTCGAACAATATTTGGACACTTGTCATAAATAAAGAGCGATGCGTAAAGTGCGTCAAATAAATGATTGGCGACTAGCGAGTCTTTGCAACGGGTGAGAACGTCTTCTAACCATTACCAATATAGAGGCGTGTAAGAAAATTCTCCTTGGCATGGAAGCTTCTCCCACGATCTCTGCCCGGCATGTATGTCATGGTGCAATAGCTGATACGACGGGACGCTTTTCTGGAGATTGGGGTGACTTGACAGTAAAAATATTTCTCCTGTTTTCAAATTTTCTTCCGACCAAGAAGTGAGGCTCGGTGGACCTTCAGGACATTTGGATTTGGAAAAGTGAGCTATGGGTCTGCGAATCTGCAGCTTCGTCTCATTCGTATCTCTGTTGTCCAGTCGAATGCACAAATATTGACGCCTGTTATACGACTCATATGAAAAGACAGCCATGTGCAGAGCAAGCCTGGAAAGAAAAAAAAAGGGGGAAATTAATTATAATCAAAGCCGAATCTGGTGGACCCTTACGGGTAAAACTATCCAAAAGTCGAAAATTTCTAGTCAAATGCGACTTTGGTGGATCCCTGGGGGCAAACCATCCAAAGGCCGAAAATTTATAATCAAAGGCGACTTTGGAGGACCCTTACGGACAAGCCATCCAAAAGTCAAAAATTTATAATCAAATGCGACTTTGGTGGATCCCTGGGGGCAAACCATCCAAAGGCCGAAAATTTATAATCAAAGGCGACTTTGGAGGACCCTTACGGACAAGTCATCCAAAAGTCGAAAATTTATAGTCAAATGCGACTTTGGTGGATCCCTGGGGGTAAACCATCCAAAGGCCGAAAATTTATAATCAAATGCGATTTTGGAGGACCCTTACGGACAAGCCATCCAAAGGTCGAAGAATTTTATAATCAAAAGGCGACTTTGGTGGGCCCTTGTGGGTAAACCATCCAAAGGTCGAAAAATCTTATTATCGAAGGCGACTTTGGAGGGCCCTTGCAGGCAAAGTCATCCAAAAGTCGAAAATTTATAGTTCAAAAGCGACTTCGATGGGCCCTTGCGGGTAAAACCATCAAAAGGTCGAAAATTAATAATAGGAGCTCATACTCTTTGTGCAAATTGTGGCGTGAATAATCTCTTCAGTCTGGCGCTCGAAGTATGCTACACTGCGAATATTTGATCTACACACACCAAAAAAAGGGGGGGGGGAAAGGGAGGTGTTAATTTATGTGCCAAAAAAAAAAAACCAACACAATTGCATCGTTCAACCGGTCCACAAAAAAAAAGCAAATTGGACGGCTTCTCCGTAAGCCAACCAAAAAAAAGAAAAAAAAAAGAAAAAGAAAGCAAATTGAACGGCTTTTCCGTAAGCAAAAAAAAAAGAACTAATTTCAATGAGGTGTTATCAAGCCAACACTCAAACGTAATTTGCCTTTTTTTTCCCATCGTCTTCCTCGGGACGATTTGCATAGACGCTGCTCCATGGCCATGGAGATTTGCCACAAAAAAAAAGAGGGAGAGAGAACCCCGAGAATGCAACCATATGCTCCTCTCCTCCCTTTGTTTCTCTCCCATCCCTCTGCTTTTAGCATTCAACCATGGAGTTTTCAAAAAAAAAAAAACAGAGGGAAGAACAGGGCAGCGAACAGAGCAGGGAGAGAAGAAGAAATCTCACATAGCCAACCCAAATCAACTCACAAAACTTGTGACTGGGAATGTTCTTACTTTCGATGGATGCTTCTATGCAGTCATTGTGTGAGAGTATATATATATGAAGAGCTTCACCAAGAAACTCTTGCCCTAGCCGTTTACCATTCAAATGATTTAGGAAAGAAATATATTCCAAGATTATTTGATAAAAATCATATTATGTCATATTTTCCTTAATGTTCCACGCAGTTCCCAAGAAACTCAGCAAGAGTGAACCAAAGGAGGTTGCTGGCACAGCAGCTACATCCGCAGCAAGTATTGGAAAGTTCGACAAGAAGTTGCCTGGATAGGGGCCTCCCAAAAAAAAGACAAAAAAAAAACCGAGGGCAAAAAAAAAAACCCTTCAAATTTCCAACTATTTGCTTCTGTCAAGTGTTCGACACCCAACTGCTTCAAAAAAAACAAAGAGGAAAAGAAAGGAGTGGAAACATTCAGACTATGTTTACGCAGCTAGGTTTCAAAGGGGGCATTTGTAGGAGGTAAAAAATTATCCATCCAATCAAGACCTGCCACGTGGAAAATCCAATGTTTTTATTCCTTTTAATGAAGACGAGAAGGAAAACCCCAACTCCGACTTCTCTATAAAAAGGGAGTGAACCCCCTCATTCAAGGGTCGACATTTTTTGAGAAGAATTCACAAGAGCTCAGAAACTCTATCTGGAAAAAGACAACAAGCACTCCAAATAGGTGTCGTCTACTTACAGATATCAAATCCTCGATAGAGATCAAGCCTCTTAGGCCCTCCCTCGAGACAAACTATTCAAGATTATTCAAGGAGATTGAATCAGATGATTTATTATACTTGTTTCTTGTAACAATTATACAAAGATTGCACCCATATACAATATCAATACAAAAATTCAATTTGTTCATCAATTTCTTGTCTAATTTATTTTAGGCTCGAAATTTGTGTTTACACAAACTTATCAATCCTAATATAATAGGAGCAAAGACTTTCTGAGAACATTTCTAATACCTTTTCATCCTCCATACGAATTCTCTGGTACATTATCTTGCTTGACGATACCTGTGGCCGAGTTTTTTCTATGATCTTCACTTTGACAGTAAAGTGTCGGGATTTTTCTGTCAACTCTCTGAGATACTTCTTACATGGAGCCATAAGAACACACTACACATCATAATCAATAGTCATTCACAACTATTAGTTTCCCCATAACAATTTAGCTAATTTATAAAAACAGTACAACATTACTTTAGGAGAATCATACTGAAATTAATGAGCCTTGGAGGTACTGAAATTCTATGTAATAGCAGTAGCAGATAAGCAAACCATTAAAAAACATTGCAACTTTACTTCAGGAGAATAATAGTGAAATTAATGAACCTTGGATGCACTGAAATTGTATGTAATAGCAGTAGCAGAGAAGCAAACCATTAAAAAGCAGAACTGGGAATCTACTATTCAATAAAAAACAGCAGTCCAGAAACATCCAAATTCAGAACCAAGTAACATGCATTTGAAGAAAAAGAAGAATATACTCAAAAAAGTAATTTTACCTCCAAAAAACTAACATATATTAGAAGAAAAAGACAGCATAGTGAACATCTAGGCAAAAAGAAGCAATAGCTACTAAGAAAACTGATTGAAACTGAATAAACACTAAGATGCATTCAACAAAAAAGAAAAATGTACTAAGAAAATCTAAATGCTAAGAAGAATAATCTGGTAAGAATCTGCTAAGAAGAAGAATATACTGAAAAAACTAATTTCACCTCCAAAAACCTAACATACATTAGAAGAAGAAAACAGCATAGCAAGCATCTAGGCAAAAAAAAAAAGCAATAGCTACTAACAAAACTGATTGAAACTCAATAAAAACTAACATGCATTCAAAACAGAGGAAAAATCTAATAAGAAAATCCAAATACTAAGAAGAAGAATCTACTAAGAATATCCCACCGTGAAATGCAACCATGAACACTCCAAACACCCTGAAATTGAAGCAGAAAATCCAAATCCAAGGATGCATGCAAGTCAGACATCAAGATTTCCACAAGGAACAAGTCAGCAAACCTTACTAAGAAAACTCATCAAAGGTGGAAAAAAAAAACCTAAGATGCATTCACAGAAGAAAAAGAAGAATCTACGAAGACAAGTCATGCATCCAAGTTTACAAAACCAACATGTATCCAACATGCATTCAAAGAATTTGGAAATGAAGAGCAGAATGTAGGGAAAATGACACATGCAAGTCATATATACACACTGAAACAATTAAACAATCACTAACATGCATTCCATTCTACCTAACATGCATTTAAAAAAGAAGATGATTCCACCATAAGTAGTGATCATACCTTAAAAAAAGAAACTAATATGCATTCAAGCAACAAGAATCACAGAACCATCCAAAAAAAAAACCCAGAGGAACAACCCCAAAAACCCAGGACCCAGAACACTGCAAACACCCTGAAATTGAAGCAGAAAATCCAACTACAATGATGCATGCAAATCAGATATGAAGACTTCCACATGCAACATGTATCCAACATGCATTCAAAGAATCTGGAAATAAAGAGCAGAATGTAGGGAAAATGACACATGCAAGTCATATACACACACTGAAACAATTAAACAATCACTGACATGCATTGCATTGTACCTAACATGCATTTAAAAAAGAAGATGACTGCACCATAAGCAGTGATCATACCTTAAAAAAAGAAACTAATATGCATTTAAGCAACAAGAACCACAGAACCATCCAAAAAAAAACTAGAGGAACAACCCCAAAAACCCAGGACTAAGAATACTGCAAACACCCTGAAATTAAAGCAGAAAATCCAAATACAATGATGCATGCAAATCAGATATGAAGACTTCCACAAGGAACAAGTCAGCAAACCTTACTAAGAAAACTCATCAAACTTGAAAAAAAAAAAACTAACATGCATTCAAAGAAGAAGAGGAAGAATCTACGAAGATCGAAGCTTAAAAAACCAACATGTGTCCAACATGCATTCAAAGAACCTGGAAATGAAGAGCAGAATGTAGGGAAAATGACACATGCAAGTCTTATATAACCTTGAAGATTACTTAGCCGAAGAGAAATGGAGTAAGATGAGTTAGAGAAGCTGAAGATAAGGACCACAATGTAGGGAAATCAGGCATGGAAGTCATATATATACACTGGCACAATGAAAAAATCAGCATTGGGCCTACCTGCAAATACACCCCAGCCCAACACTGTAGGCTGCTACAGTGCCGTATTACTGTTCATTGCTACAGTAAACATGCCTTTGGAGGGGTTTCCAAACTTAAAGTATAAAGATTAAATGATAAGTAACATATCATTTATATGTTGAAGTTATTTGTATGTTGAAATTTATAAGTAATTATTTGTATGTTGAAATTATTTGTATGTTTTACAATTAAATGATAAGTAATTAAATTTGACCACTTGAAATTATTTATATGTTTCACAATTTATATGAAATGTGAAATTGGTAATGAAGTTAGAAATATAATTTGTTAGTAAAATGTGAAATTAGAAATATGGAAATGTTAATAAATTAAATAAATTGGAATTGACGTTCCACTTAAATGTATAGAAATTAGAATAGAAATGTTAATAAATTGGAATTGATATTTAATTTAAATTAAATATGTGTTTTAGAAATTAGAAATTAGAAGAAGATGTGTTTTAGAAATTAAATTTGTATGGAAGTTTAATGTTTTAGAAATTAGAGGAAGATGTTTAGAATTAAAATTTAAATGTGTAGAAATTAGAGTTTAAATGTTAATTAAAACAATAATGTCTTTCATGAACTTCCTTAACCTAGAATGTGTAGAATTTAAATTGGAGTTGACATTTAATTTAAATTAAATATGTGTTTTAGAAACTAGAAATGTGTTTTAGAAATTAAATTTGTATGGAAGCTTAATGTTTTAGAAATTAGAGGAAGATATTTAGAATTAAAATTTAAACGTGTAGAAATTAGTGTTTAAATGTTCATTAAAATAATAATGTCTTTCATGAACTTCCTTAACCTAGAATGTGTAGAATTTAAATTGGAGTTGACATTTAATTTAAATTAAATATGTGTTTTAGACATTGGAAATTAGAAGAAGATGTGTTTTAGAAATTAAATTTGTACGGAAGTTTAATGTTTTAGAAATTAGAAGAAGATGTTTAGAAATTAAAATTTAAATGTATAGAAATTAAAGTTTAAATGTGTGGCTTATGTAAATTGGATTCATGCTTAACAAATTTTGTGAAGATTTAATTAATTCATTTGATCAATAAATTAGATATGTGAAATTCAACATTTAGTTAGTATGCTTACAACGTGCTTTGACATGTTAACTCTTATATGTGTAAAGATGTATGATAGAATTGAAAATTTAAATCCAAACATTGTTGATTAACTTGTAGGTGTTCACTTTAAAATGGATCCTAATTACCCACAATATTTCATGAACTTACTTATCGGGTATAATTCATAACGGGATCTCGCAAACAATAAGAACATTTTTCCGAACCTTCCAAATTGACAATACCATTCACAATACTCTCAACAATACCCACATCAATATTCCACACACTACCAACCACCACCAAACATTCCCCTTCAAGGCCATAACGCCCCTCAAATTCCAAATTTCAACTACGGTTCAATACACACTCCTTATCAACTATCCCCACTTGATAATACGACCTCATCAACACCTCGTCCTTCACCCAACCTCACCCACAATGAGAGTGGCAGTGTGACTTCCAAGTAGACATTGGAAGAAGATCGCCGCTTGGTCACATCATGGATAAATGTAATTACAAACCCCATTATTGAGACTCACCAAAAGAAAATGGGGTTCTGGACAAAGGTCGCAGGCTCCTACAACCAGCACACTCCCAATGGAGTTGCGAAGAGAACGGCGAAAGTTTGCAACGCCCTCTGGAACTGAGCAGCTCCACTTGTGTGGGTCATGCTTACCGAGCGAACCCAAGTGGGGCAAACGAGGATGACATTATCCAGAAAGCCCAAGATCTATAATCTGATATGGTGGGCAAACCGTTCAACCTGATGCATTAGGTGCTACTGAAGGACCAACCTAAATGGAGGTCAACTGTGATTAATCTGTAGAGGTCGCTTCCAAATGCTTGAGGATCAAACGAGGTGGGCAGGTACTCTGAGAGTGAGATATCCTGCACACTCAGCACCCTAGCACACCAACAACTCCTGCCAGTGAAGATACACCAACGGAGGAAATTGGTGGGGTGATCCGCCCCATGGGAAGAAAAACCGCCAAAAGAAAGGCAAAGGAGAAAGCGCATGACTTGGTGCTCGATGTTGTGACCAAGGAGCTGTCAACCTAGGGGACAACAAATGTGAAAACCAGCACCATGATTGAAATGTATGTCCTCGCACAAGAAAAGAAGGCAGATGCAACTAAGCAGAAGGTGAATGCAGCTCAGAAAGTTGTTCAACTAAGAGACCGTTATCAACGCCTTCAGGAGATAAGGTACAAGGATAAGATATTGAGAATGAACATTGCTGACATGTGCCATGAGGATCAAGCTTGATTCGGTCCACTCCAAGAAGAAATTAGAAGCCGACACTGTCAAACATCGTCCCTGCCTAATGCTAGCCTTTCTTTAGATTGAGACTCATGTCCTAGTTAGGAAAAATATATTCTTTGTCTTGTGCTTATGTTGTTATTTCTTTTCAAAAGTGTTTGTTGTAATTGAACCGCTTTAAGTTGTGGAATGAAATGTTAAATTTCATTTTCATGAGTTCAGTTTTAAGTTTACATCATTATGTCATTACAATTTGTGTTTACATGTTAATAATGACTCAATTACATTTAATAAGTTGGATTTCATCCTTATTACTTTTAAAATTTTCCTAACATTTGTAAACTTGTGACACAAGTACCACAAAATGAGTCACTCATCTTCTTCATCTTCTGCAGAATCAACAGATGGTGTCAGCTTTATACTAGAGTCTTCTTCTTTTAGTGATGACTCACCGATACTTGAAACCATACTCGACATTCAACCTCACGTGAAGTCATTAGAGTTAGCTCTAAAACGTAGACAACTTAGACAAGAGAGCAGAGCTTCATCATCCTGAGGACCAAGAAAGAAGCAAAGATTCATACAGAGAGATCGAGAAGACGCATACGATCGCCTCCACACAGATTACTTTGCAGATGACTCCATCTACAACGAAACCCACTTTCGGCGTAGATTTCGGATGCGGAAACACTTGTTCATCCGCATTGTTGGTGCCCTCAGTAGTCGGTTTGAGTACTTCCAGTTGAGGTACAATGGTATTGACAGGCATGGGTTTTCGTTGCTCACCAAGTGCACCGCAACGATGCGTCTGCTCGCCTATGGGATATTGGCAGGTTGTGTCGATGCATATTTGAAGATTTGAGAAAGCACGACTATGGAGTGCATGAAAAACTTTGCCACGGGTATCATTCAAGTGTTTGGGGACAAGTATTTGAGAAAACCAACTCAAGTTAATGTTGATTGACTATTGCAAGTTATAGAGGCCCGTGATTTCCCCGGCATGTTAGGAAATGTAGATTGTATGCATTGAGAATGGAAGAACTGTCCATCGGGTTGGAAAGGAGTGTTCGCAAAAGGAATTTACAGAGTCCCCACCTTGATTCTTGAAGCGATTGTTTCATATGACATTTAGATATGACACGTCTTCTTTGGGTGCCCAGGTAGCCTCAACAACTTAAATGTTTTTCACCGATCCGATGTTTTCCAAGAAGATGTATGAGGGTCGGGCTCCAAAATGCGAGTATGTCGTGAACGGTCGCAAGTACAACATTAGATACTTTTTATTCAACTATTCAACGGTATTTATAAAAAATGGGCAACATTCGTCAAGGCTATCCCTCTCCCCCAATAAGCTAAGGCAAAATTGTTTGCTGAATGTCAGAAGTTTGCTAAGAAGGATGTGGAAAGAACATTTGGGGTTCTACAAGCCCGCTTCGCCGTCATTCTTGGTCCTACTCAAAACATGGACAAAGTTGACTTGGGTATGATAATGAACGTATGTGTTATACTCCATAATATGATCGTCAAGGGCGAACGTGATTCGTATGACCTTACTTTCGACTATGATGATGTGGAGTACAACAACCTGCAACCAAATGTTCGACGGGACTATCATCTGTGCCATGCAGCCTACCTCCACAGAGTAGCAGAAGTTCATGACGTAGAGCTACATGCACGTATCCATTCTCCAATCAGACCTTGTCGAGGAAATATAGAATCGACACAGGACGTGACAAAGCTCGCAATCATAGGTGTCAAGGGTTATTCGTCATTCACTTATGTTGTGTTTTTTAAAAAATGTTGAACATTGGTTGTCTTAATTGTATTAGTGTTTTAAATATTGAACACTCGCGTTGTAATTTTCTTCAATGTCAATCATTCATATTTGTATTTGTTTCAATTGAATTCTACATTATATTCTATATGCTTTCATTTGTTTAACCAATACAATTTAACTAATCATTTTTCAGAGAATTTAAAATAAATTAATACATTTTTCGAAAACATAAATTACATGTACTTTCATTCGTGAAATAAAAATCATTTTTAAGTTATAGAAAACCAAATATGCAAAAACAAAATTGAAAACATAAAACTAATAAAATATGTTCAGTGGTGGGCTCTATAACAAATATTTAATTTATTTGTCCTAGAATGAGTTCTATTGGTTGGGAAAATGAATGAATACAAGTTCTAAAATTATGGAACATAAAACTGAAACTCTGACTGAGAATGCATTACAGTGGGTGGGACCCAAGTTCCACTTCAAGTGGAACTTTAAAACTTCAGCCATGTGACACGCGGGGCAACATGCCCAAATGTTCCCCCTCATTTCCTCTTCTTTTATCCTTTTTTGATTTTTGATTTTTGATTTTTTTTTCTAATAAAAAATATTATATAGATAGTTGAAAAAAAATTATGTTATAAAGTGGGTTCATATAAAATATTTTATTATATAATTTAAATTTGAGTTTTATTAATTGAAAAAGTAATAAAATATAAATTTTAAAAATGTAAAACTTTTAACAATATGACGGCTTGATTTTAAATTGAAACTTGGGTTGAAAATGCCTTTATCCTACCCCTGCTTGCAGCTCTCCAAACCCCCTTGCATTTGTGTACAATCGGCAAACCTGCCTGCTAAACCCTAAAACACAAAATCCCCAAAAAACGAAGTTAGGGTTCCAATTTTCTGTTGAATCGACGTAATTTACTCTGATCAGGTCACTCTGTCTTCAAATTCTGCGGATCTAGGTCTGGAGAATCCAATGGACTTCGACGAGTACGAGTATTTGGAGAAATCCGTGGAGGATTCAGAGGCTAAATCATCGAAGAAGGACCTGAGCGACGAGAAGAGAGATAGAAGGCATCGGAGGAGAGAGGAAGAGGAGGATGATGATCTGAGGAGGAAGAAATCGAGAAGTGAGGACGACAATGGAGGAGAGAGAAAGCGGGATGATAGGGAGAGGAGGAGAGAGAAGGAGGACAGACACAGGAGCGATAGGGATGGGGATAGAGAGAGGAGGGATAGGGAGAAGGGGAGAGACAAGGAGAAGGATAGGGATAGGGATAGGGATAGGGAGAGGAGAGAGAGAGAGAGGGAAAGGAAGGATAGAGAGAGGGAGAGGGAGAAGGAGAAGGAGAAGGAGAAGGAGAAGGATGGAGAAAAAGAGACACAGAGCGAGAAAGAGAGGGAGAGAGAGGTGTCAAGGCGAAGCAGCAGCCGGTCGAGGCGTCATGATAGCCGGGAGCGTGAGAGGGGTAGGGAAAGAGAGTTTAGAGATGTGGAGATGAGAGACAGCAGGTAACAATTCTAACTTGTCATGGTTATTTTGCCATTGCTGAATGGTTGGTTATGCAAATGTGCGTCATTGTTCTGTGTTTAACTCTTAAGGGTGTTGATAATATTGAATTATTAGTCCTTGCATGGTTCTAGAAATGCTTGTGATATTGGTGTCAGGCTGGTAACTTGTACTTCTGTTTGGTTGCCCATCTAAGGGAACTTTTATTTGCTGTTTGATTTGCCCATTGCCATTTGGAAGCTCTAATAAAGTCAGCATTTGCTTTGTGCCCTCTGCTTAATTAGTCATGTGCAGCATGAGGCATCCTTTGTCGGTCTTGGTGATCACCATGATTCTTGCTGAGAAATCATTTCATGATGACACATTAGACTACGTCTACAACGAGAACCTCAGTATTGATCCTGTTGAAGCAGGGCCTGGGGTGATCTAGATGTATTTGTGAGATGTACCCGGGCTGATCTGGATGTATTTATAAGATGTATATAAATGAAGTTAAATTGGAATGCTATAGACTGTTGAATTTGTTTGGGTGGTTGCTGATTTTGCTTCCCACCCCAAGCATTAGATAGATGTATGAGTTTTAGCAATCAACAGTGAAGCAGCTGTCTGGAACAGTACTACTGTTCTCCTGAGGACAGGAGATCGCTGTTGGCCTGACTGCTTGAGCAGAGCAATAAGTTTTGAGTAGCTGTGAGGTGGTTGGTGTTGCGAGAACTCAATGTTTGGCCCAATTGAATATCCTGATCTTACTATACTCAAACTATCAAATGTTGCTGCCTACATGACTCGCTATTTTATCTGATTAGGACTCTCTTTTGACTTTTCTACATAGAAGGTGGATCTATTTTTGCTGTATACACACCAAACAGTTCCTTCAAAGCCATTTGATATTTGCTTGTATCCCACTCTTTAGTTCCATTTTCTGGGTTTAAAAAATGTTTTATGCATCTTTCCATTTTGGTACTTTGAGGTAGCATATTTACAGGATTTTGTAACAATGTTTTTCTTGTGGTTCGTTCAAGCTAGTAGAAACCATATCATCTATGGAGTTTCTTCTGCTTATCCAAAATCGAAAGCCACTTAAGGATTCTTTTTATAAATAGGACTTTTTAACTCTTTTGGATTCTTTCTCATGTTTATGTGTCCTCTTTTCTACTTTGTATGCCTTAATTTAAAATCGCGTACCACTTGTTATAGCAATCATTGAAGCCCGAATCACCTTAAAAGAGACTAAGCTGCTTGAGTGTTGATATCTGTCTCTTGGGTAATTTGCGATATTATGAATTCTAAAGCTGTTTTTTCTGTTCAAGATTCAAACTTCTATGGTTGATGACGAAGTGCTATCTAGGCAGTATCCAGGATCTGCAATTGACATATTCTTTATTTGTATGCCTGTTTATGTTGGCATGTTGATGAGTGTGATAAATGTTATTGGTTGCAGGAGATTCAAGGAGAAAAAAGACATGGTTGAGCCTGAGGTTGATCCAGAAAGAGATCAAAGAACTGTTTTTGCCTACCAGGTATTTGCCTCTTATTTTCTGAGTTACCTCTGTAGACGTTTTATTGATTCAATCAAAACATGCTGTTTTCTATACATCTAACTTTACATGTTGCTTGTTTTAATGACAGATGCCTCTTAAGGCGACTGAGAGAGATGTTTATGAGTTCTTCTCAAAAGCTGGGAAGGTGAGTGATTGCATACTCTATGATTGTCTATACAGTCCTAGTAGGACTTCAACTTGTTCTATTTGGAGTTTGCTTAACATTTTTACATCTTGGTTTGTTGTAATGTACTTTCACATGTAAGCTTGGCATTGAACATATTTGTTTTCAAAATCAATAGTATAACTGTAGAAATGTACCCCTTCTTATTGAATGTACAGTAAAAACCACTGTAATCACCTATTGTGGATCTTGCTTAAGACCTAGACATAGGCCATCTTATCCCTCTGAGTGTATAGACTCCTATCAGCTATAGAGTAATTGCTTAGTTGTACGTGAGCCAAACCTAATTTGATGACCACATTGTAGTTCTTTTTGTTATTGCAATGCCACGAATGGTGCCGCCCTCTCGCTTTCCTATTCGTCATTAAACATGCGTTCAAAATACCCTGTCTTTGACTCACCACTTCGAAACCTCTAGGGGAATTTTGGTTCATTTTTGTCGGAATAGATGTGATTCTGGGAGGTGTTACAATGGTTTTTTATTGTTAAGTCTACTTGCTTGGTTCAATTTGGGAATGGATTCAATCTAAGTCAAAAATAATACCTAAAGCTTTAGGTTTATGTAAAACCAAGGGGTGCGTGAGGTTTTGTAAAACTTATACCTTGTGGGTTTGTCATTTCATCAAAAATGTGATTTTGGATAAAAATGACCCTAAGCAAATGTAAGGTATGGAAATATGTGATACAATTCCCATATATGAACTAAAAAAACCCTTGAACAAAACAGGGTCTTAGACTTCAGGATATCCCCATGTCTCCAATTTTTTTTTTTTGTGGGATAACGAAAAATATGCATATTAGATAAAAGGATCCATAGATGGATGCTGGGAAAGCATCTTGCAAGAAATTATGTGCAACCAATATGCAAGCGGGGGACTTAAAGCACATCCTAATTTCAATTTGATATGATCAAGGAAGTATGAAAGAGGGGGTTGCCATCTTCTTTTGATGTTGTAGATTTTGTGGATAGATTCCGTTTTGGATGTATATGGTCCTTCTCTAGGATGCCTGATTTGCATCCAACCCTTTGTTTATGATATATTTAGATATCATAGTTTTAAAAAGCGTAGTTGAGGAATGCCTAGGCGAGAGGCGCACAAGCTGTCGCCTCATACACCCCAAAGCGCAGTGAATCCATTAAACGACCTGAGGCGCGCTCCTTCGGGTGCCGCAAGGAATCTTTCAGCAGTGAAGGCATCGAGAAGAGAGAGGAAGGCCACTGAGCAGGGCAAACACATAATTTCTACAAATTGGAGCTAATTGCAGCAATATCACTCCTTTTCGAGCCAAACCCCTCTACTAATTTCAAGAATTATCTTCGAATTGAGCCTTATACCGAAACCCTGATTTGTGAAACCCTAATTGTTGAACTCAAAGTACTGCTCAAATTGGAGGTGGTCTTGCATCCCAACCATGACAGAGGATGCTGAAAACCTGTGTGCATGTATTTTCGGTGGTCAATTGCCATCTATGTGCCACCAGTGGCCTCCTAGGTGTTGCCTTCTTCTATGCGGCAATTTGTTTCATCCGATCTTTTGGTTTCTTTTTCAGATCTCTTTCTCTCATGGTGGGTAGTGATACAAGAACAGAGAGCATGTGAGGGGTCAGGGGTTATGACCTATAGGGATGAGTAGGGATACTGTAGAATGCTGAGAGTATGTTTCTCTGGCAGTAGTTATAAAAAAAAGCTGAGTAGTCTTTCAACTAGTCAAAGGGAAAAGTAATAACTTTTTCTTTTGTCGGCAGGAAACAGTAACTTCTACATCCATATCTTGTTAACTTGTTTTTCTTAAAAAATCTACTATAGTGTAACTTCCGTTCCTATCCATATAAATTTCTTTTAAAAAAATATAGATTTTCTATTCCTTATATGTATATTTGGGCATAATATATTTTCTGAATATTTTTTTTTGTATTTTTTTAGAAAAGTGCGCCTCGCGTCCTCGTGGTGTGCACCTTCACCTTGAGGCTCGCGCCTCGCCCATAGGGAGCCTTTGTGCCTCGGTGTGCCTCACGTTTTTTTTTAACTAAGTTAGATATTATATTTTTCTTATGAAAAAACAAAAAACAGAATGAGGAAGTTGCCGATTAGTCACAATTCTTTCATAAGTACCTTTCATAATCCGAATATGTGCAATTAGGACAGCCTTCTTCTCCACACATCTTCACTGCTTATCTATAGGCACTTTGTCATAAGCTTTCTCTAAGTAATTGAAAATCATTTGTAAATCTTTATTCGGATTCTTTAATGTTCTGTAAGCCATCTTATGAGATGAATCGCTTCCTTTGTTGGTCTTCTTGGTATAAACCAAAATTGTTCATATGAAATGATTACGTCCCTTTTCAAGCTCTTTTCAATAACCCTTTCTCGAAGGCTTCTAATATAACTTAGTAGCTTGATATAATTGTTGCAGTTTTGGCATCACCTTTCTTCTCATACAATGGGACCAATGAGCTAAGCCTCCATTCTTGTGGCATCTTTGCATGCCTATAATTGACATCAAATAACCTAGTTAGCAAACGAGCCTTCTTTTCTCTTCTTTTCTCATGAGTTTTTGCTTATCTACCAGTATGTGATATGATCCAACTGGATTTCAATTATTTATCTTTTGCAATGGCTCTCTAATTTCATCTTGGATAATATAATGCTTGTGCCTACCCTCATGGTGCCTTGGCTCACCTACCTTTTGCCATGTTTCCCTACAAGAACCCCACCTCCCTCATCCTTAATGCGTCTCACATGTTAAAGTCACTTGTTTGTCTTTCCTAGCCTTTTCTCATTTGAACAACTTTTTCTCCTGTTCTCTCTAATCTTGTAATATTTCATACTCTTTACTCTTCTTTTCTGCAATTGCTTTCTTTAGTTTTCTTTTTGCACTGTGTTGTGCTTTCTCAGCTGTTTTTTCTTCCTTGAAGGTTGTGTATGCATTTTTCTTTCCTTTGACTTTCTCTTGCACCTCGTCATTTCAACCACGAAGCTTCTTTTCTTGGTTACCGACCCTCTTGAAAACCCAAAGATTTTCTTTAGCCGAACTCTAGAAGCATTCTCCATCTCTCCCACATTTGGTTTATATGGCTGTATTGTTCCCAAGCCCCCTTTGCTTTGACCTTATCAGATGACTTTGAAGCATTTTGAATAAGTACATACTGATCCAACTGCTATATCACTGTGTCCTTTCGGCTCTAGTTGATTTGCACACGCTAGAGTGCATTGTAAAATTTCTTTCTCCCCCCCCCCCCCTCATTTGTTCTTTGCCTTATTTGGTAACTCTCTTGAATTGTTATCTCCTTCAGGTGAGAGATGTGAGACTTATCATGGACCGGAACTCAAGACGGTCGAAAGGGGTTGGGTATGTCCTATCTAACCTTGGTATTAACTGATGCATGCATTGTTGGAAGCAGCTCTTAGCTTATGTTAATTTTAAGATGTAAGCTTGACTTTATTCTTAAATGAACTAGCAATGCCATAAAGATTTCCATGATGAGGGATGATGGGAATACCTTGCTCTCATGTTAATCAATTCATGCAGCATTTTAAAGGTAGATGACATGAACCTGAGTTTGTTTTTCCCTTTTGTTTTCTTTAATCTGTAGGGACTTAGATTCATTGGTGTATAATTTTTGAGTTATATTCTTATTCTTCATTTCTGATTGGAAGCTGTTTCAATCTAGGTAAGTTTAAATTTGGATACATCTTTAAGGTGGGTACACCGAAGAAAGGCCATTATAACATGGCAAAGAAGAGGCTTTGTGAGGACATAAGAGGCTAGGTGCCCGAGCTCATTGTTCGCCTGTTCTATATATTTTGAACTCCTAGTTTTTGGAGTCGATATATGCCTTGCCTAAGGCTATTTGTTGCTTTTCTTTCTGCAGTTCTTCTGAAATTGCTAGGTGGCCAGGCTCATTCTTTGCATATTCTGTATGTTTGTGTCTCCTTTTGGAGTTCACAGATCCCTTGCCTAAGGCAGTTTGCAACTTTTCTTTCTGCAGTTCTCTTTGAAATTGTTGCATATTCTCTTCAAAATATATCTCCTCTTTTACAAATTGAGGACTATGAGCCAAGGGAAAAGGTTGTATATGTCAATGTTTATTTAATGTGTCATTCCCTTTCTTGTTTTGCTTTCTAAGGGGTAAATTCTTGCATTTTTCTGGCCGTAAAAGAACTGGGAAAAAATGTGATTGAATTAGCAGTGGAATATCTGAACCAAGGATTATGAGATGATGTTGGTAACTGTGCTACTTACGGAAAGGTGAGAAATGAATAGGAACAACATGGGAAACTGTGATATGTTTTGGATTTGACTTAAAATCGGTCTCTGTAATTTTTTTTTAATTATTTGCCCTAGGCAAATCTGATTGTGTTAAAATAACTTTGGTATTGAACTTGTTGCAACTTGCTATTTTTTGGGAGTTTATCTAACCGTCTCTTTTATTTGAGAAATCAGATTCGCCAAAAGAAGCACAGCTTCAGCTTTCTCTCTTGTGGATTTTGTTCTCTACAATTATTGTCTAAAATTCTTTGTAAGTCCTACCTGTTTCTTCTGCATTTTTTATTCTTTGATAAGCTGAAAATAAGCACGTGGTGAGATGCAGGTATATTGAATTTTATGATGCAATGTCTGTGCCGATGGCAATCGCTCTATCTGGTCAGCTACTCTTGGGGCAGCCTGTGATGGTTAAGCCATCTGAGGCAGAAAAGAACCTTGTCCAATCTACAGCTACTACTGGTTCAAGTGTCACAGGCCCATATGGACCAACTGATCGGAAATTATATGTTGGCAACTTGCACTTCAACATGACGGAGCAGCAATTACGCCAGGTGAAATAAGGAACAATGTGTGCTTTGAAAGTTGAAAGTAATGCTATACATATGGATTTGAATGTCTCAAAAATAAAGAGACGGGGGTTTTCCAGATGATATTGTACTTAAAACCTTATGTCAGAAGAAAAAGGGGTCTCGTTTAGCCTTTAAGTTTTGGCAGGGTCATGATTAAATTTCGGCATGAGCCATGAGCAATGTCTCTTGACTTCTTCATATGAACTTTTTTCTTGAACTAAGAGATTACTAGTGCAATTTTGTATTTCGCTGGTGTCTTTTAGGTCCCTTTTTTTGGGGGGGGGGGAGTGGGATGCAATTTATGAGCACGAGGGAGTGGTATGATGAATAAAAGAGAATTCTGTTCGGGTTTTAGAGGGACCTCTGGGTGGGAGAGGTTCATTTTGTTTGGAAATCTGAACTTTCTTATTGAACGAACTTGATATGCTGGTTGAGTTGTACTGTGGCATTTAACGGACGATTTTAGTTGATTGAGGATTTTAGGTACTGGGGAGATTGTTTGGAGAACAGTTGCTACTTGCACCCCCGCCCCTCCTTTCGGTCCTTGTTTAAGTTTCCCTATGAAAAGTGTTTGAGAGCTCATTTTCAGTCTCATATGCACGTCAAATCTGTCATTTGTAAGAGGAATACTCACGTGCACCTCCGTTGGCCATTATGAAAATTCTGTCATTATAGATGCCCTCCAAAGCTTGTCTACATACTTCTGTTTGTTATGCTCGGCATTATTTGATGCATTTACTTCAGCAACAGATAAGTCCATGTCCATGTGTCTGACATTTAGATATTGTTCATCTTGAGTCAGTAACATTATACTTCAGAAAAAGAAAAGGGGGGTGGGGAGGGTGTGAAGCATGCCTGAAACCTCTCTAGAAATTAGCTAAAAGTGCATTTGTTGTGGATGATTCTGCACGCTTCATTGTCAATTACAGAGAGTGCAATTATTTTTGCTTTTCCTTATTGGTGAAGAAAACCATCCTCTTTTAGGCTCTCACTTGTCATTTTTTTTTTGGGTGGTTCTCTTGTGACAGCTGCGCTCAATATGAGATGTCCCTGTTAGATGATGGTTCTGATTCTCTGTTTCTTATTGTGTTTGGTCAGATCTTCGAGCCATTTGGTCCTGTGGAGCTGGTACAGCTGCCCCTTGACCTTGAGACTGGACACTGCAAAGGTTTTGGGTTTGTTCAAGTCAGTCAAAACATAAGTTTGATATCTTATCCTTTGCCGCTTTAGAGCGATTATGTATGTCAGCTAATTCTGGACTTTTTGCAGTTTGCTCAAGTCGAACATGCAAAGGCTGCTCAAAGTTTGAATGGAAAATTGGAAATTGCTGGCAGATATATTAAGGTGGGCTTCAATTAATTGCTGACATGGTTCCTGTGCGCTGGTGTGATGACTATTCGTCTAACTTTTGCATGTCTTCTCTCTGTTCTTGCCGATAGACTTGGCAATACAGGCAAGTGGGTGAATTACGAGTCAGTATTTTGGGTTTGAAAGTGTTAAACCCTAACCCTAAAGTTTCAGGTTTAAGGTCAACCCAATGGGCTAGAAGCGCATCTTCTTCTACAAACATTATGAGCATTAAAACAACTTTTTAATGTAAAGAGATCTAGTCCACAGAACTTCAAACAAGTGCCAATTTATAGAACATAGGTTTTGTTGATATTTTGGATCATATTTTCTCAACAACAAAACGCAGAGGAAAAAAATTGCAAAGATGTCTAATTGTGACCGACATAAAATTCCTAATGAAAAATACTTAATGATGTGGCTATTTCCCTTTTTGGCAGTGCTATTACTCTATATGGTCGCATGGTTGATTTTGACTAGATCATGAGGTGGTCGGTTGTCTTTAGGAAAATTTAGGCAGGATTAGCAGTTGTGCATCATAAAGACACTTTTATAATAATAGACACCAAGGGTGACCTGTGAGGGAGGGATGATGGGAAAAGCTTGAAAAAGGAGTGAAAACATAGAGTTTTGCTCTTTTGAAGCTAAGTTTGATGGTTACCTCATGCTTATTAAAAGACAAAAGGCAACACAAATAATTAGATAAGTAGAAAGTCATGTGAAAGAGGCTTAAAAAGTAGCCTAACCCAAATGGATCAACCCTAACCTAATGGGCCTGACCTGAACTGGTTCAGGTTCTAAAATTTTGTCAAAGACCGTAAATTTTTCAGATGGGTTTGGGTCGGGTAAGTTTTTGCCTGGCCCACTTGCCAGCATTCATATTGCTTCATGTGTTGATGTCACTGACTTTTATAACTGCAAATTGCAATCATCTATGAGCTGCAGGTTTCATCTGTCACTGAGCATGTTGGTGGTCAAGATGCTGGCACAAATGCTGCAGATTTTGATGATGATGATGGGGGTGGCTTGGTGAGTTAATTATTTTCGTTAGCTGGACCACAGTATTTGAATTTATTTTGGATCATGTTGTTCTCTCGGGAGGTCTATATTGACATGTTTGCCAACCAATGGTGCTGACGTTGAGCTGGCGCATGGGGTGCGGTCAGCAGGCAATAGCCTGTTGAAACTAGGCCCCCGTGGTTGAGAATAGTCAATTGTGGTGTGGAAATTTCATCCACTTTGATGGATTTCGTCTACTTGATTTTGTCAATCAGGAACTGAGTCCTAGACATTGTGCAGTGCCGTTAATAATTCCTGGAATTGAAGTATATGATGATTGAGATTCTGGCCTTGATGAACATGACTCGCCCTTAGGGTTTGCAAATCCTAATAGTTAATTAGTTATCCTCCAGAATGAATTTCTTGGGATTTGCCGCATGAAGCACCAATGATATTTTTTGCTACCTCTTGAATAACAACTTCAACTACTCTCAATGTGGGTTTCACTTTTTTGTGGTATGAGGATATCCAGATGTGGACAGTCTTACCTTGTTGGCAAACGTGCAAGCAGATGGCATATTTTTGCTTCCGCTTGAATCATGGCAAACAAGAGTTCATGTGTTGAGCTTGTGATCTTTTGTTTTTTGAAACATCAATTGGCTTTCTGTATGTTGGCAAGCTACTGAATTTTTTTCCTTTTTGGTTTTTTTGAATAAACTTTATTTTCTGATATGTAGAAACTTGTTTCACTTATTTTCATGTCAAGATGACATGTTGTGTACTGTTGACCTTGCAGGCACTAAATGCTCAGTCCAGAGCTTTGTTAATGCAAAAGCTGGATCGCACCGGCGCAGCTTCAAGGTTGGTGATCTATGTTTTCTCTCTGTCAAGCATTTGATTATTTGGTTTGCTGATCTGACTGTAATAATGTTGGTCATGTCTGCAGCATTGCAGGGTCACTTGGTGCACCTGTGCTTAATGGCTCAGCTCCTAGTCAGCAGCCTATGCCATTGCCTCTCATTGGGCAGGCTGCCATTTCTGCACCCATGCTTCCTGGCCAAGTTCTACCCACCCCCATATCTGAACCTATTGGCTTCCCAAGTGAGTGTTTGCTGTTGAAGAATTTATTTGATCCATCCACTGAGGTTTGTTTTGGCGCTCCTTTCTCTCTCAATTTTTTAAAATTGCCCTTCATTTACAATACAAAGAATTTATTTGGCTCTTTGAAACGTCTTGCAGACTGATCCAGAGTTTGACTTGGACATCAAAGAAGATGTTGAAGAGGAATGTTCGAAGTTTGGTCGAGTGAGGCATATCTACGTTGACAAGTATGTTTTACCGACACATGATAAATACACAGCTTCTGGAGCAATATGGGAATATGTTGACTGGTTAATCCTATAATTTTGCTGTGTGAAAGTACGAGTTTGCCTTATGGTATCACATATACCTGTGATATTAACTATGTGGGAGGAGCTCTTTGGGGGGTGGACTAGGCTGTGAGCTAGCTAATCAAACTATCAACTTTGCACCTGAGGGCTATTCCTCAGTCCTCACTTCCTCTTACTGCATGGGTTTCATATAGCAGGGAAGGGGGGGGGGGATTTGCTTTCAATTGACTGGTTAGATGGACAGTGTAGTTATAATTGTGAATGCTCTATTTTGTGGTGGTTGTCTGAACAATGAAAGCTCATTTTGACAGAGGCACTATGCTATGCACTTTCCTATGGTTTTGCTTACCGCAAAATCATCTTTCTGAAGGTTCTCTTAGAATGCTAAAATACCTACTTGATTGTCATTTTGTGTGCAGACACAGTGCTGGTCATGTGTACCTGCGTTTCGACAAGAAGGAAGCTGCTATGAACGCTCAGCATGGAATGCATATGAGATGGTTTGCTCGTAGATTGATTACAGCGATCTTCATGGTAATGCACTGTTGATGACTTGACGGTTTTTTATTTTTGGTGCGTTATAGATTGTTGTCATGTCTTTTCTAGGCGTATTATCTCTCAGTACTGAGCTTGCGAAGTATTGTAGCTGGCCTGGACGTTGTTACTTGGGTTGTAGGGTAGCCTTTTAACGTGGCTAGAATGGATGCACACAATGCTACTTGGGCCTATAGTTCTTTTCCTGGAGCCTCTCCAAGATTTTCCTGATGAAAGGCAAGATTGTGTGAAGTCCTGGATGGATTTTCTGACAATTGAGTTGCATAGGAATTTATCACTCCCGGTGGACAGGGATTCGGTTTTGCTATTGAAGTCCCCAATTTTATCTTTGTTCTTGGAAAGTTAGAAACCATAATTTGTTTTGTCCCCCTCTTTCCATCCCGCCGGTCGTGAGCAAACTGGACCTTCAATGAGTACAATTAGGATGTACTTCATGAGATCTGTTATCTATATCTGGCTTTAATCTGTCTGTTTGTCTCATTCGATTATTATCAATTGACGATTATCAAGGTTCAGAAACTGGAGTGTTGGAAGTACCTCTTTCCCAAATGGGTCCTTCGATATTCTCCATTTGATTTCTATGCATTGTCGTATTCTAATCTCATGAAACTTCCGGGAAGAAAAATTACTCTATGTTCTCATCTTTCATTGTTCTTGTGAATTTGAGATTAAATTGATCATGATCTTTCAACAGCAAAATATGGAATTACACGGAAGCAAAGAAAAGGAATGCAATTATTTGTGTTTTCTTTATCTGTGTTTATTTTCTCTTATTATACCTTTTTCGTGTTCTGAGTTCTGTGCTTTAACTTTCGAACTATTTCTCTTGGTTGTTTGTTGCAGCAACCACAGGATTACGAAGCCAAGTTTAGGGATGCTGCTTGAGGGATAACAACAATCCGTAGCAAACATCTCAAGTTGTATTTTTTTTGACAATTTTAATGCATAATTTTAATGCATCAATGGTGTATGATAATTAGATTTATGTAATTTCAATTGTGAAAGTCCTTGAGGTATAATAACAGTCCGTAGCAAACATCTCAAGTTGTATTTCTGTGACAATTTTAATGCATCGGTGGTGTATGATAATTAGATTTATGTAATTTCAACCGGTGATTTTCACACATCTTTTATAGTAACAATCGGGGTATGCAACTGATAAATTTACTTGAAATACCGTGATATGAAATCAGCTTTGTTTGTGAGGTACGCCATTGGAATGAAGGAGGCCAGTCCATGAAATCTGTATTCTATGATGCCTGAATGGTGCTCTTCTCCTTTGAAAAATGTCAATGGTCCTGTTCTCCTTTGACAAATGTCTGTATTATGTCGTCTATGTTTTAGAACTTGTAAAAAATGCCATTTACCTTTTAAAACGTGTGATATTATTTGGAACTTCAGTGGTAGGACATAAAAATAACAGGTGTAATTTGGTTACTGGCTTGAAAGTTTAGATGACAGTTCTTTGATCTTAGAGCTTGTGCAGCGGCAAGCTGACGAGCCGAAAACAAAGGGCGAGCGAGCCGAACACGGCTTGGGATTTGTGCAGCAGAGCGAGCGAGCGGCTCGGGGAATGGCCGCGAGGGGCAAGCGGCACGCATGAAACTTTTTTTGGTAACGTGGATGCAGGATAACGTCATTTGTACTTTACATTTGCATAGGTGGAAGCAACAGATGAACGGAGGAGAGAGAAAGATAAGGAAGCAGAGAACTGGGATGGAGAAGAAGAAAACGAAGCACATTGGGTGGTTGAAAGGGAGCAGAGAGAGGGAGAGTTGTTTTTAATAATCTATACTATATATAAAAGTAATGTTGTGATGATGTGGCTTTTTCGAATTTTCTCATAAATTTGAGATTTCGAACCGTTAGATTATTTGATTATATAATCACAACCGTCGGATTTTCAATAAAATAATTACCGTCATAATTAAAAATATATAATATCTTTTTTTTTTTGCAACAGAATCTCTTAACTACCTAAAAACAAAATATACTTTGATATCCTTTCCTAAATCAATAAAAATAATTATCATCATAATATCATTAGGTTATTTGATTATATAATCACAACCATCAGATTTTCAATAAAAATAATTACCATCATAATTAAAAGTATATTATTTCTTGATTTTTTTTTGAGTGGAATCTATTAACTATCTAAAAACAAAGTATACTTTAATAACTTTTTCTAAATCACTGAAAATATATATGTACTAAAGTTTATGGATGGTATTAATATTTTAGTGATCCAAGGAAGGAATAAAATATTAAAGTTTCACTTTTCTTATTTTAATGGTAAACCCGAAATTAGCCACTTTGCATATTATTATTAGATTAAATAAAAGAGATATGAATTAATAGAAGAGCTGGATCTAGACGAAAGAATTTTCTTTCTAAATGTTCTTAATGCAGGATAAGGTGTTTTTCTTCTTATATTTCTTAGTCATAAATAAAGTTCATAAAATCACTATTTTTTTTTATGAACAAAAATTCGCACAGTGACAATTAGTTAAGGGTCGAAAAATGTTCCTTTTAAGAGGTTGATGAAGTTTTTTATTTTTTTTTTTAATTTGTAACAAGTATTTCTATACCCATATAGTAAGTGAAAAAAATTATAGGTTTTTATTGGTAATAATTATTTATAAAATATTACAATATTCCATATAGCAACCATGTCATATACAATATTTTGAGTTTTTTAAAATAAAATAATTAATAACTTTTTAAGAAGAAGCAATTATTGACAAGAGCAAATTATGAGAAACTATCAACTAAAATTTCTGATATATAGAAATATACTACAATAAGTTTAGCAAATATTTTCGATCGCAGTTATAATATATTAATTTCTCTATAATAATTTTAAAATTATGGTATTCTAAAAAAATTATCTAATTTATTCATTGTTAGGTACTATTGATTATACATTTCCAGTTGCATATTTATGTTATGAATTTCGCAAATGTATGGTTGATCGTTGTAGCAAGTACAGGTGTCGATCTTTAGGGACGTGTTATGAAATTAGATCGCTATAAAACTAAATGTGATACGATTGAATTAAATTGTCAAGGTTTATTTAATTAATAACCAATTATTTCAGCACGCTACACTGGAAGATTAATATCAGGAAGAAGCTTACCCTATCCATCACCATTAACTTTAATTATGACCAAATTATGCTAAGCAAAATCAAACTTGAATAACCAAAATAGAAACAGAGAACTTAACAAATATGAGAGAAATTAAGCTCAACCTCTTCACCTCCAACTCCCTTCAGCTCTCGCCTAGAATGAAAATTTGGATCTGAGCGCATATATGAACCGAATAGAGAATCCAGTTATCCAAAGAACGACCAACACCGAAAACTCAAATCTAGGCCAGACTGAAACTGTGCCAATCACGTTTTGGACACTTTATTTTTTGATTACTATCTCATTATAACATTCTCTACAGCCGTATGGTCATCTATCAGTATATGCGATTATAAATGATTGTATAGATAAACCATGGGTATTTGTTATGGAGCATCGACGATGCCATGAAGTAGAATTGTCTATCACTCTTATTGCGTCAGTAAGTTGGAAGGAGGAGGTGTATTACTTACGAAACACTGATGTTAGGTACATCAGGTACACAAGATATAATTGTAATCTTCATTATATCATTGCTAATCAAATTATTACTAAGAACTTAATTTTTAATGTAGGTAGAAGAAGAGAATGTGAATTCTTCGTCATTGTCACCACAAATTAACGAATGATCATATCATTTAACATGATTTTTAGTTTCATTTTGACTACCTACAATCTCTGTCATACTTTAAATCGCGTATTTGATATTCATACGTTGTTTTAATTATTGAGTTTCAATGGTTATACATAAAAGTGCTATCTATTCATATTTTTCAATAAATTTAAGTATCATTTTCTAAATTACAATATTAAGTTTGTATACAATGAACATTCATCGATTATTTTGACTATATATATATGTACTGTAATATGCATCGTGCAAAGCACGGGTCCATACTAGTAACATTAATTGTATTGTTATCGTTATCGTTATTTTGAAGATTTTTTTTAAAAATTTTTTCATATGGATGAGAAAACGAGGGAGAGAGAGGAAGGAGTGTTTTTAATGACATTAAATATTGTCATTATTATATTAATGATTTTTTAAATTTGTCATTATAAATTGATTGTCCTATTTTTCACCAAATTTATCAATTAATTTTCACAACTTATTCATACAAATAATTGTAACACCTGCATTCTCTATTTTTATGTTAAACTGATTGTCTTGATTTTTGACGTTATAAAATCGTATTTTAGTAACGATATGAGTTAAATTATTATTAATGTGCTTATGTGAGTGATAATTTTATTAAAAAGAATATTATTGTTACTATTATTATTATTATTATTAGTTTTGAAATTTTTCGATGATTTTAATAAGCGTTAATAAGGATTATTAATGGGTACTAAGTCGAGTAGGAATCCAAGTACGATTAGATTGTCAACTTTCGAATTAGTTTCGTTGTTTATTAAATTGAACCTTGATGTATTTGGGCACAAATAATCGATGAAAGGTCATATTATCGATTTGGGTTTAGAATACGGGGTGCGAAGTTAGACTAACAATGTTAATTATTGAGAAAGCTTGAAAAAAAAAAGAAAAAAGACGGATGAGGGGCATTTTCGTCAAAGAGCAACTACACTTAAGTCTGGCTCTTCTTCCCCATGGCACACGACCCCCCCCCCCGAGCCTCACCTCTCTCTCTCTGCTCTTCATCTTCTTCCTCAGCTCTCCTCCGCCATAAACGTGACCACCAAGCTCTGAAGTCCTCGATTTCTCCTCAAACGTGGTTGCATTTCCCCTAATTCAACCTTCTCCACAAACTAGCTTGCATTTCCCCTAATTCAACCTTCCCCACAAACTAACAAACCTTTGGTGCGAAATCTGGGCAAAATCAGAAACGACCCAGCACGTTTTCAGTTGAATTGGGCGGCGATTCGAGCTCCAATCACTTGTTAAAACATGGCCATGCAACCTTGTTTCTAGCTACCTCAAGCCCTCTATAAATTGGGTGTGAATTCACTGGATCGAACAACCTTCACAGCCTCAAGTCAGTGAGCGAATTCCTGTTACATACCAAATAGGAGAATTCATCCCAAAAGACTAGTCTATTAGGTGAGAAAGCTCATTTGGTCTATAAACCCCTTATCAGTTACCCAGACAACCAATGTGGGACAAGTGTTCGCGCTTAAAAAGAGTGATTTTTATCGATACCTTTTCACATTATTTATGCTCGTTTTAGTTAATAAATTTAGGTTTTAATATGTTTTTGTTTATTTTGTTTATTTTGCAGGTTTGAAATAATATGGGCCAAATGAGTCAAACCCAACCCTCCTTTTCTTTCTTTTATTTACTTGAGTCATGTGCCTTGCACATGACAACCTTTCCCCTCCCCCTTGGTCTCTTCTTCTTCCCCGTTCTGCAGGTATCCTCACCTTCAGTTCATCTTCTTCGTTCAATCCAGCAACACGCGAAGGCACAGGGCCCCGAAACCATTCATCTTCCTTCCCCTGCCCGTTACTTTCTCTTTCTCTTCACCATCAATTTCCATCATTATCACCATCATAAATCGAACGGTTACAAGGCGTCAATAGAGGCAATTTATTGGAGAAAAGAACCGGTTCTCTATGGAGGCTTCAAATTGGGGGCTAAAACCGAGCAGTAGAGGGGGGGGCGTAGAGATTTCAAGAGGAGTTGTATTAGAATTTTCTTTCCTCAAGTTTCAGTTTTTATTTTGGTGTTTTTAGATCCTATTTACAGTTTCTCAAATTCTTACTATTGAGCTTGCGTTCATCGAATTCGAATTAAGCTTTCTGATTTGGTTCGAATAGTTCCGATTTGGTTTGAATTAAGTTGGTTTTGTTGCCCTACGTGAAGGTTTAGAGTTGTTGTCGTTGCTCTGTTCTGCTCCTCTGTTCTGTTTCTCTGTTCTGTTTCAACTCGGCCAGAGGAAGAAGAATTCCAAATTTAATTACTGCAAGGTGTTGCTCGCATAATTCATTTTCAGTTTGATGTTCAAAATTACCTTTTGGTACTCTCGAATCTCTTACAGTTTTTCAATTATTTTAGTTTGTAAATTCACTAAATCAAAAATGATAATTTTCAGGTTAGTCAATTTTAATTTTCAGTTTCAATTAGGTTAGAATTGATAATAATCAAGTTTCCTTCATCCCTGAGGACGATACTCGTAAACGTACAACGAAACCGTACGCTTGCGGAAAATTCACAACAACAAGTCTCATACCTTGCAATTGGTCCAAATCCATAACATTCGACCCCCCCTAAGGGCCAACGTCCTTGTTGGTTACGGCTACGTTGGTCATGGCTGGCTCTCCCAGGCCACCACTCCGAGTTGGCTCTCCCAGGCCACCACTCCGAGTTGGCTCTAATACCAATTGTTATAAATCAAACAGGAGAACTCATCCCAAAAGACTAGCCTATTAGGTTAGAGAGTCTATTTGGTCTATAAACCTCTCATCAGTTGCTCATACAGTCGATGTGGGACAAGTCCCATATTTTGCAATTGGTCCAAATCCATAACAATTCCGGTCAGATTTGGGGGTCCGAATAGCATGATTTAGCTGTGCTTGGAGCAGATTCGTGTGGGTTTGGGCGTGATTGCAGCAGGGAGTCAAAAATATGGGTCTTCAAACACCTAAAGTCAAGCCCAGCAGCCTTGAACGAGCCTTTAGCTTGGAATTGAGGTAGGTTTTCTCTTCCTCCTGAATTATTACTAATTTCAAACGAATTTTACAAATTTTAGGTAGTTTGTGGTTGAAATCTGAAATTATATCAGTAAATGGCAGATTTGAGGTTGAATTGAAGTGAAAATGATGTTGGTGGTGATTTGGAGTTAATGCATGTGAAATAACGCCCAACTTGCTAACCGGGTGATTTGAGGAAATGGTAGAGTAACCAGAAATGTGTTTTAATGTCATTGCTAACTCACTTTAATTTGTCTAAATTTTGTTTTGATGGTTGCATATGAACGTTATGCTAATGGATGTTGATATGGATTTAAGGTTCATGCATGTGAAGTAACGCACAGTTTGCTAACCGGGCGATTTCAGGAATTGTAAGGCAAGTAGAATTGTGTCTTAACGTTGTTGGTAAATCAGTTTAAATATGTTTATATTATGTTTGAGGTGATTACATATGAATGCTACACTTATGGATGTTGGTTTTGTGAATTAAACGATTGAATTATTGTGATATTGAACAGAGCTCGGTAGCTGGATGGCCTGAGGTGAAACTATTGAGTAATTTGAGGTTCTTGTATTCGTTGTTGTGTGAGGAGGGAGCCTGAGTTTGCTATTAACTACAATCGTGTGGATTGCGAGGTTTATGAAATACTAAAGTGGATTCTGCTGAAACTATTCTTGCGAAGTGTTACGAATGTGTTATTTGTGAACCCCTTCCCTCTTGATGTTGTTAAGTAATGTTATGTGATTGGTTTTTGTACTTAAACATCTATAAAAACGGTGGTTAAAAGCTTGTTTTCATAATTGCGTATGTTTCTAAATATTTACCACCTGCTTGTTGATTCGTTAAGATGTTTGTAGCCTAAAAGATCCTAAATTGTCAAATTACTCAACGACAGACTCAACTGAATAGTCGATAGGTTTAGGAGGTTAAAAAGCAAACTAGTAGCGAGTTCGAAAACGTTTTAAGGCTTAAGTTTGTTCATATCCCCTTCTTCTGTTTAAAAGGATTGAAACGAATTGAAAAACGGCAACTGAAGATATCTATTACGAAACTAAGTTTGAAATATATGCTAGTTAAATACTTTGAGTTTCAAATGTGTTTTGAATTGCGAGTTAGTAACTCCATTACGATTTTAAGAGATTTTGAAGTTGAATTATGAAGTGTTTGAATGTGTTATGTGTGAGCCCCTCCCCCTTCATGTCATTGAGCTTTATCATGTGTGTGAAGGTGAAATTTTGAAATAGAAGGTCTTTCGTGGTTAAAAATAAAGGTAGCCGTAACTATTAGCGAATGACGGCCTATTTTAACTATACGAATGCAATTTTTAAGGCACAAAGAATTTTAAAAAAGGAGTGAATTGTATAATAAATGATTTCGCTGTGAGAGGCAGCAAACTTATTAGCCGCTATGCCCATACGCTTTAAATTGGCTAAGATAATGTACTTATGGACATATGTAAGATGGGAGTGAACCTATTAAAACGAGGGAATCCGTAGCCTAGGGAGTATTACCAGTAGTAGGAAACCCTAGAGACCCTGACGAGGGTTAAGGTCCAATTATGTTGCCATTCCGGGAGTAAGAGCTTAGCGTGAGTGATAGTATCACTAGGGGTTGAAAATAGGTCTCACCTAACTAACACATTATGATGATCTTATGCCCAAAGTATTTTTCTAGTAAGTAAGAAAAGCAATTGAAATTTCTCCATTTTAAGTATTTCAGGAAAAAGAAAGATTTTAAGGGCCATTAAGAGACCAGTTCGAATGAGATTCGAAAAGCTTATAAGGGTCATTAGAGAACCAATAGAAAAGATATTTCTTTTTAAAGAATATGAGTCTCAAGAGGCTAAGTAAAGTGTTTTCAAGAAAGAAAGAAAGACAGCTTGCTGTGCATATCCTGTGCATATCTTATGAATGAGATTTCAAGTATAGTTTCAATGAAATTTCAAATAAAGTGTGGCTATATCCTCGTAATGCATCGAGCATATAAGTTTTCACATGTGCATATTCTTTGAAGAAAACATGAGTCATCGCGTTTTCAATTTGAGTATTTGATAGCACTTTTGCTATATCCTCGTTGCTCACTTGCTTATGTGCCTAAATGCTTGATCATTAGGGAAGTTTGGTCAACAAGAGCTTAGCAATAAGTTTGAGTGGCGAGTATGAAGCTTAAGGGTGATGATGATTCCTTTTGGGGACTATGATTACCTAATATGATGGTAATATATAAATGACGTGTGCCTACTACTTATCATTATTGCCCATAAATGGTTTTGGTTTTTAAGGAGTCGGGAAATACTCACTGAGCGTGTGGTAGCTCATCCCATTACTATTTCCCCCTGTCCCAGGTTTTCATTGTGACAGGTAGAAGTCAATTTACTTATGCCGGGTTGGAGTCTACCCTTGCTTTGAAATGGTGTCATGTGTGCACATATAGGAGTGGATTCATGTGTTAAACGATGTAATATAATGTATCCCTAGAGTTGTATATGTATGTAAACAAAGTACTCTAGTTCATGTAATCCATATTGTTTTAAAAGTCGCTCTGTATGGCCATGTGAGCCAACCATCTTATTAGCCAGTTGTTTTTTTAGTTGAAGTTGGCTATATTTTGGGATGTAAACCCCAGTACTCTAGATGTGTGATCCGTCAAGTTGTATCTTTTATTTCCTCCTTTATTATTGAGCTATATTGTTTGCTATACTCCCAGCGAGTGGCTCATAGAATTATGAACTCCGACATTTAGCCGTTGAGCTTGTTTTAGAGTTCTTTATGCTTCTGTTGATTGCAGGGATTTAATATAAGGCTTTAAGCCTGAGAAATGAGTAGTTTTTAGGCGAAACTCTGTCTATTTCACCCTAGAATTTAAGTAAGATTTAAAAAGTCGTTAATGCTCCTAACCCTAGGGGTTAGAGGTGTTATAATAATAAAAAATAAAAGACTAAAATTAATTAAATATATTTAATGGTGGAATTTATGAGTATTATTTTATTTGGTCAGCTAAAGTGATGAGTCTTGCATTAGTGGGGGGTGGGGAGGATTGTGAGCCAAAAAGTTAGCTCGCAAGCAGATGTGGTAGTGACAGGCCACTGATGAGTCAAAAAAATAGCTCACCATTGCGGATGCTCTTAACTCATCAAATTTTATGTAGAAATGACAAGTTTGGTAAGACATCTCATGGATGATGGGACCTACTTTTTTTTGAAAAAAAATTGGGGAAGGGGTGTTTGGGGGAAGGGTGGGGTCTCTTTTGCTCCATCTAACGTCAATTTCTCTTTGTTTCTGTTTTTTAATCTCTGTAAGTTTTAACTTTTAAGGATGATAATTTTGCAGAGTAATTGGTTTTTTAATACCTTGACATATGTGTCATTGACTTTTTCTAGACCTCATTTTTTAACAAAACTTTGCCTTGAAGTCTTGTGTTCTGATTTTTTTCCTACCTTCCGAATAGCTGTTTTTATTTTTTAATACCTTCCGCATTATTGGTTTTGCACATTTGACCCAAAACTTTTTGAAATTATAGAAAGACCCCAAAATTAGGTAAAAGATGCAAATAAACTATTTTACGGAGTTTTTCAAGAAATGTCCTTGTTTAAATGATTAAACTTCTTATAATAACTTATCAATACTAGTTATCATAATTTACGACTTATATCATAAATATTTATTTTTTAGTGATTATATGCCCACCATGCTTAGCAACATAATAAAGTTTAATTAGAGAATTTTAACCGTTATTTGAACTTAGTTAGGATCGGACCCTAAAGTTCCTTTAACTTCCAATTTACAGATATTGTTAATCTCAACTATACCTTCCTTAGATTAGACACATCAAATATTCATTTCGTTTTTTACCTCGAACCGTAGTCACCAATCAAATTTTTTTTATAACTTTTAAGGACAGTGGAATTTTAATCAAAAAATTATAATATTTAAGACATAAGGTTCGATTGAATAGCGTTCCCTATTGAAAAACTTCTTTTATTGAGAGTTTGAAAGTGAAAATATTACAATGGAACGATTGAAGAAGGACTTAAGCTACTAAGATCATCAAATATGCTTGTTCATAGATAAATGAAGAATCTCGACTTCTCTTTTACTAAAGTATGTTCAAATGACAATATCCTTTCTCAGCACTCGGTCTCTATTTTTATAGAGAAGATAGACTACATAAAATGCCCTAGTGGTTACAGTACATACATTGATATTTCAACATGACTATAGCTGCTCTTACACGGCTATAGTGACACTTGACAAGTACTACAATAATAATGTAACAACTTTTCAGACCACTTAATGCTGACAAGACTAGTCATCCATATCGAGATTCTACATGCCTCATCTCCAATAATGTCTTCCAATCCATCATTATCCAGATAATCATCAAAATTTTCATCAAGTTGAAGATACTCTGGATCCCATTTTTCAAATAATTCATGAAGATATTTCTTTTTTTTTAATACAAATTTTCCAACTCTAACATCAAATAGATAATCAAAAACGTCTTCTGAAGTAGCTCCTTCCAACTTCATATATTTGTTGAAATTATTATGATAAATGAAAGTAGTGTTCCTGCAATGCATCAGTGTTTTTCCGTGTTCAATCAATACCCACATTTGATAATAAATGTTGTAAAATTCGATGGCTCTTGCAAAAGTAGGATTACTAACTACTTTTTGTCGTTGATCATTGGGATCGTCAATTAACTGCATAAGATAATGTGCTGGTTTGACCTTTCTATTTTCATATTCTATTACTGTGCAATATTCCTTGACATACAAACTTTTATTGTATGAAATTTTTGTTGGACCATTAGAAGATGTGAAAATCCGATGGATCCTTTTAAACATATACTGTTAAACTTAGTTAGCCTCGGGAAGAATGGGTACTTTGGATCTGCAATTTACACGAGGTAAGCTACAATTCCATATTCCCAAGTTTTCATGATGAGGTCATTTGGAGATATTGAATTTGCTGAAAATCTAACACCATCAACTCCAAATCTATCAAGGAAGAAAATTGCAGTAAACCGTGACTCCCATATCTGTAGGAATAATTATGATAGTAGTTAATGCAGGCTGCATACCAGTCGTTGAATTATTTTTCTTGAACATGAAAACTTATTTTTTCTTGAATACTATAAGGACACCTGAGGTAATTTATTTGTAACTCTGAAAGACTTAATCTTTGTACTATTAGATAAGCAAAAGAAAACATATCAAAGTGTGGTTTACCTTTTTGCATGAAATTCCAAAATATCTATAAGGACTCTACTAGAAGGAAAAACCGTTGTAATAGTAATCGCATTCCATTTTGGACTTTCTCCTTTTCCGGTAAGAGTTTTGCTCTAATAATCGCCATTGACAAACTCACGAGTTAAACGATCTGCCAGATAATTGTTCGATCCCTGTATATATTCAATAGAAAACGAAAACTAGTTAAGTTATAATTGCTAACGCAGGAGTCACCTTTGCGCTTGCATAGTTGATAAATTTTTTTCACAAAACCAAGTATCCATTTACAATTAGTTCGGATAAAAAATGGTTTTGGGCCTTTTGGCGATAAAAAGATTAAGAACTTTTTAATTCCACTTATGATTGCAAGGATTTCTATTTCCATCGTGAGATCCCTTCATTATGCTTTATTAAAACTTCAACTGTAATATTTGCAGAGTTTTTCTCTTTCTTTGATTTTGAGTACTGCACTTCAATGCTCATTGTTAGCATATGTCTCAAGAATTAAATCATCTCCTTCATTAGACAAATTAAGAACATGAAGATTTTTGCATATTTTTTTTATCAAACTTTGAGCAATCTTTGAATCACTTGGTGCCTGTTAAATCAAAAATCATGCATTATTTTTATAATTATTTCGAATATATTATATATATTATTTCGTTTAATTCGTTTTGTTTTATATATTTTTCAGGGATAGTATTAATTTAATAAAGAGGAGAAAAGAGGACGTAGAAGCTTGGGTTTTACACACTTGGCTACAAGACGGTCCAAAAATAATAATTATGGAAATTATTATTTTCAGAATTATTACATTGGGCTAGGGTTTCAAGAATTGGTAAAAAGGTACAAGTCTTGGAGAAGAAGAAATCTAAGGGGGGGAAAAAACCCCTAAACCCTCAACCACGGCTGCCTTCTCCCTCATCGTATATCATCTTCACCATCATCCCTCACACAGCTTCATCACCATCTTCATCCCCTTGCCCACACTTCCCGCTTGCCTTTATCCCTCTCTTCCTCACGCCACATCATCAGCATCATCATACCCATCATCATCATCATACCCATCATCATCAGCTCCATCGTCACCGTCTTCAACCCCATCGATCTTCATCGTTCATCATCACCATCATCTTCGTCGGCCATCATCACCATAATCCCTTCTGCATCAACGCACCCTGCCTCTTCTTCTCTACTCACGCATCACCATCATCAACCTCTTCTTCTCCTCACCATCATCACCGTACCCATCCTCATCATCTTCATCGCCACCACGTCTAATCACCATCACCGATCATCTTCATCGTCTTCATCAGCATCACCGTCACCTTCTTCATCCATCGTCACCACCATCAACAGTCAGCACCGTCCTCAACATCATCATTGTCACACGCATCATCGTCGATCAACACCATCACCGGCCATCAACAAAACACGCATCGAGCCACCCCCTCAAAGTAGTACTCTTTTGTTATTATTATTATTATTATTATTATTATTATTATTATTATTATTTGTTTTATTTGTTTTATTTAGTTTGTGGTAGGTTAAATATTAAACATGAAATATTTGAGCTGTTATTGTAATTTGATTTTTATTATGACTGAGTAATTTTTTTATGCTTAGTATAATCTTCTTGAAGCTATGCTAAATTAATTATTTTGAAACAAGTTTTATGCTTTAACGCCTAGTTGATTTCTATTCATGATTCTTTAGCGATTAGTGTTCACTGTTTATAAAATTTGTATTAAATCGATTAGAATGCATGCTAGTTGATTAAATACAATTTCGATTGATAGTGTAGAAGATTATATATAATACGTAAAAGTTATAATCTTTTAGGCCTAGGTATCACCCTAATTAATTATGGATGGCTCAAACCCATATCTTTTAATTAGGTAATCGCTTTAGATCTTTGTTAAATCGATTTGCTGGTAAATTTGTTACAAAGTGTTAAATGATGTTTTTCTAATTCTTAATGCTCTAATTTGGTTAAATTTTTGCGCTGGTGTAAAGATTATCAAATTAGTAGGGTTTATATTAGGGCTGGACCTTAGTAAACTAAAATCTAAGGAAAAACGGGGAAGAACTGCTGGTGGATATCTTGTACAGTTTAACTCATGAATAAAATTAACTTGTGTGTTAATGATAAATATTAATTTGTATGGTGGATTGAGATTATACTAAGTATACTTCATAAATTTGATAACTTTTGATTATTATTTGTTGCTTAGAGTTAATTTGATTAGTTTGATAATTTTTGTTCTATTTTTATTAGCTTCAATATAATTTCAATCACCCCCCCAGAAATATAAGTCTTTTAGGAGTGTCTAGGTAATTTTAGATAGCTTAGATTTTGATTTTTAGAGTGGTTATAATTTTAAATTGATTTATATTCAGTTTTAGTATTTAATTACCGGTTTGTTCGAACTTAGACTAAAAATAGTTATTTTTGTTATTTTTCGATTTTAATTAATTTCTAGCGTTTATATAGTGTCCTAATCTGCCCATATTCAATTTTATAAGCTTTTGAAATTATTTGATAATTTTTCAGAATTATTTTGGGAAATTGGTATGTGCAGGTTTTTAGGTTATTAATTCTGAAAATTTTGATTTTTTTTTAATTTACGATTATTAGGTGTTGTTAATTCCAGTCCTAGGATTAGGGTAATTTTCTTGATTATTTTTGTATTTATATTTATGCAGATTATTTTATTTTTAATTTCAGATTTAATTTTCTGCTTGATTATTCTGCAGTGAGTTTCTGATTTAATTTTCCTGAAATTAATCAAACATTATTTTGGATTAATAACTTGTCCAGTTTAAGATTATTAGTTTAGGTTACTGCTTGTGATTTTTAATTATTAATTTTCTGTTTAGTAATTTCTGTTTTGATTTTTAGTTGAAGATTGAATTACTATTCTGATTTCATTTTTCTGGATTATTTAGGAAATATTTTTACTGTTTAATTTCCAGAATATGGTTCATAATATTTAGAAGCATCACTGGGTACTTTTCTAGATTTTTATTCATTAGATCATAATTATTTTAGAATTATTAAGTTTTGATTTAATAAATTGGATTAATAAAATCATTTAGGATTAAGCTAACAATTTACAACAATCTTTCCTCGTTGATCGATCCCTACTTCCCTATGCTATAAAAATTATTTAATAACCGAAGTAGTGGTTAAATTTATAGCTCTCGACAGGCTTTACAGTGCCCATGTCCAACTTACTTCTTTCTTGAGCTTTTGATGCAATGGTTTTCTTAATTTAGTTAGACCTTTGAAGAAATTTGAAGTATAGGTAAGACATCCAAGAAACCTTTCTAATTGCTTCTTATCTTCAGTTTTTTCTAGAAAATTTTCTATTTTTATTAGAATAGGCATTTGTATGATAATTTGTCTAGCATTTATTTCTAGTACAAAAAGTCTATTTCTTATTCAACATAGATGCACTTGTTCTTACCAAGAATAATATCATGATCAATACATCTTTGAGTGATAGCTAGAACATCATATTTGTGTTGTTCTATAGTCTTAGAAAAGACAAGAATATCGTTGATGTAAACTAGACAACCGTGATTAACATCTTTGAAGATATTATTCATTCTTCTTGGAACAGTTAAGGTGCATTTTTAAGACCAAATGACACTACTATCCACTCCTAATGTTCTTGAGGGGCACTACAAGTAGCTAAAGGAATGTTTTCCTCATCGATTTTTATCTGCCAATACCCTCTTTTGCAATCCATTTTCAAGAAGCAAGAGACTCTATGAATTCTATTGAAAATGACTGCTTTATTAGAAATATAATAACTATCAAAGATAGTATTATCATTAAGTATTTTTTTTTTATGTAATTGACTACTATTATAGCTTTTTCTCTTTTTTCTTCAGCATGATTTCTTCCCATCAAAGCGAGATTATTCCCTTCCCAAGTCACACCCCCACTGCTAGTTCACAGTTGGTCGTCTGGCCACTAGAGCCGCCATGTACTGCCAGAAACGCAACCCACGCGAGCTCAGAATGTCCACCTACCTTTTCCGGCTCCCTTTAGCCTAGTTCTTGATGTTTTGGAGGTAAATCTTAACCTTTTCTTCACTTATTTTTATTTCTTTTTATTTCTTAATTTGATTAGCAAATAAGAATCTAATGATTGTTAATTCATGTTAATTTGGAGCTCTTAATGATGATTTTGAGATTTGAAAATGTTGGGAGCATGTGTGTGCTCATGGATGAATTAGATTTTGAACATCGGTTGTGGTGCTTGTGGTCTTGTAATTACATTTGTTGAATTTTGAGGATTTTTTATTATGTTTTGAATATCACCAAAGGTTGTAGGAGTGAGGGGTGTGCTATGAAAGGTTTGAGAAGAGTTGAGGGGGGGGGGTTGAGGTTGAGGGGAAAAGGGCATCGAAAAATTATGATTTTAGGTGGGTAGGTAGCTTAATCAATTATCTTCAATTTTCTCTGGAATTACTTAATTCCGAGTTTGTAGACAAAGTTATGACCAATTTGCTAAGACTGCACAAAATAAACTGGAGTTGCACACAATTTTGTTTAAGGTCAATTTTAGAGGTCGTGTTGTGGTAATTTTGTTCTGCATTATAATGGAAGTGTTTCGGGACTTTCTAAACTTTTTATATTGGGGTTTTTTTTGTCTCATTCGAGTTTGGGGGTGAAAGATGTGAATTTTCTAAGGTAGACATTAAAACGAGAATAAAATATCACAAGATGGAGAACTAGGATTTCGAAAGCATAAATAGTGAACTACTGCTCAAGATGGAAACTGAGGGAGATTGGGATGTAAGAGCAATATTGAGTTGATGTATAATTTAATCCAGTAGTGAAGATGATGAATCATAATCAGCGTTAATGATTCAAGGTATATGCGTTACCCAAAGATATAATTGGGGGGGGGGGGGTTAAAAATGACATATTTTCTAGGAGCTAGTAACAATGATTTTCTTAATAATAATCATAATAGCAAGAATAATAACAATAATAATAATGATGTTGATAAAAACCATACTAGTGGTAGTGATAATAACCTTAATAATAATAGCAATATTAATGAAGGAAACAATAGCAAAATTTATAATAGCAACAAAACATTAATATTATTAATTATAAGAGTAATGACAACATTAAAAAGGGGGAATAATATAGAAAAAAATAAGATAAAATCAATTTGTTTATTTAAGCAAATAATCATGAGTGCTTTAATAATTAAGAAAATACCTAGAAGAATTATAAATTACTTACTAAGGTTGCAGTTAATAGAGATCACTTGAAATCCTACTAACCATACAAATATACATTTGGTGCAGAAATGAGACCATTTTTATCGTTGGCAAGCCATAAACATATGTTTTCTTGAGAAGGGAGAGAGATTTCAAAAATATCAAAGTTCACATGTTTGTCATAAATATCAAAGTTTCATAATATATAATTAATTAATGAATCATTTTAAGTATTGTCTTGCCACATAATTGAGTGGACCCATTAGTTATCAATTATTAGGACTTATGCCCTTCGGTTCACCAACATAACCTCATATTAGACTATCCGATCAACCTGGTAGGTATATACCTATTCAGTGATAGCAATACTCATATGAGCTTATCGATTTGAGTTCTACTATCAAATAATAATCGGTAACAGTTTTACTGTATAACTTCTCCTTCTCTTGTTTTTGAACTAAAAAAGTTGAAATGGGGACGCCCAACTAAATTGTTCTAAAAGTTTGATTTTACAATACGGGGATAAAAGTATTGGGTTTTAGCTCATTTTTCAAAATAATTTTTGTGTTTTCTATTTTAGGTGAGAGATAAATGGACAGACTTGAGACTAGCAAGCTGAATGAAGTACGAAGTGAAGGAAAGACTTGTGACATTTGCAATTTGACACCGTCAGATACTCATAGCGAATTCTCGCATAGTATAAAGAGTTGAAGGAGCTTAAAAATCATGCTGAGTCTACAACTTGAGTAAGCACGCTTAAGGTAGAGAATTAGAAGATACCTAATCTAGTTATATTTTGGATTATATGCAGATTAAATTATGCTCGAAGTTCATTCAAATGACTTCAGTTTGATGGGATTTGGGATTGTGGCAGCGTTTCCATTAAAATCATATAGTTTATATGTAGCATTGTCCGACTTAGGGCGTCACTAATGCTCCCAATCATTAAGACTTCCGCTGCAGTTACGATAATGAGTGGTTAAGTTAAGGTAATTAGATAATTAGTATATGCGGGCATTACACAAAAGTTTTTTGATTTGTTTATCAAATTCTTAGATATCCTGATGTGTATACACCATATTTTTGACTCGAAAAATAGTGTGAGGGCCTAGCAAATTAATCTTTGTAAATGTCTTATCTTTGTTCCAAAATTTAAGAGCATTACCAGAGTAGAGTTCTTTGCATAATTGGTCTTGTCGTTCAACAATATGCTTTTTAATAGATAACTCAAGTAGTGAGATTGTTAGTGTCATCTCACGTTGTCCAAGTATCACCTTTTCACCAAGCTGGCTGTGTGTAAACTCAATCGTTAGATGAGTGTTATTCTTATTTAGTTTATTAATAGGAACTTAGTGACCATTTATTTTGAATATTATTTGGTTTATGGTTTGTGTGCATGGCGAATATATCATTTGAAAATTATCTCCAATAATGATATCATGAAAGAGTTTATCAGTAGCCTATAGAACTGGTATAATGCGTTGGACTACTCCTATTTCCATGAATAACCCTTTTATGACTTCGTTGTGGCTCATTATGCCATTATTAGCTATCCTTTCTTGTAAATAATTCTTTGTTTTTTTTTCCCGCATAAATTCTAGAAACAAAGATTTTTTTCAAAATAGACAGAACAACCACTATCGATGGAGGCACGCAATTCGTATTTATTATAGCCCTCTAAGCATATTTTTATTGGATGTAAATGCTATTAGGATTTGTATTGGTGACTTCATAGCATATCTCCATCTTCATCTTTTTGACTAATTTATCCTCATATATTGGCTTACTAACAGTTATTGTTTTGTACCCATTGACTTTTTTATATATCTAGATTTATACTGCGATCTACACTATATCTTACGGATTCAAATCTCATTCTACTCATTTCACTGGTCATACTAATTGTATCATCTTATGTAAGTCGTTCTTTAGCTGTCGAAGATCATTTTCACCATTTTGATCTTGCACTAATGTTTCTTAACAAATGGGGTTTTCTGATAATTTTACCATTCTCATAAGTTTTTATTACATTTTTCTTATTGATTTTTGTGGGATTGGCAAGGCTAGATATCCTAGACCTATTGATTTTTATCTTATGCGAATTGAATTTTATCTTTTGAATTTTTGGTATTGGAGTAGGACTCCTAAATTTTTTTGGCTCTATCATTATTATCTTAGTCTTTGGATCTATACTATTATCTAATTTGTAGATTATTTTTTAAAATATTCTTAGTGGGTAACCTCCTCTTTTCATATCCATCCAAATTGTTTTTATCTTAAGGGATACAAAGTTTTTGGCAAATTTCCTTTTTAAACTTACATAATATCCAGATCAGTAATTGAATCCTACTGATCCATTGCATAAATTTGCTTTAATCCGTGTGATAATTTGATTATTAAATTTGGTATGCCTGATGTCATAGAGCAAAGTATAAAGATTAATATTTTTGCCACAATACTATAGCAGAATAATTTAAACTTTGACACTTTCAACATAGATATACTTGTACTGTCTTTGTCATGCTTAAGAATGTTTTCCTAATTAATAAGATTAATTTCTCCCACATCATGCTCACAGTCTTTTATTTCTAAATCTTCTTCCATCATTTTGCATACATACTTACTCTTCAATTTAAAGATCGATTTTTTATAGATCATATCTTTCTGAATTATAGGAATGACCCAATCTTCTTTGACATCTTTATTCTCATTATTTATAATAAATTCTTCTTTTTGAAAATCACCCACACTAATTGATATACTTTCCATCATATGACTAGTTTCTTTACAATCACTTTCTTCATATTGTTATTCAATTGTTTCTTTATAATCATTTTCTTCATATTCATCCTCTAGTAGAATCTCAACAATTCCATTGTTGTTTTTAGGGCTAGATCTAGTACTTCTTCCTTGCTAAGCTCAAAATAATCTAGGCTACCCAAAGTTTCTATAAGTTTGGTATTCTTCCTATTTTTGCATTCGTTTGTGTAATCCCCTACTTCTCTGCATGCCCAGGACTTAATGTTGTTTTTCCTTGTAGGACAATAGTGAGCTTTTCTAAAAATCTTTGTTTTCCAGGGCTTAGTTTTTTTTATAATCCTTTCTTTCATATTTCTCTCCCCTTTGCTTGTTAAAAGTTTTTTTCTTATAAAATTTTCTTTTTCTTCTATTTTCAAGTTTATTTCTCCATTGATGAGAATTATGCCAACAGGTTATAAATTATTTCTTCATTTTCTTATGCTGTTGGAGATTAAGACATTGATCATTGATTCATTTTCTTAAGTAAGATAATCTTGTACCGAGGGTATTAATAACATCCGTTTTTTCAAGCTATGAAATGTATTTCTAATTGATTATAGAATTTATCGGATATGGTAATTTGTCATAAAAATATACTAAGATTGCTTTCATTATGTCCAATTTTGTAATAATATTGACTAAATTCAACAATAGAATTTTTCAAATATCTCATCTCAAAGCTCAATGTTATTAACCTTCCTTTGCCACCCTCTAGCCTTTCATCTAGAATCAAGTTTAACTTTGTACTGTTAAACTCATTTTCGATTTCCTTACATAATGTTTTGAATATAACAGCTGGTGTTTTTATCCTTATTAATACATTTTTACCTTCCTCATTTAATGAGTCGTACTAGTCAGCTACGAAGCTAGAAAAACTATACTGGATATAATTTAGAAAATTTCCTATAGTCCATGTGGTATTCAAATTCAAGACACTATTCATACCCATTTTTCAATGTTTTTAAATATTTTTTCCCTATTGCAGGTTCCATCTATGTTTAGAAATTAGAATATAACTTGTTTGGCTAATTGTGGGTAAGATTAATTTCTTCAAATGACGTGGCTTTCCTTGGGATGAACCTAAAGGAAAAGTTGATTGTACATCTTGTTGAAATGTATATAGGTCTCATAAAATGGGTATTTTCTCTAGAAGATTCACTAAACTCTTCTTTAGGAATAACATTGTTAACTAGATTGGACTCAATTTTGTTTATGTTGAATTCTTAGCCAACCTCATCGATTTCATTGTCAGTGAGCATTTTACCATATTTTGTTTATCTAAGTTGCTCCTAATTTCTTCTAAAGGTATGACATTAAGATCGTCTGGTTTAATTCGGATCATTTGCTGATATATTTCTTCTTCTCACTAAATATTATTTGTCTCTTCATTACCATTAGATAATACATTTTATTATTCAAATATTGTGCCCATAATTTTGTTTAATTCTTCCGACTTTTGTTCTTTGTTAGACATATTGTGTAACTCTCCTAGATTATACTTCTTATACTCCATCCTCTTCTTATTTATCTGCATTTTAAGATGATTTTTTAGTTGATTTTTTTCCTTAATTTCAGTCTTAATTTTTACTAATTCAACTTTTATTCTAAAACTATATCAGTGATATAGTTTAACTGCGGTTCTACTAAAGTGGCTCCTTCTGGTGAGTGCACAATGGGTAGGATAAATAGATGACGATTTAAGCATTAAATACAGTTAATTAGCTTAATTAACTATTAATTAATTCAATTGTCTTAATTATTTTTTGGTCCCATGGCTTTGATACCAGTTGAAAGAGGACTTCAAGTACTACTTATAAGAGAATTTACATATGCACAAATTAAAAAATTCGAAAGTAAGTTTTTAAGGATTGAGTTTAAAAATGCAAATTTCAGAAGTTTAGAGATTCCAGAAAATACAAAGGATACCTAAAAATTCGCTCATTAAAGTTCGTGGACAAAAATATTCGCTCCAAAAACTCAGGCATAGAATTATTAATGTCGCATACGTCGGGGTACCTGGAGATTAACTTCCCTAGTTTTCCATGCACACACACACACACACACACACATAACACACACACATATATATATATATATATATATATATATATATATATATATATATATATATATATATATATATATATATATATATATATATATATTGAGACAAAACAAATCTCTCCAATTTTTGATAAGTGTTATTCCCACAAATTTCTAAGATAATTAATATTTTTTATTTTTTAAATGAGTTAGTTAATTATGAATGGGAAGTTTTCTTTCCAACAAAAAGGATTTCATAAGAATTATTATAATTCCAAATATTTTCTTTCCAAATACCAAAAAAAAATGCTTAATAATAAGAAAACACTATATGGTGTTACTTTTGTTCAAAAAAATTATATTATATTACTAGTACTATTCACTTCAGATGTTAGGATGCAAAAGTTTATTAATTTTGATAACATTGATCCATGAGCTCAAAACAACTCCATTTAAACATTCGAAGGTAGTTAATACATTTTCGTTAGAATGTTAATATCCGTGACCTTCTTTCTTCACTTGCTCATTGACCTCACCGTTGTCATTTATTTCACCATGAATGTTATGGGGACAACGTAAGAAGAAGAAGAAGAAGAAGAAGAAGAAGAAGAAGAAGAAGCACATCAAGAATTACAATTTTTTTTTTATACTTCTTCTACATTTTTTAATCGTTTAATTATTTTGTATGAGCAAATTTGCTTAGATTACAAAGAATCAACTACTATGTCAGTTATTGAGTATTGATGTATTTAAAATTACGGGGGAGCAATTTCTCTTCTTTTTTTTTTATTTTAATCTCAGCAAGTTCTAACTTTTAAGGATAATAGTCTTGCATAAAAATTAAATAGATTAAAAGAAGAAAATCAATGTCCATAGCCTAAAGAGAATTTAGAGCAGCCTCAAAGAACAAAAACAAAAGCTACAAAGAAGTTAGAGCAACCTCAAAGAAAAAGCAAAACAAAAGCAATAGAAGGACCCAAAAAAAAAAAAAAAAACTCACTAAGAAGTATGATGAGCTGAATGGTTTTGATGTATTTAGGTGAGTGGTTATATATAACCCTATTCTTTTTAACTTGTATTTTTCAAAAATAAGTTCGGTCCAATAAAATAAAGTCCAGTTTAGTTTAGTTCAACAAAAATAAATTAAAAATAATATGGTAATACTCAAATGGAGCTGTTGGGCATTTAAGCAAGAGGTAATTACTATTGGGATATTAAGTATTTGGGCTTCCTTATGCTGAGATCTTACATGTATGTCATCTTGAATTCTTGGAGTGGATTGCTGTAGCTTTAAAATCGTTTTTAGCATTAACAAACTTTGCCAATCACTTTATCAATTTTGTAACTTTTCGCTTTGTTTAAAGCTATAAATGATTTTAAAAAAACAGTCTATAACCAACAATTCATGCAAGTGAATTTAAATTAAAACAATGATCATATAACAAACATGCAGTATAAGATATATACGTAGTATTGGGGAGCATGTACTCTTGGGTCTCCAAATAATTTATCTCCTATCTATATGAAAACCTCACCCTTGAAAGACCGTTTGATTCTTATCGTTCAAGGCCAATAATATGTAGCTTCAGTATCAAGAAACAATACTAATCTTTTATTTGGATTTGATAATTGGCTAAAGGATCCAACTATGCAGTACCTAGAAATTATTTAGTCCTTTATACTCAATGTTATACAACCTTTTTTTTCTCTTCAGATTATTTAGTTGGGCAAGACCCGAGCAATAACAAAAAAAGAAGATACAACCATTAGACAACTCAGACAACCGCTAGTACACCTTAAAGACTATAAATCAAATACAACTAGACTTGTATAGTTTCAACACAGGCAGCAACTAAAATAGCCACCTATTTGCTGGGAGATAACATAAGAACGTACATCTCTAGCCTGTCGCTTGTTTTCCAACTCTTTTCTCAAGCTTCTTGTTATTCTTATAACTGCCAGGATCTCATCACCAATAATAGAAATATCAAGTATTTTTCCAAGCAGTAAAGCTTCTTCTGAAATTTCGGTCGAGGTTGGTGAATTATGACTTGATTTTGAAATCTTGCTACCACTCTTCTTACCCTTGCTGGAAAGTTTACGTCACTCACTTTTCTCATGGAGTCGAAGTTTCATTTCAAGAGGAGCTATCAATCTTTTCATCATCTTCCATAAAGGATCTACAGCTTGATACTTGGGAGGTGAACTTTCCAACATAAATCGAACGATTATGAGCATTATTATCCAAAGGTTGAGTAATGGTCTTGCTATTGTCCGAGAGTCCTTCATGAACATCTTTTTCCACAGCCTCATTAGCACTTTTTTGACCTTCTAACTCAATGTCATTCGGGTTACTCATCAGGGCTTGTTTATAAGGGGGTCCCAAATCTTGATTGGGGACATTTTTTACTTTGGGAACCCATTTCCAAACGGATTTCCTTTTAGTAGGGTTGCTCTTTGTTCTTCCTCTAGCTGGCATTCTTCTTTGGAATCTCGCCCACATGACATGCAATTTACAATTACTGACAATTCTACTGTTCAACTTATCAATAGCTTTCCAACTCTCTTGAATGTCAGCAAATCTGATAAAACCATACTTTCTACAAGATTTTCTTCCAGCATGGTTTGGAATATATGCATCCAAAACCTCTTCAAAGTTACTAAACAAATGCTTAAAACTGGTAAAACTCAAATCATCTGGCAGATTATCAGCAAAGATAGAGAAGACTTTTGAGTTATTACCTAAAGTTTAAACAATAGGTTCTCGATTTGGCATTGGAGTATGTCTACTCGACGCTCGAGAAGGGGGCATCTTTCCAGCATTCCTGAAATGGTGACAATCAACCAGAGCTAAGGCATCAAAGGCAGGACTAAGGCGGCTGGGTGGTAGGAGGGAGCCAGACGGCCGGCGGGACTGGCCGCCGGCAGTGCGAGGAGGACGGAACCACTTCATCGAATTAGAGAAGAAGCAATTTTAGAGTAACGGAACTCAGGCCAAATTCACTGGTGCCGACCCCAAAGGAGACACTGTGCGGTTAGTAGTAAATGTCGCCAGCCAGCCGGAGACCATGGAGTTTCGTCTTTACCGGGGAAGAGTCGTTGCAGGGGAAGAGTCGGGTCTCTCTCATCGGGAGGGGAAGAGTCGCCCTTATAGTAAGCAGGTCGTCACGGCAAATGTTCTACTACCTTTTTATTTTGGTTTTTGGAACCATAATGTTTTCATAAGCAGAACACCAATAGTTAAAATTCCAAACAAATTATTAGATATCGAAACATAAATCTTACCAACTTTAGCTCGCAGAATGTAATTATCTTATCATAAATAATATTTGATGATTATGTATCTTCACTGTTGATACAATTTTGCACAATTCTTATTATAATGATATAAAGTTGAACACCATCTAATACTTTGGATTACACTGATTAGTCACAATTTTCTCTAACACTTTGTTTGGATACTTGGGGCTTGGGGGGTGGGGGTGGAGGGGGAAGGGAGAAGACTTATTAAAATCTTCTCATTCACTAGTGTTACCTCTCAATTTGGGGCATGCTGCCCCCTCCAATTTAATTTTTCCAAACAGGTATAACGAGGGATAATTATTTTTTTCGACTTTATTTAATCCAAAATTACCGCAAGGATATGATTAGGTGAAAGAAGGTAAAGTGTAATTATTTTTCTTTATCTGATATTCAAACAAGATTAATTTGAATTAGGTAATCATTTTTCTCTCAATCCATACACTTTGTGACAGTTTTTGTATTAAAAAAATATGGATAATGGTTCCAACAAGTGAGGTGCTCTTTCTTAGCACTAGTGATAGTAGCATTCCAGGGAGAACTCATCCTTCTTGGCACTTGTCTGAATAATCATCTTCTTTTCCTGCCTCGGGGGGGGGCCCCCAAAAAAAAACTTCTTTTTGCCTTTCTATTTATATTTAAAATCATATTCACATTTCACTTCTCTTTTCCGCATTTTGCCTGGTAGGGCTGTGATTCTTCACTTTCATCTCTCTCTGCCCCTCTCTCTCTCTCTCTGAAAACTCCCGATATGCAGGCAGGCAAGGTGACCCACATAACCCTTTTCTGATTCAGACCGCGTTCAGCCTCCCCACCGTTCTCTCTTTCCTCACTTCTTCTCACTGTAAGTCCTTAATTCTTGTATCTTGTTCTACAGTTAATCTTCTTCAGTTGTTCTGGGGTTTTGCTAAAAATTCTCGCTAAAATTTGAGATCATTTTTGATTGTTTTGGGCCTTCCCTATCCCTTCTCGAACTATCCTGTTTTTGATGTTTCTGGGTTGTTTTAGTTGTCTATGTTTTCCCCTTCAGATGTAGTCGATAACAAGTTTGTACCTTTTATATATTTTATTTATTGTGGGATTCTCAAATGCATTAGCAGTTGGACATTCGGTAATTGTAGATTGTAGCGGTAGCTGGGTAAGATGGCAGAAGCATCAAAGGTCATTCATGTCCGCAATGTGGGTCATGAAATCACAGAGGTAACATGATGCTCATCTTTTTTTTTTTTGGTTCTAATTTTGGGGGGGGGGGGGTGTGGTTTTAGGCCTTTTAAGTACAGAAAGTAACTTGTTTTGATTACATTATTTGAATTTATAGAATGATTTACTTCAACTGGTGCAACCATTTGGGTCAGTTGCAAAGCTAGTGATGCTGCGTACCAAGAACCAGGTTATTCTCTTCCCACTTTTGAGTTCTGTCAATGTGGAATCTGCTGTACAAATAGTTGAGTGAATGCCCTTCTAGAGGAAATACATTTGGACAAGTGTGGGATACTCATCCTCTGTGTGGAAAATCAGGAGTCTAAGTTCGATCACTTGCTAGAGATGCCTTGCCGCTACCATGGGTGTGCAAGTAGGCCTTACTCTTACCCGCAGGGTCCTTGCTCAACAACACCCCCCCCCCCCAAAGAAAAGAAAAAGGAAGAAAAAGACTTAATGCTCTGCCTTCTTTGTTGTTTCTTTGAAAGGAGCATGTGAATTTGCCTTCGCTTGCTCCTTGGCAAACATTGGGCACATTAAGCGTGGGTTATTGGCAAGAATTTGATGATAATTTCTTTTCACTGCAGGCACTTATGCAAATGCAGGATGTAGCATCAGCTATAAATTTGATGGACTATTACACAAATGTCCAGCCAAGTGTGCGGTATTATTCTTCTCATAATCCCTATTCTGTTTGGAAATATGAGGAAGTTGCTTGCGAGACACCCCTGAGTGTTTCTTAAACCCTAGCAATCTCTACCTAAAATAAATTGCAAATCACCATCAACTTTATCAAACTAGGTAATGAGTACTAAGTAAGGGGTGTTTGTGCCCAATTGACGCATGTGATCTACTGTAGAACTGTCTTATGTCCTCTATTAATCAAAATATTTGATTATTTGCCGTATTGGTACAACATCAAATGGCAACAACCCTCGGGTGGATCCCACTTCATTAGGACAATATGGGGAAATGCAAATGTGAGCAGCCTTAACCCATGATCAAATGGGGTGATTCTTGAAGACCCACCAAAAACTAGAACACATTTTTCAGATTTAGACATTTTGCTAGAAAAATATCAAAGGAACAAGGGGAGAATTAAGGTAATAATATCATGCAGCAGCTGACACAACTAATAAATAATGTTAAGCGTACATATCTGAGAAAAATTCACGCCTGATGAATTAATCAACTTAACAAAATCTTTAAATAAGTTCACCTCTAGGAAAGCACCCTACCTAATGTCAGCAACTAATGCCCCACCAAGGCCGCACTAAGGTTACCTATTTTGTTAGAAAAGAGGGTGAGTACACAAACCTTGAAAAGTGCTATTTGCTGGCAAAGAGGCCTATAACAGGATACCAAGAGCCTAAGGTTCAAGAGGGTGTAACAATTACTTATCGAAGATCAATTACCTAATCCTAGACCTTCACATTTTCCTAATTAGGGTCTCAATGTTCTACCTTTGGTTGGGTGCAAGTGAGCTAAATCTAGTATGAATGTATGATAGCCTATTAGCCTTATCCCAGTTTTTTTGAGCCCCCCCCTCCGTCTCACTGTTTCCAAAATAGCAATTTTTTGTGGCTTCGCTCGTTCGAATCGTTGGGTTTCACTGCTCTTATCATATCCTTTGCAAGGGCCACCTAGCTATTATGACATTTTTCGTAGTCTTGTCCAGCTTAATATGACCACATACCCAATATAACATCCTTATTTTTTTAACCATCATCTTTTGTGCTGGTGCTTTCTTAATCGGCTCTCACTTTGCTTCACACAGCAAAGTTGGTCTAACAACCATGGTGTACATTTTCCTCCTTAGATTAATTGGGACCTTCTTTTTCCGTGAAATCGCGGAAGCACTCTTACATTTTGGTACCGCACTTCTATACATTGAGTAATGTCATCATCAATCTCCCCTTTGCCTTGTATAATTGGCTTTAGCTATATGGACTTTTTCACCCTTAGTATTAGTGCATCAATATCGACTTCTTTTGTCTTAGCCACTTCCAAATTGAACCTGCAGTCTGGATATTCTGTTTTCGACTTGCTTAATCTTAAGCCTTTAGATTCTAAGGCTTCTCTCCAAAGCTCCAAGTTATTGTTAACTCCTCCACTTGTTTTGTCAATTACGACTCTGATAAGCAAACATCATGACACGTCCTCCTGATCCCTCTTAATTCAAAAATTGCGAGGAGATAAGGACACAAGGCAATCTTTGGTGCAATACAATGTGGATAGATAATTCATCCATGTCCCCTCATGACATGTCTTGCCTTCTTCATACATCTCGTAGTCCACAAGGTATTGTGGAAAGTACTAACTTTTACCATCCCAGCTATCATTGCTAGTCGGTTAGAGAAAATCATGAGAGATTTTCTTTGGAATTATAATGATAATGGTAATGGCCTTCATTGGGTTAAATGGAACGAAGTATGTCGTCCTAAGCAAGAGGGAAGACTTGGCATAAGACCTGTCCGTGTTATGAACGATGCTTTGAAGACCAAATGGTTGTGGAGGTTTGTAAAGGAGGATGATGCTATGTGGAAAAATGTGATCAAGGCAAAATATGGGATTGATGAGTTTGGTTGGTGGAGTAAGAAGAGTTCTTATTTCCATGGTGTTGGTTGTTGGAAATCTATCTTAAGAGGTCTTGAGCGTTTCAAATCTTTAGTTCATTTTGAAGTGAAGGATGGCTCAAGGGTGTTATTTTGGCATGATGTTTGGTGTGGGGATTAACCTTTAAAGACTCTTTTCCTTGATCTTTTTAGGATGGCTCTTTTGAAGTATGCCACGGTACAAGAAGTTTCTTGGAATGGCGACATTAGCCATTGGAACTTGACTTTTGTGAGGAATCTTAATGATTGGGAAGAGGACAGTATTTGTAATTTGTTAACCGTTCTTGCTGGCAAAGAGGTTCTGTCGCAAGGCAAGGATGAGATTGTGTGGCCACTTAACTCTAAGGGATCCTTTAGCGTCAAGAGTTTTTGTTCCACACATTTTGATGCCTTGGATGGTTATGATTTTGCTGCGAAGTCCATTTGGAAGTCTAAAGCTTCCACAAAAGTGTGTTTCCTTGCGTGGGCAGCCGCCATAGGCAAGATCTCTACGGATGACATGCTTAAAAGAAGAAATTTTAGAGGGCCAAGTAGATGCTCTATGTGTTTGGAGGAGGAAGAAACTGTGAATCATCTCCTTGTACATTGTCGATGGGTTTCCACGCTTTGGGATTTAGCTCTCTCTCTTATGGGGATTAGTTAGGTTCAACCTTATAATGTAAGAGATGTGGTAGTAGCTTGGTCGAGAAGGATGAAGAAGAGCTGGGTCCTTGGAGTTTGGAACATGGTCCCTTTGGCTATTTGGTGGGCAATGTGGAAGGAGAGAAATCGTCGTATCTTTGATGACAAAGTCTTGTCGTTTTAAGATTTTAAGCTCTATTTTTTGAGGTGGTTGTATAGTTGGAGTGTCGGGCTTAGTGGTAACAAAAATTTAAATTTTTTGGCTTTTGTCGATTGCATTGTGGATGAGAGCTTAAGGGCATGATGTTTTTGTATTTGCCCCTTTTGTAAATGGGTGACATTCCCTTGGTGTCCTTTTAATATACATCTTGATTACTTGCCCAAAAAAAAAAAATAAAAAAAAATAAAACAATTGTTAAGTTATCCAACATATTGTGGAGCAGGTTGTTGCTACAACCATAGTTACTAGGATCACGAAATGGTCGGATCGTGAAACACAATATGGGAACGGGGAATCGCCACTTCCCTAAAAATTGGAACGCGGGGTGTGGATCATTTGGAACTTTTTTCAGCATGGAATTCGTAATTTCAGATCATTTTAGTAAAAATTAAAATTTGAACTCAAGGCAATTCACATATTGATTATCTTTTAGAAACAAATAAAAGGATGTCTTATCATGGTAGCCATGCGCATGTCCTCCCTCTTCCCAACTATAATAAATACGTGTTTCCCTTCCCAATGGTTCCTCTCTCTCTCTCTTCCGAGCTTTTTAACCCACAGTAGATAAGCTTGAGGCAATTAAAGGGTCAAAGGATCTTCCACAGAGTTGACCCACAGTATCAACGCCACTCACCTTTCCTTCCCTCTCTCTGCTACAAAAGCTCAGAAGTCATTCATGGTCGCTGCGTCCATTGGGAACTCGTGGCTTTTGCAATTGATGTCAAACCAAAATACCAAATGAGTGAAACTCATCCCCTCTCTGCCTTTCAGACCTTTTTGTTCTGGGAAATTCTGTCTAGCCCTAATTTTCATGAAGAGTACACCTCTGAACCATCTTCTCTACTGTCGCCCACTCTACTGTCTCTTCCTTGATGGGATTGTGGGAAATCTGAATTGCAAAGTCCAAGCATTTATGCTTAAGCTTCGTCAATTTGGTTTAGCATGAGGTATGTTTCAATTCTTCCCTTTGTGAATTTCTCTCTCCATAATCAGATCTTGGCTTCCTTGACCCTCTTCGAAAAGGGGATCGCCAGCTCTCAGATCTGGAACACAATCACGTCCGTTCTAATATGAAAACGACCCACGATCTGGGTTGCACGATCCAAAATGGGGAATTGGAGGGGGGGGTGAGCAATCTTGGTAACTTTGGCTTCAGCCAGATGTCAGCACTTGTTGGCTTTGTTGCCCTTGTATTATTGTAAGACTACACAATTAAATTTGGTTATTAAGTATCAGCCTTGCCACAACCATAATGAGAATGTTGTAATAGTGATCACTGTGAATGTCAAAAGAGTAGCGGCGCCGTAGTATATGAAGTTATGGGGCCTATTTGTTTTCTGCTCTTTTTGCCTTTCCAAGTGTGAGTGTTGGAAGTGATAATCTCCTTCTTGCGGTATCTCTATATTTTGAATCTTATGCTAGAATTTGTCAATTGTGCATCCTTAGGGGACGGAACGTTTACATGCAGTTTTCTTCGCATCAAGAACTTACAACAGATCAGACGCAACGTAAAAGTGATACGGTTAGTGCATCTTGTATCTTGTTATGTTGGATTTGGGGTCTGCAATATGCATGGTAAAACTTGGGGATCCACGTTATGGCTGGCAGGAGTTACCCTTTTTTTTTCCGCCTACTGTTTCCCCTCGTTGCTTTTGTATTTCCAATGTCTATAATGATGTCCAATTCTTCGTTATTAGCTATATCCATTATTCTCCCAGGCTTGGGCATGCATGTGGGTTGAGGAGGTGGGAGTGCGTCCTCATGTGTTTTGGTGTGGGTGTTGGGGTGGATGTTTGGGTATGGATTTGGTGGCAGCCACACTTGCGTGTATGCGTGCATGGTGGGTTTGGGGTGGGGTTAGTGTTGTGCATGCATCTGTGCGAGTGGGCATACTTGGGGGTTGGGGGGTAAGTGGTTGTGGATAGGGTAGGTGTGTGACTGGAAGTATGAGAGGTTTCTTTTTCCTTTTTTTGGGGGGGGGGGGGTTGTGAGTGTGTACATCATTGGGGTCGCGGGCAGAACTGCACGAACATGTGTTTGCGTTAATGCGTGAGGCGTGTGTATGTTTGAGTGGCTGTTTGTCGGTTCAACGGTGTGGTGTGCGGGCCACTTGCATGCATTAGTGCCGCTTGCATGTGTTAGTGTGTCCATGTGGGCGAGTGTTTGTGGGTGTGTGGTTGGGAGTGCAGGCGGGTGAGGATGCATGAGTTTGTAGGTGAATTTATAAGCATGTTTGTTTGTGTGGGTGGGTGCAAGTGTGCGTGTGTGTGCAAGTGTGGCTGTGCAAGTATGTGGGTGCACGTGTACTGATGCATGCTGTCTGCGTGGGTGTGCAAGTGTGTGTGGATGCGGCTATAGGAGTGTGATAGGGCATGTGTGTGTGTACAAACCCTTGCATGCGTACCTACACCCCTAACCATGGATGCTTGCGCCCTTACTCCACCCCTAAACCCACACTTACTTCTACGCCCACATTCCCACACATGTCCAAGTCCCTACGCACTTGCCTTCATGGTCTGTGCAGTACACAAACCTTCATGCTGACATGGATGTGCACACACTCATGCGCACAACTATGCACACACTCATGCACACAACTATGCACACATGTTCATATCCACATGCACTCGAACCTTAAACCTGTCCACACCTACATATGCATGCATCCATTCATATTACCCCACTCCCAAACCCTCAACCCTACATGTAACCTCTCCACCGGTGGCCATAAATGGCCCCACTCACTTCTCACACCCGCCCCCTTACACCTGTACAGACAGCTCCCCTGTTACCTGCAGCCACACTCCTTCCTGTGCCTGTAGCCACACACAGCTGCCCTGCATGCACACCTACAACAATGGCATGTGGATCTTGCCTATGGCAGCATTGGGGAGATCTGAATGGAGGCAACCCTCCATAGTCAGTGCCGGGTGGTCTTGGTGAAAATCTTTTCAGAAGTCTATAATAAAATGAAATTACTTGATCTGTATATGCTCGCTAAGTTTGACTTGTGTAGACTTGGCAATTTCACCTGAACCCGATGGATACCCAATTCACTTGACCCGAAAAATCGGATGAAAACCCGACTAAACGGGTGATGGTCCACCCGATCCGTCACCCGACCCGTCAGCTGCTTTACACACACACACACACGCACACGCACACGCACACGCGCGCACACACACACACACACACACACACATATATATATATATATACATATACATATGTATATATATGTATATATATATTTAAAACTTACGTTTGGTATCTTTATAATTTGTGGTAATTGTTATGTTTATGATTGGGGCATGTGGTTCCCATTGGTTATTGTTTTGTATGTTTTAAATTATCCAAGCTTTTGAACTTTTATTTGAGCGATAAACGAATAAAATGCGATAGAACACATTTCATCCATTTCACCCATTCACCACCTGCTTCATCCGCGGGTGGTGGGTGGATTTGATGTGGGTGAGTGGATGAGCGAGTGACGGGTGGATCGGGTGGAGTGGATGGATGCGGGTGGAGCTTGACCCGCTCCAAATCCGACCCGTTGCCAGGCCTAGACTTGTGAGGTGTATGACTAACACGTCATGCATTAGATTATTGCCCAAGGCCATGATCTTTGTCATTTTGCCCTTGTAATTGCAATCCAAAGGACTCTTGGGCCTAATCATCCGAATTACAGAGTAACTGACAAGAGTGTGATACCCGAGGCATGGTTAAAAGAAAGCTTGAAAGGTTTTGATATGACTACTTATATTATCAAAATGTGTCACCTTCCCTTTAGGGAACACACTCTTTAACGACTCCACAATTAAACTTGTTTGGCTTGGTGCACTCTTAGAATGGGTACCTTTTGGAAAGTTTCCTAGGTAGTGTGTGAGTGACGACAAAGTATGTTTGAAAAACTTGTGGTGATTCGTTGGGCTAGTTATCGTGTGAAGCTGTTCCGAGTAACTGCTTGCGGCAAAAAGGGTACCTATGGTGCCTATATTTATTGTATTTATGTGTTTGTGTGAATTAGGAATTTAAAAGGTAAGAGTTTTTCAGGTGCACTGGTTAGTTGTTGAGAGTTCCTTTTGGTCTTTCTTGGATGATTATAGCAAAATATGGCAACTGAAAGCAGTATAAACGAAACAAAACCTGGTGGTGCTTTAACAATTCTCAAGCATGGACCTTTGAAGCTGGACATTCATGAGGTTACCTCATCACATGCTCGACCTATTACTTCAACTACAAAATGACCTCTTGGCAATGCCAGTTATATAGGCAAGGACGCTCGCACAAACCTTCCAATCCTAGATGGCTAGAACACTCTTTACAAATTTCTGCATCCATATTTCAGTGTAACCCACACTTTTGAATAATATTTTCCCGTTTCTAGAGAAGTAATCTGCATTTGTTGCGACTCATCTATTTTAAGTTATGCTAGGATGCCTTCCGTCAGCCAAAGTGGGAAGCAATATTTGTTTGTTCATTCTCTATGGATAAGTAATAGAATCTTATTTTCTAGTGTGGAACGTAGGAAGGCTGTTCGCATTTATCAAAACTAGAAGGCATATCATATAAAAAGGATATGTGATGGAGATCAGGCACCACTGAGCTTGTGGAGACAGTCAAGATGAGTCCAGGTCCAGAAACCATAACGATGGTCCAAGCAGTTTCAATCCCAGTTCAGCTAGTATTTGTGAGCATGATCAGGTTTGATCATGATGAGGGGGGTATCTACCAATCTCCCTCCCCCGTAGCCTAACTTGTTTATGATCCAATAAGAAAGGTTGTAGCATTTTGTGAGCACAAGCCAAGGTCTAAACAGATCACCCATCTCAGCAGTCCAGTTTAGGCTGGACTCCAGCACTGCCCAGTTTTGGAGGGACATTTAAAGGCTTCAAGGCCTGCATCTTCCATGTGCTTTTAAGCCTTGAAAATGTGCTAAAATATTTATCAAGTGAGCCCCCAAAAGATGGCAGCTAGCTCCCTTAAGGATTGCTTTTAACCAGCTGAAGCTTGGAGAGAATAGCCTTTGGACCAGTTGCTGTTTTGCTGGCCAGGATGATGATCATTCGATCTAATCAAGCTGCAAGTGGCTTAATTTTGCCTTTTAAGGAGTGTTCTGTTGTATTAACTTAAGTCACTTATGTTTAGTTGGGTGACACCTCGTTTAAGCACTTGAATGAGCAGAATACTCTTGCATTGGCCTTAGTCTAATCTGTTTGTGTTTTTCCTAGGCTGAACTGATTAGCATCTTAAGTGTTTGAATTGCATCTTAGCCGTGGGATTGTGTAAGAGAGGAGGTGATATAAAACCTCTCTCCTTTTTGTAAACAAGCTTGATCATTACATGTGAATCAAAGAACTTGAATTAAACTCAGTTTTTCTCTCAAACTCCTAGTGGCTGTATCTTGAGTTGGCAACTGAAGTGGTGATACACTAGGTCATTTTAGCTCTTCTAAGTGGTGTTTTTGTATCCTAGAAGCTCTAAAGTGGCTGCCTAAGTGAACAACAAGTGTGGGGTTTCTGTATCATTTGCTAAGTCACTTGACTTCCTAACTCCGTCCCTACTGTTCCAGTATCCTTGTGCTTGCTTGGACTTCTGAGTGTAAGGGTGAGTAAGGCTAGGTACATCAATTTATATCAGGCAACTCTCCTAGGACACTTCTATGACCAAAAACACGCAGTACCAAACACATTTTCAATCCACAAAGAACCAACAATATGGCAGAACAGGTTAATGTGCAAGCTCTTAGAGAGAAGGCTAAGCTTGAGGGTAGAGTTAAGTAGTAGCTTGGGAAGCTCATGAGAGAGACAAATAGGAGCTTAAGAAAGTCCTGCAACAACAACATACATGAAGATTCCAGTTCAGCACCTTCAGACAAAGAAGAGGATGACAATCCCTTCGGCACCTCTAGTGATGCTTCTTCTAGAACTAAGGAAAGAAGGCATTACAGGAGACATGAAGGAGGAAGGAATGATTTTAGAGTTGATATTCCTTATTTTGAGGGGCAGCTTGACCCTGATTTGTTCTTAGACTGACTCCAAACAGTGGAGAGAATCTTTGAGTATAAGCAGGCACTAGATGAGAAGAAAGTTAAGAGAAGGAAGTTAAGCTGGTTGCTCTAAAGCCGAGAAAGTATGCCTCCATATGGTGGTCCAATGTGGTTGCCAAGAGAGTTGAAAAGAGGAAAGGGAAGGTCAAATCCTGGATGAAAATGAGGGAGAAACTAAAGGCTAAATTTCTACCAGATCATTACCTACAAGACAACTATATGAAGTTTCACAACTTAAAGCAAGGATCAAAAAGCTTGGAGGAGTATATAAGGGAATTTGAGCAGTTGTTGCTCAAATGTGATCTTAGGGAAGATGAGACTCAAACCTCAGTCCGATACTTGGAGGGTTTGGACGAGAGAATAGCTCATATAATGGAGTTGCACCCCTACACAACTTTAGATGAGCTCAGTTCATTAGCTTACAAGGTAGAGCATTAGCTTACAAGGTAGAGCTGCAAAGGAAGATCAAAGGGAAAGGAGAAGCCTATAAGCCACCTAGCAGATTCTATCTTTTTCAAAGCCCTCCCTAAAACCCTCCAAGACCGAACTACACACCATAAAACAAAGTCAACTCATCCATTGCCCCTAAGACTCTTACTAAACCAGCCACAAAACTTGTGGATGCTAAAAGATGTTTTAGGTGTCAAGGGTTAGGACACATAGCTTCTGAGTGTCCTAACAAGAGGGTGGTGACCTTGGCTGAATACCAAGTAGCCTGTGAGGTCATGGAGGAAGGAGAAGAGGAAGGAAGCAAGGAGACGTCTTTGACTAAAGAAATGGAAGAATATGAGGAGGGTCATGATGAGGGAGAGATGTTGGTGGTTAAGAGAGCTCTTAGTTGCTGCTCTTGAAAATCAAGAGCAAAAAGAGGCTATCTTCCACACAAGTGTACCATAGGAGGGAAAGTCAGCACACGGATCATAAGTGGAGAGAGCTGCACAAATGTGGTCTCCAAGACTCTGGTAGACAAACTCAAGCTCCCAAGTGTCCCTTATCCATCTTCTTATATCATTCCATTGCTTAACCAGGGCGAAGGTATCCAAATCTCTTCCAAATGCCTTGTTTCTTTAACTATTGGCAAGAACTATAAGGATGAGGTTTGGTGTGATGTGATACCCATGGATGTATGTCATGTCCTCTTAGGGAGATTATGGCTTTTTGGTGGAGAAGTCATGCACAATGGGAGATTTAACACTTATTTCTTCACCAAGGACCATAAGAAAATCACCCTCACTCCTCTCAAACTATCCTAGTTCCAAAGACCAAAGGACCCCCCCCCCCCCAAACTGGATGTCTTTGCTTACTACTTTGCTTAGATCTCAGCAGTATGAGTTTGAGCAAGTGTAAGAACTGGTCCTCCTAGATATAGAACCTGAGACCACTCCACTTACAGTCCACCCTCTGCCACAACCTCTTCTATATGGGTATATACAAGTCTTCGCCACTGGGATTCCTCGTGGACTACCACCAAAGAGGTCTATCCAGCACAAAATAGACCTTGTTCTAGGCTCCATCCTCCCGAATAAAGCAGCTTATAGAATGAACCCTCAAGAAACCCATGACATCTAGAGGCAAGGGGATGAATTGCTTACTAAGGGGATGATTAGGGAGAGCCTAAGCTACTGTGCTACCAGCCTTGTTTGTACCTAAAAAAAATGGGAGTATGAGGATGTGTATGGACAATACGGGTATAAACAAGATTACAGTCAAGTATAGGTACCCTATTTCAAGACTAGAGGACCTGTATGCTGAATTGTATGATGCCATAATCATTTTTGAGATTGATATCAAGAGTGTTTATTATCAGATCAGGATCTGTGAAGGGGATGAATGGAAGACAACCTTCAAGACCAAGGGAGACTTGTATGAACGGCTGGTCATGCCATTGAGTTGACCAATGCACCAATCACATTTAGGAAATTGATGAATTAGGTGCTAAAGACCTTGATAGGAAAGTCAGTGGTTGTCTACTTTGATGTTATTCTAGTTTATAGCCGGACTAAAGAAGAGCATGCTCATCACTTGCATCAGGTACTCTAGTTTCTAGCCAATAGAAGCTGCAGTGACCTAAAGAAGTGTCATTTCTTTACTTCACAAGTTATGTTTTTTGGTTATGTGATTTCCTCTCAGGGCATCTAGGTTGATGAAAACAAGATCAAGGCCATTAGAGACTGGCTAGTTCCCACCTCCATCCAGCAAGTTAGGAGTTTCCATGGCTCGACTTATTTTTAAAGAAGATTTGTGAGGAATTTGTGCTCACTCATGACAACAATGACTTAAGTTCTCAAAAGCAAGAAGTTTGAGTGGGCTAATCAAGCTCAAATCTTAGTTTTAAAAAGCGCCAGGCGCATAGGGTCCCAAAGCATGAGACGCAAGGCTCAAGGCGAAGGTGCACGCATTATGGATGCGAGGTGCACTTCTATGTAAATTTTTTTTTAAAGTATTTTATATTTCACAAAGCATATTTTGGAGAAACAAGTTAGATAAATGCATTAAAAATGTGATAGACATCAATATGACAACTAGTACCGCAAATAACCTTAAGATATGTTATGTTATCATCGCAGTTTTCCAATGCACGTACTTACGGTACAAGTTTGGCTCACCTTTTAGCTCCCAAGGAAGGAAAATAAGAAAAAATGTAAAGGCAAGGCTAAGAGAAAGAAGAAGAAGGGGGAAGGTATAGCCTTGCATCCTTGAGGCGCACCTCATTCCCTCCGAGGCGCTGACCCAGTAGCCTCACGCCGAGGCGCGCTTAGGGGTGCCTTAGGCGGGCTTTTTTAAACTAAGGCTCAAATGGACCTTGCAAGGAGAAGCTCACCAGTGCCCCCTATTCTAGCCCTACCCAACTTTTCCAAGGTATTTGAGGCGGAGTGTGATGCTTTTGGGGTAGGAATTGGAGCTGGCTTATTGTCTTTTTCAGTAAAAAGCCGAGTGATGCAAGAAGGAAGTTTTCCACATATGATTAAGAGTTCTATGCCATCATAAGGGCATTAGAACACTAGAGGCACTACTTGATTGGTGGAGAATTCATCTTGCATTCTGGTCATGAAGCTCTTAAGTTCATTCAAAAGTTAGCACAAACTCAATCCTAGACATGCCAAATGGGTTGAATATTTGCAATCATTCCACTTCATGATTCAACACAAGTCTGGAAAGCTCAATAAGGGGCCAGATGCTCGCTCTAAGAGATATTTGCTCTTAGCCACTGTTGACTCTAGAATCCTTGGATTAGAGCTGCCCAAGGAGCAGTACAAGATAAATGAAGACTTCTAGGAGCTATTGGAGAAGTGCTCCCAACATCGCGAAGGGGCATTTCATGTTGATCAAGGTTTTCTCTTCAAGGGAAACAAACTGTGCATGGAGGTACGGAGCTGTTGATTCAAGAAGTGCATGGATGAGCCCTGGCAGGACATTTTGGGGTTGACAAGACTTGTTCTAGGCTGAGAGAGCAGAGAGCACTACTATTGACTTAAGATGGTGAGAGCTGTTGATCATTTTGCCAAAAGGTGCTCAACCCGTTATTTGGCAAAGAGTCATGTGCTTCCCCAAGGTGTTTACTCCCCATTGTCTTCCCATTAGGCCCTTGGGAAGATATTTGCTTGGACTTCATTACAGGGTTACCAAGGATCCAAAGGAGCAAGGACTATTATGGTGGTGATTGATAGGATTTCAAAAATGGCTCACTTCATTCCCTGCCGTACCACCTATGATGCTTCCAATGTAGCAAATCTGGACTTTAGGGAAGTACTAAGGCTTCATGTTATCCCTAGAAGTATGGTTTTTGATAGAGATACCAAGTTTCTAAGTCATTTCTGACTCACCCTTTTGAGGAGGATGGGGGACTGGGCTTAAGTTTAGTGCTACTTGCCATCAGATTGATGACCAAACTGAGGTGACCAATAGCACACTAGGTACCTTGCTTAGGGTACTTGTGAAGAGGAGGAACATCAAATGGTGGGATGAGTTGTTTCCCCATGCTGGATTTGCCTGCAACAGATCTCCAAGCAAGGTTACTAAGATGTATTCTTTCCAGATTGTGTATGGTCATAATCCCCTTACACCTCTAGACTTGGTACCCTTACCCACCATACTAAGTTTAGTTGGGAAGCAAACAAAAGAGCAGAAGAGATCAAGGATCTTCACACTAAGGTAAGGGCTAGAATTGAAAGGAGCAATGAGCTAACCAAGACTCCAGCCAACAAACATGGAAGAGATGGCCATTTCCAACCTGGAGACCTAGTCTGGATCCACCTCAGGGGAGAGATTTCCTAGGAAAAGAAAATCCAAGTTGTTACGAAGATCAGATGGTCCATTTGAGATCTTGGAAATGATGGGCGCTAATGCCTACAAGGTGGATCTCCCAGGGGAATATGTTATCTCAGTCACCTTCAATGTGGCTGATCTCAGCCCATATTATGTTGACAATGAGGAGTTACCCAGTTTGAGAGCAAACTCTTCTCAAGAAGCTGGCTGATGGAGATTGTGGCACCTCAGACACCGCTGAGCTTGTGGAGACAGTCAAGATGAGTCCAGGACTGGAAAAGATCAAGGAAACCAGCCCATGGTCAGGGATCATCTACGACAGCCAACCAGTTCCAATCCCAGAAACTGGCTAGTATTTGTGAGCATGATTAGGTTTGATCATGATGAGAGGGATACGTACCAATCTCCCTCCCCCTTAGCCTAACTTGTTTATGATCCAATAAGACAGGCTGCTGCATTTTGTGACCACAATACAAGGTCTAAACAGATCATCCATCTCAGCAGTCCAATTTAGGCTGGAATCCAACACTGCCAGTTTTGGAGGGAAATTTAAAGGCTTCAAGGCTTGCATCTTCCACCTGCTTTTAAGCCTTGAAAATGTGCCGAAATATTTATCAAGTGAGCCTTCAAAATATGGCAACTAGCTCCCTCAAGGAGTGCTTTTAACGAGCTGAAGTTTAGAGAAAACAGGCTTTGGGCCAGTTGCTGCTGACCCAGAATGATGATCATTCGATCTACTCAAGCTGCAAGTAGCTTAATTTTGTCTTTTAAGGAGTGTTCTGACGTACTAAGCTTAAGCCACTTACATTTAGTTGGGTAACACCTTTTAAGCACTTGAATAAGCAGAATAGGTGTCACTCTTGCATTGGCCTTAGTCTAATCTGTTTGTGTTTTTCCTAGGCTGAACTGAGTAGCATCTTAAGTGTTTGAATTGAATCCTAGTTGTGGGATTGTGTAAGAGAGGAGGTCATATAAAACCTCTTTCCTTTTTGTAAACAGGCAGATCATTACATTTGAATCATATAACTTGAGTAGAACTCCGTTTTTCTCTTGAACAGTGGTTGTATCTTGAGTTGGCAACTGAAGTGGTGATACCCTACGTCATTTTAGGCCTTCTAGGTGGTGTTTCTGTATCCTAGATGCTCTACAGTGGCTGCCCAAGTGAACAAGTGTGGTATTTCTATATCATTTGCTAAGTCACTTGATTTCCCAACCCTATCCCTACTGTTCCAGTATCCTTGTGCTTGTTTGAACTTGAGTGTAAGGGCGAGTAAGGCTAGGTACATCAATGTGGGTTTGGAGTTGCAAAAGGGTTTAATGATGAAATAAAGCTGTTTATGTACTATTTCTTTGTTCATATTTGTTTGATATTATTATTAGTTTCTTGGGGTTTGTTTCAGGATGGGCAACCGAATCGCATCCTGCTGGTTAGTATACATCATGTGATTTACCCAATCACTGTTGATGTTCTTCATCAAGTCTTTTCTCCGTATGGGTTTGTGGAGAAAATTGTAACATTCCAGAAGTCAGCAGGTTAGCGTCTTTTTTCTTGCTCCCACATGTGCTTGCCTTGAAAGTCTTTCATAAAGTTCTATGGCCATTGACGTAGATATTCAACTGGTGGTACACTGTGTATTTGTGAAAACTTTGTTCAATTGTGTTTTGCCGCACTGTGTATTGTGTAGGTTTTCAGGCCCTTGTCCAGTATGAAACACGCCAGAGTGCTTCTTCTGCAATGGGTGCACTTCATGTATGCCATCTGTAACTGTTGAGGCATGAATAACCTAGTGCCCTAATGCCTTGTGTAGACTAATACCTGCTGAACTTCGCAGGGGCGTAACATTTATGATGGTTGTTGTCAATTAGATATACAATATTCAAAGTAAGTACACTACGTATCTACCTTTTTCCCTTTTGAAATCTGACTGTGATAACCCATTGTGTTTGTGACAGCTGTCTTATATATTTGGTTTGCTATGTGCTAGCCTAACAGAATTGCAAGTGAACTACAACAACGATCGATCGAGGTTTGTCTAACTGGGTTAAAATTTGATTTTGTGCTTTTTGAAATTCAAGTTGCTTCTTTTGAATGCGTTCTCTGGCTTTTATTTTTCAGAGATTTTACAAACCCTAATCTTCCTTCGGAACAGAGAGGCAGAAGTTCTCAAGTGTGTATACCCTCTTTCTCAATTTTCTTATTGGGTTCCTTTTGAAGATGTTGCTCTCTCCTAAAGAGGCAAAAACATGTGCCTAATTTCTGCGTCTGCATCTCTGATGCTTGTATTTTGAATGGCCTTGTTGGAACAGCCTGGTTATGGTGATGCGGCAGGAATGCTTGGATACCCAACTGGTCCAGGTACATGGTTACTTGATTGGCTTTTGATACTTTATTGTGTTCTTACTAGAGTTTATACTAATGAGATTTGCACTCCTCATTACAGCTGCATATTCACAGGTTAGTATCCAGTGTCCTTGTATCTCAAAACCATATTGTTTTGGAGGCAGGCTGGGTGCATTTGTTCCTTCCTCCCTCCCTCCCTCCTTTACAGCCTTCATAGTGTTCTTTTCTGGTGCGTTATATAGTTATGTTGTATGTATTCCATATAACTGATTCATATGCACTCTTTGTTGGCATCTAGATGGGAAACGCTGCAGCCCTGGCAGCTTTTGCTGGAGGTCTTCCCCCTGGGATCAGTGGTACTAATGACCGTTGCACTGTGATAGTGTCCAATCTAAATCCTGATGTAAGTGGTTATGCAGCATGCTGCCTTACTTTGCGAAGAAAATTGGGTGCTCTCCTTCCTCTGATGATGCAGTGTTAATTTTTCTTTTCCAGAAAATAGATGAAGACAAGTTATTTAATTTGTTTTCACTTTATGGGAACATCATAAGGATCAAACTCCTCCATAGTAAACCAGACCATGCCCTGGTCGAAATGGCTGATGGTTTTCAGGCTGAATTGGCTGTGCACTTCTTGAAGGTTTGGTCCCCATCTTGTCTGAGATTTGCTTTCCTGGCTCATTTCCTTCCTTTCCCTGCTGTCCATTACTATGGTGATCCTACGTAATTAATGGGATCTGCATATAGGGACAGTTTTAGAATCTATTTTTATTATTTTTCTTCAGATCAAAAAGGATGGTTGGCGTAACAATTTATGTACTTGCATTTACTGAGACCTCTCCTGACCCTTGAGACGGGGGGTGGGTTTCTCATGTAGCACCATTATGAGGTCATGTGTCCCCCAACCTGGAGGCCTTAACTCGCAGCTTGCAGAAGGAACCTAGGTGGGTTGTCCTTATTAACAACTCCCCCCCGCCCCGCGGCCCCCCCCCCCCCAAAAAAGAGTAAAGAAAAACAAACCACATTCACAGGCAAGGGAAAAACAAAAAGTCCCAGTTCCTAAATTAGTAGCAGGTTTCACTTAGAATTTCCAGAAGACTGGATTTTCTCCCTAGTTTCGTCCACATCTGAGTTGATAAGACCATGTATAATATTGCGAATTTGCAGGTCTCTCTCGCAACAATTAACCACAGTATTCTTGCCTGATTATTTTCTTGGACTATTGTCTCCACCGTTGAAACCTTATCTTCAATATTCAATAAACAGAACAATCCTTTTCCAAATTTTTTTGGGATGAAAAGTAAAACAGTTGATTTGGTAGGACAGGCTCAATGAAGGCTTAATGCCCGTATACTAATGACAATTGACCTTGGGCATGTTAATGAGTCCGTCCGCTATGGAAAAAGACTAGAGAAATATAGATAACTAGCCAGTGTGCTAATGAAACTCACCTGTCTGTCTGTCTGTCTGCCTGTTTGTCTCTGCATGAATCACAAATGTTGACTCAATTCAATGCACAAATCTCTTTGGCTACTCTATTTTTATGTGAAGACTCTAAATGAGGGCCCATCAAACATGCTTTTAAGTGATATCACGATTGAGGATTCAACTTCTTGATCTATGTTTGCCTTGCAGAATACCGCTATTACTTAACCCCCCCTTTTTGTCCCGACATACCACAGGGAGCTATGCTGTTCGGGAAACGTCTAGAGGTGAACTACTCCAAGCACCCGAACATAACACCCTCGCCAGACACCCGTGACTATCAGAACTCAAACCTAAATCGCTTCAACCGGAATGCTGCGAAGCAGTATAGGTACTGTTGTTCTCCAACAAAAATGATTCACATATCCAGTGTCCCTGAAGATATAAGAGAGGAGGAGATCGTGGACCTTATGGAGGAACACGGGCTGGTTGTTAGCACCAAGCTTTTTGAGGCAAATGGGAAGAAACAAGTCTTGGTTTTGTTCGAGACGGAAGAACAGGCAACTGAAGCTCTCGTCTGCAAGCATGCCACTTCAGTGTGTGGATCAGTCATCCGCATCTCCTTCTCCCAATCACAATCCACTTGAAAGAAATCCGTTGCTTCGGCTTCAATGATTCATCCTTCCCAAATGTTTCGGTATGCCTTGCTCTTCTTTTATCATATTATACTTTGGGTAGGGTTCTGATTATTTTCAACTCCGTAATTTGCAGTACTTTCTATTATCTTGCTTATGTAGAATTTCTCATATGTGATGTTCCTTTTTGTTTTGATGCATTTCGCATATAGTGTTCCTATTCATTCATCTCATGAGAAAATTTCAGACTGGAAAATTTTCCAACCAGCCAATTGGAATAAAATTTCGTATCATCTCTCTTGTCCGGGCTCTAGATTTGAGAAATTTACAAAAAAATTCAATTCGGAAATCTCCTATAAAGACAAATGACTGGAAATATCAATCCCTGAAAATTTGAGTATGGTCTTACGACATCTACTGAGGTTCAACTTTGCTCACATTGCAGGCAGCCGCCAATTACTTAATGTATACTCTTGTTACTGCTTTGAGGTGGCTGTCGCTGTTCTCTCTGTATCTGTACTCCATTTCTATAAGATTTGACTACGTGTGATGTTACCCGGCAATTGTCTGAGAGGGGAGGCGGAGAAGATGGAGACGACTCTGGATGGTTTGATATGGCTTTCCTCCTGCTTAATCCAGGATGACAGTACCACCATTTTGTTTTATGCTTTCATGAAGGGTTAAATTTCTCCATCTGTTCTGTCTCTCAAATTTATTATTTACGTCCGCGTTTGTTTTTCCTCCTTTTTCTTTTCTTGAAATAATGTGATATTATTTTCAAATAGCGGGAGTATCTTCATCTACCTGACCAGTCTGGAGTTTTCATGTATGTATGCCAATGAATAATGAAGTACATGGACCGGAACTGTTAGCTTGCTGTTGCCTTGCTGAGGTTTTGAGCCATTGAGTTTTGGCCTTCAGCGTTGCTCTTATTCCTAGGGATGCTATTGGCACATTGATTGGATCCATCGGTGGGGATCAGATGGGAGGGAAAATTCTTTTCACAATTAGGGTTTCAAACATTAGAAATTTAGAGTACACCGACAGCTCATATGTTCTGATGGCTGTGAAATAAGGGCTTAGGGTTTTCCTTTGTCGATTGTTTTCGATTATTCTATTGGAGTTGGAGCTGTCTCGTAAAAGATCTATTCTTTTCTACAGTTAAAACTAATGGTTAGCAGTAAAGAGCAGTAAGATTTAGCAATAAGCAGCGGCCTATAAGTAGTTAGAAGTTGTAAGTTGCATAATGGAGTTTTCTGGAACAAGTTGTAAGGAGGTGTGTATGGAACAGTGTGAAACTGCAAGAGTTACGTAAAGTGGTAAGAAGCAGTAAACAGTGTAGGACGTTAGGCTCGCTCTTACGAGTATTCATATTAACTTGTTTTGGACCTTATGGAGCTGTTCTTTTTGTAGGTAAATTGGGGTGGGTAAAAGGATGAAGTAGGTTAAGGTAAGTTGAAATGGATTGAAGTAGGTTGAAGTAGGTTGAATTTTTTTATATGATAAATTAAACTTGGGTAAAATAATTGAAGTGGGTTGAAATAGGTTAAAGTAGGTTGAAATAGGATAAAGTAGGTTGAAGTGGGTTGAGGTTGGTATTTTAAAATTGATCCATGAAAATAACAATCTTAATGCACTTCAACTATTTTAACAAAGTTCAATTTATCATATAAAAAAAAATTCAACCCATCTCAACCTTCTTTAAAACGCTTCATCTTTTTATCTACTCTAATTTACCAACGAAAAGGACAGGCCTTACGTGCATCATTTATGTTGTATTTTTGGAGGAAATACAGTGGGGCTATCCTAATTGATAATACGTATTGTGGGACTTTCATCGACAATCAATGATATGTTTACTTCCAGCCCTGCTTTTCTCTTGGAACACCCTCATTGTTGATTCTTTAGGCAAAAACATTCAAAAGTGCGAGTTTGATCCAGTAACATATGTATATCTATGTCAGGGGTGGTGTGGTGTTGTAAGCCCCAACATCAGTTGGAGTGGTTGGTTGTTGTTAAACTTCTACTTATAATGGGAATTGGAAAGAGCAACTGTACAATAAGTCGGCATCAGAAGAGGAATTGCCAAATTTTAAAGATGAAAATAACATGAATATATCATAGTAGTTTCATTGTCTCTCAACTGATTTTTAAGTAAGTACTGACTTAATGTTTTGCTGAATATAATGTAATCCGATTATAATTACATAGTATATGATAGTTATAATTATAATGTATTTGCAATATTTTTTTACAATCAAACAGGATAACAAAATGTAACTACAAATTTGTTTACATTAGAGTGTTTTTTACATCGGACCAAATAGTACTTAAGATTCTAATCTATATACTGGCATAGTAAGCATTGTCATAGTCTCATAGACTAATAAGTGTTAATATTCCATCTTCTATAAGGTAGTATGTCATCTCACAATTAATATAATAACAATTTATTTTTTTTAATTATAAATTACATCAACGAAGATGGTAAAAAATTCAGAATCGGGTCAATTTTGGTTCGGATAAATTGGATATTTGGATCAAACTTCATAGCTAATCATGTTTACATTAATAATTCAGGCACTCTGATTAGACTCAAACTGGAACTCATATTTTTAATGTATGGGCTTAATTGGCAAAATATTCAAATTTGTGATATAAATTTTGGGCGTTTTGATTGAAATTATATGTGATTGGTCTTGGATATGATTTTTCAATGCTCAAACCTGGTTATCCGAATTTTCTTATAGAAACTTCTACAAAATTTGAACCAAAATTACACCTAAACCTAATTATTGGAAAATAGATTGTCCAAATTTGTCCTAAATTGAATTGGTTCACAAATTCAGACAAGTTGGGCCCAAATGTTCAGACCTGAATTTGAATCAAAATTTCAATTCGAGCATGAACAATTGTTTGAATTTTTAAATTTGAACAAAAAGTTGGGACCATTCTCAATTTTTCGAGTCGAGCAAATTTGGATAATCTAGTGAAATAAATTTTTGCCAACCGTCCATCAAACACACTCGTGGGGAAAATACTCTTTTAGTATCATAGTTTTGGGTCCATTTACCAACACAACAACTTTTTCTTTATTTACTTTACAATTGTTTGAACTTCTCCATTATAAGTTATCGTCACGATCAATGAGGTTTTGGCCCAATGATTAATGTTGAATTCTTACGCACATTAGGTTGTAGGTTCAATTTTTTGCTCCCCCATTATACTATAATTGTATTATACCACCTTTTTGTTGCTTTGAGGGACCTCCCAAAAAGGTTATCGGCACTGTGTGGCAATCAACAATTAACTATTAGTTGTTAGCTTATTGTATTAACTATTGGATTTATTGGTGATCTGACTTAATCGATTGTACTAATTGTTTTTAAAAAAAGTGTTTAATGAAATTAGTCATTCTTAATAAGACTATCTGATAAAATTTCACTTATGACCTTTTGCTATCTTCCTTTTGGTCACAGTAGCAAAGAAAAACTTTGAACAATAATTCCCAATATTTGTCCAATCCATCTTACTCTGTTGCAACATAAGTTTGAGTGAGGCAGATAAGACAGAATTGTAGTTTTTCCCCGCTTGTTGTTCAAGCTTCTGAATCTCCTTATTCATAAGATCATCATGAAGCTATTTTTGCACTTCTAACAACATGATCCTAGCTACAGCTCTCTACTGGTGGATAACAGAAGCGAACCAGTACAGAGACGAGACAAAGAACTAGCAAGACTCGCATTGTCAGAGCCCAGAATAGCAACACCACTAGGTAAAATTGAACTGGATTGAACAACTTAAGCATTGAGCAGTCGAAACAGAGAGCCAACGGAATAGAGCAACCAATTCCCACGTCTAGTGTGTACAGAAAAATTGAAACAGAGGAGTATGAACAGAAATTTGAAATCGGGAGATGTAAATTCAGTGCCAAATCCAACTCCTTACTCAAATCTGAAAGCCCACAATTTCATTGCACTTTGCTTTGTGAGAACTAGAACGAAATTTGAAAAATAACTCTAGCCTGCTGAAAAAGAAAACAAATGAAAAATAACTCCAAACTCTACTCTTGCCTGCCCTAATCTGGTACCCATCTCCCCCTCTTGCTCTGCTCTCTGCCTCCATTAAAGGCCACCGAAAAATCGATTAATTGCCCCCAAGTAATTGCCTGAAACTGTCCCATTGATGATGGTTGATTAAGGAGTAACGGATGGAATAAATGAGGGGAGATAGAGACGCCATGGCTGGGATGGGAATAGACCTGGCAAAACTGACCCGAGACCCGAACCGAACGATCCGGACCCATACCCGAAATATGCTCACCCGAAAGTGGACCCGAAACCCGAATTGACCCGAACCGAACCATACCCGACCCGAAATTTTCTGCAAAGTTGTTTGTTTTGGCATGACTAGTGTATTTGACCAAAAATTGGTTGACCCGAAATCAACCCGACCCGAACCGAAACGACCCGAAATGTCACTTAACTCGAACATGACCCAACCCGAACTTGACCCGACCCGTACCCGAACCGAATGACCCATTTGCCAGGTCTAGATGGGAAGAGAAGAGAAACGAATGGTTGCTGCCCCTGTTTTTTCGGGTTTTCTTGGGCTGGAAGTTTTCGTGGGAAGAGGAAGAAGAAAGAGAAGGAAGGGGAGGGGGCTGCATTTTACTCTCACGTGATAGGCACATGTTCTTTCAATGAGAAAACAGGCTGGGTTAATGGAAGGGGGAGGCGTGAGAATGGACCGAGAAGGTGAAGCCCGAAAACATGTTGGGCTGGCCCGTCTGAGGAGAAGGAGGGGGCGGTCTGGCTCATTATTTTTCTTGCTTTCTTATCTTCCTTCTTCATTTCCCACTTGATCCAAACTTCATTTTGGGCTAGTTATTCATCTTTTCCTCAACTTTCAATTCCTACAAAATAAATAAATAAAACAATATTAAAATTCTAATTTAATAATCTATTTCGAGCAATTATTAAACAATAAAAGAGTATAAAATATCATAATTTCTAGTTGAACACCATGTTATTAGAATGTATTATGAGGTGCACAATATTGTCAGGTAATTATTAAGAGGGTACTTTCTGGCGACAAATGTGTAAGTGCCGATGAGAGTTTATTGTATGACATAAATGCCCTTATCAAAATTTGCGAAGTATAAGGTAGTGTGTGAATGACTCTTAGTCTTTAGAATTCTAAAAACTCTCAAAATTAGTTCATCTCTATGTCTCTCTCTTCTTCAACCCCAAACACTATTCGTCCTTCAAATCGAAAAGTCATAGTTGAAATCTGAAGACCATCGTTGAACGAAGAAGGAGTAAGTGAAGAGGTTGGTAATTTGCAGTTGGAAATTGGAGGGTTGTGCATTTTCACCTTCAGATATGAGTATATCAACATCAAATTCATTCAATTCCACCAACATTATGACCAAAAAAATTCACACGCGACAATTCCAACCACTGATTGATTCAATTACTGCTACAAATATCTGACAATTCTTGATGGTTGTCCGCTAATACTCCATTGTCAGCGTAAGGCAGCAAAACAAAGAGAGTTTGAAACAAAAGAGGGTTATGCAAAACTAAGGGAACTTTGAAGGTGAGAGAAATGGATTGCTCATCAGTTTACAACAACAGAGACCAAAATTTTTATTTTTACAAACTTATCTTCTTCTCCCCTGCTTCAATGGCCTTCTTCAGAAGTGGAGAAGAAGAGAAAGCTTTGAAGGTGAAAGAAATGGAAAATTACGAGAGGAGAGAAAATTGGAGGTACTTAACTCAAAACACTTTACGTTATACCTCAACCCTTTCACGAAGGGTATAATTGGAACATTACATTGAAATTGCAATTCCCGCCAAAAACTTATCAGCATTCACACATTTGTCATCGAAAAGTACCATCTTAATAATTGCCTGACAATATTATGCACCTCAAAATACATTCTAATAACATGGTTCCCTAAAAATTATTTCTACGGAAAGTGGGGTACCTCAGAGCAATTTTTTGAATTTTGTCCAAAAAAGAATATTAGGTAAACTTGATCATTTTAATAATAAATATCAAAAAGTTCTTTAAAAAAGTTATTTCAAATAAACTCTTTAACCAAATAGCTTAAAATTTTTTTTAATCAAAATCAAACAGTTAATAGGCTTAAAAACCTTTTTTGAGACCAAATAACTCTCTACCGAAGACGGGCATCATTCCCAGTACTAAGCATGGGGCAATACTTTCAATAAACCCTTTCTCTCTTTTTTGGGGCCCGGGGGGGGGGGGTGTTCAATGGTCTCCATTAACCTTTTGACTCAATAACTTGGACAATTTCGTCTAAAAGAACCATTAAGGTCTCGGACTGTAGGGGTCCGCCGCCGTAGGGGGCTGTAGTCTGGGCGGCGTTTAGGGTGGGCAGGGTTTTCTGTGTGTGCTGATCTGCAGGTCGTTGCTTTGTTGGGCTGTGACGGCTTAAAGCGCCCTTGGTTTGCTCAGGTATGTCTCTACTCCCTCTTTATTTCCTATCCCCCCTTTCCCCTTTCCTCCTCCCTCGTTTATTCAGTAAATGGTTTTCGCAAAAGTTTGCCCTATAACCCTTTTTCTAAAACCGTCTTGGTGGGTCATATGGAATCAACCTCTCTATGGGTAGGAATACCGGTAAAGGTAAGGTTGCCTACAGCTGGATCTCCCCAGACCCCGTGTAAGCGGGACCCACACTGGGAGTGTTGTTGTTGTTGTTGTATAAAGTTAAACACTTGAAATGATGCAACAATATAGAAACTCCACCTTTGCTCTCCAGAACTAGGGCTGCTATCGCTTGCTTCTGTGACAATCCTTCACCTCTGACGCCGTCATGAGGCTCTTGTTGACCGCAATTGCCTCCTAGTAGGCCCTTTCTATCAACCTGTTTGATCCTTGGCCTATTCTGGAGCGATAAAATTCTTCTACTATCACGCCAATTCTAGGGTTTGTGGTGGTTTCTTCTGCGAAATGCTATTTATGAAGTGATCGCTACGGGATTGGAAGAGGCTTGGAATTAACTCTCCCTCACGCCTGAGGAAGAGGCGGTTGTGGATTGCAATAATGAAATTCACAATGATTGGGCTGAGCAAATCGCCCTCTGTATGTGGGGCAAACTTCATACCAACAATTACTTTAATGCCTCAGCCATGAAAAGTGTCTTTAAAAATGTTTGGAAACCCTCAAAAGGGGTCATCATCAAAGTCCTTGACAGAATCCTATTTGCTTTTCAATTTTTCTCCGCTGGTGATAAGGCTCATGTGCTCAATGAAGGTCCATGGGATTTCGACGGCAACATTCTCCTGCTTACAGAACTCATAGGGCTTGAACAACCCTTGGAAGTCCAGTTTACTAAGGCTAGGTTTTGGTTCAAGGCCATGGATATTCCTCCTTTGAAGCAAACATCCTCCTTTGCCAAAGTCCTAAAAGACAGCCTCGAGTTTTCATTAACTGTGACAATTCCAACCTTTATTGTGGCCGACAAATCCGGGAATTTCCAGGAGGATGTGGATGTTACCAAACCTTTATGTCGAGGTATAAGGGTGATGGTCCAAGGAAAACCTATATGGATATCCTTTAAATTAGTCACGCTGCCCAAATGCTACTACGGGTATGGCAAACTGGGACATACTTTGAAGGACTGCGAAATGGTGGATCCATATCTTGATGAAGCACTTCTCCAGTACAGCAAATGGTTTAGGGTTCACCCATTAAATCCTTACGACGTACCGCTGAGCAAGAAAGGTCCAAAGAGAGGCGCTTATTTCTGGCCTTTTGCAACAACAAATTTGCTCTCAAAACCTGCACCAAGCTGCGTTTTGATAATGAATACTCGTCTCCTGGTGACGTCCCTGTGAATACTAAGGGCCTTACTCCGATCACCCCTGGCAGTATGGTTCTAGATAAGGTCTTAACCATCTCTCTAGGTACGAACGCTTTCAAACGAAAGCTACGGGATAAGGGTAAAAGTGTTATAAGTGATAGGAAAGTTCGGCTTGTCGAGAGCAACGATTCTACATCGTCTGATCCTACCATTCCAATAGCGGTGGTTGTGCACACCAGGTGCCATGAATGTCCTATGCTTAAGTTGCAAAGGGCTCAGTGCCCTTAAGGCAGTTCTTAATCTCTGTAACCTCCTACGGAGACATTCACCAACCTTAGTCTTCCTTTCGGAAGCTAAGCATAGTATTGTTCAGATGGAAGCTATTAAAAAGAAACTGAAAGATTTTAATGGTATTACGGCTGACTGTCGAGGTTGCTACAGAGGTTTAGCCATGCTATGGCGTAAAGGTTTGGATGTTCAACTTCTCTCCATGTCTCTCCACCACATTGTTGTGGCTGTTAAGGGGCTTGGGGTTATGGAGGAGTAGAGGTTTACGAGCCTTTGTGGCTGGCCCGAGACTCAGCATAAAGCGCCGACTTGTGAACTTATTTGAGACCTACACAATCGCTCTAATTTGCTATGACTCGTGGGTGGAGACCTTAATGAAATTTGGTTCAATTTCGAGAAGAAGGGTGATCCATGTAAGCCCTAGCACATTCTTGATATTTTTCGGGGGACTTTCTCTACATGTGGTCTTCATGATCTTAGCTTCAGTGGCTATGATTTCACACGGTGGAATCGCCGGGACGCTGGCCAATCTGTGGAAGAGAGACTGGACAGGTATTGCGCCACCATTGAGTGGTCCCTCTTATTCCCTATGACAAGGAACATTCACATTGATGCTAAGCTATTTGATCACCTCCCAATCATTCTCAAGCTTAAGGGGGATGGTAGCGGGTCTCGGCGCACCAAATGTGGATTTATGTTCAAGAATATGTGGGCTCTTGACAAGGATTGTGAGGAGGTTATTAAATCAGCTTAGAACAAGGAAAATGATACGCCTAATGTTGAAGCCGTGGAGAAGAAGCTTGCTTTGTGTACTAAAGCCTTGTCTCTGTGGAACTCGTTTTCCTTCGATCAAGTCCAAAGCAAAATCAAGTCCCTAGAATTCTCACTTCGGGGGGTTGATGACATTTCATGAAGGGAAGAAATTCTCCAAGCTATAAGTGATGGAGGAACAAGGAGGTGATTCTTTGGCTTCAATGATCAAGAATTGACTTTCTCAAGCATGGCAACTCCAACGCCAAATGGTTTCACTCTCGAGCCTCGGCTAGGAGGGCAGCGAACACCATTTCGAAACTTGTGGATGCTGAGAGTAATGAGCAGACTAAACCTAAGACAATCGAGCACGTAGTGGTGGCATATTTCCATAATTTGTTATATTTGTCAGACTCGTCTGATTTGGATGCGGTTATGCAGCACGTTCACCCCGAGTGACCAGTGACATGCACTCGTCGCTCTTGAATTCGTACCGCGAAGATGAGGTCCACTCCTCCATTAAGCAGATGCACCCTAACAATGCCTCGGCCCCGACGGGTTGAACTCGTTCTTTTTTCAGCACTTTTGGGGCATTGTTGGTGATTCGGTGACAAACGTAACGTTGTACTCGATATCCTGAACGGTGCTCCACTTCCTCCCACTTTCAACCACACGAACGTTGCCCTCATCCCCAAGAAACTAAATCTGGTGCTTCTCTCGAATTTTCGGCCGATTAATCTATGCAACGTCATTTATACATAGTTACCAAGGTGATCTCTAATAGACTAAATTCAATTCTCCTGGGTGTGATCTCAGAATGTCAAAGTGCCTTCATTCCTAGCCGTTTAATCACATACAACATATTGCTGGCCAACGAGCTGTTTCATTATATCATTTATATGCACGGTTTTGGTGGATTTGGGGGTGCTATGGCACTGAAATTGGACATGAGCACAACCTTCGACCTGGTTGAATGGTTATTTCCAGAGAAAATTACGCTCAAATTGGGCTTACCTGACATATTCGTCAATCTGGTGATGAAATGCGTTCACTCAACTATCTTCTCATCTATTATTAATGGAGCACCTGCAGGCTTTGTAATCCCTCATAGGGGTCTCCGCCAAGGAGATCCTATTTCTCCATTTTTATTTCTTTTGTACTTTGAGGGGCTTTCGTCTCTGATTATTTCTCATGTAGTGTCTTCAAAATCCTTGGTCGGCTTTCAAATTTGCTCGAATGCTACAATTATATCCCACTTGTTATTTGCCGATGATTCTATCCTTTTCTACAAAGCCTTAGGGGAGCAAGTTGGAATTATCAAACACGTCCTTGACTTATATGAAACTTTTTCTGGCCAGAAAGTCAATTACGACAAGACTAACGTCATGTTCTCTAAGAGCGTACCCCAAGAATGTCGCGACAATATCATCAGTTGCCTCCATATCAAAGAGGTCTTATCCCATGATAAATATCTAGGGCTCCCAACCTATGTAGGTAGAAAGAAGAAGAAGCTATTCTTGCATCTTAAGGACCGCATATGCAAACGTTTATCCTCATGGATGGACCAGCTAGTTTCTTGGGCGGGTAGGGAAGTGCTAATAAAAGCGGTTGCCTAAGCAATAACTCACTTCCGTAATGAGTGTTTTTAAATTACCCAAGGACGTATGCTCATCCATTCAGTCATCCATTAGTGGCTTCTGGTGGGATCACAATAAGGGTGGCTGTAAGATTCACTAGGTCCGTTCATCTAAGTTACAAGACAAGTAGGACGACGGACGACGGTGGCCACTTCCGCCACCTTGAATCGTTCAATGAAGCCTTATTGACTAAACAACTTTTACGGCTCACGTCTCAACCCCATTCACTTCCCAACGGTATGCTCAAAGCCAAATACTTCCCGTCCTGTTCTATTCCTTAGGCTGGCTTGGGTCACCGACCCAATTTCACCTGGCATAGCATCCTTAGCGTCCGCGATCTTATTTCTAAAGGCTCCCGGTTGATGATTGGCAACAGTCAGAATGTTACAGTATGACACGATCCATGGCTTCCACGACCCTATTCTTTTCCTCCAATTAAGCCACCGGGTCCTGTGGATGACTTGCTAAAAATTGTTGATCTTATTGATATTGATTTGGGTTGTTGGAAAAAAGATACGACCCGAAGAACCTTCAATCCCTGCGATGTTACGTCTATCCTGAACATGCCACTATGTTGCTCATGGCTAGAGGATGTCTTCATCGGGCAATTTACTCCAAACGGCAAGTTCACGGTTAGATCAACTTATTTCCTTGCGAGTTCCATCAAGAAAGCTCAGGAGCCCACGTCTAGCTCTCCAAGTAATCCATGGAGGTCGGTTTGGAATCTCAACGTCCCTCCTAGAATTAAACTCTTTGAGTGGAAGTTGAGTGTAGGAGCTCTGCCCACTTGCAGTAACTTAGCTCGTTGCCTAGAGGATTACAACATATTGTGCAATATTTGTAGAGCCGTTGAAGATACTGCTTCCCATGCCCTCCTTGAATGTCATCTGGCTATCGAAATTTGGTCCTCCAGCTCGTTTGTAGCCGATCTTTGGTCCCAAAGGTTCCCTTCTATTTTTTATTGCTTTCTCATCGCCTCTACTAGCTTAACCAATGACAAATTGGGAGAGTTTTTAGGGGTGCTCTGGAAGATCTAGAACTCTAGAAACCACTTTATTTTTTGATCCCCAGATCGTTTCCCTGAAAGGCTTGCCGACAGGGCTGCTGCTTTCATCAAAGTCTACCGTGAAGCTAAGCTTGTATCCTCCTCGCCAACCAAGTCGTAGGAAGTATGTTGGAGACCGCCAAACTCAGGATTTTTGAAGCTCAACTTTGGCGCCGGTAAGTTACACGATTGGGGACGTTGTCTCAATTTTGTTGTGCGGGACTCATTAGGTGAGGCGGGATCCAAACACTTGGTTGGGTTTCATTGCATGGATGTAGCAGAGGCTGGGGCTTGCCTTTGATTTATGGCATGTGTTGAGTTATTATATTTAAGTTTTGATGATAACAAATCCAAGTGTAAAAATTTGTCCAAGTAATGTTGCTCCAAACACGATCTCCAAACAGGCCTAACTGGTGTTTGTAATCTTTATTGTATTAACTGGTTTGCTACATGTGAGAACAAGTCTTCAGAACAGGTTTCAATTGGTGATTCTATATTAAGTCAAGAACGCCATCTCGACAGTTGAGTGTAAGGCATGTTCCTGAACTCTGGCAATGCAAAGAACAACCTCAGCAAACAAGGTGGCCTTGATGTTCACAGCAGCTCTACAAATCTTGGACAAGATGACTGGTTCAAAACAAGAAGCCTTGGGTATATAGGTTTTATTTATTTAGACTCCTGTTAATATGCCAATATTGAAAACGCTTTTTAAACACCTCTTGAATCGGTATTTGCGCTAAGTGTTTCAGAACACCAGTTGCGAACAACCCTGCAAACAGGGTGCCTAGGGT
>JACYFF010019584.1:11226170-11240585 GCA_017589665.1 Selenicereus undatus
TTTGTACGTATTTCTTATCTTTAATCACTGAGATTAGGGTTTTTTTTTAGCCCCAAGCTGCCACCCCCTATTTTTAGGTCACACCTCCCTAAAAATGAGGGAAGTGGCCGTTTGGCTATTTACTAAAATTAGCCTTCAGAGGAAATCGTATAGTCTTATTTTAATAAGCTACGAACGAGGCTTTAACGAAGCGTGGCCATACCACATCAGAAATATCCTCGAAGAGAATTGGATACAAGTATACAACCCGAGAGGGGGTTATCTTACAAAGCTATATTACTAATTTGATCGATTGACACCAACATTAGTAACAAAACCGGCTGTTCGGTTGACTATCTGAAGCAATGAGCAACTTGGGCGTTCCACCCACTGTTTTGGGATAATTTCTGGCATTCTTTAGGATGAAAAAAGTGAGCATGATTTCTTGTGGCTCACTCCTTCGTTTTATCCACCATAAGTTGATAATCCATGTGAAGGGTAACTCTTTCAAATCTCTTCACTTTCAGCAATTTTGAGATCATGTAGAAAGGTTAAAAGCTCATCTTGATTGATATACATCGACCTAAATTCATATAATAACCGAACAACCAATTCCTTTGGGAATATCTAAATACACCCCCTTCGCCTGCAGCACCAGGATTCCTTTTAAAGGCTCCATCTAGGGGTCTATGGGGTGAAAAGTCCAGGTTTCGAAACACATCTTGTTGCGCCATTTTCCACAACCACCACCTAGCTATGGCAAAGATCGTAGGCTAGCCAAACTTGCGTTTCTTAAGTTTCCAAATTACTGTAAATATATTACTTTTCTCTGCTATATCGCACTCATATTTACATAGTTACTGCAACCTGATTTATTAGCACTTCTTAGTTAATTTTCTACTGCTTATCTTTAGTTTTTCTCCATCAAATGTTTTCAGAAAATCCTTCTTTTATAAATTTTCACAAAATCTTATTTTGTAGGTTTCTTGGAATCAGCCCCTCTATTGCCAGGAATGTTAGTAGAGGTAATGTTGACTACATCTGGATCTCCCCAGATTCCGCGAAAGCAGGACCCACATTGAGAGGTGGTGGTGGTGTTGTATAGGTTCAAAAAGGCAGAGTTAAAAAACACCCTTGCTTATGTCTTGGTACCAACTTTGCCCATACTTGGCGAGGATGTTGGCAGTCCCTAAGCACAAGAGAACATCCTCTTCAACCTCAGTACTCTCTGAGCATTTGTCATTAAAAGCTCATGTACTACGTGCCAAAGGAAAAACTCGATCTTTTGGGGTATTTTCATGTTCCAGTTTTTTTGCTAGTTATCATCTTTAATCTGTGGGGCATCAGCTCTGATCAACAGTAGAGCCGATTTGGTAGAAAAAGACCCAGGAGAACTAACCCATATTAAATGACCATTTTCTTCATCCTCGTGTCTCAATTCAAATGAAGCAATGGATCTGAGTGCATTCTCAGAAAGACTGTCGGCTATGAGCTCCCCTTCTAGCCATGCTGGGGACTCCAAAGTTTACCAACTGTAGCATTCCTAATCTGAGGAGGACTTGGGTCAATAGCTAGTTGATTTAGTGGACTCAAAAGGGCCCAAGAATGGTTCCAGCTCGAGGTTATGCGACCGTTTCCTGCTTCTGTTCTAACATCTTGCTTGATAAATTTTGTATTTTCCATGATGCTCCTCAATTCACTGGATACATACTGCTTGGGTATAAACATGTCCACATCACATCAGTCCCTACATTATTTGGCACACACCAATCTAGACCATAAGCTATCATGTTCACTGAGCAGCCTCCAACCTAGTTTAGCCATAAAGGCAGCATTGACCTGTCACATATTCATAAACCCCCGCTTCTTTGGCCTCGAGTACTTGCTCCCATGACATATTATGTACCTTTCAATGCTCAGAATTACCACTCCAAAAGCTTTCCGATCATATTCATCACAAAGAGATCTTGGGAGCTTAGCTGTTTGTGCACATTGTGTAATATGGAATACAAGAAAAAGTGGACTGCACCAAAATGAAACGTCCAGCAAAGGAAGGGATAGAGTCTTAGACTTCTAGCCTAAGAGCCTTTTGTCAATTTGCTTCCCCCCCCCCCGCCCCGATAAGTAAAGCCAAACAGGCTGAGAAAATAGAGGTTACAAACCATCAACAATGTATGTTGAATACCATCAACAAAGAAAAGTGAAAAATAAGCTACTAGACTATGAAACCCCACTCCCATAATGCTTGACTTCTTGGAGGATTACAGTTGCAGGCCACAACCACTGTCACTTCCTTGTTAATCAAACAGGCAATCACCAAAATGTAGGATTCCACAGGTTTAGAAAAACCATGAACTGCAGCTTCACAGGGTGTGACGTGACGATTTGACACTTACATGGGAGCTCCACATGCGTCTGAGATAGAAACAATAACTCCAGAAGTCCCTGTTAAGGACTGAAATGGGAATATAATGGAAATTCTGGGCCAAGATATCTGGAGTACAGGCAATGCACTCTTTCCAAGCTCGAGACCATAATGCCACCCTCCATTTAATAGACTGGCATAAGGCTACTGGATTCAGCTCTTGTTTTTCACACACCACCGCATTCCTCATCATTCAAATGCTCTAAGCAGCAAAGAAAGTTGATATCCAAAGTTTCTTACCGACAGGATTGAAGACTCTCTTGGACATCCATCTTTCATAGAATTGTCTGAAACTGGAGGGTCTTAGAGTCAATTTACCGGCATGCCTAGATATCTCCCCAAATCTCGGTAATAGAAACCTCCAGTTCTTGACTAAACTCAGAAATGTGTTGATCAATATTGCGTGAGAAATAAACCAGAGATTTACCATAACCTACCTTTTGTCCTGAAGCCATGTAAGAACAGGAGAGGCAATGGTTAATGACTCTTGCTTGTTCCAGGGTAGCTTCACCAAACAAAATTATGTTCTGCAAAAAACACATTTTTAAGGGTAGGATCTCCCTTGCTTGTGTATACAGGCCTCCATGCAGTTCCCTTGCAGCTTCGTCAATTAGACGGGAAAAATGCTCAATACAAAGGACAAATAAGTATGGAGAGAGATGGTCTCCCTGCCTCACTCCTATGGTTGGGTTGAACCTTGGGTCTTTACTCCATTCCACAGAATGTTAAAAGATACACCTTGCCTTTCAAGCATATCAACAATCTTTTGTGGGATTCTAGCTCAAGGAGTGCTTCCCGAATAAAAGGCCATTTAAGTATATCCTAGGCCTTTCAAGATCAAGTTTGACTGCCATGTAATGTAAACCACCTTGCCTTGCTTGCGACCCATTGTATGGAGTATCTCCCGTACAATTATTACATTATCAGAAATCTGCCTTTCCAGGATGAAACTACCTTTGGATAGGTGAGATGAGCTTGTTTAGAGTTGGCTTGAGTCAATTAACAATGACTGTCGTAATAGTTATGTATGCTACATTACACAAACTAATAGGTCTGGAGTTGCATCACACTTTGGGGATCATCCATTTTTGGAATGAGAACTGGGAAGCTCTAATTCAACCATTTCGGAAATTCTTGCCCATTAAGCACATCCGATACAAGATGTAGAAGTTGATCTCCCACAAGATCCTACTGGCGTTGGAAAAAACAGCCTGAAGACCATCTAGTTCGAGTGCTTTGAATGACTCCATGTCAAAGAGAGCCATTTTAATCCCACCGCCCTGGAAAACCCTTTCCAAATTCTGCCTATCCTAAGCTTCCAGACTTGGAAAACGGTTTGAAGGGAGAGCAAAGGGAGAGTAGGGTTGCCCATCATCACTATATGGCTGAAAGAAAGATTTTCAAACCATGTCCCTGATGCTATTTTCCTCCCATAAGCAGTTACCTTGAACACCCTGTACTGCCTCTATGCAGCTGTACCTTTATCTAATAGCTGTGAACAGGTAATAATATCTTGTATTGCAATCACTATCTCTTATTGCATCAATTTTGGACTTCTGAAACCACAAAGCTTCAATTAGGTTCAAAACTTAATCCAATTCGTGATGAAGACGAGCTTCCAGTTTAATAAGAAAGCAGTTGTGGCCTGCTGCTAAATGTTGCTGAGTGCCTTCTAGTCAAGCCAAGATATCATTCTTCCTTTGAAACTGTTAGAATGCCTTGAATCTGTTTTCTTTAGCCCCCTTTTGCAGACCTAGCACGGTGGACGTAGCTAACACATTGTTAGTGAACCACGTCAAATCTGTGTGTATTTGTCAATTTGTTCATACTTTCTCGCATCCGTTATAACAGAAACATATTGCCAGAATTTCTTCGTTCCATTTATCAAAGGCCTCAACCATATGATGAAGTATAGGATACAATGTCATGTCATATCTCCAGTTCTCAGCTGAGCATTCACTAAATTCATCATAGGAAGCCAAGCCGCCTGAAACCGGAAAGGGTGATTGATCGGAGCATAAGAAGCAAACCCATTTCGAGCAATGAGCAGTGGACAGTGGTTTGACTGGTTTTGTGGGTGGTGCTTGACAGTGGCTTCCTCAAATTTCATGCACCACTGTTGATTACATAGTCCTCGTCTTCTGAATTTTCCAGCCTCAACCGAATTCTCCCTACTCTGTAAATCATAGGCCGGAGAAGCCCGGATCAATTAGGCCTCCATTCTCGATCCAATGGTCGAAGTTATCATAACTCCTAGAGGGTAATCACTGCAATTTTTTTCGTTCATCCATTGATCTTGTTTCATTGAAATCACCGGCAAGCATCCAATCCCAGGTTGAGTATTTGTAGAAGCAAATACCCCAGTTTCTGCCTTAGACTTTGCCTTCGAACTTCACGAGGATTGGCATAAACCGCAACAAAGAGCCACTTGTCATGCCTATCATGATAAACCTCCATGGCAACAAATTGGTCATCCTCGTTATTAAACGAAGGTTGATACATTCGGGTTTCCAGAGCACCCACACACCTCACACTAAACCCTTGAGCATAAACCATGTTTGGCATTCTAACCTATGCGTTTGCATACCCCTTGCATTCCACACAAGGAGGGAAAGGTTTTTACCAATGAGATTGATATTATTCATGGGAAACCCTGTAAAAGAAAAATCGAACAGGTCTTCAGTCCTGACAAGAGGCAACTCCATCTAAGGCGGCAAAGTCATCGCTCTGCATATCATCTAAGGAAAACTCCTTCAACATCGGAAGTTGAGTGAATTGGAACAGTATTTTACAGGATGATGTGGTATTGTCAGGAGGTGAGGATGAAGATTCTTCCTCTCAAGATTCAACACTTCGGACAAGGTGAGTAGGTGGATCATTGGGGTGAATTTGGGAAAGAGCATCAGGGATTCCACTAAGTTGGCTAAAACGATCCTAGCTATAGCGAGTGCTTTGGAGACAATTCGTAGGGAAGACCCAGTTGCCCTGGGTGGTAGGTTGCTTTGTGCACACTACTATAATTTATATTACGCATAATATTATATCTAAAATGTGAAGAAATATTTTAAAGATGATTAAGTATAAAAACATTTGTATTTGACCAGGTTACATCTATCCAAATCAGTTCAACAATCAACTAGGCCAACTGATCTAAGCATGTCTCATCATCTCGATTGATTGACCCATTGACTCACTTTTTCAACCGATTCGATCGCTGAATCGGTCCTCTTAGCACTGCTCATAACTACATGTTTAAAATTTTCCATGCGGCAGCCTTTAGGATTTTGATTACCATTTCTTGAAAGTAAGTTCCTACATGGGGCTAGCGCAACCCTAAACATTATGGCTGGCCCAGTAGCATTCAAATTGGCTTCTTCCTTAAAAGATAAGGCATTATGTTCCTGATCATTAATAGGCGGTAGTAGGAAGCATTATTTTGGCTCCCACTATCATTTCATCTCTTCCGACTCATTCCCACTTCTATCCATGTTTTTTTACTTCTTAAAGATAAATATAACTTCTTCTCCCTTCCATCCATCACTCTTCACTCCTTCTCACTCCTTCCCACATCTTGACATCAATAAATGTCATCTTTCTCCCACTTTATTCGATTCCTTCCCTCTCTATTACACCCCATTTCATCACTTCTTCCTATTCCTGTATCACTTTATGAGAACCGCAACTCCTTCTCAACCTATTCTATTCCATCCATCCCACTTTGTTCTGTTTCTTCTCATTCCACACACGTAATGTACCCACAATATAATCAGATTATTACTCGAGTTATTTTATAAGACAGTTTTTGAAGGTCTGAATTGCACTCATAGAATGCCACAATCCACAGAGAAATAAGCAATGTGTTCCAAATATCTTTACTCTCCTGGGGAAATCCCTCTTAATGCACAGTGAAAACCGGACATACAAAAATCGACAAAATTCAAACACAAAATCCTTTCAGCCGCGTGGTCTTTAATAGCTAAGAGCATCCGCATTGGTGATCCAAAAATTTGGATCACAAGTGGGAACCCACAACCTCCACATCATCTCACAGGTCAACTTTTTTTCTCTTCTTTACATCCTATGGATCACCAACTTGGATCACCAAATAAAATAATATTTTATAGACCCCACTACTACTATATTATTGAGCTTTAGACTTTTAAATGCTTAGTTGGCAAAAAAAAAAGAGAGAGAGAATGTGTGAGAGGCAGATCATGAGCATGAGCTGGATCGTGGGACGAGCGAAGCGGATCACTAATGCATGATATTGCTTGAACCGTGAGCCAAATTTTTGGCTCACAAGCCTTGAATTGCAGATGCTCTAAGCTAGTTAAAGTTAAACAAGCAACTAGGACTGTTCTTTTCAATTTATTTCTATTAAACTTAGATAAATTGAACTCATTTTTTGATAAATTTTAGACAAAAAACCTACATTAACTTCACAAGTTTACAATTGAAATATTAATGATAAGACATGAAAAACTTGACCTTATTTTCCAAACTAGAGTTATTTCATGTAAAACATACCTATAAAGACTTGCTATTTCTTTAAAAACATAAGTTAAATAGAACACAGAGCCTAAGCTAAACTCATCAAAACCAAACCATGGCAATCATCAAGAACTGCAAATCAAACTAAAAGGCAAGAGCCATAACAGCACAGGCTCAATGCATACTGCGAAGTGTAGACAAACAACCTAGAAGAGACCTGAGCCTTTACTTACCCAAAAAAAACTCCGACGTCATTGACACAAATAAAACTTCCAAACACATGTATTGTTGAGAAGCATTGCTCTAAGTCTCTGCAAAATTACTCGCACAAGGGAGGGATTCTCAATTCAATAACTAAGTAATAAGAACTAGTATGGGAGACGTTATGAATTGAATGATAGAATTAAGCCTTGAGGCGACCATAAAATTTCTGTTTCTCCTGGGTAGTCTGGAAGCGACCATGGCCAAACTTGGAAGATGTGTCGATAAACTTCAGTTTGATCTCCTCAAGAGCAACACGAGACGTCTGCTTAAGAAGAGACTGCCTGAGGGTAACCACCCTCTTCTTAGGGCCAACACAGCAACCCTTGATCAGAATGTAATCATCCTTCACCACACCGTAGTGAGGGAAGCCACCGATTGGAGTAATGTCCTTCTCAGTCCTGATATATTTTCAAACACAAAGATTCAGAACAAAAGGCAAAATCGGCACAAATGAAACAAATTAGCCTAGGCGGTTACATAACTTGCTAACCTTCCTACTCTGGATAGTTACATTCCCATTATATACACGTAGCATAGGACAGTGAAAGACTGTCAACTCCAAATAACGGAGACATAATTACATAGATTGAAATAGCAGAAAAAAGAAAAGATACCAACCTGTCATACTCAGTCATAGCTGTGTGAGACTCCTGGCCATTCTTACCAAGCTTGTAGATCTTCTTGTTCATTTCAGTACGGTGGTGGTAACCATTCTGACCAGCCCTGGCAACGGTGTATGAAACCCTAGCAGGGTGCCAGGCACCAATACAAGCAACCTTACGCAAACCTCTGTGGGTCTTACGAGGAAGACGGGTAACACCCCAACGGGTGACAACACCTTCGTAACCCTTACCCTTGGTCACACCAATAATGTCAATCATCTCATCCTTCTGGAAGACAGCATCAACCGGTACTTGCTTCTCAAAGAAACTGTAAGCATAATCAACCTTCTGGGCAATTGTACCACCATTGACCTGAATTTCCATCAAGTGGGCTTTCTTCTGCTTCAAGCCCTTCATCTTCCTGATCTGAAAGCAAGAACAAAAGAAAGGGTCAAAGGCTGCAGGCAATTCCCAAAGTGCCAAGATTGGCAAAACACAAGTACTTATCCAGCAATGAAGTTCTTTCTCAAAATAAAAAGACACAGCCAATACTCAATCAATATTTAATATTCAATAGTGGCAAGGGATTTTAGCCACGATTAGTACTGGCTATTAACCTGTTTAAGACTCCAAGACAACACTAATGAATGAAGAAATCAGCGCAGAGATAAACAGAAAATGATCACCTGAGTGTGTGCCAAAACTCTGATAACACTGGCATATTTCTTCATCTTCTCAAGCTGGGCCTGAATATCTTTCTTGCCTTCATCACTTTCATATTTTTTTGAGTATTTGGTGAATGCCTTCTTCTTGGACTTGCACCAATTCTTGTAGAACCTCCTCCTAAGCTCCTCACTAAGATGTTGGGCCCAAACAGTGTTCAATGTGCGCAGTCCACGAGGTGTCTTCAGATAACCAACAACTCCAACAATCACCATTGGAGGGGTCTCAATAATTGTGACTGCCTCACAAGTTTCCTTCTTATGAAGTTCTATACAACAATTCAGAAATAAATTTTAGGTTTACAGAGCATCAAGCATCCAAGTGAACAAAGAAGCAGATTACAACATAATGAAGCTACATAATGCACTATTTGTGCAAAACAAAAGTACACACTACAACCGGTTGCCTACGTAAGTGTTAGCAATGCCAAATGGTTTCAGGAATTCTCAAAGATATTTTACATACTTGACCCAGGCTTTTCGACCTCTCTGACAATGTGCGTCATTCCAGCCTTGTAGCCCAAGAAGGCAGTGAGCCTAGGTGACTTGCTGGGGTCATCCTTGGGGAATGCCTTAACTGCATCAGGGGAAAAAAGGAAAAAAAAAAAGTAGAACAAAGAGTCAGATTCCCCCTGCTTCTAAATCCAAGTACCAAAGTCAAACACTGAAAATAACATAAATATTTTATCTAGATCACTACAATATACACATATAAGAAAGCAGGACTACTCATGTCAAGATGATCACATTTTGGGAAGCATAGATTCTCGTAGTGAGTCAACGTGACCAAGCTCAACGGAAGAAGCTATCTCAAAAATGGGTGCTTTTGGGTAATTCAGTAGTATGACATGGAGATCAAATCCTAATTACGTATTACATGAACGGAAACCTTTGTAAGGACAGAGGAATTGAGTTGGGAAATAGATATTTCATCCAATTCTACCCAAACATTCTAAACCAGCATTATGATCTGAAGAAAGGGAGTGAACAGTAACCTTTTCCCCTGTGGCGAGATGCCCTCTTCCTTGGAAGGAATCCAAGGGAACCATGCCTTGGGTGCTCAAACTTCCTGTGAGACATCCTCGTCCTCCTTCCTCACCTATATATTCACCAAAATCCAACAGAAATCAAATATGTCAGAAATCACCAACTTTCTAACGACATAGTTATACAACCAACACAATGTAGGCATCCCATTCAACCTACCAGCCAGAAAATAAGGACCAAAATTCTGAAAAGTTACAGAAAACTGACACGAAACATGGGACTAAGTTCCCATCTCCAGTAAGACAAGAACAGGGCAGGGTTCCAATCAAAATTCAAACTTGAATTAAGAATAAACAAATACCATTCCGCATTATTACCCAACAAGACAGTCACAAATTCTTTCGACGACAATACAGCAGAATTCGCTAATACAATAGCCTTGTGGTTGATGTAATTTACATCCTCATATAAAGGCAACTGAATCACGTACATGAGACACAAAAACAAAACTCCAAATCATAGAAGCATGACGGCGCGCATTTGAACAAATAACCAGATAAACAGATACATTTCTAGCTAAGATCATACAAGGGAATCGAAAAATCGAAGCTTTGTCAACAAAAGCCCAAAAATTAAAAAAAAAGGAACAAAAAAAGGAAGATACAGCAAACCATGGCTGTTCAGCTTTATCATACGAACTGTAGGTGGAAATGCAGCATAAAATTGCAGCAAGAATCTAGACACAGAGAGAGAGAGAGAGAGAGAGAGAGAGAGAGAGAGAGAGAGAGAGCACCTGAGCCGCAGCGACTGCCGAACACTAAACAGAGAGAGGAGTCAGCTAAAACCCTAGCGTGGAGCTATTTATGATTTACGGGTCCATCGGTATTTAGGGTTGCCTTTCTTGGGCTCGACCTGGGCCTGGGCCTGGGCCTGGGCCCATCAGTTCTTTCGACTAGTTATTCTGTTCAATCCACATGGGCCCAACTCAAAAGTAATGTTTTTTCTGCTTAATTTCATTGAATGAGCTAGCTCTTTGTTTGTACAATGTAATGATAAAATTGTCTACATCTGAAGTTTTCTATATATCGTGAAAGTGAGACCCAAATTGGAGGAAGTTGTTGTCATTGTTGTTCTATTGAATGAACTAGGTAGGTTATTAGACGATTTGCCTTCTCATTGGTAAGGGAAATATTAGGCTTGAGAAGAGAAACATTAGGCTCAAGCCAAAAAAAGCTCTCGGCTAAGTTCCTTAGAACAAATCTTTTTGCCACCCGGAATTGGTCATGAGCAATTCTTTTAGGGCTTGCTTGGAGGGGAGGAAGGGAGGGAGTTTAGGGCTTACTCCTTACAATCTTGTAGAGATGTTTTCCACTAAACAATATTTTGAGACTAACTCTAATGCATCGTTACTTCTCTTTGCCTCTCATTTTTTCAATCAATTTCAAAAAGCAAAAGGTTATGTCAGTTTAATAAGAAAAAAGTATCTGATTTGCCAATCATTTAGTCATCTAATCCAAGCATAGGGAAGGTAACTATCCATTCTTAACCCATATGACTTACTAACTCGTATCCTCGTTAGCACTTACATTTGTCCCTTACTCATCTCCCAAGGACCTTAGAGAAACTAACTCCTGGTTGCCAATCTGTAATGCCTCGGCTCCCTCTCGAGTCGCGAGTAATTACCTAGAATGACTTCAATGATCGTCGACTGGCCCCACAAATCATCACAAGCCTTTTCGGCGTGCTTCTTTCTCGTTCAAATGCTACCCCGGAAACTTCCTAAGAGGTCACCCATCCTAATATTCTCTTGAACAAGCACGCTTAATTGTGGAGTTCTTAAAAGTGGGATTCCCGAAAAGAAAGGTACATCTTTGGTAATATAAGTAAGTAGTCACTTCAAATCATTTTAAGCCACACTCGAGGTGTTACAATCACCCCCACTTGAAGAGCACAACGTCATCGTTGTGCCTTACTAACCTACCGACTTACGCGTCCTTTTAACTAGTGGTCCATTCCTGTATCTTTACCCCGCTAGGTGACTGCCCAGGGTTCTCCCGTCCACTGGCACAAGTCACGGTTGCGAGTCGACTCTGATACTATCTGTAATGCCCCAACCCCTTCCAAGGTTGCGGACAATTGCCATGAATGACCGCAAGGATCATTAACTGACCACACAAATCACCACAAGCCTTTCGGCACGTTTCATCATCGTTCACACGCTACATGAGAAACTTCCCAGGAGGCCACCTATCATAAGATTTCCCCACAACAAGCATGCTTAAATGTGGAGTTCTAATGAGCGGGTTCCCAGAAAATGAAGGTGCACCTTTGGTGATATAAGTGGTCACTTTGAATCCTTTTAAGCCACACTCGGGGTGTTACTATCATCACCACTTAAAATGCACAACGTCCTCATTGTGTCTCATTAACCAACCAACGTACGCGTCCTTTTGACTAGCGGTTCATATCCAGTATCTTTGCCCCATTAGGTGACTGCCCAAGGCTCTCCTGTCCATTAGCGCAACTCACGATCGCAGATCGGCTCTTATATCATCTTTAACGGCCCGACCCTCTTGGATCACGAGCAGTTCCCAATTCGCCTTTAAGAATCATTGACTGACCCCACAAATCACCACAAGTCTTTCCGCCGTGCTTCGCCCTCGCTCACACGCTGCCTAGGGAGTTGGAGGGGTTGGAGCGTTACACAATCACCACATTAATTGTCTAGTGGGGGAGCCTATTCTTAATTATATAACGAGTGATCTTTTGAGGATGCAACCCCCTCTCCCAACCACCACAGTATTTAGCAAGACGGGTGAAAAATGAAAATGTAGTAAGTTTATTTATATAAGTCACAAAGAAATCAAATCAAATTTAAAGGAACTTGAGTTAATAAACTCATAAGACTACATGGACAAGGATTTTTTTTCTTTTTTTTTGTCCTTGTAGATTTCTATACTATCCTAGAAGAGGATTTACTTCCTTTCCCAAAAGAAGGGAATAAAACTTAGAATGCCATGTTAGTAACAGTAAGAACTAATGCTCCTATATTGAATATTTCCATCTTAGGCGATTATCTAGAGCACTCACATCCTTCGACATGTCACGTTTGCTGGTTCTGATAGCATGCTTAATTTCATATCATAATTGTTTTCCTAACTGGGACATTTACTCAAGCAGTTCAAGTATTGACAACTGACCCCCAAATCATGACAAGCCTTGTATGTTATGCTCTCATTCACACACTAACAAGATCTTCAAGAGGTCACATGCCTTAATTATCCTATTTGACAATACCTTAATTCTGGTGCTTACCATTGTTTCTACTCCCCATTCAACAGGGCGAATATGATTAGTGTTGGCATGGTTTGGCTAATCAAATTACCATAGAGGGGGTGAATAGGGTGATAATCAAAGTCACAAATTTGTCAAACTAAAAAGCAGAAAATGTAAATGTGAACAAACATGTTATTTATAGATTCAACCATGCCTAGTCCTTTACTCACAGACACTTTTCACCAATGGGATTTTTAACCCTTTTCTTTTATTAGGTCGGTTAGATTATACAAGATCACTAATCGTACAATCTATGACTTGACCCTGCAACTCTACGTGTCCCAACGTATGCGTTACTCCTCAACCGTACTTGATCGACCCTCTGACTAATCAACCTAATCTGACACAAAGAAAGATAACAACTATGAGATACACTTCCTTGCTAGAGAAATAAACATGCCAATGTACGCTCAAAGTCTTCTCAAGTTCCTCCTATTGATTTGCAAGTGCAGCGCGTGTCTTTTCCTCTTGTGTGTCCAAACTTCAAATTCTCCATTATTTATAGACGATAGGATATAACCGTTGGAGTCCTTTAAGGTAAGTAGTCGTCGGCATGAAATAAGAAAAAGATCATCTTCAGCAGACTTCAAGCCCTTGAACAACATTTCAGGTCCTTGTAGATTCATTAGTTTACTTTTCCAAGCCTTGCCAATGTTCACAGCAACGGTTACATCCAAATAAGACCACTAAGAATAATATCTTGAGAACATCTTTCAACTAAATAAGCAAGTATGTAATCATTTATAATCTTGCATAATCAAATTTGAATCACGAAATGTAATATCATGAAGATCACATATTCAAATTTGAATACTAAACTATCTCAAAGGTATTATGTCACCTTATACAAAATCAGTTAAGCAATACTAGCATGCTAATATCCACTTAGAATCATAACATATTTAAACAATATAAATAATAAGGTAATCCAACTACAACACGATGAACATACAAACGTATCAATCCCTTTTTGTCTTTCATCAAAACATATTATTGAATACATTGTGAGTTTAAGGAAAGCAAACAGTTAGGTTGGGCTTCATAAGTTGCAATATGGTAGTCTTTGCTCAGTTGCATGGTTGTTGTTCTCTACACGCTAGGGATGACAGCGTAATTGGTAGTAGCAGACTAGCTAATGCTGATCCACCAGTATTGGTAAGGTCGATGTGCCTTCTTATCAAGAGGGAGGACACTGGGTAGTAGTCTATTAACTGCTTAGTAGGCTTCCTTAAAAGAAACCTTTTTGCCACCCGAAATTGGCCCTTGTAGGGTTTGCTTGGAGGGGGAGTAAAGGAGGAATTTAGGGCTTACTCCATATACTTACTGAGAAGTTTTACACTAGAGAGTATTGGGGAGTAACTCTCACTTGTCCTTACTCCTATTTGCTCTCACTGTTTTTCAAGACTTTAATTTAGGTGTCAAGGAGAGTAGGTTATGTTCGCTTAGTAAGAAAAAAAGTAATTGATTTACTAATCATTTTCATTGCTTAATCAAAGCATAGGAAGACTAATTTCCCACTCTTAACCTCTGTTACTCTCATAATTTAATCAAAGCATAAGAAGGATCTTAGAGGAAATAACTCCCAACTGCTAGTGACCATATTAGTTAT
>JACYFF010019584.1:11240685-11252811 GCA_017589665.1 Selenicereus undatus
ATACACACACACACACACACACACACACACACACACACACACACGTAAGTTACAAGCAAGTCAAGTCAAGTCAAGTCAAATTTAAAGGGACTTTAGTTAATAAGCTCATAAGCTTACATGAACAAAGATGAGGAACAAGTTTATAACTATGTAGCTCATTGCTTAAAACTAAAAGATCTGAAACAATTATGTCATTCTATTTTCTTCATTTTTTTCTTACTGCTACTTATTCTTACTAAAAATTGTTGATACAGGGGCGATAGCGATGATATCTTGTTTTATGGTACTTTTACTCTTTTTTTTAATCCTTTGTTGCAATTATTTCTCTTCTTTACGTCGATTCCAAGCAAAACTAAAAAGTTTAGATACTTATTTCCCCTCCTCCACCTTGAAATTTGAAAGATTTTTTTTTCCTTTTTTTTGTTGTAAATTTATATACTGTGTTTTTTTTTTTTTTTATGTAAAAGCGGGGATATTCATTTCAAGAAAATTACGTACAAGATTTTTCATTCTTGACTAGAGTCGGGATAGAGCTAGGACCTTCTTCCATCCAAACTACCCCATTGTCCAAGAGTGAGGCTAGCTGAATCACTCATGAGCAACTTTATTACACGATCTACTAACTTGGCCAAAAGTGACAAAATGAAAAGAAGAGCCAATACATAATGCTCCCTCCATGAACGTACTTGCATATGATAGCCTTCGTGACTTTGTCATCAGAGCTCTATCTGTGGCCAGATTATCCATCTCTACTTCAACTATCCAAAAACCTGTGTCAAGAGCCGCTTGCATGCTGAACAGAACAACAGCAACTTCGAAGGTCTCCATGTCCCATTCCACCTCAACCCTCCTACATGCAGACATCATGATTTCACCATGTCTATTTCGCACAATAAAACCCAACCCCCTCTTCCCATCCTTTGCTACCACAGCATCTACATTAAATTTATAATTACCTTCATGAGGTGGAGTCCACCTTACTGGGACTTGGGTCTTGCAAGCAGATTTCTTCTTGTCCTCTACCTCAAGCATTCTAATCCAGCCATCATGCATATGAGTAATGAGGGGCGCGATTTCAGCTCTGTGCCCATCGAAAACTCATCTATTTCGTACTTTCCAAATGCTACGGGGCACTGTGAGCATTAGTCCTCCAGCTTCTTTGTCCAACTCCCTCAGTTTGGGCCTACACCATGTGCCCAAATGCCTTTCAATGTGGGCTTAGGTATCCCATCTCAAAGGGCACTTCAGCCACACTTCCTTGGCCAAGCTACAGTTAGGAACACTACAAGAAAATTCAGATTGGGCTGCAAGTTTTTAGAATATTGGTGTTGAAATTTACTTTGTCGTTCTATTATGTTCCATGGGCCATGAGACCAAATCTATCACATTTATTGCAGATAAGGGCGTCGAAATACTTTTTGTGTCGTGCATATGTGAAGTTGGGCCGTAGAATTTAAATTTCGTGGCACAATGTCTTTATACTAGGTCCAATTCTAATGAGGCGGGCCGGACAGAATAGAAACCCTCATTGAAGAAATTGCTCTCTATCTCTCTCTCTTGATCTGCCTTGATTTTTCACAAAACAAAGCTCTTTTTTGTCTCTCCTTGTTGTAACTACAGTTAGTCCTGTGAAATTTGCCTTGAATTTTAAATTGAAAATCACAAACCCTTGATCTTTCGGTAATCAATTGAGCTGAATCTACTATAATTTAGCCTCCAAAATCATGGAAGTTTGCTCGGCCTCCTGTTGAAAATGGTGGCGTTGGCGAGAGGGACCTGAACCCTCAGCCTCAGTTTTTAAAAGCAATGATACGGACATCATTTTTTTGTCAAAAATTCATGAATGCTTTGATCTCGTAGTGTAGAAGGCTTATGCATTTTTGCAAAAAAAAATGATTTGGGTTTTGCACAAAAGGAATTATGCTCTAATTGGATTAGGGTTTGTTTGTGTCTTATGAGAAATTTGCGCTTAAACTAGATTAGAGTACATGTTGTTTTTAAGGTCCTTGTGTTTTTTGAGGAAGCTTGTCACTAGAAGAGACATATTTTGTTTAGGCTATACTGGATCTCTTTGTCTCAAGAAAAAAATTCATGAATGATTTGATCTCTTTGTCTCTCTCTAATTCTATTTTGCTGGAGACGCACTTGCCCTTTAACTGAAGGTTGAAGGATCGCAAATCAGGTTCCAATCCCCTATTTCTTCTCTCTGTGAAACTATTAAGATGTGTTATTGTAGATATGTTATGGTAAAGAGGAGTGATGATAATCCAATTCATGTTTATGAGTTAGGGTTTCTTTTGAAGGTAATATGGAATTAGCGATTTAAGTATTAAGCTTAAATTATACTGTCTGTGAGCTAGTATTTGTTGTTCGCTAGAGTTTGTGAGATCAACTAAGTTGTGCTAATTTCATCAATATCCATGCTTGTCTGTGTTTGTATTACTTTTGATTTTAAAAGTTGTGTTGGGTGCTATAAAAGGATTTGTCAAGTTTGCAAAAGCCTCATGTTCATGTCCTACATAAGGTTCAGGGCATTGGTTATTTGGTTTGGTTTTGATTTGTTTTGTAATATGAGAGATTGTGGAAGCCTTACCTAAGGGTTCATGCTCAACTATGATTTATGGTTAGAAGATTGTATGACTCTACTTTTTTAGTTTGTACAACTCCTGATGCTTTTTGATGGTGTGATGATTATAGTCAGTTATATTGTACTCCTCAACCATGCCTATGCTAGATCATGAAAAGTTCAACATAGGTGTCAATGATCTACCGACTAAGATCCTAAATCTATGTTAATGTCAATTAATCGAACCAAAAGATTTATTAACAAGTTTGGATGACCCATTCTGGTACATTCATTGAACTGATTACGTATAAAAGTGGTATCTTTTTATTTTCAAATATTTGGCAATTTATAATGTTGCTTCTTTTTTGGGTATTAATTTATAATGTTACTTTGGTTATACCAAATCCCTATATATCTTTATCTTGTTGTCATCAACAATAACAAACTGTGATGTTGCGCACATAGACCACTTTGAAGCAAATTGCTCAGACTGATTTGATTGAATCAATAGTAGAAATGATGGATTTTGTTCAAAGAGATTGGAAAAAGGTGTGTAGAAATAATTTCATGCCTTTCTTTGCTGACTTGAAGAACATTGAAATTCAATTGCAGAAATCTTAAAACTGAGCTGCCTGTGAATGACATTCTTTTTTACCAATTGTGAGAATTTGAGTTAGAGCCCAGGATGATATATTTGACTCCATACAACACATATAGATGTGATTTTTTGACACAATAATTTGCTATATGAAGCTGCACATATCACCTAGAAATAAGTAATTGTCAGTCTTTTGTGTACTGAGATTTTTGCACATATCATATTGTAATTAATATGTACAGTTCCCATATTTCACTTGCCTAGCATGTATTTCCTTCTGATTTCCTTTTTTGGACAGAAAATTATCATTACTTGATCCATTTCCATATTTTTGGTATTGTAAAAAGTATATACATGTATGAATGTTTCAATGGTAATTAGTAGCAAGCAAAGTACATGAACTCTGCTAATATTGATGCTTTATTTAACATCTTTGTATAGTTCAATTATGATGTACTAAAAAAAATCAAACAACCCAAAAAATCACATATTGGGTTATACACAAAAATTCAAAGCCCACAAACTATGAAGCCAATGTTGAAGTGAGCATTAGGGCCATGAAAAACAGCAAATTGAGGCCTAGTAGACAAAGGGTCATAAAAAATTCCGTGGTCCTATACACAGACAGGGCCACAAAACTCAAAACTGAGGCCCTAGAAAATGATGGGCCACAAAAAATTTGGAGGTCTTACACATAGTAAGGCCCACAAAAACTGGAAACTGAGGCTCCATACATAAATGGGCCACAAAAACATTCGTGGTCCTATAGAGTACGTTGGCTACAAAAACGGAAGCGAGGCCATATGAAACACAGGGCGATGAAGTTTTTTGTGGCCCATAGCCCCAAAAACACTCAAACAAAAAATATTGTCGCTCCATCAGTGGACCTCGAGATTTAGATGTCGAACTCGAGAAAGGACGTTGAATTTTGCACATTGAGCGACGAAATTGCCCTTCGCCCAATATCAATTTTCTTGTAGTGGAAGGATGTGCTCAATTTATTCATATTCCTCCCCACACATTGGGCATTTCGGATCCATGTCAAGGCCCCTTTTGCACAAGTTTGCACAAGTTAGGAAGGCATCTCTACAACGAAATTTCGAACTTGCAGCAATACTTGGGCGCCCCACATTGCTTTCCAACCCCCATCAAACTCTCTTGAACTACCAAGTGAATCACGAGCCTCGCCTTTCTAGAGGTCTAATGGCACTATGTATGTTGTTTTGATTGAAAAATCTCCATCCAAATTCTGCGTCCAAACAATCTAGTCACTCCTCATGAGATCCCCTAGTGGGATGCTTAAAATTTCTTTGGCTTGGTGGGGTGAAAAAATTTGCTGGACAAGTCCAAATTCCAACCCCCCATGCCGCAGTCAATAAGTTCCACCACTTTTGCATCGTGGGCCAGGCCTAGCGGTGGGGTTAGCATCATACCTCCATTCGAAAATGGGAGCCATCTGTCTTGCTAAATGCTGACAAAAGACTCATTCCCTATGTTCCATCTTGTCCCTTGCTCCAATATGGGCCAAGCTTTAAGTATACTTCGCCAGATGTAACTTCTTGGTAGCCCACTTGAGCGTCCCAAAAAGTGCCTCTAGGAAAATACCAAGTCCTAAGTATCTTGGATGCTAAGGAAGTGGGACTAGTTAAAATCCACCATCCCTGTTTAGTAAGGAAGACAAGATTAAAATTATGAAACTTCCTAAATCCAACACCACCTTTACCTTTTGCTGCACAGACTTTGTCCAATCCTACTCATACTAGGCTACTTGTATAACAATTTGATCCCCACTGAAAATTTCTACATAAGCGTTCCATATCCTCACATAATTCCTTAGGGAGCTTGAAACATTGCATGGCATATGTAGGAGTCGCTTGAGTAATAGATTTATTAGCACTTCTTGACCTGCCCTTGACAAAAACTGTTCTTTTCATTCCTTGAGCTTCTTCCAAATTCAGTCCTAGACATATTGAAACACGCCTTTTTGGACCTCCCAATGAAGGTTGGTAATCCCAAATAGTGATTATGAGTCTCGACCTCCTTAAAACATAGTCTCCCATGGACCATTTGACGAACATTATTAGGCACATTTCGGCTATACGAGACTTATAACTTGTCCAAAATTAACCACCTATCAGGAAGCTAGCTTATAGGTCTTCAATATATCAAGGAGCCATTGTCCTTCTTGCTTATTTGCCCTTATAGACATCAATCTATAATCTGCAAAGAAAATATGCGAAACCATAGGAGCATTCCTGCATATTTAGCACCATGAAGCAACTTGCGGTCAATTGAGTCAAGAATAACGGAAGATAAGCCTTTGGTACAGAATAAAAACATATAAGGAGATGGAGGGTCTTGCTGACGTAGACCTCTGGAAGGCAAAAATGGTCGTGAAGGTTGGCCATTAAGAAGGACCTAGTAGGAAACTGAAGAGATGCAACTCCTAATAAGATCCACCCACTTTCCATCAAAACCCATCTTACACATGACTCCATCTAAATCGGCCCATTCAACTCTGTTGTAAACCTTGCTCATGTCTAACTTTAAAGTCAGGTAGCCTTTACCCCCATATTTCTTCCTTTTCTTGAAATAGTGAAAGTGCTTAAAGGCGGTAATCACATTATTAGCAATTAAACATCCCGATATAAATGCACTTTGGTTTTATGAATAACAATGGGTAACATATCCTTCAATCGATTCACAATCACTTTAGACATAATTTTATAAATTAAGTAGCATAAGTTAATTGGTCTAAATGGTTGAGACCCCTCGGGCTAGTCACACCAATCAAAATATGCAACGCAATATCAATCACATCTTACCCTACAATATGCCAATAATGCTGGAGGGGAAAAATGTAGGCATACCATCTGGTCCCAGTGCCTTTGTTGGATAAATTTATATACTATGTTAGAAGAAGATCTAGATATCCTTTCCTGAGAAAACAAAAGAATGTTTAGACTACAATGCTAGTAATTATAAGAATTGAGGGAGTCCACGTACGTACAATATTTCCATGTTAGGTGATTATGTTGAGTTCTCATATCATTCGACATAAAAGTATGTTGGTTTTAATAGCATTATTTAATACCCTAATCGCTTTTCTAGCTGGAGGTATTTACTTAAAATACTTTTGGACATTGATGACTGGCCTACAAATCATAGAAAACCTTGTTGGTTTGTTTTACTTTCATTAAGACATTAACTAAATCTTTAAGAGGTTGCATAGCCTATAAATTAATGCTCTATGCTAAACATATTTAACTATGGAGTTTAAGAGCAGGCTCCTTTGCAAAAGCGATACACCTTAGGTGATATAGAGGTACCACAAATAGAAAGATAAAATACACCATCAACTAAGTGCATGTTTTTGTAATATACAACAACAACTCCCCATATGAGTCATGTTATTATGGGGTATGAAAAGTTTTGGAACTTGGGAACAGAGAAACAATAAAGTCAGAGAAATGGAGATGAGTGTTCTACTAAGAAAGACAAATTGTTTCACACCTTTCATTGAATCAAAGACCAAATATATAGGAATATAAGCTGAAAAACTAATCACCTAAGAAACAACAGCTAAAACGCTAAAATTTTGGATAGTGATCCACTATCCAGATTTTGCTAACTGGAAATCTTCAACAAAAAAATACTAACCTAATAAATATTTTCTAAAAATTGTTGTTACTCCTAAAAATAAGGAAATAGCGACCGATAATTTTGAAGCACTTAATTAACACTCCCCCTTGTTTCAAAACTTGTTACTCCTAACTTCAATCTGAAATACCCATGCTTGTCTAAAGGAAGGGACTTGGTCATAATATCTGCAACTTGCTAATTTTTTCCACAATGCTTTAGCTGAACTTCTTCCTTCATAGTGAAGTCTCAAATGAAATGATAGCGAATGTCTATGTGCTTTGTACAACTGTGAAAAGCTGGATTTCTTAACATTGCTATAGCTGACTTGCTATCAAAATATATGTTTATTGCACCAATCTGTTCTTAACTAAAATCTTCAAGTATCTTCCTCACCATGTTGCTTGATAAGCTAAAGAAGCCGCTGCCATGTATTCAGCTTCTGAGGAGGATAAAGCCACGGTATAAGGTTTCTTCAAAATCCAAGAGACTACTTCAGAACCAAGAAAGAATACTTGACCCGAATTACTTTTCCAGTCATCCAAAGAACCTGTATAATCACTACCTATAAAGTCGTGCAATATGAAATTATCAACATTGTTGTACCAGACTCCATAATTTGATGTTCTAGCGACATAGAGCAAAATCCTTTTAGCAGCTCCAAGGTGATGTAGAGATGGACTATACATGAACCTTGATACTACACTTATAAAGTGTGAAATGTCAGGTTGAGTATGTGAAAGATAATTTAGTCCACCCACAATGCTTAGAAAGTGTATTGCACTAGCTTTTCCAGTACCATCTTTAGCCCTCAAAGCCTCATCTAAATTCATGGGAGTACTTGCTGTGTTACACCCAATCATGTTGTCCCTTTGGAGAAGATCCATTGCATATTTCTATTGAGAGATAAAAATACCATTTGTACCTTGCTTCACTTCAAGTCCAAGAAAATAGTGTATTAGTCCCAAATCGGTCATCTCAAATGTTTTCATCATGCAAGATTTAAAATCAACAACAAGAGACTCAAAAGACCCCATGTATATTATGTCATCAACATATAAACAAACCACCAAGAAATCACTATCACCTTGCCTTCTAAAACAAAGAGTAGGTTCATTTGTACTTCGTTCGAAACCATTTTCAGGAAACAAAAAAAGTATCAATTTTCTTGTACCATGCATGTGGAGCCTATTTAAGACCGTACAAAGCCTTTTTTTAACTTATAGACTTCGTTTTCCACACCATTGATCACAAATCCTTCAGGTTACAAAATGAATACCTCCTCATTTAGTTCCCCATGTAAAAAGGCAAACTTCACATCAAATTGAAACATGCCATTTAAACTGAGCAAGTAATGCTAGAAAAATTCTTACAGTTTCCAAATGAGCCACAGGCAACACCTTGCTGTTGAGCATATCCTTTTGCAACTAATCAGCCCTTGTATTTCTGAACTGTTCCATCAGTATTGTATTTGGTGTGAAACAACCACTTCAAACCAATAGCACTTTCCCCTTTCGGCAAGTCTACCAAATCCTAAGTCTAATTTTTTTGAATAGCCAATAGCTCTTCTTCCACAGCTTTGCACCACTCAAGTTCTTCTGCAGCTTCTTCAAAGTAGATAGGGTCTAAAACAAGCAAAGCAAAGATAGATGTACAGCAACATACTTGGGATTTGGTTTCACTCTCATTGATCTTGTTAGTGGGAGCGACATATCTGAATGCTCCTCAAGATACGTCGGTAATGAAACTTTGATGGTGAACTTGCAGCTGAACTTATTGCTAAAACTACAGGCGAATTTGTAGAAGAATTTGTAGGTGAACTCGTAGAAGTAGAATCAGGTTCGTTAAATGAGGGATCTTTCATAGGAACGCCTTGTTTTACTTATTCTTCACACCAATCCCAACTTACAGCTTCATCAAATATTATGTCCCTGCTTATTTTCACTTTACCACTAGCAGGATTATACAACTTATAAGTTTTGGAGTGAGTACTATATCCAACAAAGATGCATTTTTTAGACTTTTAATCCGACTTACGTTGTGAGTGTGAGTGTATCATAGTATAAGCTATATAGCCAAAAACCCGTAAGTGACTTACCTTGGGCTTGCTACCCTTCCAAGCTTCATATGGAGTCATATTGTAGACTGTTTTTGTGGGTGAAATATTAAGGAGATAAACTACTGTAGCTACTTCCTTAGCCCAAAATTTTTTAGGAACACCCCTTGCCTTCATCATGCTTCTCCCCATCTCAGCAACGGTTCGGTTCTTCTGCTCGGCTACACAATTTTGCTTTGATGTGTTTGGTGTTGTGAGCTCTCTGTGAATTCCATGAATTTCACAGAAGTTGTTAAAGGCACTTGAAACAAATTTGCCACTTTTGTCTGTTCAAAGAGTTTTTAACCTAATAGCCACTTTGTTTATACACAAAAGCTTTAAATTTCTTGAAATTTTATGTTTTAAGAAATATATCCAGCTTATACAACCACAATCATCTATAAAGTGCAAAAAATATCAACTTCCCCCTAGTGACTCCACTGACATAAGACCACATAAATCAGCATGAACCAATTCCAAACAATTAGCGAGTCTCCAAGCCTTGCCTATAGGAAACGATGGTCTGCACTGCTTGCCATAACACATCCCTCATAGATCGAAGCTAAGTGCACTAATCTTAGGCAACCAAACAACTATGTTTTTGTTACCTAATAATTGTAGCCCATTAACGGTTAAATGATCATACTGCAAATGCCATAAATATTCTACGACACCTTTTTGGACAACCAATGCACGATTTTCATTTTTCACAGACACATCAAAGGGAAACATTCTGTTTTTTGTCATTTGAACAACAAAAGATTTCTGTCCCTTCTTTTGTCATGAATAATACAAGAACCATCATCAAACAAAATAGAATATCAACTCTCCAACAATTGATCAACACTCAAAAGGTTATATGCAAGGCAAGGAACATACTGCACATCATGAATAAGGCTAATACTACCATCTGAAGTAATGATATCAACAGTATCTCGACCTTCAATTGTGATTGATGTGTCATTCGAAACCTTAACCTCTGATTTTTGTGACTCATCAAGCTCTTTGAACAACGATTTTATGCCAAACATGTGATTCGAGCAACCATTGTCAACGAACCAAATGTCATCAGACTTAGCATCCGCGGAAAAGTGAGCCATGAATAAGTGATTGTCCTCTTGCAAAGTATCAGTAAGGTTGGCATGCTTCTGCTCATTCTTTTGTTTCATCCAGCATTTGAATTCTTTGTGCCCAATTTTTTTACAAAGCAACGCTAGATGTTGCTCTTTCCACTGAATTGACCTTATCTCGTCCACAACCATGGTAGCCTCCTCTACCCTGATTTCTAAGTGCTGAGTTTTCTAACTTGACCTTGTTAGACTCCCCCTTCATTTGAAATGCCTTTTCTTCCACCTTCTCATAGGATTGGTTGATTCTGACTTCATGGGCTAAAAGTGAACCCATTAATTCATCAAAACTATATGTAGAGAGATCTTTCGATTCTTCTATTGCAGCAACAAGATGATCAAAATCTGTGGTTGGACTTCTCAACACCTTACTCACCATAATTTCATTATTGAGAGGTTCACCATATGTTTTCATATATGGCTTACAATTCCAGACACTGTAGAGTCATATTATGGCACAAATTCTTTCACTTTCACGGCCAGTGTTTCAAATTTACGCCGGAGGGTTTGTAATTTAACAGTTCCTAGGCCTTGAACACTCCGGCGTGAATTTTAATGTACTCATTCTCAACCAAATCCCATAGTTCATGGGACTTGAACATAGTCTTCATTTTAAGGTTCCAAAGGTGGTATTTTTCACTTTTGAACATAGGAATCAGGGGTTGACAAGAAGAACTGGTGTTGTTGCCTGCCATGGTTATTTCTCTCTTCTTTTTTTTTTTTGAAGTTTTGGGCTCTTTCTGATTTTGGGAGTTGAAGACTTTCTCTTTATTACTTTACCTTTTCGCCTAAATTCTTTGAGAATTTTGTTTTGTAATTTTGATGGGCTGTACGTGCCTTTTTCCACTCTTAAAGAATTGCTCTAATACCAAAAATTGTTAGGACTTGGGAACAGACAAACAATAAAGTTAGGGAAATGGAGCTGAGTGTTTTACTGAGAAAGACAAATTGCTTCACACCTTTCATTGAACCAAAGACCAAATATATAGGAATATAAGCTAAAAACCTAATCACCTAAAAAACAACAATTGAAACCCTGAAATTTTTGATAGTGACTCACTACCCAAATTTTGATAACTGGAAATAATCAACAGAAAAAATACAGACTCAGTAAACATTGACTATAAATTGTTATTACTCCTAAAAATAAGGAAATAACCACCAATAATTTTGAAGCACTTAATGAACAAAAAGACTCAAATGTTGACAACCGTATAGTTGTAACCATTCCTGCTTATATTCTTGTAACACAAGGACGTAAATTATTTATTTAGCCTTCTCTTGATTACTTACGTAAAAAAGATAGGGTTCCTCAGTTCAATTCTATTTTGAAAGAGCTCAAAATTATTGATTACAACGGTTAGAATAATATAAATCTATGTTTGGGCATTCAAGCATAAGCTTAAACTATTGGTTGAGTTAGTATTTGAACATGTTATCAGAGTCTTTCTAATTAAGAGGTCTCGAGTTCGAATCCCAATAATCCCTATATTTATTGCGCAAGGTATGGAGGAGTTTTTGCAGCATCCACGCTTCAAGCAAAAAGAGCATTTGCATGAGTGAGCTTGTTAGGGTATAAGCCTATTCTTAACCCTTCAATCATTAATTTAAATTTTTGGTTGAGATGATTCTTGAACATGATATTAAAGCACGTGTTTCTTGTATATTAATAAAATTGGAAATCACATAATAACAATCATTTTTAAAAAACAACCCAACCTTAAATCAACCAAATACACCAAAATACGATTTGAATATCTTGAAAAGCAGTTGTTATACTGAACAACCGGGCGTACATTGCATTTGTATGCCCCGTCCTAGTGGACATAGCAATTATTTAAACTCTTTTGATTTATCACAAAAGTGTTTGTGCTTTGTTGGGAATACGTTGCTTTCAATATAGCATTTTATGGGTTGTTGAAGTTCAAATCTCATTGAACACAAATTAAGGGAGTTGTATTTTTATTTTTACTTTGGTGGGCTATCAATTATTTTTCCTTTCTTCGTTAGACAATCCCTTTTTCAATTCCTTCCTCTTTTGATTTTTCTTTCTATTTAGATCATTAATCTAATTTTCTTCAACCATGAATAAAAAATTATA
>JACYFF010019584.1:11292123-11306954 GCA_017589665.1 Selenicereus undatus
ATAATAATAATAATAATAATAATAATAATAATAATAATAATAATAATAATAATAATAATAATAATAATAATAATAATGATGATGATGATGATGATGATAATAATAATAATAATAATAATAATAATAATAATAATAATAATAATTAATAAATAAATATTGTGATAATAGTACTAGAAGATGAATATAAGATATTGCTCACTATACATATACTATAGTGTACCAAAAGTCATGGTGCAACTCACTAAGAAAATATCATGCCTCAAAATATAATGAAGACTATATATATGGTCACTAGTAATTATGTATTATATTATTTGCTTACTCATTTTTTGTTATAAATAGTTAGTATTACTCATTAAATCATATTGATCACAAAAAATATTTCATAGCTCATTAAATATTTATCACCACTAACTAAATAAGTAGCCTAGCTCACTAAAAAAATTACTACAAATTACTGGGAAAAAATGTTTCAAGTTTTTGAGTTATGTCGTAGCTCATTTATTTTTTGTCATGACATAAGAGCATTTGTATTATATTTAGTGAGTATAATACTAATATAGTCTAACTCACTAAATGTAGCCCATCTCACTAAATATATACCATAACTCACAGAATATATGTCATAGCTAACTAAAAGACATAATACAAAAACATTGAAATATAGAAACTTCAAGTATGTTATTCCTGAACATTTAAAGAATCTTACATTTAAGTTAACCAAAAGAAGTATCATAACATAACACATGAGAAGATGAATACAAAGTATTGCTCACTAAGCATATATCATAACTCACCAAAAGTTATGGTGCAGCTCACTAAACAAATTTTATACCCCAAAATATGAATAAGCATGTGGACATTGCTAAAAAATCTAATTTTTCCAACAAACATTCCGACCGAAAAAGTCACTTTTTCGGTTGGAAAAATGATTTTTCGACAGAATAGCCGACCGAATTAGGTCGCCGGAATAAGGGGGGTTGGGACCATGTTCTGACAGAATCTTGTATTCCGTTGGTAGGGTTCCGACGGAAAATTCTTGTCGTCGGAGCAAGGTTCCGATGGAACACCGACAGAAAAGCTTGCAATCGATGCCAAGAAAATCTGTCGGCTCCCGTTTGCTAAAGTTCTTTTTTAAAAAAAAGAGAAAAATGCCATTTTTCCATCGGATGTCCGTCGGAGTTCCACCGGAAATCCGTCGGCATTCCATCGGCCCCTGTCAGAGATTCGGTCGCAATTTTTGAAAAATTTTTATAAAAAAAAATGGGCACCAACAGCCAACCCAAAATACAATTTACACAAAACCAGCAAATTGAAATCTTACAACCACCACACGTGGTATATGAATCAAAACAAGGTAACCATCACACGTGGTTACATTCATTCAACTCAACCAGTACAAGTACTCATTTCCACATAAACACATCGACATTCTACCTAATTTCAAAAGTAATCATCACACATGGTTACTTTCATTCAACATCACAATTACAAAGTGTTAAAAAATTCAGATGATCGTAGCACACACAAACCCAAACCATTGTACCCAATATACATAACATAACATGAAATTTTTCCAATGTTAGAAGTTCTAATAGCTGAAATAGTTATGAGTAGAGTGTGGATCATACCCATCACCATTACCATCACCATTGGCATCACCACCACCACCATCATCATCATCATCATCATCATCATCACCATAACTATCACCATCATCATCATCATCATCATTTTGAGGTTGAGGAGGAGGAGGAAGAGGAGCAGTAGCATAAGTGGAGCGGCGATGCTGTCGAGGGCGCGAAAAAGGGTGTGGCCGTGATCCAGAACCAGATGCTTGTTGAGATTTAATGAACTCACTCAGTGTGTTTTGCACCCCACTAAGTTGTTCACTCAACATCATCACTTTCTCTTCTAAATAACGGTTTCTCTCTTCAGTTCGGCGATTTAACTCCGCAATTGAACTTAACTCATTGTTCAATTGGGTGACTGTCTCTCGTACATCTCGCTCCTGACTGCCCCTGGATGTTGTTGAGGACTTGAACAAGTGCTTTAGTTTCACCCCTTCTAAACCTAATCCATACACGCGCTCCTTTTTGTTTAAGTTGCCTTGCACCCACAGCTCCGTCTCAGATGGAATTTCGGATGGCTCAGAGCTAGGATCTGTCGAGGATTGAGAATTCCTGATCTATTCCCATTTCTATTGATGCTCCGTTTACAAAATAAGTTCAAAAATATTAAATGTTGTAGATCTAGTAACGCCGATGGAGTAAGAATATTTTAAACACGTAAAAAATACATGTTACTTACATATGTTTTTTTAGATTTTTTATCAACCCATGTGTTGTCCCGCTCGTGTTGATGAGTGTCTTTAAATAGCTCTATCGCAATCGACTCCCTTTGAAACTTCTTAGCCTATACAATATGCAAATAAGTTGAAATATGTGAGACATCTTCATACATTGAAAAGTAAAACACATACAAAGTACAAAATGCAATAAGTTGAAATAAGTGAGAGTTCTTCGTACTTACCAAGTCTCTTTTGCTCGCTGAATGGGATTGAACAACATGTATGCAAATAAGGACCTAAACGATCCTGATCACTGTTCCGGTTCTTCTTCGCTTGTGCACTCACCTTTTGAAATTTTTCGGAAGCCTAGTACTCTTGAAGTGACTTTCAAGTGTTGTCAGACAACCACAGAGGCTGCTTGTCCCTTTTCCTTAGCTCCCCAAATGTATCCTTCAATCTACTAGCCCCTTCTCCTCAAAGTTGTTCCTAATTTGGGAGTCATACTCTGGAGCCCAATATAAACGCTTCTGTACAATAAAAGTGAGCAAAACATAAACAATATGTTAGTGAACCATATGTTTATAGATATAGTGAACATCTAAATTTATCTTATCTTGAACTCGCCAAACCATAGATCCCGTTGTGATTTAGGGACTTTACCCCATGTTGGCCAAGGCTTGGAAAATTTGCTCAGAAATATCTTCGTTATTTCAAACACCACATTATATGGAAAGAAACTGCAAGTAAGAAACACAGTTACAAATTTGTGTGCACAATAAACATATTTATGTGTATGTTTGGCTTTTGAATATACAAAAGTGAAAGTGTATAATCACTTACTCTTTACCATCTGTCCTAATAAGTACCTTGTTGGACGTGCTCCCATGACTTGAAGCATCTTCATTATGATCCCTACTCCTTTGTTCATTGTGTTGTGGAATGACATGTGGTACAGGGATGTAGGAGCCAAATTGGTTACCCATAAATGCTCCTTGCGTCTGAGTGTTATGAGGTCTTTGTGACTGGAAGAAACACATGTCAGCTTGAGGGAACGTAGCATTTTGAGGTACGTGTTGGGTGAATTGCATGTTTTGGACGCTGTTGGGATCAGGAAAAGCATTCTGAGGGATGTCTTGGTTGTTTTGCCATCCCTAGAACTCTTCTTCTACTTGGACACTTTGGTTGTTATGACCTTTTCCCCGAGTTGCACCACATCCACCATCGTGTCCCCATTGCATACCTGACATCTTTAAGACAAACATACAAACCGTAGTGATCAAATAACATAAAATGCAAGAATTAAACAATATTAATAACTCATACAATGACAATTGTGTCATTAATTATTGAACGAAGACTACATGCATACAATGACCAAGTGTACATCCACACAACGAAAAAGTTACATCAATTCAACAAAGACTAGTCTTCATCCTCAATTTCATTGTCCTCATCAGAATCTTCATGGTCCACAATGATTTCGTCTTCAATATATTCATAATCATCATCCCACTCTGCCTCCACACCTCCCTCGTTTGCCCCTTCCTCATTAACAACTTCAATGTCTTCCTCGTGATTCAACAAAGTTGCAAGAATTGTGTCATTCACCGGTGTCATGTGAGCCACATGTTCCTCTTGGAATGCAACTGGTAAAGTGAATTCGTTATTCACTTTATGCCTGGGTTTGTTTGGTACAACAACCCATCAGTTAGACTTATCTCTTATTCCATTTGGGTATTTTATGTACACCACTTGCGCCGCAGAACTAGCAAATATGAATGAATCATATTTTCTATATCTTTGAGTGTCATTCACCTCTACAAATGGACATAGTTTGGAACAACGTGTTCCTTGAGGAGTGTTATCAAACCAATCACATTTGAACAACATACATTGTTTGAGCGACTCTCCAAGATGTTCAATGTGAATAATCTCTTGGAGGATTTCATAATAATCGTCCTCATATCCACCTTCCTCGCTCCCTTTAACGCAAACGCCACAGTTGAAAGTCTTTTCCCCTTCACACCTTTTCTGTGTGTGAAATAGAAATCCATTAACACTGAATGCAGACTAAGATGTAACTTTCCTTAAAACAATTAAGCCAAGTGGTATATGTGTACTTGGCGTTCATCATTGAAGATTTGTACAATTTCAACTTACATTAATTTTTACGAACTTGATCAACATGGGAACCATATTGTGTGCTCAAACATACGAATATATAATATAAGAGGCAAGTTTATGCTCTTACTGCTTTTGGAACCACCAAATAAATTGAGCTTCAATCAAGGCATCTATCTCTACGTCCGTTAAAGTGGGATTTTCTTGTAATTGTTGTTGTTTGAATAAACTGTGAGAATGATATTCATCAGCACGATGTTCCCAATTAACTTCATTACAATACAAAAAGGCGCATATTGGACTTACTCGATATAAAGTTGCACTTCATTACAATTCAACAAAGTGTGAAGGTGTGGAGTGTGCAACTCTTGATCAGTTAGGTACCTCTGTGTGCGACTTCCGACTAGAGTTCCTTGGGTTTGAAAAACTGATAAAGTAGGTTGCATTTGTGTCTCGTCATTATCATCCTCAGTACGTCGACGTCTTGTGTGCATTGAAGGCACATCATCGCCGAAGTAATATGATGAAAACTGCGATATCTCAAAAACCAAGTATGCTTTAGCCATTGATCCCTCAGGATGTGTTTTGTTTCTTATCTTCTTCTTAAGCCATCCAAAGTACCTAAAATAGAACAAATTATGTAGGTATTTCAGTATAACACTACTGCTGAATTTAGTGCTCTATGATATTCGGATAACTATTTACCTTTCAAATGAATCCATCCATCGATATTGCACTTGACCCCCTACGTATGTTTCTTCTACCAAGTGCATAGGCAAATACTCCATGACATTAAAGAATCTCGGTGGGAAAACTCTCTCCAATTCACAAAGTACTATGCTTATATTGCGTTGCATTTCTTGGAACCTATCAACCCTTAATACTGTTGAGTAAGGATTTTTGAAAAATTCACTTAACTCAACGAGTGGTTCTAATACATCATTTGGAAGGGCACGAAATGCTATTGGCATAAGCATTTGCAAAAACACATGACAATCATGGTTCTTAATGCTTTGAAACTTTGCGGACTTCATATCTACGCAGTTTGCAAAGTTGGAGCAATATCCATCAGGCATTTTTAGTTGTTTTGCCCACTCACACACCCTCTTTCAATTGTCCAAAGAAATGGCGTATGTAACCTTCGGTTTTAGTGTTCGGCCATTAACACCATGTCTAACGTTCAGCTCACTTCGATCACACATCTCCGCCATATCTAGTCTTGCCTTCACATCATCTTTTGTTTTACCGGGTACATCCATGACAGTGTCAATGATGTTATCACAAAAGTTCATCTCTATGTGTATTACGTCCAAATTATGTAGTAGTTGGTCTCTCCAATAAGGTAACTTCAAAAAGATCTTTTGCTTTGTCCAATTATGATAATTCTCCTTGAAACCCGAGATGATGAAATCTCCATCAGTGGTTACTTTAGGAAGACTCCGAACCTCTTCGTATAGTTCCTCCCTATTTTTTCTGGATGGAGGACCATCATTAACAACTTTCCCTTTGCAAAATGCAGTTCGATTTCTTCGAAATGCATGATGTCTGGGCAAGAATCGACGGTGACAGTCAAATCAGGATGCTTTGCCCCCATGTTTCAAATGTGTTGCTTTCAACTTCTCCATACAAACAGGGAAACTTAAAACACCATGAGTACTCCATCCAGATAACATTCCAAGGGCTAAGAAGTCATTTACTGTCCACATTAATGCAGCTCTCATAACGAAGTTCTGCCTCATTGAAATGTCATAAGTTTGAACACCATCCCATAGTATTTTCAACTCATCAATCAAAGGTTGCAAGTACATATCTATTTTGTTCTTCGGATTTGTAGGACCAAGTATAATGCAAGTTAAGAACGCATATGACGTTGTCATGCATATATCCGGGGGAAGGTTGTAAGGTGTCACAACGACAGGCCAAATTGAATAAGGTCGTCCAGATTGTGCAAATCTGCACACAAACCAAGTCTCACATTGCGGGGCTCCGAAACAAAATCCGAGTGTTTGCGATCAAAATGTTCCCATGCTTCACCATCTGAAGGGTAACAAAGAACACCATCCTCACGCCTGTTGTTGTAATGCCACCTCATGTGTTCATTTGTGCTTTTTGAGGCGTAAAGGCGTTGCAACCTACGTATAACTTGGAAGTAGAATATTTTCACATATGGTTTTGGTTTCCCATTATCACCTGACTTCTTTGGCTTCCACCTTGGTGCATCACAGAACTTACATTTCTCAACTGCTGAATCCTTCTTAAAGTACAACGTATAACCATTGCGGCAACAATCAATAGTTTGTACATCTAAACCCAAACTTTGAACCTTCTTTTTCAACTCTGAGTAATTTCTGGGGACACGATTGTCTGCCAGACAACTCTCATGCACTAACTGCATCACCTCGTTCAAACAATTTTGAGGCATATTATAATCAGATTTGATACTCATTAATTTGACCGCATTTGACAATTCAGTTTGGTTAGAACACCCATCCCATAAAGGTCTCTGCGCAGCTTAAAGCATATTATAGAATGCCTGAGTTTCTGCACTTGGTTGCTCATTGTCACTAATTTCATTAGTAATCATTACATCATTCACCATTGCTTCAACATTATCCACAAATGGTTCAGTATTATCAACGTCTATGGGACTTGAAACCATATTGTCATACAAGTTCTGTGCGTTGCTACTTCCAACACTGTCATAGGAGATTGGTTCTACTTCCCCACGAGATATCCAGTACCAATAACCTTTAATAAAACCGTTCTGGTACAAGTGTAATCTCATGTCATCAGGTTCTCTATAAGCTCTATTCTGGCATTTCGCACAAGGACATCTATAATGTCCATTATTTATGAATTCCACTTGACTTCTTGCAAATTAATCAAACAATTCAATTCCATCTAAAAATTCTTGTCTATACCTTTTTCTACCTGGTAAAAATCTTTTATACATCCACCTCCGATGGGGTGGTCCATCAATATTATCCACTGTACGGCATTACAAATGTATACGTTAATTCCTTATTTATAATAATAATGGACATAATGATTACACTTTTCTTCATACATCGTTAGAACAATAATTTACATATGATTGTACTACTTCGTCATGCACTATGTTTAATATGCGAAGCACAAAAATAAGACAGTACAACATTTAAGTCAGGATGTAAACCTATTCGAATGTTTGAAATTACAGTCCAAACTTGTGACATTTACACCGACAACAACGACATTCACAGCAACAATAACGAATTTTTTTCCCGTTCGCAATATGTTTTCTCTTATGACCCATATCCTTCATATTAATCATCCACACAAATTAAAACTTCAAATATTTACGTTATATACAATAAACGTATTATTATTTACTCTACATGCATAACAATATGTGAGACCCAGAGTTTTGTCGTACTTGCTTAATGAACATTATGCCTGTTGGGTTGGAAAGTTTTATTTTAATATCCGCCAACCTACAACTGCCATATCGCCCAAGTTATTGATTTATTCAACTTTAGATCCCAACAATAGATTTCCTAAAGTTGTGTAACAAGATAAGCCTTCGATTCCTTTAAGCTTCAGCAAAAGCAATTCCCAAATACGTTCAGATTATTAAACCTTGGTAATAGTTCTGTAATTTACTAAATCGATCCTAAATATATTCAGGACTGGGTAAGCTAACCTGCGATTATATTTAGGACTTCAGTTTAGGATTAAAGGCTCGGGAACTCGAGTAATGATCAGGAGGCTGTAGTCGTGTGGGGTTAGTAGGCTAGAATTAGACTAAAACAAAACAAGAGGGGGGGTCACGCGTGAAACCCCCGCGATCTCTCTCTTTCCTCTTTCTTCTTCTTCTTCCTGACATTGCTCTGCTTCCCCTATTCCTCATCTCCTCCTTCGCTTCTCCTCCTTCCATGCACCACGACCAGCGAAACCGAACCCCAACCCAACCAACCCAAGAGCCGACCAGCCTCATACGCGTGGCTGACCCAAAATTCGAGCATAGGCAGGGCTGATTTTGGCGAAGGACCGGTCGAACACCCGGCGAATTCGGCCCATGCACGATGAGATTCGAACACTCTTGCCTCTATAAATTGAATCCTTACTTTAATTCCCTTCAATTCATGCTAATTGTGCTTGAATTCTTCAAAAATCACAAGTTAGGGTTTTGGGTTTAGTGGTGGTCGTGTGTCACGCAAAGAACAGAGGGGACTCTAAGCTTTGGCTTTCGAATTTAACTTCAATCCAGCCAGTTTGCACGCATATAGCTTGGATTCGAGGTTGGTGAACCTTTAATCCGTCCTATTTTAAGGATTTCGAATAATAATTGTATGAATCAGTTTACTGAATTAGTAGATTGGATTGTTGTTGTATGAATTCGATTGTATGTGTGGACAAACAAATGAATTAAGCTTTTGTTATGCCAGGTCAGAACCAATGTATTTTTGAAATGTTGCCAGATGTTTTGAAATGGTGGCTTTCATGATTTAGAACTGCACGTAAAAGTTGCTTTCGATTTACGATTTACCAAGCTCATTACATTTATAATAAACTTTTAGCTAAAATCGAAGTTGTTTTGGCTAATAGATGTATTATGTTTAAGAGAAGCTTTCTAAGTCATACACGAAGTTGCTTTACGATTCAGCAAACTAATTACGTTTATACGAAGCTCTTAAGTTAAAAACGAAGTCGGTTTACGATTTAGTACATTTATACGAAGCTTTTAAGTTAGAAATAAAATCGTTTTACGATTTAACAAACTTATTACGTTTATATGAAGCATTTAAGTTGGAAACTAAGTCGTTTTACGATTTAGTAAACGTAAATTAACCAACTTATTGCCTTTATAAGAAGTTTTTAAGTTTAAAAGGAAGTCGTTTTACAAGTTAATAAACGTATTATGTTTATACGAAACTTTTAAATTAGTAATGAAGTCGTTTTACAAACTAGCAAACGTTTTACATCTATAAGAAGTTTCTTAAGTTAAAAACGAAGTTATTTTGCTAGTTAGTAGCCGTATTACGTTTATATGAAGCTTTTAAGTTAAAAACGAAATCGTTTTACGACTTAACAAGCTTATTACGTTTTTAAGAAGCTTTGAAGTTTCAAAGGAAGTCGATTTACGTGTTAATAAACTTATAACATTTATGAGAAGCTTTTAAGCTTCGAACTTAGTTTGAATTAAGCATTAACTAAAGACGTTATGTTTCAAACGAGTTTTGATTTACGATTTAGCAGACATATTACATTTAAAAGAAGCTTTTAGCTAAAAAGTGAAGTCGTTTTATGAATTAGCGGCTGTTTTACATATTACATAAAGCATTTAAGTTAAAAACTATGTCATTTTACGATTTAGTAAACCATTTACATTATAAGAAGTCTTTAAGTTATTTATAAAGCCGATTTACGTACTAACAAATCTTATTTTGTTTCTAAGAAGCTTGTAAGTTTAAAACGAAGATGTGTTACAAACTAACAAACGTATTACGTTATTAAGAAGCTTTTAAGTTGAAAATGAAATCGTTCTATGACTTAGCAAACTAATTACGTTTTTATGAAGCGTTTAAGTTAGAAACGAAGTCGTTTTACGAATTCGTAAACGTATTTTACAAAGTTAGTTTACACGTTAGCAAATTTATTTCGATTATGAAAAGCTTTTAAACTATTCACGAAATCGATTTATGAGTTAGTAAGCTTGGTTTGTATCAAATTCCTTCTTTTGCGTTTAAAAGATTGAAACGATATGAAAAAGGGCAATTGGAGTTGTGTATTGTGAATCCTAGCTTTGAAGTGCGTGCTAGTAACTACCCAAGTTTTGAATCGTGAGTTAGTATACTCACCATGTTTTTAGAGGTCGTTCTCATTGTTTGACTAAAGCTAAAGTCGTAAGAAAATTATGTTTTCATGTTTTAAGTTCATAAAACTTATATATGAATACGTATAAGTATGTTTGTCTACTAAGCATGTATGTGTATGAATGTTATAAGTTCCTAAGACATAAGTATGTATGTGTACGAATGATTATGTTTATGTCCATGTATACGTGGAGAAGCTACTCTAGAAACTTTAAACTTAAGTTTGAGACCCAGGGATGGTGGCTTAGTTCGCGCCTGGTATCACGTATGTTACGTTATGATAGATTCATGGATGGTGGTTTGATTCCCGCCTGAAGTCTAAGTATGAAAATTACGTCTCAGTGTAGTATGATGTCTGTCCGGATAGGCGTATGTTGCCGCTCGAGTTTGGCCGACTCGGGATGGCAGTAACAAAGTACCTCTAAGAGTCTAGTCTCCTCATTTACGTGAATAAGTTACTATGTATGTTTTCGGTAAGTGAAACTTATGTGTAAAAACCCCTTTTATGCTATGTTTTTGGGTTTACGTAATTTTATTAGCAATACGGTTTCTACTAAAGTTAAGCTTTTTGGTATGACTATTCCTTCACTTGGTTTATGGTTCGAATATGATGCATTATGTGTAAGCTCTTCAACTAAAATGAATTACGAAAGACTTTCGTAAGTTAATATGTAATTTAAGTAGGTTTTGGGAGAGAGGGTTTACTCACTAAGCGGTGGTTGCTCATTCCCATTACTTTTCCCCCTTTCCCCATATCGATAGAGATGAGACTGACGCGTGGAGTGCAACAAGGATGGACTTGCTCGGTTTGATTATAAAATGATTATGTAATATTGATTATGTTTGTAATGTTATGTAAGTAATCATTTTCCTTGTACAGTTTATGAAAAATAGAAAGCTCTGTATACTCCGGGCATGTGGCTCGTAGAGTTGTGGACTCCGGCGTGTAGCAGTTGAGTTGTTGGTGTTATTTAGTACCCTTTTTGTATTGCAGGGATATAATGTAAGACTTTAAGCCTGGGAAACGGTAAGTTTTTAGGGGAAACTCTGCCCGTTTTGCCCTAGAAAATTTAGAAAATCCTAGCATTCCTAACCCGAGGGTTAAACTCAAGACTCAATTATGTTATAGTGGCTTAGGTTTTAAATATTGAGCCTCTTTTATGTTATGTTTCAAATAGGTTTAAGTAAGTTGCCTTAACAGTCTTTCCCAGGGAAGACTGTGGCGTGTAACACGACCCGGTGAGGTCGGGAGTGTTACACAATAAATAATATTTACACATTTACAAAATAATACAATTTCATCATCCAACTTCCAATTATTATCCACCTTCATTTTATTTATTACATTTTAGGTACAACATATGAAATAATCTACTAATTACAAATATTATCTAATTAAAATTTGAAATTAATACATTTCAAGTACTTGTATAATACTAAATAACATGTACACATATTACCCAAATAATACGTCACAATGTTTCACCCTCCCACATTTTCTATATACTAACATACTAATTTTTCTAAATAGTCACTATTTATTGTAACCACCATAAATTCTACGAGTTAGCCATACAAAACATCCACTTCCAATATAAAATTCTCTAAAGTCACAAGTTCAAAACTCCCAATAATAAGTTCCCAAAAATAACATTCAATTAAATTTTTATATCATCCACACAATTACGTACTAATAATACTCAATAATTATTTTCACATTCACATCAACACAACCACATTTAAAATCCAAAATCTATCAATTATTGAATAAAATTCCTACAACTAACACAAATTACCATATAATTGTTAAATTGTAACTTCAATTTCTCAATTTCATCAACATATCTACTACAACATAAACAAACGACATTTACATATTAAACTTTCATATTCACATCAACACAACCAAATTCAAAACCCATAATCTACAAATAACTCAATAAAATTTCAACAACAAATACAAATTATCACATAATTGTTAAATTCTAACTCAAATTTATCAAATTCATTAAAAAATTTACTACAAATAATATAAACATCACATACTTGAATTTGTAAGAGAAAAGTGGTGATGGTCGAATTGGGGTGGCTGGGGGGCTAGGCGGCGGCGGTGGCGGCGGCTTCACACGGCGACAGCGACGGCGGGCTGGGTGGTGACGGCGATGGCGATGGCGATGGCGGTGTTCCTCTCCTTCTCTCTCTATGTCGCCCTCTCTCTCTCTTTTTAGTGTCGGGTGTCGAAAATGAAAGCCGAACACGGTTTCTGGGTTTTAAATATTGTCCCACGGAATATTCCGTCGGACAAGGAATCTTTTTTTAAAAAAAATTTCCCCCCTTTTGCTGCAGACAACTTGTCAATTTTGACTAGAGGACCAACGGAATATCCGTCGGAATTCCAACAGAACAGTCAGATTCCGTCGGAAATTCTGACGGAATATTCGTTCGTCGGAATATCCGTCTACCCTTTTTTCCGACGGTCTCTTTTTCGATCGGCATTTTTCATCGGAAAAACCAGATTTTTTTGTTGTGGGATAACAACTCCTCCTCCTCCTCCTCCTAGTGTGGGTCATACTTTCATAGGATTTGGAGAGATCCAGATATAGGCGTTTTTACCTCTATAGGCACGATTGCCTTATAAAGATCAATTCCAATAGACCCACATAATAAGTTTTAAGAATGTATGTGCTTACTAAAATTATATATTATATTGTTTGTTCACTTATTTTTGAGTATAGATGATCGATACTACTCAATAAGTCATGTTGATCACTAAGTATATTTCATAACTCACTAAATATTTATCGCAACTCACTAAGTAAATAGGACAACTCACTGAAATAACAATACAAACCATTGGAAAATAGTTTTTTAAAAAAATTTTACTCACTAAATCTATATCATAGCTCATCAAAACACTAAATAAAAGCTCACCAAAAGACATAGTATTATATTGTTTGCTCACTCATTTTTCAGTACAATAGTTAGTATTGCTTAATAAATCATATTGATCATCAAATACATTTTATAGTCATGAAATATTTATCAAAACTCAATAAATAAATGGCATATCTCACTATTAAAAAAAAATAGTGCATATCACTAGCAAATAATTTTTTCAAGTTTTTCTTACTAAATATACATTATAGCCATCAAACTATTATATAGAAACTCGCCAAGAAGACATAGTGTTGTATTATTTGGTCACTCATTCTTTAGCATAAATAGTTAGTTTTGCACAATAAATCATATTGATCATCAAATATATTTCATAGCTCACTAAATATTTATCACAGCTCACAAAATAAATAGCTAACATGGCTCACTAAAAAATAGTAAATATCGCTGGTAAATAATTTTTTCAAGTTTGTGTCACTAAATATATATCATAGCTCACCCAAAATTTTATCTAAAACCTCACCAAAAAGACATAGTATTATATTGTTTGCTCACTCATTGTTTAGTATAAATAGTTAGTATTGCTCTGTAAATCAGATTGATCATCAAATATATTTCGTAACTCATTGAACATTTATTGCAGCCCACTAAAAAAACAGGTACGGATCACTGACAAATAATCTTTTTAAGCGTTTGCTCACTAAATGGGTATCATAGCTCACAAAACCACTATATAAAAGCTCACCAAAAAGACATAGTGCAACTCACTAAAACTTTTTAAGTATCAATTCTTAAATTTGTGTTCAGTAAAAAAATATAACATAATAGTTCAGAAGATTAAATAATAAATATACTAGTAAGGTTACTGGGCATGTTTTTGGGCAGAACTTGGGTGTATAATATACCCCTTTGCATTGGAGAGGATTTTTGTTAAAATTAGCGAGCAATACCGTATGTATTAGTGCGTAGCACTATACATATTACTGAGCAATAGTGAGCATTATTGTATGTATTAGTGAGCTTCTTGTATATATTAGTGAACATTGATTGAGCACAATATGTTTCATTTGTGAGTATTACTACACATACTAGCAAGGGTTACTAAACATGTTGGTGCATACGCCTTGAGGGCACAGTACCCCTATACACTTGAGAGGATAATTGTTGGAATTAGTGAGCAACACTGTATGTATTAATGAGCATTATTTTATATATATATATATATATATATATATATATATATATATATATATATATGTGTGTGTGTGTGTGTGTGTGTGTGTGTGTGTGTGTGTGTGTGTGTGTGTGTGAGCATTCTGTATATATTAATGAGTCATTATTTTTCATTAGCTAGTATAACACTATATAGTAGTAAGCATTGCTAAATATGTTAGTGAGTGCACCCTACGTGCATAGTATGTTTTTACACTTAAAGGGATTATTGTATGAATTATCGAGCCATGTCATATGTATTAGTGAGCAATGTTACAAATGTTACGTAAGCAATACTAATACAAGACAACAAATAATAAACTACGACAACAACAACAAAACCACCACCACTGCCAATAATAATAATAATATCCCTTGTGTGCAGTAGTACGCACTCACACACACGCACATATATATATATATATATATATATATATATATATATATATATATATATA
>JACYFF010019584.1:11307520-11322129 GCA_017589665.1 Selenicereus undatus
ATAATAATAATAATAATAATAATAATAATAATAATAATAATAATAATTAATAAATAAATATTGTGATAATAGTACTAGAAGATGAATATAAGATATTGCTCACTATACATATACTATAGTGCACCAAAAGTCATGGTGCAAGTCACTAAGAAAAGATCATGCCTCAAAATATAATAAAGACTGTATATATGGTCACTAGTAATTATGTATTATATTATTTGCTTACTCATTTTTTTGTTATAAATAGTTAGTATTACTCATTAAATCATATTGATCACAAAAAATATTTCATAGCTCATTAAATATTTATCACCACTAACTAAATAGGTAGCATAGCTCACTAAAAAAATTACTACAAATTACTGGGAAAAAATGTTTCAAGTTTTTGAGTTATGTCGTAGCTCATTTATTTTTTTATCATGACATAAGAGCATTTGTATTATATTTAGTGAGTATAATACTAATATAGTCTAACTCACTAAATGTAGCCCATCTCACTAAATATATATCATAACTCACAGAATATATGTCATAGCTAACTAAAAGACATAGTACAAAAACATTGAAATATAGAAACTTCAAGTTTGTTATTCCTGAACATTTAAAGAATCTTACATTTAAGTTAACCAAAAGATGTATCATAACATAACACATAAGAAGATGAATACAAAGTATTGCTCACTAAACATATATCATAACTCACCAAAAGTTATGGTGCAGCTCTCTAAACAAATTTTATACCCCAAAATATGAACAAGCATGTGGACACTGCTAAAAAATCTAATTTTTCCGACGAACATTCCGACCGAAAAAGTCACTTTTTCGGTCGGAAAAATGATTTTTCGACAGAATAGTTGACCGAATTAAGCCGTCGGAATAAGGGGGTCGGGACCATGTTCTGACAGAATCTTGTATTCCGTCGGTAGGGTTTCGATGGAAAATTCTTGTCGTCGGAGCAAGGTTCCGATGGAACACCGACAGAAAAGCTTGCATTCGACGGCAAGAAAATCCGTCGTCTCCCATCTGCTAGAGTTCTTAAAAAAAAAAAAGGGAAAAATGCCATTTTTCCGTCGGATGTCCATCGGAGTTCCGTCGGAAATCCGTCGGCCCCTGTCGGAGTTTTGGTCGCAATTTTTGAAAATTTTTTATTAAAAAAAAGGGCGCCTACAGCCAACGCAAAATACAATTTACACAAAACCAGCAAATTGAAACCTTACAACCACCACACGTGGTATATGAATCAAAAAAAGGTAACCACCACACATGGTTACATTCATTCAACTCAACTAATACAAGTACTCATTTCCACATAAACGCATCGACATTCTGCCTAATTTCAAAAGTAACCATCACACATGGTTACTTTCATTCAACATCACCATTACAAAGTGTTAAAAAATTCAGATGATCGTAGTACACACAAACCCAAACCATTGCACCCAATATACATAACATAACATCAAATTTTTCGAATGTTAGAAGTTCTAATAGTTGAAATAGTTATAAGTAGAGTACGGATCATACCCATCACCATCACCATTGCCATCACCATCATCATTATCATCATCATCATCACCATCACCATCACTATCACCATCATCATCATCATCATCATCATTTTAAGGTCGAGGAGGAGGAGGAGCAGTAGCAGCATAAGTGGAGCGGCGGTGCTGTTGAGGGCGCGAAGAAGGGCGTGGCCGTGATCCAGAACCATATGCTTGTTGAGATCTAATAAACTCACTCATTGTATTTTGCACCCCACTAAGTTGTTCACTCAACATAATCACTTTCTCTTCTAAATGACAGTTTCTCTCTTCAGTTCGGTTATTTAATTCCGCAATTGAACTTAACTCATTGTTCAATTGGGTGGCTGTCTCTCGTACATCTCGCTCCTGACTGCCCTTGGATGTTGCTGAGGACTTGAACAAGTGCTTTAGTTTCACCCCTTCTAAACCTAATCCATACACGCGCCCCTTTTTGTTTAAGTTGCCTTGTACCCACAGCTCCGTCTCAGATGGAATTTCAGATGGCTCGAAGCTAGGATCTGTCGGTGATTGGGAATTCCTGATTTATTCCCATTTCTATTGATGCTCCGTCTACAAAATAAGTTCAAAAATATTAAATGTTGCAGATCTAGTAACGTCGACGAAGTAAGAATATTTTAAACACGCAAAAAATACATGTCACTTACATATGTTTTTTCAGATTTTTTTATCAACCCATGTGTTGTCCCGCTTGTGTTGATGAGTGTCTTTAAATAGCTCTATTGCGGTCGACTCCCTTTGAAGCTTCTTAACCTATACAATATGCAAATAAGTTGAAATATGTGAGACTTCTTCGTACATTGCAAAGTAAAACACATACAAAGTACAAAATGCAATAAGTTGAAATAAGTGAGAGTTCTTCGTACTTACCAAGCGTCTCTTTTGCTCGCTGAATGGGATTGAACAACATGTATGCAAAGAAGGACCTAAGCCATCCTGATCACTGTTCCTGTTCTTCTTCGCTTGTGCACTCACCTTTTGAAATTTTTCGGAAGCCCAGTACTCTTGAAGTGACTTCCAAGTGCTGTCAGACATTCACAGAGGTTGCTTGTCCCTTTTCCTTAGCTCTCCAAATGTATCCTTTAATCTACTAGCCCTCTTCTCCTCAAAGTTGTTCCTCATTTGGAAGTCATGCTCTGGAGCCCAATAAAAACATTTCTGTACAATAAAAGTGAGCAAAACATAAACAATATGTTAGTGAACAATATATTTATAGATATAGTGAACATCTAAATTTATCTTATCTCGAACTCGCCAAACCACAGATCCCGTTGTGATTTAGGAACTTTATCCCATGTTGGTCAAAGCTCGGAAAATTTGCTCAGAAATATCTTCGTTATTTCAAACACCACATCATATGGAAAGAAGCTGCAAGTAAGAAAGACAGTTACAAATTTGTGTACACAATAAAATATTTATATGTATGTTTGGCTTCTGAATATACAAAAGTGGAAGTGTATAATCACTTACTCTTTACCATATGTCCTAATAAGCACCTTGTTGGACGTGCTCCCATGGCTTGAAACACCTTCACTATGATCCCTACTCCTTTGTTCATTTTGTTGTGGAATGACATGTGGTACAGGGATGTAGGAGCCAAATTAGCTACCCATAAATGCTCCTTGCGTCTGAGAGTTAGGAGGTCTTTGTGACTGGAAGAAGAACATGTCAACCTGAGGGAACGTAGCATTTTGAGGTACGTGTTGGGTAAATTGCATGTTTTGGACGCTGTTGGGATCAGGAAAAGCATTCTGAGGGATGTCTTGGTTGTTTTGCCATCCCTGGAACTCTTCTTCTATTTGGACACTTTGGTTGTTATGACCTCTTCCCCGAGTTATACTACGTTCACCACCCCGTCGCTGTTGCATACCTGACATCTTTAAGCAAACATACAAACCGTAGTGATCAAATAACACAAATTGCAAGAATTAAACAATATTAATAACTCATACAATGACAATTGTGTCATTAATTATTGAACAAAAACTACATGCATACGATGACCAAATGTACATCCATACAATGAAAAAGTTACATCAATTCAACAAAGACTAGTCATTATCCTCAATTTCATTGTCCTCATCAGAATCTTCATGGTCCACAACGACTTCGTCTTCAATATATTCATAATCATCATCCCACTCTGCCTCTACACCTCCCTTGTTTGCACCTTCCTTATTAACAACTTTAATGTCTTCCTCGTGACTCAACAAAGTTGCAGGAATTGTGTCATTCACTGGTGTCACGTGAGACACATGTTCATCTTGGAATGCAACTGGTAAAGTGAATTCGTTATTCACTTTACGCCTGGTTTTGTTTGGTACAAAAACTCACCAGTTAGATTTATCTCTTATTCCATTCGGGCATTTTATGTACACCACTTGCATCGCAGAACTAGCAAATATGAATGGATCATATTTTCTATATCTTCGAGTGTCATTCACCTCTACAAATGGACATAGTTTGGGACAACGTGTTTTTCGAGGGGTGTTATTAAACCAATCACATTTGAACAACATACATTGTTTGAGCGACTCTCCAAGATATTCCATGCGAATACTCTCTTGGAGGATTCCATAATAATCGTCCTCATATCCACCTTCCCCGCTCCCTTTAACGCAAACGTCACAGTTGAAAGTATTTTCCCCTTCACACCATTTTTGTATGTGAAATAGAAATCCATTAACTCTGAATGCAGACCAAGATGTAACTTTCCTTAAAGGCAATTGAGCCAAGTGGTATATGTGTACTTGGCGTTCGTCATTGAAGATTTGTACAATTTCAACCTACATTAATTTTTACGAACTTGATCAACATGGGAACCATATTGTGTCCTCAAACAGATGAATATATAACATAAGAGGCAAGTTTACACTCTTACTGCTTTTTTGAACCACCAAATAAATTGAGCTTCAATCAAGACATTTATCTCCACATCCGTTAAAGTGGGATTTTCTTGTAACTGTTGTTGTTTGAATAAAATGTGAGAATGATATTCATCAGCACTAAGTTCCCAATTAACTTCATTACAATATAAAAAGGCGCATGTTGGACTTACTCGATATAAGGTTGCACTTCATTACAATTCAACAAAATGTGAAGGTGTGGAGCGTGCAACTCTTCATCAGTTAGGTACCTCTGTGTACGACTTCCGATTGGAGTTCCTTGGGTTTGAAAAACTGATAAAGTAGGTTGCTTTTGTGGCTCGTCATTGTCATCCTCATTACGTTGACGTCTTGTGTGCATTGAAGGCACATCATCGCCGAAGTAATACGAGGAAAACTGCGATATCTCAAACACCAAGTATGCTTCAGCCATTGATCCCTCAGGATGTGTTTTGTTTCTTAACTTCTTCTTAAGCCATCCAAAGTACCTAAAATAGAACAAAATATGTAAATATTTCAGTATAACACTACTGCTAAATTTAGTGCTCTATGATATTCGGATAACTATTTACCTTTCAAATGGATACATTCATTGATATTGCACTGGACCCCCTAGGTATGCTTTTTCTGCCAAGTGCATAGGCAAGTGCTCCATGACATTAAAGAATCCCGGTGGGAAAACTCTCTTCAATTTAATAAGTACTATGCTTATATTGCGTTGCATTTCTTGTAACCTATCAACCCTTAATACTGTTGAGCAAAGATTTTTAAAAAATTCACTTAACTCAACGAGTGGTTCTAATACATCATCTGGAAGGGCACAAAATGCTATTGGGATAAGCATTTGCAAAAACACATGACAATCATGGCTCTTCATGCTTTGAAACTTTGCGGACTTCATATCTACGCAGTTTGCAAAGTTGGAGTAATATCCATCAGACATTGTTAGTTGTTGCGCCCACTTACACACCCCCTTTCGTTTGTCCAAAGAAATGGCGTACGTAGCCTTCAATTTTAGTGTTCGGCCATTAACACCATGTCTGACGTTCAGCTCATTTCGTTCACACATCTCCGCCATATCTAGCCTTGCCTTCACATCATTTTTTGTTTTACCAAGTACAATCCATGACAGTGTTGATGATGTTATTACAAAAGTTTGTCTCTATGTGCATTACGTCCAAATTGTGATGTAGTAGTTGGTCTCTTCAATAAGGTAACTCCCAAAAGATGTTTTGCTTTGTCTAATTATGATAATTCTCCTTGAAACTCGGGATGATGAAATCTCCATCAGTGGTTACTTTAGGAAGACTCCGAACCTCTTCGTATAGTTCCTTCCCATTTTTTCTGGATGGAGGACCATCGTTAACAACTTTCCCTCTACGAAATGCAGTTCGATTTCTTTGAAATGCATGATGTCTAGGCAAGAATCGATGGTGACAGTCAAACCAAGATGTTTTGCCCCCATGTTTCAAATGTGTTGCTTTCAACTTCTCCATACAAATAGGAAAACTTAAAACACCATGAGTGCTCCATCCAGATAACATTCCAAGGGCTGGGAAGTCATTTACTATCCACATTAATGCAGCTCTCATAACGAAGTTCTGCCTCATTGAAATGTCATAAGTTTGAACACCATCCCATAGCATTTTCAACTCATCAATCAAAGGTTGCAAGTACACATCTATTTTGTTCTTCGGATTTATAGGACCAGGTATAATGCAAGTTAAAAACATATATGATGTTGTTATGCATATATCCGGGGGAAGGTTGTAAGGTGTCACAACGACAGGCCAAATTGAATGAGGCCGTGCAGATTGTGCAAATGGGGTAAACCCATCCGCACACAAACCAAGTCTCACATTGCGGGGCTCCGAAGCAAAATCCGAGTGTTTGCGATCAAAATGTTTCCATGCTTCACCATCTGAAGGGTGACAAAGAACACCATCCTCACGCTTGTTGTCGTAATGTCACCTCATGTGTTCAGTTGTGCTTCTTGAGGCATAAAGGCGTTGCAACCTAGGTATAATCGGGAAGTAGAACATTTTCACATATGGTTTTGATTTCCCATTATCACCTGACTTCTTTGGCTTCCACCTTGATGCATCACAGAACTTACATTTCTCAACTGCTGAATCCTCCTTAAAGTACAACATACAACCATTGCGGGAACAATCAATGGTTTGTACATCTAAACCCAAACTTTGAACCTTCTTTTTCAACTCTGCATAATTTCTGGGGACACGATTGTCTGCCAGACAACTCTCATGCATTAATTGCATCACCTCGTTCAAACAATTTTGAGGCATATTATGATCAGATTTGATACTCATCAATCTGACCGCATTTGACAATTCAGTTTGGTTAGAACACCCATCCCATAAAGGTCTCTGCGCCGCTTGAAGCATGTTATAGAATGCCTGAGTTTTTGCATTTGGTTGCTCATTGTCACTAATTTCATTAGTAATCATTACATCATTCACCATTGCTTCAACATTATCCACAAATGGTTCAGTATTATCAATGTCTATGGGACTTGAAACCATATTGTCATATAAGTTATGTGCGTTGCTACTTCTAACACTGTCATAGGAGGTTGGTTTTACTTCCCCACGAGATGTCCAGTACCAATAACCTTTAACAAAACTGGTTTGGTACAAGTGTAATCTCACGTCATCAGGTTCTTTATAAGCTCTACTCTGGCATTTCGCACAAGGACATCTATAATATCCATTATTTATGAATTCCACTTGACTTCTTGCAAATTAATCAAACAATTCAACTCCATCTAAAAATTCATGTCTATACCCTTTTCTATCTGGTAAAAATCTTTTATACATCCACCTCCGATGGGGTGGTCCATCAATATTCCATTGTACCGCATTACAAATGTATACGTTAATTCCTTATTTATAATAATAATGGACATAATGATTACACTTTTCTTCATACATAGTTAGAACAATAATTTACATATGATTGTACTACTTTGTCATGCACTATGTTCAATATGCGATGCACAAAATAAAGACAGTACGACAATTAGGTCAGGATGTAAACTTGTTCGAATGTCTGAAATTACAGTCCAAACTTGTGACATTCACACCGACAATAACGACATTCACAACAACAATAACGTATTTTTTTCCCGTTCGCAATATGTTTTCTCTATGTCCTATATCCTTCATATTAATCATCCACACAAATTAAAACTTCAAATATTTACGTTATATATATAATAAACGTATTATTATTTACTCTACGTACATAGCAATAAATAATATTTACACATTTACAAAATAATACAATTTCATCATCCAACTTCCAATTATTATCCACCTTCATTTTATTTATTACATTTTAGGCACAACATACAAAATAATCTACTACTTACAAATATTATCTAATTAAATTTTGAAATTAATATATTACAAGTACTTGCATAATACTAAATAACATGTACACATATTATCCAAATAATACGTCACAATATTTCACCCTCCCACATTTTCTATATACTAACATACTAATGTTTCTAAATAGTTACTATTAATTGCAACCATCATAAATTCTACGAGTTAGCCATACAAAACATCCACTTCCAATATAAAATTATCTAAAGTCACAAGTTCAAAATTCCCAATAATAAGTTCCAAAAAATAGCATTCAATTAAATTTTTATATCATCCACACAATTACGTACTAATAATACTCAATAATTACTTTCACATTCACATCAACACAACCACATTTAAAATCCACAATCTATCAATTATTGAATAAAATTCCTACAACTAACACAAATTACCATATAATTGTTAAATTGTAACTTCAATTTCTCAATTTCATCAACATATCTACTACAACCTAAACAAATAACATTTACATATTAAACTTTCATATTCACATCAACACAACCAAATTCAAAACCCATAATCTACAAATAACTCAATAAAATTTCAACAACAAATACAAATTATCACATAATTGTGAAATTCAAGCTCAAATTTGTCAAATTCATTAAAAAATTTACTACAAATTATTTCCCACTTAGCAATCCAAAGTGACTCGAAGTGAAGTTAGGCCCTAAGAGCCTATTTTTAACAATGTTCCACCAAATATTAGTTTCACCAGTTAGATAAAATGTTCCAAAGTTCACCCTTTTATCTCCTGGAACCTCTATTGAAGTGAAACTTTCTCCACTCCTCGAATCCATTCCTAAGGTTCCACTGGGTCATACTTTCCACTCTAGAGTCCTTTAGTATGAATCAACTGAAGACATTTTTCTATAGGGCAGCAACCCATCAAAATTTCTCACTGACGCAGTCCAAATGCTTGGCAAATAATTTGATAGTCAAACTGAAGGTTTATGCAAGTGATCTTTCGAAGGAAACTTAGATTGAATTAGCCAAAATGGGTAGACACGTCACGTTTTCCTTAGCAATGGATTCCAGAAATTTGACAACAATCAACCGCTATACAAAGCGTAGTTAAAATCTACCTTCTGTTCAGGCATGCTACAAAATTATCATCTATTGACATGGGTGCATCCCAGTCATAAACCGGCTATTAGCAGCAATTGGCTCTTAAAAGCATAAGAAAGTGACCAAAACTGATGAAGATGTGACATGAGAGTAAATGATAATGGAAACTTGATGGGGAGATGCCATGAAGACAAAAAGATGAAGCCCCTGGTCAAAGTGAGGAGTATTCAACAGTTGCTAATCCAACAAGGACAATGGTAGATGGTAAGTTACCAGAAAATGCAGTGAAATATTTTCAAGAGTAATGTCTCCTTCACGGATGGAGGTGGAGTCAACGGACTGCTGGCAAGAGTTTGGGCAATGTAAGCAAGTCTTGAATTGCAATAGATTGAAGCAAAATGTCTCTCTCAAGTGTCCTTGGTTTCTCTTATATGGAATCATCGATAGTCAATGGTTTCAAACTTATGTACCATAGAACAAGCCTCTCCAAAATCCTACCATTCAGGGGATACTACATCAAGATCCCCCACATAGTTCACTTAGATGAAATTCTTAGGTTACAGAAGAAAATATCTGAAATAAATGAAGCATAGTGAAGTAATTGCCACTTGAATCCAAGAAACACTCAAAATGACACCCATATGATGAGGAAGCATAAGCTCAAACTTGTAGGTACCCACAGACTTGAACAGTCTGCACCATCAAACTTCTAGGCTGAATTTTCTTGACCACTAGTCTCCAAATATGCCGCAAGATGGGTCATTGGAAAGCTCACTTTTTGTACTTTGACATAGACTAACCAAAACATCCCTATCTGATTGAATGCATAAGCTGCAAGTGAGCTAAACTTAGACCTTGTGCATTAGGATTCTGCCCAGTTTGCAGACTTTGATTTGTCTATTTGGATAACCAAATGACCTCCAATCCACTTGAAACTTGTTTCATATGAAAGATATCTCCTTAACCTTATATTTGGGATGGAAAACGCTTGCGTAAATCATATTGATCATGAACAAAGGTTATCTCAAAGTTGGTCCTTGTGCAATGATCAACACTATGAAGTTGATTAAACTTGTGTAATCTGCCCATACTTAATTTTCCCTTTGCATTTCCCTCAAAATGAGTCAAGGGCCTTCATAGAATACATCTATAACGACCCCCAACCCTATGGCTAGGAGTGTTAGTGATTCTTAAATTTATGGGGCGAAACGGACAGAGTTTCGCCTGCAAACTGGCCATTTTCCGGGCTTAAAGCCTTACATCACATCCCTTGCATTGACTAGAAGTACGTAAGGATATAAAATCAAGCTCAACGGCTACACACCGGAGACCACAACTCTACGGGCCACACGCCCGGAGTACAAGAGTTTACATCTCAAAAATAAACAATTCCAGTTAAACGGATGTCATACCATTCAGATGGGTGGCTCATATGACCATGCTTACCTAAATGCATTGAAGCACCTTCAACTTGTTATTCCAAATCTCCATCAAATCTGCTGCTTGAGATCAAGCTATATACACTTTATATGGATCCATATGACAAAGAAGAATATACGAGTAGAATATATGTGAGATAAGCAGACATCACCAGTGCCACAAATCTCCAATGATATCATAATAATCCTCAGCCCTCACTAACCAATTTCTCAGTATCTTAACTCCATACTCTATATCCCATAAAGAAATTCTCCACCTGGCTCTGATACCAAATCTGTAACGCCCCCAAATTAAACATGTTTCACTTTTAAAATCTAGACAACCCAATGATAGGGGCATTACCGCCGTCCAAAAGGACAAGGCTTAAAACATGAGTGCTAAACATAACACAGTTAAGCATAACCTCCACTGTACACATTCTCATATAATTATCCATTCACAATCAAGTGTTAACCAATGTAAAGTTATTAAACCGTAGTGAAATAATTCACCATGTAATCTACATCTTCATCCACAGAAGAATTCAAAATACAACGTTAGAGTATGCATATACGGCATTACTTCTGATCCATCTGGATTTCCTTGCTTCACTTATTCTCTTCGGCTGATTTGCTGGCATGAGGGCAATACTCTAAGCATTTGCCTAAAACAAAACATGAAAAACATTTCGAGCTGTGAGCCGAAGCTCAGTACATGCATTCCTGAATTGTTAAATGATCATTGAACACTGATTGGGCCCGCTTTGCAATTCATTTTAAGTTAAAACAGTGAATGAGATAAATATAAAACTGCATTGCTAGTTATTATCTGATAGTGAACCCCTTGATACTGTTACGATCTATGGATAGGTGTACACCTGCCAAGCCGATCGAGGACCTGGCCTGAAGCCGCGCGGGTAACTGAAGGGCGAATGCCCTATAGATGATAACTGATGGGGTCACTAATTAACTGATAAATCACTGTGTAAACTGATTCATTGATGTACTTACCAAAACATGATAACGTTGATAAATACACTCTGATTTCTAAAGATACAGGCAATGGACGTACCTGAAGTCTTTAAAATGATATTTCACTTGATAATACTTATGCACAATAGAAACGATAGACTAGGCCTCGATTCTGTTAAAGAAATATAATTATAGGTAAACGTAGTTAGTAAACCATATTCACCGAGTAAATCATATTCACTGACATAAATGATTTATTTAAAAAGACTCCTACAGTTCCAATAATTCGATATAAGACAAGTTAAACCAAAATGATTTGAATAATAAATCTGTTAGGGTTATTGAACTTGAAATAATACAAATTGAAGCAAAATAGACCAAATGAAAATGATTGAGGTAATAATGAAAAGATTTTAATTGATATAACTGGCACATGGTTTGCTGATATTTCTGAAATGGATAAAGTAAAGAGTGAAGCTTCTGAAAAGGATAATAAAATGGTTAACGCCTCTAAAATGCGTGACAAATGGTTTATGCCATAAAGGGTGCTGCAAGGTTCATAAAAGCTCATATAACACCCTAACTTGGTCCAAAGGACACTGATTTTGAGTTAATAATCTGCTCACTTCCCAAATTTCATTTTCCTACTCATGTAACACAGTTTTCAACCCAAGTAAGCTTTTGTACACTAACAAACTTGTTGAACTCACTACACTTTTTAATTTCCTTGCAATACCCATAATTATATAGAAACTTCTGAAAATATTTTCAAATGTCTCAATTTCTGCATTCACTCATGTTACCGATAGATGGTCTGCATTAGAAAATCCATATCTTTCACTCCCAACCTCCAAATGAGATATAAAACCCCAATATGAAAACTTCACAGTGTCCTCTAAAACTCTTATTTAGGACACAAAGCATGATTCACATAATAAGGTCCCTAAAAGTAGGGTAGAACACAGACGTGCACAATTTCTGATCAATCTGCGCAGTCGCAGTAAAATGACCATAACGTTTTCCACAGAACTCGGATTAAGGCGATTCAAGAGGCATTTTAAAGATAACTCATTGATCTATCCACACACCAAAAATCACAATTTTTCAGTGACCCAATCAATACCAGTTTTTCCGTGAAGTTACTGTTCCAGTTCAGTTCCCAGTTTCGATACATTCTGCACAGTCTTGAGTAAATTGGTCATAACTTTGTCCACACAACTCGAAATTGAGTAATTCCAAATCCTATTGAAATCTAACACATCAAAATATTACTACACCAAAAATCATGAATTTTGGATGTGCCAAACAGTACCAGTTAATTCCCAAAGTAACCCCTGTTTTAGGTCTGTTTCCCAGCTTTAACTCACATGATTTCAATCTTTTCTTCACATAACCACCTACTAAAATCACTCTTTAACTTATATAAATCAGCATAACATCTTGATATTCATTACCAATGCTAAAGATCACAAAATCTCATTTAAAACGATCAAAATTCAACACTTGAACATGAAGCTTGCATGATTAACATAAAACCCTAACCCTAGCTTCAACTCCAACATGATCCATCACCAAGATGATTCTTAATTCAATAAAAACAACATGATCCATCATCAAAATAACCAAAACAAGAAGCAAGAACCAAAAGTTCAAAGAACAAGATTGAAATCACTTACTTTGATCTTGAAATAAGTGGAGATGGAGATGATATTGGGTGATTTTGAGGATGGGAAATGGTAGCCAATGGAGGGAGGTTGTTTGGGGATTGAAATCCTTGCCGGAGAGTGGCCGGAAAGTGGCCGGAAAACACCATAATAGGGCTGGGAGGGGGCTGCCATGGAGGTTGAGAGGAAGAGAGTGCCATGGAGGTTGAGAGGAAGAGAGAGAAAGGAGAGCTTTGATGTTTTGCCACTTGGTGTAAATACTTGGTGCAAAATGACCTAAAATACTTGGCTAAAAATTGCCCTCCCAAAAAAAATATCTTTACTCATTATCATTAGGAGTTAATCATGGTAATTAGCTAAACAAATGAATTAGAAACTTGTTGGGCCGGAATTGGGCTTAAATGAGCGCGGGTTTGGAAAAGAACTAAAACCGAGCGCATTTGATTTTTTTTTATTTTTTTATTTTTTTTTGTTGGAAGGTCGGGATTAAAATGTAATATCATGAAAAATAATTTAATCTTTTAAATCATAAATATCATGAAAAATAATTTAATCTTTCAAATCATAAATATCGAGGCCTACTATCAATTTTTCTCGAAATTGTCCGGTAAATGAAACTCGAATTGCAAAGTGGGACCCGAAATGAATTTTTCCCAACTGGGATGATTCAATGAGATAAATAAATGTGAAAAATGAGTTACATGGTTTTATTAAATAAATAAATATGAGTTAAGGTTGGGCTATTACACCCTCTCTCTCTCTTTAGTGTGAGGTGCCGAAAATGAAACCCGAACACGGTTTCTGGGTTTTAAAGATTGTCCAACGGAATATTCCGTCGGACAAAGAATCTTTTTTAAAAAAAATTCCCCCCTTTTGCTGCAGACAACCGGTCATTTTTGACCAAAGGATTGACGGAATATCCGTCGGAATTCCAACGGAACAGTTGGATTCCGCCGGAAATTCCGATGGAATATTCGTTCGTCGGAATATCCATCTTGCCTTTTTGCTTTTTCCATCTTTCCGTCGCCATGTTTGCTGGCCTATCCGACGGTCACTTTTTCAGTCAGCATTTTTCATCGGAAAAACCAGATTTTTTAGTTGTGGGATAACAACAACAACTCCTCCTCCTCTTCCTCCTAGTGTGGGTCATACACTCATACTTTCATAGGATTTGGGGAGATCTAGATATAGGTGTTTTTACCTCTATAGGCATGATTGCCTTATAAAGATAAATTCCAATAGACCCACATAATAAGTTTTAAGAATGTATGTGCTTACAAAAATTATATATTATATTGTTTGTTCACTTTATTTTTGAGTATAGATGACCAATACTGCTCAATAAGTCATGTTGATCACTAAGTATATTTCATAACTTACTAAATATTTGTCGCAGCTCACTAAATAAGTAGGACAATTCACTGAAATAACAATACAAACCATTGGAAAATAGTTTTTTAAAAAAATTTTACTCACTAAATATATATCATAGCTCATCAAAACACTAAATAAAAGCTCACCAAAAGACATAGTATTATATTGTTTGCTTACTCATTTTTCAGTACAATAGTTAGTATTGCTTAATAAATCATATCGATCATCAAATACATTTTATAGCCACTAAATATTTATCACAACTCACTAA
>JACYFF010019584.1:11336388-11367660 GCA_017589665.1 Selenicereus undatus
ACTTCTTGACGAGTTAGTACAGTGAGAATCATCGTCATCGTCGTATCAGAGTGTCATGTATCAAGTTTTTTTAGGGTCCGAGACATAGTAGTTAAAGGCATGCAGGGCATTATAGGAAGCGACTCGTGGCGAAGCCCCAAAACTTTCACTTCTTTGAGAATGCTGCATATCGGACTCACCCAATGGAGGTTGCAAATCTGAACCCAAGTTGAAATCAGAGTCAGCGGATTCCCGAGGTAACCCATCGCTGCCCCTTCTTTTAATATTTTCAGTCGCATAGAAGTCGCGGCGTTGAGATAACTTGAGAATATCGTCACCAATTTCCAAGTCATCTTCCACTTTAGCCCGCCGATCATCAGCAGTAGATTGTTCAACTGGTTCTGGCATTGGCCTCATGGGTATCCTGGGCGGGTCTTCTGGCACAAATGCTCGGAAATTATTCTTCGAAGGCCGGGTCTTGGTACAAAAAACTTCAAGGAAGTTGCACAAGCAACCCTTGTCAAAAGCATTGCGCCTGTTCTCTGCCCTGTATCTGAAGTTCTCATATGTGGTCTAGCGAAGAAGATATAAATCAGCAAACTACGGAGATGCCAAAAGGGCAACATGGGCTGATTAATAAGACAAAATCATACTAGGATCATCAAACATATACACATAGTCATCAAGATTTGTAGAAGGCCTGGACAGTGCGTTGCATTATTGGGACACACTTCCCTGCTCAAGACTAATTTAGTTTAAATTTAAAATGCCTACCCCCTAGAACAAAATGCAGAGGATAGGGTGTGGCAGGTTTGGTTGTTCCTAATAACTATAGTATGATGAAACGCACAAGACTAATACCATCTTAGCACATCATATTGGACAAAGCTCATACAGTTAACCACTGAAAACTCAAAAGCCAGATTAAAAATTTACAGTTCAAAGAGGTTTTCCTCAAAGAAGTCAACCAATCACCAACCACAAACATGCAATGTATAGTAGAAAAATAACATAGATCTTTTTTGGAAGAGGGTTCACCTGGTTTGTGCTTATCAAGTACAAATGGAAGCCAGTGAGACCCCCAACAAACCATAAAGCAATGAAGCAGTATGCCATTAGCACCAATGATGCAGGTGATGCTTTAATTGCCTTCCACACAGTGTGATGATCATCCATACGGAATTTTATGTTCAAAGCACACATTGCAAAAACAAAGATACAAAGAAGAGTTGCAGAAGAAATGAACATGAAGAAACAACGGTAGTTGCGCTGCACAACAAAAAGAAAAGAAACCAATGTCAGGAAAGGCATTGAAAGCACCACTTTCAACATGTTAATAAAAATACAAAACTTAGATGGAAGATGATGCAACATTCTTGATGGCCCAAGGATGTTCTCATTTCAGTGAAACAGCTCAAAACAAGTATCATGACCATTCTATCTGCAAAATTAGGTGACATCTTTCTCACAAGTTGGAGTCAGTTCACATCTTTGCAAATGCCGGTCTCTTTGTTAAGACAACAACTAGCAAGTCGAAATTTAAACCCATTAGGATGACAAAATCTAGTCATTGAGGAGATGCTAAGAGGAATTCTACCAACCCCCCATCATTGGAGGGTGGGACATAGGAGAGAGAGAGAAAAGAAAAGACCAAATGGGCAAGAACAGTATCCTAAGGTTCAAGATACAATATACCTTCATCATGGGCCAATGGGCAGATCTATGTGCACACCATAGCTATCCACGATGACCATTGACCAGAAAAATTTGTCATATTTTTGTATAAAAAATTTTTGAACTTTCAACATGAACACCCGGAAAAATTGATGATATTATCAAGTTTTAGAAAAAACCTTAAAAATGGAGACCATTGTATAAAATTTTTAGATCCGCTGCTATTGATCCACCTCAATCATCCAACTATGCCAAAAAGAGGATTGCTAGGTTCACATACTAGACTTGGAAAAACTGAACCGAGACCCGAAACCCTCCCCGAACCAACACCTAAAACAATCAACCTAAATTGAACCTGAAATGCAAAATGGCCCAAACCAAAACAAACTGAACTTGGCTCAAACTTTTTCCTTGAAAGTTGTTTTTCCTTGAAAGACAAGCTTGTTGGACAAAACATCAACCCCTGAAGTCAACCCGATCCCAAATCTTACTAACCGAACATAACATGACCCAAAGTTAAACCAACCAAAAACCTAACTAAAATGACCTATTTATCAGGTATCACAGTGACTCTTGCCACGATTGTGAAGGACACAGAAGCAAGAAATTCAGCAACATTAGAAAAAGGGAAAAGAAAAGAAAAGAAATAGAAACAGAAAAGCAAGTAAAAAAGACATAGAAAGACAGCCAGACAGGACATTAACCACTTCCATCAACAATAAATGGCATTCAATCTCTTTCAAATATCATGTCACAACGGCCCCATGAACAAAATGGATCAAATTTTGCAATAACTTCACTAGTCATCTATGTGAGATACGATATGTCCAGGTGAATCAAATTGGGTTGAGCAACCGGAACGTCCAATCAAAGAGGATATACAAATGCAACAGAGCAAAAAGAAGTTGGCCTGTTGAGATGCCTACCATTCCAATGCATTGGCCAACCCAAGGACAATGGTGATCGAATTTCTCCACACAGTTGTTGCATATTGAGCAATGAGAACAGCGAGGAGGACGATATAGCATACATGTTTCACAGTACTTCACTTTGACTGGGATACCATTGACAAGGACTTCTTTGGTACGGGGAAATTGCAGACTTGGTGTCGGTCTGCCACCAGCCGCTGCAGACACAGAAGACTCATAGCAAAATTCTTCCTCTGGTGGATGTGAATTACGAGGAATGATGCCTGGGTCACGGGCTGAAGTAAATAAAAGAAGCACCAATACCTACCATGACCAGCAGGGAAATAAAATCAACCAAAACACCACAATGCCAAGCAAATGGCAAATTTGCCCATCTAGGAAAATTGACTTTAGATGCATGCACTGAGATAAGCAAGGTAATAGCTGCCAATAAAGTCATTCGCGAAATATAAGTGCAGTGAAACAGCCCAAAAGCTGGCAAGGAATTAGAAACAGTAAGAGACATCATTAGGGATGAGCTCTTCAATAGATGAGTATCAATTCATAGAAGGCGAATTGTCAACAAAATTATCTTTCCTTGAGTATGACCACTACCACCAATTCACCGAGACAATCACAGTGTATAGCTCAGGACCAGATTCAGTAGAATGCTTAAATGCAAATATGCAAGCCAGCCAGCATACGTTTTTGAGCTATCATTTTTAGGAATATCTGAACTCTGTAAAGACATCAATCAAAAAACTTTAAATAACAATCAGTAAAACAGAAAGCCAGGAGACTTACATAGATAGTGAAGACAATTGCTACCACCAGAATAGCATATCCTGCATTATAGGAATGGAAATCGTGGAGAAGGTTTCTTGCTACAAGGGTACAAAAGACAACAGAAGGTACAAGAATAAGTAATACAGTCACTATAAGTGACCTAGCATCCGGTCCAAATATCAGCCTCCCACTGCATAAGAATATCTGCAGGAGACAAATTCCACAGAAGCAAACAGACCAAAAAGGTGTTAGTCAAGGGCCAAATGTTATGTGCAACATGCTAAAGGAACCATTAGATGAAGTATGCATCCAATGACTTGTGAATTCCAGGGACAAAAAGTGCCAGCTGACCACTGAGTTCCAAGCATAACCATGTGTTAAAAGGAAATATGAAACATGATAGGGAAACTATGCATCATAAAAACATCCTCACTAGCCTTCAGTTGGTGCATTATGAAGGGGCTCAAGGACTGCTAGTTCTTGTCGCCATATTTTTTCAGTAACACACAATCGTTTCTTACATGATCCCTATATATTATAAAACAAAATATTACAATCCTTTCTATCGCCTGATGCCAATCAAAAACAACGCAGCTATGTATGGCATTATTAGCCTCCCCCCTCCCCCCAGAAACAAAACTCTAAACCACCCTCAAACACAAATCATAAGCAACATGGAAAAGAAAATTTCAAAAAAAAAAAAACACTGACATATGAGTTTTTTCTTTTTCCCTCCAAGAGTTATTTTAATATTTTGCTAACATGGAAAACCAATCTAAAGAATAAACACTCCATGGGCTAACAAAACAATCAGAACTTCAGCGTAAGGGCAAAATTTTTCATCATCATTATTTGTTGTTTTGTAATATTCGAAGAAAACATGAATTCGAAAATAGAATGCCTATCACTCCTGGATACTAATAATCAATAGTCTTTAAAAAAATTACGATACTATTAGCCTATAGATTACGCAAATGGACATCCACATAGAAATCAAATAAATTAGTGACTTTAAAATGTCAAATTAAAAGTCCCATATAATTGTAAACTTCATCTAACATGGTTCAGCTCACCAAATCCAAGAACCTTAGTCATGTTATCTACAACACCAACACAACTCAGCATGGATCCCACCGCACAGTCCTAGGGGGATCCAAATGTAGGTAGCATTACTCTATAAGCAAGCAAAGAGACAATTCCAATATATGTAAAAGGAAAAGACAACAAAGTTGGTTTAGCATTAACCACCGCATCGTAAGATTTCCCCTTCAGCTTAATTGAGACCTTCTCGTCGCACAAAGTCTAGAAGCGCTCTTCTATTTTACCAATCCTACCATTATATGATGACTAACCTCCTCATCAATCTCCCTTATCTAATGTATGGTTAATGGTAGAATACAAACTAAACATCCATTTCTTAAAAAAGGTAAAAACACAAAAGTGAACATCCAAGACTTATGGTTTCAAGTTGATTATATTAATGAACATTTCATGCCATCAATAATATCCAACAAAGAGAGGATTTTTTGGGGGGGGGGGGGGATCAGGACAGAGAGGGGATATTTGGCATGTCAAAACATCAGTGAATGATTCGTGGATATGGAGCAGTAAACGTGACAGATGAGCTGATTCCACATTGGTCATGGAGGCACAATTGCACGAACTTGACTGGATCAATATAAGGAAAATAAGGGGAGAACTATCAAATCTACAGCCCTGAGATGTGCTTTGCATGCATCAGCCTATTCGTATGGCATGCAAAGAACTTTCAAAAATTCAGGCAGCAAAAATTATCAAGAGCTGCAATTGCGTACAGAACTAAGGCTGTTGTGCGTAACAGACTTCAGCAGATAGTAGGAGATGATGGGCTTATGAGTTTTGTTTAGGGTTCTGATTGTAAAAGAAGCTTAAAGTGGCCTTAAGCATGCACAGCAGTCCTTTGTAACTATTTCTCGCTTTGAAGCCCGAAATTTGCCTCTGTTCCCCCCCCCCCTTCCCCAACACACACACACAACCACAACAACAACAAAGGTACACTGATTCACACACCCACCCATATTCGAGGAGATTAGTGAGATTATGGCCTCTTTTTACAATAGCTTTTAGGATAGCACATGGTATCAGTATTTTGGCCAATTCGAAACATAGCTATTTTGGCTGATGTATAAAAAATAATTATTTGTGTATTATACTTCATAGTATATTTTAGAGTAGCCAAAATAAATATTTATCAGTACTTTAGTAAGATCAGTTCCCTAATCCCCAGTAGAATCATTGTAGGTTAGATAATTTATTCTTTTAGAGTATATTTGGTATCTTCAGGCTTCCTAATTCCCTTGGGACTTTTATGCAATCAGACCATTTATGTAATGGAGAATTGGAGATTATCAAACTATGAATAATTATTATCAACATTAAACTCAAGCAAGTTGATTATTTCTCTATAGATAATTTTCTATTAGGTTACTAGAAGCAAATAATCCAAACTTTAGGGGGTTTCAGACGTGATGCAGGATCAGGATAAAGGAGAATTAATAAGATATGGGTATATCTTAATATTAGCATATATGAAGTACTTTTATCTTTCATAGGTTATCTTTTAGAAATATTATCTTTTCGTGTTTATTCTTTTAGGTAACGAATAATATCTCTTAGATTAGGTCTCTATTTGTTTCCTTGATGTTTTAGCTTTCTTCTCTGTTTAAACTCTTTTGTTATGTATTCGGAGACACACTTGAATGAATTAAAATATTGAGTACTGAAAGCTCTGTTTGAATTTTCTCGGTGTAGGAATTACTCTTAGAGCATCCTACATCAATTATTCCCGTTTGTAGGAATTGCTCTTAGAGTGCCCTATATCAAGACGCTAATAATTCAAACTTTAGAAACAGCTCACAGCATTTTGAACTTTAGGGTGTAATTTTCAATAGTCCATGGGTCATTTTAGATCGTATTTTTCAGGTACTAAATGTAAGCAACTTGAATTTCATACGTTTATGTTGCTTTATGGGCAATATCATTTGGAATTACCTGAAAAATACAACCTAAAATGACTCTTGAACTACTAAAAATAAATACCCCCAAAGTTCAGCGATGGAAGCCATACATAAAGTTCAGATTATTACTGTCCAAACCCCCCCACAAACTTTGGATTATTCGCATTCAATAACCCTGTTTGATTTTGTGCTCTTTGTGTTCAGAAGTGCCCTACATCAAATTTGGTATGTGCTATAACACCTTAGTATTCATATAACCTTTTGAGAAATCCACATACAAAAATTTTCATGTGTCAAACCGAATTAAAGTCTAACAAGTTGCATTCCTATACCATAACCTCCCCAGAGGACTCACAATGCATAATATTTCTTCCAGAACATTTTTCATTATTATGCCCTATTTGTCAATTCATCTTCATCAAATAATTCAACCACTAGAAATCAATGAGCTAATCGATAAAAGACCAGAAGCACTAGAGATTAGACATCTAGAAGTAGAAAAGAGGCACTGGTTAAGCTTATTGTTAAACTGAAGGGTAGATATTGAGGATACAGATTGGAGAGACTGCAATTATGCTAAATCCACAAGAAGAGGCATGTAAGAAACGAATAGAGCTCATGGTTCCTACTTCCTACTGAGCCAGTAATGAATGCGGAACAACCTTCTGCCTGCCCAAGAGGAGACCAAACTTCTTCAAAATTTAAAGAAAATGCTCATGCTTCACTTGTCAAACCTTCAAAACTACAATTCCAAACTCTTTCAGTAAAAAGCTGTTATGTTGTCCATACATAATGCACAAGCCTAATCTTAACTATGCATAAATCATTATTACAGAGTTATTTGTCCTAAGAAACAACAGATATCACTGTTACTTGGATTTATCTTTTCTCTCTTATTTTTTTTTTTTTTGATCAGGAAAAAGCGTGAGCGGCAGGATAACTCTCTTATCTTTTCTCTCTTATATTTAGCGAGCATTGTGCATAGTATATTTCTGCCCACAGCACTGATTTACCTTGACTCTTTCATGCTTCGCAGTACATCTGCATGCAAAACCTAGCAAAGCAACAGAATCAAGGAATCATCATTGCCCAACAAAAGAGTTGCGAAATAGGAATACGGTAGGGATGGCAGTGGGGCGGGGAATCCCTATCCCTACTGGGGCCCCGCCCCGCATTGGGGATAAATCCCCGTCCCCAATGAGGGCGGGGACAGGGACGGGGACGAGATTCAATCCTCGAGCGGGGACGGGGACGGGGACGGGGACGGAGCGAAATTTTACCCCCTCCCCGGCCCCGCTTACCTGCCTGGGGAAAAATCTCCGTCCCCATCCCGGCTTCCACATTCCCATTTGGAAAAAAAAAAAAAAACTCATCCCCGACCCTATTTATGATTAAAATTATATAACTCCTTTATTTATGAACATAAGATTAAGGTTAAATGGGTAAATTTACTTGAAAAAATTCTAACTATATAATCCCTATTTTTCTTCTTAGACTTTGATTGTGTTATGTTTGTCTTCTTAGACTTTGGTTTGATTGTATAGCATGGACTTGTTAAACTTTAATTTGGGTTAAATTATCAACTTTGACGAAATTTGTTAAACTTGCGTTGCATGGATCCTACAAGAGTTTTGTATAATTAATTAAGCTAAGTTTGTTAGACAACTTGGCCTTTCACCCAAGACCCAACTTATGATATAGTTTTCACATAGGAGGGAAAAAAATTTGTGAGTGAAAATCCCCGTTGGGGCCTTGTCGGGGATTGAATCCCCACTGGGGATGGGGATGGGGATAGGGAGGAATTTTTTTCCCGCAATGAGGAACGGGGCAGGGACGGAGGGCGGGGAGCTGAGCGGTGATGGGGAGGGGGAATATGCACCCCGTCCCCAACCCGCCCCGTTGCCATCCCTAGGAATACCGGGAACCATCAAGCTGAATTTCAGGAAAATTGAGTGATATTCACATCATAAGAGCAATGCCTTATTGCCTTGTTAAGGCTTTTTGGATACCAAACCAAATCATAAAATTGGAGTCCCACCAACAGTAAGGCATAGTGGGTCAGGATTTTTGGCAATCGGTATACCATAAGTCTAAGCTAGTATGATGCTACCAGTCACACACATCAGTGTACAACTATGAAAATCGATCTTATGAACATGAAAAGAAGGCTCTATAACTCACTACATCATAAAGGTCAACAAAGTTGGTTAGTCTTCCATTATTCAGAATTGAGGTAATTGCTTTCTTGTGGATTTCTAACCAAACAGAATCTGAACTTCCAGAATAGAAAACAGATGCTGTGAGGAGAAAAAAAACAGATAGTTCTTATCTGTAGTTACTGTCCTATAACTTTGAAGATTTGATGGACAACTCAGACTATAATGTAACAATGAAGCAAAAAACTGCTATGAGTACCTTAATTTCCATTATAAGAGTGATCCAAAATAGGAAAAAATATTTCTGGAGGAAACACTTGCAAAATAGTAGCCACGAACATATATATGGCTGGCGGAAGGTAGGAAATCCATTCAGTAGCACACTAGCTCATACTCATCCAATGAAAATAACAAGAATTGTGCCTGCTATTTTCTGACCCTCCCCACCACACCCTTCCCTTTTTTTTCAACAATTGATTACAAACTGACTGATTTGAACAGCACTCTAGGAACATTTTCACACGCCTTTTATGGATAATGAATTCTTTGTATTCAGCATCCAAACCCACTCCATTGCACTTCTTCATATTCTAGATTGCTAGCATAGTAGCACACCAAAATGCCAAGCAGGTTATGCTGCTATAATCAAACATGAGAAGTTTGTTGCGACTTTAATTTTCACTCGCATGTATTTGTCATACTGATATAGGAAACTTCTAATCCTTGTGTACTTCCATGGCTCATGGGAATAGATAGTCCCACGAGTATGACATAGGAATTGAACCTTCATATATAAATAATCCAAAAGAAGCATACAATATCATCTAGAAAAAGAGAGGAAAAAGAGAGGAACACATACCCTAAAGGGGTTGTCACTTGTCAAGCTTTATCCAATTTTAAACCATTGGTTAAGTAAAGCCGCACTTACCAGTTACCAAACAAGCTGTAGCATTTTTACCAGAATTGTTGACAAGAGAATAGAACACCACATATTTACCATAGTTCGACCCTTTCTTTGCTTGATGGATAGAAAATAATCCACTATTACATCAGTTAAGACAAGACCCTAGCACTCGATCTCCTCCACCTCATGTTTGTGGTGCCCTTATCTCTCTCATCCTTTCTTTCAACCAATTCGCCTCTCATCCAAGTCGTTGTTATAGCTTCTGCAAATAAGGGACTGCAGAACCTCCCTCATCACTTCTAGTGCTCCCCACCCCCTTCTTGCACACAGCCACACCAACCACGGAGCTGGATTTTGCAAGGAACACACACCCCTCTTTTTTTGTTGCAAAAGAGGGGTTAAACAGTTACACCCCAAACACACACCTTTCATCAACATACCACAAGATCTCCCTTTACTTCTACCCCCTCCCCCCCCCCCTGGAGGCCTGGGTGATGCTAGAAACACATCTTCTATCAGCATATTGGACGTTGATATAAAGTTGAGAAGATCTAGACATAAGCAACTTATCCATCCAAAAAGCCAGGTTTTCCGGAGATTGGAGCTCTATCTATAGCCTCTACTCATAATATTCGTCGTAATACTATATCTAGAAAATCTCCCAAATCTGATACAAAAGATATTTCATACATTCAAAATTTCAACTCTTTTAGACTTGGCATACTTCCAAAACTTGCTCCATTTTTCAGCAAACATCTAAACACTGCCAAATCCTCACATTTACTTTTTTGGACAACATAATAGATCAGTTTAATAAAAGAAACACCATACAAAGCAACCAGGAGCAACCAAACTGAATAAGCCACAATCAGAGAGCTGGAAACCCCCCCCCCCAAAAGAACGAGCGCCATGAGATGATGGCAGGAGGTGTTTATGACTAATAGATAATACTTACACTCCTCATTGATCATCACCAACTCTGCATCACTTTGAAATTCAAACAGATCCCAACCAGAATTGTGCTTTTTAAAACAACCAAGTGCTATCAAAGGCATACTTGGAAGCTCCAAAAAATAATTCCGAATCAAATCAGCACATCTACGAGGTGAATTGAGCAAATCCTAACTTATCATCATATTGAAGCCTCTGTAGAGCCCATCATAATCAAAAGAAGAGCATAAAGCTTCAAATGCTAGAACCTAACGGCAACTGAATTAGAATAAGCAGACATGAACGCAAATTTTAAGGAAGACCCAGATCGAATTTCGTCAAATAATAGTTCACCCATTAAATTGCACAGTCAATCAATGTTCAAAAGCTCCGAAATTACACAAGTCAAAATCAGCCCACAAAAAGGGAAGTTGGGCAAGATCACATCAAAATTCATCAAATTAAGACCGACCCACAAGAATTTAGGCTCAATCCAGCTCGAATTATCAACCGCAGCTAAAAAAATCAAAACCAAAACGAAAGGGAAGAGAATTGTGAGAGAAAAATCTTACGTTGCTTCCTTTCCAAGCTTGGTAAACCCGCTTAGCCATCACAACAAAAGGAAAGCAGTGGTGTGGAAAACCGCAACAGAGAACCGAAGATTCGGAGCTTGTTGGTAGCAACAGCAGCAGCAGTAGCTCATTCTTCACAACCTCGAAAGTCGTGCAAAGCAGGAGGAGAGAGAAAGTGGGAGACAGAGAGAGGCGGTCTGAGGGTTCAAAAATGTGCACTGAATTTAATTGACTGACGCCAGTAATGAGCTCCCTCTGTTCCCTTGCACACCCTGCTTTCCACTTTTTTAATCTTTCATAAATTAATTAAAAATCCAAAAAACTACTCCTAATAGGGTACTAAAATCAATGAAAGTTAGCGAGAGAGAGAGATTTAAGCAGGAATGTTTTTGGGAGAAAAGAAATAATGAAATGCAGATCGAGCACATAAAAAGCAGCAGCTGTTAATGACTAATTCGCCCCTCAAGGTTTACGTGCCCTTCATTCATAGTTAATTGCGTGAATGGATGAGGGTTAGACAGGGTAAAAGGAGAGCTAGGAAACAGGTCGGGACGGATCTGATCAACTCATTTAATAAATAGATTAATTTCGTGCTGATTTTGAAAGTGGTTTAAATTTACTTAAAATTGAAAAATAACATATTTTCACGTTAAATGGTCGAATCATATCGACTTTATTTCGAAATTGATTCGATTCGGATCAGGTTCGTGTTTCTCTTAGTAACTTCGGGTCGGATTCATGTTGAGTTAACGCGTCATGTCAGACTTTCCTGGCTTTAGGTAAAAGGCGTTGAGCAGAGAGGGGTAGTTTGGGGAATGTGTGTGTAAACATTTGGTGAGCATTGACTGGGTACGTACGTAGTCGTCAAAAATGGCTGTGTGGAGAGAGAAACAAAGAGTCTGCCAATGGTATCGTTGCTTTGGCTAAAGAATCAAATTTGGCATGATTTCTGGGTCTACACTCCAAAGGTGTTGAATGCTAACAACTCCCAACCCCTTCTTTTAAGTAGATTTTTTTTTCTTTTTTAAATAGTGAACAAAGACATAATGACTTGTGTCATTTAAAACTTAAAGTTTAGATGGACTCATAAAAAATTTAAATTAAATCGTAGAGCTTGATTTCATATGCTCAATTGGAATTATTTAATGCTTGTTTGTAGTAATGATTAGTGGTAGAAGCAGTATACCACTAGTGATTAACAGTATGGAACGGTATGAGGCGATTAGTAACAGTTGTAAATGGTTCGGCCCTAAGGTTATAAATAAAAGTAGCACTTAGGGATTGGTATGGAACTATTAGAAGTGATCAGAAGCATTTAGGAGTGGCTATATATAGTGGTTAGTATTTATACGCCGTTATAAGTGGTTAGTAACAGTTAGCAGTTACAGCATAGTCATTTCATTTCTCTTATAGTGAGGCTCGAGCTTAACCTTCCATGCCACGTTGTAAACAAAATATTGGCACTACTAGGTAGCACAGTACTAGAGTTGATTATTCCTTCTACAGTACTAAAAGTTGATTATTCATTCTTCATCACAACCTTAGAGTCCGTATGCATGAACAATAGCTTAACGTCAAGGTTCCATTCAATTCCAACCATAATCCGAAATGTAAGGTGAGCAATTAAGCTTTGAATCTTTGACCAATGAATATGTGCAATGCTTTGAAGCCAATCCTCTTACACAGTTTTCAAAACAGTCTCTGATAACAACTTGCCAAACCTACTAATCTTTTCCACAACCGTCCACATCCATGGTGATCCATTGGGTGGCATCCATCCCATCAAAGTCCCAAACTTGAGCACTACAGTACAATCTTAAGTAAATGCAAAGAATTTTCTTCAACCCCTAGACAATATTTACAAGTGGGATCATTGGCTATCCGTCAATTATGTAGTGTTCGTGATGTGATCATATGTCGTAAGTTTTTGAAAAGAGTAAACATTTAAGTATCACGGCTTCCTATTCAGAAGGCCTATTTGGCTAGTCTGAGGAGAGACAAGACAAGCTCTGCCAAAAACTAAGTTCAATAAGCCAAATTGTACACCCATACAAATGAACTAAACAACAATTACCCCATGCATGTCAAGAGTGGAACCCTTGACTTTCAGGATGGATGGTGTACTAAACGACAATTACCTCATGCATTATTTTGCCTCTAGAGTTTGTCTTTCTAGGCAAAAAGGTGTTAAGTTTAGTAAAGTCAATTTTTGCCTTGAAAAAAAATAGTATGTTACGTTTATAAGAGCGAGGAAAGAACTGGAAAATAAGTTTTCTCTTTTTAGTGGAAAATTTTTTATATAGATTGTTACACTTTTTAATTGTAATTGCATCTCATTTTCAAGAGAGAAAAATACAAAGCAGCATAAGAATTTAGAGAGAAAAATACTGTTTCTCCTATTGTTTTCTAAAGGCTTGTTGACTTTCTTTGTTTTTATAGAGTAGTTATAATATCTCTTTCTTAGATTAATCCTACAATTTTTTGCCATTGTCAATTCTTATTTTCTCAACTTTATTTTAGTAGTGTGAGATACAGATTTCTATAATCTTCGAAACCTAACAGTAGTATCAAAGCGGCAGTATTGAGAAGTTCAATGGGAGTAATTTCTCCCTTTCGAAATTGAAAATGAAGGCAGTATTGAGGAAAGACTATTGCATAGCAGCAATTGAGGTCAGACCTGAAGGATTAACTGACAACAAATGGAAAGAGATAGATAATAATGCTATTGTCAATCTGCATTTGCCATTAGCAGATTCAGTCTTATCAAGTGTCACAGAGAAAATGACTGCGAAGGAAATTTGGGATGCATTCACCAGATTATATGAGACAAAGTCACTCCATAATAAGATATTCTTGAAAAGAAAGCTTTATACTGTCCGAATGAGTGAATCCATAACAGTAACGGATCACATCAACAATCTAAATACGCTATTTTCTAAACTTGGAGCGATGGATTACAATATAAAAGAAAACGAGCGTACAGAGCTTCTGCTTCAAAGTCTACCCGACTCATATGATCAATTCATCATCAATTTGACAAACAATGTGCTTACGGACTTTCTAGACTTCAATGATGTTACAGTCGCTGTCCTACAAGAGGAATCTAGGCGCAAAAGTAATGAAGATGGATCATTCTCTTCTCAACAAACAGAGGCATTATTGATGACAAGAGGAAGATCAACATAACGCAACTCCAGTGGAAGTCAAAATCATAGGAGATCAAAGTCACGAAGCATGAAAAATGTCAAATGTCACTATTGTGGCAAAAGAGGACATATTAAAAGGGATTGTTGGAATTATAAGAAGAGTATAGAAAAGACCTCCGAAGCAACAACCTCTCAAGGATGTGTTACTAGTACATCGGATGATGGAGAAATCTCATGTGCGGATGCATCAATAAATTCTAAAGCAAATTCAGTCACTGATGTTTGCGTACTAGATTCAGGAGCAACATGGCATATGACACCTCGACACGATTGGTTTCACTCATATAAACCTATCCCTGAAGGATATGTGTTCATGGGAGATGATCGTGCTTTGGAGATTGTTGGTATTGGCACCATCAAATTAATGATGCGTGATGGAATTGTGCGTACTATCCAAGAGGTACGGCATGTGAAAGGTCTAAAGAAAAATTTATTATCTATTGGGCAATTTGATGATCTTGGGCTTAAGACCCAAATTGCAAATGGTATTATAAAAATTGTCAAAGGTGCACTCATTGTGATGAAAGCACAAAAGACCTCTTCCAAACTATTCATGCTTCAAAGACATGCGTTGAAATATGGAGACGCATCTGTTGCTTCTACCAATCAAGAAGAATCAACGATAAAATGGCATTATAAACTAGGCCACATGTCAGAACGTGGTTTAAAGGTTTTAGCGGAACGTAATCTCCTGCTTGGACTCACATTGGTAAACTTACCATTTTGTGAGCATTGTGTTGTGAGTAAGCAGAGTAGATTAAAGTTTGAAAGATCTATTGCCAAGAGCAAACACATACTAGACTTAGTTCATTCTGATGTGTGGGTATCACCAATCATGTCCTTAGGAGGAGCAAAGTATGTTGTGTCATTTATTGATGATTACTCTAGGAGAATATGGGTGTACCCAATCAAGCAGAAGTCAGATGTGTTTCCAGTATTCAAGGAATTCAAAGCTCAAGTGAAACTTGAATTTGAAAACAGAATTAAGTGTTGAAGGACAGATAATGGAGGAGAATACATAGACAGTGATTTCATAGCATTTTGCAAACAAGTAGGTATTCAAAGACAATTCACAATTGTCGACACACCTCAGTAAAATGGTGTAGCTGAGTGGATGAATATAACTCTCTTAGAAAGAATAAGAGCTATGTTGAGAACTATAAAACTGCCCAAATCTTTTTGGGCAGAAGCAGTCAAAATTGCCAGCTACGTGATAAATCGATCACCGTCAACGACTATCGATTTAAAGACTCCAATGGAGATGTGGAATGGAAAGTTGGTCGATTATTCTTTTTTACATGTGCTTGGATGCCCCACGTATGTAATGTACAAATCCCAAGAAAGAACAAAACTGGATCCGCAATCCAGAAGATGTATATTCTTAGGTTATGCTGACGGTGTTAAGGGGTATTGCCTGAGGGATCCCACTGCCCGCAAGGTTATTGTCAGCAGAGATGTTATATTTGCAGAAGGAGAACTACAAAACAAAGATGATAATACATCTAAAGAGACTACTACACTACATATAGATGATGAGTCTGGAAAGGACTATTCTTCTGAAGTAGGGCCAGAACAAGAGGAACAAGAGCTAGAGAGGGTCAATGATATAGAACTTTGATGATCATATCGTCAAACAAGAAACCCTTCATGGCACTTAGATTATGTTATGGCAAGCCATAATGCGTACTATCTTCTAATTGAAGATAGAGAGCCATCCACTTTTGAAAAGGCTCTGAATAGCCCAGATGCTTCTCTGTGGATGACAGCAATGCAGGAAGAAATGGAAGTTGTACATAGAAACACGACATAGGAACTGTTCCACTTCCACAAGGACGGAAAGCCATTGGTAACAAATGGTCTATAAGATCAAACGAGATGGTAATGATCAAGTAGAAAGATATCATGCGAGACTGGTGGCAAAAGAATATGCTCAGAAAGAATGTATTGATTTTAATGAGATATTTTATCCATTTGTTAGACTTACAACTATAAGAGTAGTCCTAGTTATGTGTGCTACATTTGATTTACATCTAGAACAGTTGCATGTGAAGACAACTTTTCTTCATGGAGAACTTGAAGAAGAGATATATATGCTCCAACCAGAAAGGTTTAAAGAAAAAGGAAAAGAAAACTTGGCTTGCAAGTTAACCAAATCTCTGTATGGTCTAAAGTAGGTGCCAAGGTGTTGGTACAAGAGATTTGATTCCTTCATTATTAGTCTTAGAGACAATAGACTTAATTCAGACCATTGTGCATATTACAAGAGGTTTGAGGATAATGATTTCATCATTTTGTTGTTGTATGTGGATGACATGTTGGTTGTAAGCCCCAACAAAGATCGAGTCTAAGAATTAAAGGCGCAATTGGTTAGGGAGTTTGATATGAAGGATATAGGACCAGCAAATAAGATTTTAGGGATGCAAATACACAGAGATAGAAACGCTAGGAAGATATGGCTTTCTCAAAAAAACTATGTGAAGAAAATTTTGCGACGTTTCAATATGCAAGATTGTAAGCCAATTTCTACCCCACTTCATATCAATTATAAATTGTCCTCAAGTATGAACCCTAGCAGCAAAGCTAAAAGGATAGAAATGTCTCGAGTACCATATGCATCAACAACAGGAAGCCTAATGTATGCCATGATCTGTACAATACCAGATATTGCTCAAGCAATGGGAGTGGTCAGCAGATTTATGGCAAATCCTGGTCGAGAACATTAGAATATTGTGAAAAGGATCCTAAGATATGTTAAAGGAACCTCATATGCGACATTATGTTTTGGAGGACTAGAGTTTATAGTCAAAGGATATGTTGACTCTGATTTTGCAGGTGATCTTGATAAAAGAAAATCTACTACAGGCTATGTGTTTACACTTGTAGGTGTAGCTGTAAGTTGGGTGTCAAAGCTACAAACTGTTGTAGCCTTATCTACTACAGAAGCTGAATACATGGCAGCTACCGAAGCTTGCAACGAAGCAATTTGGATAAAAAAGATTAATGAAAGAACTTGGACACGCACAACAAAAGATTCATGTGTATTGTGATAGTCAAAGTGCTTTGCACATTGCTAGAAGTCCAAGTTCTCATTCGAGGACTAAACACATTGATGTTCAATATCATTTTGTTCGAGAAGTAGTAGAGCAAGGAAGTGTAGATATGCAAAAGATTCACACAAGAGATAATTTAGCAGACATTATGACAAAGCCGGTTAATACCGACAAGTTCATATAGTGCAGATCCTCCTATGGCTTATTAGAAATGTAAGCAGCATAAAACTCGCCAAAAATTGACTTTAAGTTTAAGTTTAGTAAGTTTAGTAAAGTCAATTTTTGCCTTGAAAAAAAATAGTATGTTACGTTTATAGGACCGAGGAAAGAGCAGGAAAATAAGTTTTTTTTTTTAGTGGAAAATTTTTTGTATAAATTGTTACGCTTTTTAATTGTAATTGCATCTCATTTTCAAGAGAGGGAAATATAAAGCAGCATAAGAATTTAGAGAGAAAAATATTGTTTCTCCTATTGCATTTCGAAAGGCTTGTTGACTCTCCTTGTTTTTAGAGAGTAGTTATAATATCTCTTTCTTAGATTAATCCTACAATTTCTTGCCATTGTCAATTCTTATTTTCTCAACTTTATTTTAGCAGTGTGAGATACAGATTTTTGTAATCTTCGGAACCTAACAAAAGGCACCAACAAGAGAGCGTTATTCATGTCTCATAAGCAATCATGCAAATAGCACTTTATGTATAGAAAAGGAGAAGGGTTAATTCGAAAGTTAGATTCCAATACTCAATCATTTGATATCATTTTTCAAGACTTCAATGTGTGATCGCTTATGATCCTAACATGGGCAATAGGCATCGTTTGTTTCTCAAGGGTGCGATGTAATTGTTAGATATTACCATGTGAGTATGTGACCATGTCATTGAAGGCTCGACTTTGAAGGCTACCAGCCTACCACTTGTGAACTTAACCAGCCATGCAGGGAGTTTTAATTTGCCAAGACATTGATATAATAGACTTGCCATGTTGTCAACTCTTCATTTGCGACTTGGTTTAAGGGTTTGTTCTTTTTCAACTTACCATAAGTAATTTATGCATGGTTAGTCAGAGCTGATGAGTGCTAATGAATGCTAACAAGTACGTGCAGATCAGTATTGATCGGAGATGAAATTGTGAGTAGGAAGTATGACTAAGTGCTGACCAATGTTGATCAATACTGAATCTACCGATGAGTGTTGATCGGTGCTGATGACTGTTGTATATTAATGATAAGTACTTATAACAATTTGAAAAGGACAAACCATAAGTGTTTAATCTATTAGTTCTTTTTTTTTTTGGTCTTTGATTTGCGGTTAACTGAAGTCAGCTAATAGTATTAGATCTCTTCCAATACAAATTTTTCTCCATTCACATATGTGAATTAATTGAGATCATCCTTTAGAAAAATAAATTGACAAATTACTTGATTCGACTCACGCACGTTGATAATGCCACTACTAGAAAAAGTGCTATTTACGAAGGAAAAAACCGTTGTAAAAAATTATGAAAACCGCTGTTATATGTCTTTGACGACGGTATTTAAAACCGTCGTCAACCGTCGTAGAAGGCCTGGTCGTAAAAGGCCTTTTACGACCAATCCGTTGTAGAACATTTTGCATATGTTTACAACGGTTTTTTATAACCGTTGTTATAGAACGTACTTCTTACAACAAGTTTTTGTTCCGTTGTAGAAATCCTAAATTAGCAACGACTGTTTATACCGTCATATTTGGCATGAAACCGTCATAATTGCAAATTTCTAACAAGAATAATTTGACGTGACTCACAAAAATCTATTATTTACAACTTTTTCCGTTGTAGTTGACTTGATTATCAATTCTGTTGTAATTTTTTTTTAATAAATGGTCGTATAATGTAATTTTGAAAATATACTTATAAGACTCGTAACTTAATGAAATTCATATAACAATGAAAAGCCTGCAGAAGAAATGAAACATATACTAATATTCATATAAAATGAAGGCCTCCAAGATGTTTAGGAATGTACACCTCCAACAAAATAGCCTCAACTCAATACATATGGAAGAGACAGACTAAAAGACAAGCCCATTCACCAAAAACAATAGGCCTAAGTAATTAATTACCAATTAAAATTAGCAAAGATCGGCCTATTTACAAAAACGATAGGCCTATTTACCCAAAAAAAGGCCTAGCCATTCTATACAAATCAACGGCCACAACAAAAACAACTAATCTTTGTGTGCCTGATAATATCCACACATCATCTACACCTGAAACCTGCAAAGGTAGAAACATTTCAAATCTTTCAAAGTGTGCATATTTCCCTAATTAATGTAAATAGAGAACCATAAGCATGTACAAAGACAATAAGCAAGCTAAAATATGTTGTATTAAATTTAGATTCAAATATGTCAGTGCATGACATTGCAACCAAGTAACACACCAGCAGTGCGACAAGTCATATTGCCCACATCAATACAGAATCAAAGCAAACAGATGCTGGAGACTTTCATCAAATAGGGGCAAGAAACTATTATCCAAAATGTTCCAATGAGCAGCAACAAAGTAACACATCACATCACAACAAAAGACAATAGCCAACTCAGTCATATTGCCAACTCAGTCATATTGCCCAAACTACTTTGCCAACAAAGCTAAACTTTAATCCCTCAGTGTAATGCCCCCAACCCTAGAGCCAGGGGTGTTATCATTTTTCTTTAAATCCTGGAACGAAACGGACAGAGTTTTCCCTATAAACTGACCATTTCCCAGGCTTAAAGCCTTACAATAAATTTCCTGCACTGAAAGATAGCAATAAGAACTAACTAACTCAACGGTTACCCGCTAGAGTTCACAGCTCTACGGGCCACCCACCCGGAGCATCACAACCAACACAATTCAATGCAGTAACAACTTACAACAGTTGCTTGTAAATCCTTCCCTCTGAAAAACTCACCTATCGCGCAATATATTCTAACCACTATGCAAGAGAAATATCATTTGCACCAATAGCGTAAGCTTGAGAATAGCTAAGCTCAGTAAACTGACCATGCAGAATTCATATGAACTCAATGAAAATTAAGGGGTTCAACCCCTTAACCCCAGGTAGAAAGGGTTTGAGGAGAGAAGTAAATAAAGAAAAAGGTAGAAGAGATGTGAGATGATTATAAATTAAAAACATAATGAAAAGTGTTAGAAAATACTTACCTAGTTCATCAAAAACACAAAAACATGTCTGTGAGCATGAATTTCCATCAATGAGCTGAAGAAGGCGGCAAGATGTTGGATATTTTTTGTAAAACAATCTCCTTAAGCACCTTGATTTGGATCTTCATTTGGATCTTTTGCATGAAATGAAGAAGCCTGTTGATAAGCTTCATTTGGATCTTTTGCATCTGCTTGTTGCTCATCTTCCTCGATAGACATCTGATATGAATCATGAGGCTGTACTTTTACCACCACTTGCCAGCCCTTTTGACTGACATCAGTCACATAGAAAACTTGCGATGCTTGAGCTGCCAAGACAAATGGTTCACTGGTTTTCAAAAGACGATGACAATTTACGCTAACAAAACGAAATTTATCAACTTTCACTCCTTTTTTTGGGTCTATGTCCCACCACTTACATCGGAAGAATACAACCTCATTACCTCCAGTGTACTCCAAAGTAAAGACCTGTGTTAAAACTCCATAGTAGTTTGTATCAACTTCTCCATCTCCACTATTACCCACCACAAGAACTCCACTGTTTTGGGTCTTTGCACCATTCTCTCTATCTAATGTATGAAATTTAAATCCATTAGTGATGTAACCACTATAGCACTTTACATAAGGTGTAGGCCCTCGAGCTAATGATAAAAGCTCTTCTCCAAATGGACAAGTCCCTTCTTGATACACCTCTTCTGCCTGCAAAACCCAAAAAAAAAATAATAAGATTGACATAAATTTAAGGAAACTCACAGAAGATATTTTAGAAAATATAGCTTACTTTGGTCTTAAACCATCTGACGAAATGATTATTCTTTTCATCATCAGTCACTTCCTGCAAAGGCCCAAGCATTTGAGAATGCTCTCTACAACATATAAGTAATTAGTTTTTATTTTTAATAACCAATAAAGAATAACTAAAATTATTGGAAATAAATGACTCACTGTTGAAAAGGTGAAACTTCAGGGCAATTCATCAGGGCATACAAATGGGCTTGGTCTTTTTCGCGCACATCTAAATCACATAATTTGGTTGCTCCTAATGGGCGACCCGAGTGTGCAAAGATACTCAGAAGTTTGTTATGTTTCACCCCACCATCATAATTACGTCCAGGGCGATTAAATCTTGTTTGAATCCCATGTAAATATCTTGAGCAAAGTGTCATACACTCATCTGCAATATAGCCTTCAGCCATTGAACCCACAGGACAAGCCCTATTACGAACACGACTCTTGTGTGTATAAAGACCTTGTTCCCCAGAATACATCCAACGAAATTGCACTGGACCACCTATTATAGCCTCTTCCGCTAAGTGGATGGGCAAATGTAACATAATATCAAAGCATGAAAGAGGGAACCACCTTTCGAACTTGGACAAAGTTAAAGGCATTTGAGCCCTTATGGCTTCCAAATCTTCTATTTTCAATTCTTTGGCACATAAAACATTAAAAAACATGGACATCTCAATAATAGCCTCGCTTACTTCCTTGATAGGCACGCCTGCCCGTATAACAAGAGGAAGCAATCTTTGGAAAAGAATGTGGTGATCATGGCTCTTCAAGCCAGAGATCTTACACTCTTTCACATTTACACACCTGGAGATATTTGAGGAGAAGCCATCAGGCACCTTAACATCCTTAAGAAATTTGCAAAGCACCTGCTTTTGCTTTTGAGATAATGCATAAGGAGCTGGAGGCAACTCAAGCTTGCTGCCCTTTTCATGAGGATGTAAATCTAGCCTAATATTGAAGGCCTGTAAATCTAAACGAGCCATGATAGTGTCTTTGGTTTTCCCTTTCATGTTCATAACAGTTCCAAGAATGATGTCAGACACATTTCTTTCAATGTGCATAACATCCAAATTATGTCGTAATAAATTGGTGCTCCAATATGGTAACTCAAAAAAAATGCTTTTCTTATTTCAATTATCCCCTCTTTTTTCATGATCAATTTTTACCTTCGCTTTGGGAGCTTTACTTAAAACAATTCCCTCTAGATCTTGCACTTGATCTAGAACTTCACTTCCGGATAGTGGGATAGGAGGGTCATCCATCTCAACATTGCCAAACCAATCTGCCTTCTTATGCCAACTGTGGTTCTTAGGTAAGAAGCGTTTATGGCGCATGTAGACTTGCTTTGCACAATGATGTAATCTAAGAGAGTGGGTGTGCTTATGACAAATAGGACACGCAAGTTTTCCTTTTGTACTCCATCCAGATAAAATTCCATACGCTGGAAAATCATTTATAGTCCACAACAAGGCTGCATGCAACCTAAAGTTTTGTCTTTGTAAAGCATCATATGTCTCTACCCCTATGAACCACAACTCCTTCAATTCCTCTATCAAAGGTTGCAAGTACACATCTATTGCATCACCAGGACCATCAGGGCCAGGAATTATTAGAGACAAGATGAAATTAGATTGTTTCATACAATTCCAAGAAGCCACATTATATGGAATAAGTATAACAGGCCAAATACTATAAGGAGTTGATGCATTAGAAAATGGTTGAAATCCATCACTCATCAATCCAAGTCTAACATTACGTGGCTCACGGGCAAAATGCGTATGAAGCTCATCAAAATGCTTCCAGGCTTTGGAATCAGCTGGGTGTCGCATGATTCCATCTTTAATGCGCTCTTTATGATGCCACACCATCTCAGATGCAGTCTTAGAGGACATAAAGAGGCGTTGGACTCTCGGCTTGAGTGGGAAGTGCCGCAATATTTTTACTGGTATTTTCTTCCCATTTGCTCTCCTTTTCTCTTCCCCACTATGTTTATCATCCCTCCACCTCAATGCATGACATAACTTACAAGCATCAAGATTTGCATCTTCTTTCCAGAATAGCATGCAATTATTCCTACATGCATCGATCTTATTATAAGAAAGTCCAAGATCTTTAATAATCTTCTTAGCCCCATAGTACGACTCAGCAAGTGTAGACCCCGATGGTAACAGGTCGTTTTTCAAAAACTCCAACAACATAGTGAAAGATTCATTACTCCACCGACCAAGAGACTTCATATGAAGTAATTTCACCATTGCAGATAACTTAGAAGAGCTACAACCAGGGTATGCAGGTTGCTCAAAGTCTTTCAATAGCCTGTAAAACCTTTTTGCATCTTCATTTGGTTCCTCTACAAAATCTGCATTGCTTGAGGAACCTTGTTCACTTACACCATGGTAAAGAGGAAATAGGTCTCTTATCATCTCATCTATCTCATCATCACTTTGATTCCCACTTTCTGATCCGTCCTCACTAACAAACTCACCCTCCATCTCATCATTTTCAGATTGACGTTCATTGGGCCTTTCACCATGATGGTACCAAAAAGTATATCCCTCAAGTATACCATATACAGTAAGATGCATCTCAACTATTTGTCTAGCATGCTCACTTGAGTTACAGCACTTCACACAAGGACATTTTATAACTGTTGTCCCCTCTCCCAACCGGCTAAATGCAAATGAAATGAAACTTTTAACCCCTTCGCTATATTCATCACTAATACGATCATGGATAGAGAGAGTCATCCATCTTTTACTAGGAGCCATTTCCTGAAAATGAAATGATCAACGGAACCCTAGCAAGTTTAAATAGAAAATATAATAAACATGAAGATTAATGAAGAAAAGCATAAATTCCACCATATAGCCTTTATGTATGACACAGTAAAATAACATGGTCCCAAGCATATAAGTTGGCAACAAAATTGAGAAATTCAACCCAAACAATCATAAGCAACATACAAAAATCAAAGCATGCACACATAAAAAATCTTACAAAAGTAAAGATCCAATTTTTGAATTTAATTTCATCTTACCATTTCCACCATTAATAGTTGATAACTGTGCCTTCTTCTTTTGATTTTGAACTTGAGATGTATCAACAAATCTATGGGTAATGTGAGGTAAGGTAAGACTTTTCACGTGCTCATCAATTGCGTACACATGAACACTTTTACACTTTCCCAGTTTGGCTACCATATCTATCACCTCTTTGTCACCAATAATCCTTCTCAACTCTCCACTCCTTTTAGAGTTATTCCACCATAGTTCGATGACATTACTCTTATAACCGCAATCATCCTTCAATATAGCAAACAACTTAGGCAAGGACAATCTATCACATTCACATTCAACCGAGGTACAACCAATCTCCCTTATATAATAAATTTTGTTATCACTTTCTTCAAATTTTCCCCCATAGTGGAAGTGAATCATAATTTTTAAATCTAAAGCCATCTGCATTTAGAAACAAAAAATAGACGTGATTAGTTTGATATTACATCATGCCCTAATCTAATCATCAACAACTGATGAACTATTATATATATTGATTAATGTGACATTGCATTCTTTGTCAGTGCGATCAATATGAACTAAATTATATATTTTCAAACATTTTTAGAGTCAAATACACAACAAACAAAGTACTAAGATATAAGAAGAAATAAATACGAACATATGGATCAATCTATCACATGAAGCATAAATACAAAACCTACTGCCACAACAAAAAAAAGAAGGACAGAAAATATAGAGATGGAATAAACCCATCAGAACAAGAAGCTTAATGTTCACCATAGTAACTAACCAATCGATTCCATTATCCCTGCCCCAGAAATATGCTAAGTTGAAGTGACCAAAGATAAAATTTAAAAAATAATCTCATAGAAAAAAAAAGACAGAAATGATGTCTCCTAAGGAAGTGGTACATTTAATTATCAACACATGATTATTACAAATAATGATGCTCCTTACTTGCTATTATCATTAGGACAAAATACTCAAGTTTACTAACTCAATTACATATAGAATGATATGATCCAAAACAAACCAGCTAGATTTTCCAAACTATCCTTACAACAATTATATATTGTCTTTCATTAGACTAGTGCACAAAAGGCTCAGAAGAGACCTAAATTCTTGTACACTATTAATAATGGTCTCAAAGTGCAATGTGACATGTGAGGTATGAATAAGAGGATACATTCACCATATGAAAAATATTTTGACATTTTTGTGAAAGTACCACTACAACAAGTATGCTTTTTTGTAGCAACTTATTTGTGGCAAAAATCAAATTGCCACTAAATCGTAAAAAAATTGAAATAATTGTAGCAATGTTAATATTGCCACGGAAGCACATATTTACTGTAGGAAATACATAAAATTGCTAAAATGTGCCTACAGAGACTGTCGTTTGGAATTTCAACCTCCTCTAATTTCATAACCTGCCCACACTCCTTCACCATTTTTGTTCCTTCGCTTTCTTGTCCTTGCGTTCTAAAGAGACCTGGTTGCTTCTCTTCTCTCTATTCGCCAGTTAGTTTTGCTTCTAATCTGGGTTAAATTGTTAATTTCCAGGCTACTATGCTTAACTAGGAGGTGAGTTGATTGAAGGGACTCCGTGTGAGTGGGTGATTGAACACTAATGATTTATTTTGGTTCATGTCTCAGTTTGACATTTCTTTGATTATTAGTCTGTGAGTTTAAATTTTAGCAAATACTCTAGAAATAACAAACTAATGGGGGATTCTTCTTTTACTCAAGATATCAGGATACAAAGGTACGCCACCTTTACTCCATGTCCACCCCTTATGTACATACTTATCTAATGGGCAAGGGCTGTTACCTGAATGTCATATTGTAGGCTCAGGTATGCCTCCTGGCTTATATTCTCTAAAAGCATAAGGCCTTACACTTAGGTGTAGTCTTTGTTTTATGTTCAACAGGATTAAACAAAGTTCTTTTATGGGGGATAGCAAATCTGTATTGACAGCCTTTGCGTACTGTGTGCTAAGAAAAATTATTGCTCAATCGATGTGATGTGTGACCTTATCTTGATGCGGGAAATGTGATTGGTGAGTGATAAAATTCTGTAGTTAAATTGTATAGACAAGAATTTGTAGTTATATCTTTCTAGCGCCTATAATGTGAACAAGATGAAATTGAACATTATTTTACAAAATGCATCATCACAATATGGATGAAAGCATTAACATTAGTATTAAGAATACTCTAATGTACATCTTCTAAAGTTATAGGGTGTGAAAGCAAAATTTTTTTATCTATGAATATATAGAAGCTTGTGAATGACATGCTCTAGGGACTTAATAGCTTTACCTCAGTAGTATACAAACTGAGCATAGACCTAACTGCAATTTCCTATTGGAAAGAGGAAGTCCCGTTATTCCCTGAGTGAACTACCTCCTTTCTTATTAAGCCCCTGTAAGCGATAATTTACGTTTCTTAAGTTTTTTCATTTTTTGTACCCTGTATACAGAAGACACCAACAATACGGTCATGCTCCAGCATCAACATGATGCAAAACTAAGAGGTGTTATAAAAGGGAACTTTCCCAAAAAGATGCGCAACATTATATTAACATCCATACAAGTACGAGTAACCCTCTTAGAACTTAAATAACCTAAGGATGGTTTCTATCTTTCTTGTTAACTCTTTGATGGTCTCCCTTACTGTAACGGCCCGAACCTAATATTTTTTCTAATTACATTGACGTATCTAATCACAAATTAATCAATTTAGGCCTCGCTTTTCAATTCATTAAAATCTTTAACTGTAGCCGAAAATACAATCCCATGGTATAACATATTCCAGGGTACAATATATATATATATATATATATATATATATATATATATATATATTTGTAATATGGGGGAAAAGGATGGAGAAAAAAAAAAATAATAATAATTTAAGGGGGCCGAAGCCCCTTCTGGTTTCGAAAAAAAGGAGAAGCAGCGCGAAGGGGAGGGGGGGTTCGACCTCCCTGTCGGACACACACACACATACGCCGGGAGAGAGGGAAGGAGGCGTCGGTGGGGGTCGCCGGCGACCGGCGACGCGCGCGACCGGCCATCCCCATGCCGGTCGACGCCCCAAATCGGGCCAGAGAAGGAAAAACGGCGAGCAGGGAGGGGGTTCTCAAAACCCCAGCCCCGACACCCCACACCAGAAAGAGAGAGGGGGAGCTCGGTGGTGTGCCACCACGCCGGCGAACGGCCGGCCGTCACCTGGCGTGCACGGGAACCACACCCAGTTCAGCAAGGGCGAGCAGAAACGATAGAGGAGAAAGCGGTAGCAGGGCAGGGGAACCGAACCCACATCGAATGCACCCGAATCAAACCCTAAAACGGGTCCTTTAGGTTGGATTCGAGGTGGGTTTCCTCATCCTCCTATTTATGGTTAAATTGTTAATTTCGATAAAGCTTATTGATTATTGATTATAGTTCGTTCAGGTTGAATTCAATAGTTATTAATTATAGTTCGTTCAGGTTGAATTCAATAGTTATTGATTATAGTTCGTTCCAGGTTGAATTCAATAGTTATTGACTATAGTTCGTCCAGCTTGAATTCAATAGTTATTGATTATAATTTGTTCAGGTTGAACTTGAATCCATTACCAGTGATATGAGGAAATTTTAGCGTAAATTGAATAATACCCCATATACATATATGTTAGTTGGACTGAACTAAAGTTTATCGTTCGACAATTAAATAAGGGCCATTTGAGGCGTTCATTATTGTTTCGAAGTTACATTTCAAACCTAATTAAGCCATTTAAGTATAATACGATTCGAAATGTTCGGTTATTACTTCGAAGTTATTAAACAAACGGGAATCACTAAGCTTACATATATTGATTTTAGGCATTTATAGTTTATCTCGAAACTATTTATCGATTATGAATTAGTAAACTGTAGGCATGTGGAACTTAACATATTCGCACCTAAACATATATACGTTGATTCTAAGCATTTATAATCCACTTCGAAGCTAGTCTTCAGGCATGATTTAACTGAATAGGTCCGTCGAAGCTAGTCTTCACGCATGATTTAACTGAATAGGTCCGAATGCAAGCTAAACATGCCTAATTTATTGATTTTATGTCGTTTGACGATTGTACAGTTATTGATTATATGACATTTATTAATGCTTATTGATTATATGACATTTATACATAAGTCCATCTATGCTTATTAATGCTTATTGATTATATAAGGGCTTCGGTTTATAAAGTTCATTGAATATATATAATGTACATCGCTATTAAGTATATAACGTTCATTGATTTTGCAAATTCGATATAATGTATGAACATTATTGATTATAGAACGGTCATTAATTACGCATTTTATCAATTAATATAATGTTCATCGTTCTGGATTATATAGCGTTTATTCATGGCATTTTATTACTCATTGACTATATAACATTTATTAATTTCATTTTATGGATTATTGCAAGTAATTTATCATTGATTATGCATATTTATCGGATTATATATAGTGTTCGTCGATTATATAAGCTCATCGATTATATAGTGTTATATATTGCTGTATATACCGTTCATTGAATATGTCTGCTCACTTACAGTTCATTGATCATATGACGCTTGCCGATTATGCAAGATTATATATATGCACGATTATATTAGCAATTACCAATAGATCTTGATCCATAAGGTGAAGTCATGGATTATATGATAGACATTTTAGGTAGAAAATAGTTTCACCTTAAATTGGAGCAGAAGTGAGGTCATCTCAGTACGTACATTGCCTATGTTCTTCAAAATCTCTATGTTCTTCACAACCTCACAGTATTCTCAGCAATGAAAAATCAAAACAAGATTCATTTAATGAACCAAGTTCTCAATGTTTTGTCACATAAACAAGTGGCCCCGCCAGTTATCATCAAGGCTTATGCCGACCAATACACCCGCGCGCGGCGTCAGGGCCATGCCCATTAATTATCAAGGCTTATGCCGACCAATACACCCGCGCGCGGCATCAACTCAGGCTTCTCGATCGGCCTGGGGGGTGCGAGCACCTAAAGTACGATCGTTTCAAGATGTACATCGACCAAGGGGTTCACTTTCAGATAAGAATCGACAAATCAATTTTATTTATACATTCTATCTCTCGTGTTTGCAAAACAAAATATTTTGAAATGCGGGCGCCCAAGCATTCAGTTTCCAAGTCTGTTTTACGACATAGGGATGTACGTCTGAGTTACGGCTCATACTTCGAAACATGTTAGGTAGAAAAATAGTTTCATGTTTAGTCGATAGATATCAGTTATCGATCGACATTTTTAAGTCTATTGCCTCTATCGTATCGTATCCATTATTAGTGTATCGACTGCATAGTTTATCGTATCGTATCCATGAGTTGTGAAGGGCATTGAGTTTATTTATATCGTATACTCTGTTAGTCAATATGCAGTCGAGCCACGAGAAACATGGTCAATTGAACAAACGAGCATGGAAAGTTCAGAGGTCAATGTATGCATTTTATTGCTCTTATTCAGCAGAGGATGTTTCTACATTTCTTACTTTTCAGCCATCAATTACTGACTTTCTGTAACTATAATGTCATTTCTATGGCCTTGTGCTTGTAATGAAAGATAGGTGAACTATTCAAAAACGAAAAGAATGAACGACGATCGTAAGTTACATTTGTATCTGTTAGGGGAGGGGGTTACCTACTGTGCGATTATCGCTCATTCCATCTATCACTGTGCCTCCAGGTTGCTGATGTAAGCCGAAAGGGAATCCTTGCTGCCTAGATGTAAAGTAAAGTGACGTGCTTGTACGTGAGTTGCAAGGTGTATTATGATGTAATGTTTGTAAATTAAGTTCTTGTATGCTTGGTTTGCATATCATTTAGAGTCGCTCTGTATGGCCGTATAGGCCTCCATCTAAGTTGTCAGGTCTGTATATGTCGCCGTTTATTGGGTTATCATTAAACTGCATTGGTTATATTGCTCCGGGCGGGTGGCCCGTAGAGCTGTGAACTCCGGCGGGTGGCCGTTGAGTTAGTTTTTATTGTTTTTCAGTGCAGGGGATTTATTGTAAGGCTGTAAGCCTGGGAAAATGGTCAAGTTTTAAGGGAAACTCTGTCCGTTTTGCCCCAGGATTTAAGAACAAAATAGTAAAACTCCTGACTTTAGGGTTGAGTGCCTTATATTTGAGCCCCCATAAAATTCACTGAATCAAGCAGCCGTGTTCTATCATGGAACGGCGGTAATGCCTCCAATCAAAATTAGAAGTCTTCCGTTGCTAAACTATACTAATAAGTGGTTATGTTAGAATAATCAGATATTAGCAATTGGGGGCATTACACTTACTGTCTTTATTGGGTTCTACTAGTTTGCATTTTTATAATGGTTCCTTACAGTATGGCCTAGGGAACTTGTGTATGATCCACATTTTTACTATCACATTTTCCTCACTTAGTTTAAATTGAAATGCTCATTTTGTTTTGGGCATTATCCCTCAATTCTCATGTAATTTCCAACTTTGCTTGCTTGCATGCATCTAGTCTCATATATAATATGTGTCTAGAAGTGGGCAAATTAACTTGCATAGTGATTGAAAATTATGGACTTTCCCTTTCTAGGGTTCTCGAATTGGCAATTTCACTACCAAAATTTGTGATAGCTTTTTTGGCTCCTTTAATTTCTTATATTTATACCAAATTAAACCACATAGCTAGTATCCATGTCGAGTATGTCCATGCTTGGTATTGCGTCCCTTGAATCTTGTTCTAGCTTATGTTTTTATTCTTTTGAGTGAGCATTCGTTAATTCTTTTTTTCCTAATTCATTGTTTGTTATATTGATTTTTTATCTGTATTTATCCCCATGCTTGTAGGCTGCTGTTTATGCCATGGATGTTGATCCAATGGATGTTGTTGGCAGGCTCTTGTAATTACTATAGAGGTTGTGTGCACAGCAACCAACACATATCAATCATCATTCGCCTGTAACTACTGCAAAGGTTGTGTGCATAACAGCCACCACACATTTAGTCATCAATCACAACCACAGACACCGACGACTACTCTGTTTCTTGTTTTGAAGTTTATTAGAACAAAGTGCAACGTAATTATTCTT
>JACYFF010019584.1:11377660-11393774 GCA_017589665.1 Selenicereus undatus
TATATATATATATATATATATATATATATATATATGCATAAAAAAAAGTAATAACAATTCCACAAGAAAAATGTTACCCAAGTCCAAATTTTGTCCCAATAGATTCGGGTAGGGTATCATAGTGAATCAACTTGGGCGAGGGAAAGGGGACACTTGGGGCATGCATGCCACTTAGCGTACAATAGTAACACTTATATAACGTAACTGATGTCACCCCGTTTGAACTCAAGTGATGCTATTGAGAAGCACCAATTTAATCAATATATATTCTCTCGGCCGATGATCTTTCCTTCTCTTTTTAATGCACCTTGCAATAATAAAATCAATTAAGTAATTATTATGGCTAAGAAGAGAATGTTTCATAAGTATAGCAATATAAAGATAATCACCTAGAAAGAGGGCAGAACAAGAGCAAGGCAATAAGGAAACGCTTTCATGTCGCCATAGCCAGCTTAATTTGACTCCAGATTTAATTGGTTGGATGGTCTTTCCTCCTGTCTCTCTAATGCTTGGGTTCGTGGTATGTATATAGAGATAACATAGGGAGAGAAAACGCGGGGAGAGTGACAGTCAGATATGGACTACATGGGCTTGCATGGCTAGGGCATGTGTGGTGCAACTGAGAGCTACGTATATAACGAGTTGGAATTATCTTATCTACCAATTACAATTAATAATTTGATTAACTTAAGACCAAGAATCAAAGGGGAACCTTGGAGCAACGGTAAAGTTGTCTTTGTGTGACCAAAAGGTCACGGGTTCGAGCCATGGAATAAGTCACTGACAAAGTCAGGTTATGTTGCCTACAATTCACCCCGTGGGTTGCGGCCCTTCCCCGGACCTTACTAACGGGTATCGTCCTCAGGGATGGATTGCGAAATTAAATTACTAATACATCGAATTGACTAATAAAGAAACAAATGACCATAACAATATAATAATAATAAAACTATAACAACAAAAAAAAAATTCTTTAAACTATGAGTAAGATGGACAAGGTTTGTATGCTAAAAGACAAGGTAACAGAGCAAATGAATGGCATCCGATACTCAAATTAGATCGAAACTTTGAATGATTTCATCAACCCAACACCAAAATCAAAAAAAATTGAATTTCTCAACTCATAAAACCAAATATTCCCACAAAGGCCTTGAGTCCTCGAATTGAATTTGAAAACCAACTAAGAATGAGGAAACGAAACTAAATAACTAAAATCAACTACTGGCATCTACCCCCTGCTCCCTACTCATACGTCAATTTTTGTAGCCTCCATTCGAGCTACCCCGGTCCCTCCATCTCTTGTAACTGCCATATTGATGATGGTGATAGTGAAGGAATAAATGGTGAAGAGAGCGAAAGCAAGTAATGGTCGAAAATGGGGATTGGAACGCCACCATGCTCTGCTCATTTCCTCTTCTCGATTTTGCTGGGCTAAGGAACGAAGAAGAAGAAGGAGGAGAACGGCCCTGTGTGTTTACTGTGACTTTTGGGCTTGCTGGGCTAGAAACCGAAATGGAAGAAGACAAGTAGGCATAGGAAGAGCCGCGTGAATAAAGTGGAGAAGATGGAAGGGCATGGTGCTCTGCTGTGCTTCCTCCATTTCAGTTCGACTGGCTGGGTACAAAAGGAAGAAGAAGAGAATGGGGAGGTGGGACAGGTCACGTGAGTGGCACGCCTCACTTAAGTGAGGAAGCTGCTGGGCCTGGGTCGTGGGAGAAAGAAAGAGAGAAGGGAGAGATGGGCTGGGATATGGGCCTCGGGTTCTGCTGGGTTCATCCAGCTTTATTTTTTTCTTCTTTCTTGTATGCTTCAATCTGATCCAACTCTAATACCTGTTTGAGTAAATTTATTTATTTTCTTTAAGTTATTGCCAACTCCTACAAAAAATAAACAAAAATATTATTAAAAATCTAATTTAACAATTTATTTAGAGCAAATATTAGACGATAAAAGGGTATAAAATATCATAATTTCAGGTTGAACAGTGTGTGTACATATTTCTTGTTTGCGCGTGTATTAAAATATAGCATCATGTACTTAATATTTTACACATGGCAAGCTTTCAGGCTTGCATATTAATTTCCAATCTAAATTTATTTCTATTAAAAAATAATAAAAGATTTCTAATTTTTAATATTATTAATTTTGTTTTTCCAACCTTTTTTTTTTAAAAAAATATACACATTAGAGCACTAGCAGTTGGGGAAACACGTTCCACACCTGCGGCCCCATCGCCACATGTCTGTTGCTCATTATTTGTGCTTGAAAATGCCTCGCGGGTCATGAAATGCATGTTGAATGAGTTTAATATTTTTTGCGCTCAACCGTTATTCCTTTATAGTGTCCTGAAGTGCTTACATGCTGCCTTAATTTGCTTAAGAATTTTTTGTTTGATAGGATTATCAAAGTTAATAGAATATTGATTGAGGAAGTACACAAGCAAGCATCTCTTGCCTGCATGCGAAGCTAATCTAGACCTAAAAAAATAGATCCGAAATTCATGCCGAATGATCTAAATCTATACATGACTTAACAACTGAAGCAGTTAACTCGAAGCAGACATGAAATCAAGATTAATAAGAGTGGACCTGAAATCAAAGTTGACCAGAACCGAACTGACTTGACCTGAATATTTTTTACCTAATTTTTTTTTTCTCTGCGAGGGAAATTTATTGGAGCAAAAATCGAGTGAAATGAACCGAAAATGATTGGATCCAAAATTTGACCCTTCCATATTCCCCTTTATTGAAAGTGTGACAACTTCTATTTTTCTTTTTCATTTCTATTTCTTATTATAATTTTATTAATTTAATTTGTGTTGTTTGCTTACTTACTAATTCTTTCTTTTGTAGAGAAGGAAAGATGAGGCAACCAAACAAAGAGACAAAAAATAGACGAATCATGTCAGGGACTCAATATGCCTCAACCTCAAGGTTCCATCTTACTCTTTTATTTCATGTATATTTCATAGAAAATACACACAGGATTTGAAAGTTTACTTGGTTGCATGTGTTTGCAAAAATGTGCATTCAATATGAGAATGCATGAGGTGAGGGAAAAAAAAAAGCGAGTAATTTGGAAGAATCATCTTTATGGTGGAATCATCAAGAAATGTCAAACATGCGATGCCCGGTAGGGATGTGCAAAAAAACTCGAAACCGAAAATTAAACCAAAAAACCGAAATAATCAAACCGAAAAATCGGTTAACTGAACAAATTTTTCAAGAAAATTGGTTCAGTTAACCAAACCAAAAAAAAATTTCGGTTTTCGATTCGATTACGGTTCGGATAATTTGAAAATTCCGTAAACCGGCGGTTAACCGAACCGAAAATAATTTTTTTTTTAAGTTACACATAAAAAATAAAAAAATAGTTAAGAAAGTGTACTTTTTTAGTATTTATAAATAGTAACCAAGGTTTAATTTTTATAAAAAGAATTTAAACATAAAAAATGAAAAATTTAGGTAAGAAAGTATACGGTTTTTGTTATTTGTGAACGGTTAACCGGTAATCGAACCGAAAAATCAGTTAATTGAATTTTTCGGTTCGGTTACGGTTTCGGTTTTGGACGAACCAAAATTTTCGGTTAATCGAAAAACGGTTACGGTTTGAAAATTTTTTAAACCGAAAAGCCGGTTAACCGAAACTCCGGTTTCAGTTAACCGGCTTTGCACACCCCTAAATTGCCCGGAACTATGGCCAGAACACTAGGTATACTTATCTCAGGGTTGTTTTTGTTGAATTTTTTTAATTTTTTTTAGCAAAACAGTAATATTCCATTGAAGCTTAGAAACATGTACAAAAATACCTTGCCATACCCAAGGAATAATCAGTTAATCACCTCATATTTACACACCTAAGAATTGCTTCTTTTTTTTCCTTTCATTTACCCTATACACAATCTACATATGAATATTCCTTTGTATCTCCTGCAACAGCACTTCTGGTTGAATTGAGTTTGTTTCAAACACTCTCTGATTTCTCTCCTTCCATATAGGATAAGCAGCATCAGAAATAGGTATTTCCTTCTAGTGGAGGGATTGTTGTTTTTGTTGATTAATATATTTAACTTTAATTATTAATTCTCAATAGATATTGGCTTAAGGCTGTCTCATTGCGTTAAGGATTAACAAAAAACATGCTAATAGAATTCTGAGAACGATGTCTCGATGATAATGAAAACTTTACTTGCAATATTATTTGGTATTTCAATTATGCTTGAGTTCTAAATCAAGATGCTATCCATATTTGGTGATTTAATTGATTAGGATACTTTGTTGTACCACACACAAAGTTTATATCTAATATTTTCGGACCACACATGGTGTACGCATCTGATCCCAAACACATCCAAATGAGGGCGAAAGAGTGTCAATTTGTTTTGCGCTTAAAGGAGAGAACTTGGACATAATTTTTGTATCTTTTGAGCTTATAAAAGATCAAAAAAAAAGAAGATAATGAAGAGTATAAATCAAGATGTAAAGGATATGAACTTAGCTCACCCAAATAAATCCACACATGAAGAGATAAGAACTAGACTTAAGGGGATCGATGGATACAGAAAATCACCACCACCAAACTCCTCAAAGGTTCATCCAAACTAAGCTCCCTAGATACAACAAAGCACCACTAAGGAGTTTTATTTGGACCTAAGAGAACACCACTCTAAGGAACCAACTTAGAGATACAGCACTTAGGAATTTATCACATGAGAATCCACCCTTGTAAAAGAGTTTTCACTCAAGCTTTTTCTTGAACTCATAATCTTATTTGTCAACCTAAGCATGAGAGGATTTATATAAGCCTTCTATTCTGCCCTCTCTCACTCAATACAACAGCCATGGTTCATGATAAACCTAACTAAAACAAGTAAAAACCAAAATCCAAAAACAACCCATATCCGGCTAGATGCAAGCAACAAATCACACCTCGTATCTTGCTAATCTAGATGACTTAAGTGCCGAATTAAGACTCCATAAGGACTAATCAGATGTCAAGTACCATACTTGAGTGCTCTTGCGAGGGGATGTCCCCTTGAGAAACCAAAATCAAGTCCAAATCAGCAAATTGCCCCACTTGCTCTTTAACCGGGTAAAGAGGATTTCTCCCCTTCTTTTGCTAGATAAAAGCTGAGCTTGTGTGTAATTTAGCTCTGAAATTTTATGGCCAATTGATAATATTTTTAGTGTATTTTCAATCCATAAAACTTGCAAAATCATTTGAGCACGTTTGGACCCAAAATGTGCTCCCTTCCCATACTTGGGCAGAACTGCACACTTGACTTTGTGGACTGATTTGACCAACCAAATGACCTCCAAATTGCATGAAACTTACTTTATTGGAAAGGTTACTTCTTGAACATAAGGATGAGCTGATCGAATCCACCCAAAAGACATCAAGGAAACAAGGTACACAAAACCGAATATGTGCAGGGATGTACTAACAGTTTTGACCTTCAGAGATTTTTTATGCCTTTGAGGGACCAAAATGATGTCCAATTTGAGTGATTCTTTATTTCTTGAAAAGAGTATATCTTGAAATTTGTCTTGGGGTCAAATTTCAGCAACCCACACTTTTCCTGCATCTTGGTGCAAGCCATTAAAATTGAGCCTGACGTGCTGCTAGCCTAACTTGCAGAACCATGAACTTCTAAAAGCTATAACTTTCTGCTTGCTTGATCAAAGTGGATGATTCAAAAGTCACGTTAAACTTTGGGATGTCCATTTTATCCTCCAATTTGAATCACATCAAAATCCTTTGCGAGGCGGGAGAACCAGCTGCTTGAGTTGAGGTGCTCTTTTCTGGTGCTGAAACTAGCAGCACGTGAACAATGGTCTTTTCCGCCAACCAACTCTTGACTTGTACCGAATTTAATTCCTAAGCTTTCATATGACTACTCATACACCTAAAATGAAGCATCCAAGCTAAGGAAATATTTACCACAAAACTGAGCAAATAAACTGGACGTTCTGCCTGCTCTGGCACTTTGGCTTCTATGCCTTATTTTGACAACTACGACTTGACTTGGCCTGAAATAAATTACATGACCTGAAAGTAGACTTTATTAGCTTTCTAAAAAGTTAAATTGAAGCATTCTAACTTCATGAAAATCTTGGAATACTTGTTGCACAAAACCGAACAAAAAATAGAACTAACTTGAGTTGTGTTTAAGCTTGGTTCTTTCCCTTTGAAATACATGGTACTCTTGTTCCCCATTTGGTAGAACCCTTTGTAAAATGCACTTTGAAGTTCAAATAAAACTTCATAAAGTGTCTTTTGTCATGAAATTCAAAGAGTGGGACCAAAGAAAAGCCTTGCCATGCATGAATTTGTATGGAGCTTACCCCCCACGAAGGTGAGTTGAAAGAATGAAAATGATACCTTTGAAAATATACATCAAATCCTCTTTCTTTGAAAAGAGTTGTCATCAATTCTTGTTGTGAATGAGGGCATTCTTCTTGACTCAAGAGTTCCTCAATTCCTTCAACAACCCCACATTGCTCCAAATCGGACACTTGGAGTTCTTCAATTTCAAGCTCATCAAATCTTGGAGGTATGTCACAATTCACCTCATGGTTTTCATGACATCCTTATTTAAAGATCAAGGGCTCCCCTAGTTCGCCTTCCTGATCAAGGATGAGAGATTGAAGTTTGAGACCCCATTGTTGGATGCCTAACTCACGGCTATCAAGTTCATACTTCAACTTGAGTAACTTCCTATGGGACGTGGAATTCCGGATCTTTGTGGGTTGGGTTTTGTGTTTTGGGACAAAGTTTGTGTTTGAAAGGTTAGGAGCAAGGCCAAGGAGAGGAGGGAAGCTCTTATACCAAATGATGTATGCATTTGATCCCAAACACATCCAAATAAGGGCGAAAGAGCGTCAATTTGTTTTGCGCTTAAAGGAGAGAACTTGGACATAATTTTTGTATATTTTGAGCTTATAAAAGATTTAAAAAAAAAAAAGAAGATAATGAAGAGTAGAAATCAAGATGTAAAGGATATGAACTTAACTCACCCAAATAAATCCACACATGGAGAGATGAGAACTAGACTTTAGGGGATCGATGGATATAGAAAATCACCACCACCAAACTCCTCAAGTGTTGATCCAAACTAATTTCCCTAGATACATCTAAAGCACCACTAAGGAGTTTTATTTGGATCTAAGAGAACACCACTCTAAGGAACCAACTTAGAGATACAACACTTAGGAATTTAACACATGAGAATCAAGCTTTGCAAGAGAGTTTTCACTCAAGCTTTTTCTTAAACTCATAATCTTATCTGTCAACCTAAGCATGAGCGGCTTTATATAAGCCTTCTATTCTGCCCTCTCTCACTCAATACAATAGCCATGGCTCATAATAAACCTAACTAAAACAAGTAAAAACCAAAATCCAAAAACAGCCATATCCGTCTAGATGCAAGCAACAAATGACACCTCGAATCTTGCTAATATAGATGACTTAGGTGCTGAATTAAGACTCCATAAAGACTACTCAGATGTCAAGTACCATACTTTAGTGCTCTTGCAAGTGGATGTCCCCTTGAGATACCAAAATCAAGTCCAAATCAGCAAATTGCCCCACTTGCTCTTTAACCGGGTAAAGAGGATTTCTCCCCTTCTTTTGCTGGATAAAAGCTGAGCTTGTGTGTAATTTACTTTGAATTTTTATGGCCAATTGAGAGTAGTTTTAGTTTATTTTCAAGCCATAAAATGTGAAAAATGAGTTAGCACGTTTGGACCCAAAATGAGCTCCCTTTCCAGACTTGGGCAGGACTGCACACTTGACTTTGTGGACTGATTTGACCGACCAAATGACCTCCAAATTGCATGAAGCTTGTTTTATTTGAAAGGTTACTTCTTGAAAATAAGGATGAGCTTATGGAATCCCTTCTAAACCCAAAATACATCAAGGAAACAAGGTACACAATACCGGGTGTCTGCGGGGATATACTGACAGTTTTGACCTTCAAAGATTGTTTATGCCTTCGAGGGACCAAATGATGTCCAATTTGCGTGACTCTTGATTCCTTGAAAACAGGACATATTGACATTTGTATTGGGGTCAAATTTCAACAACCAACACTTTTCCTTCATCCTGTTGCAAGCCATTAAAATTAAGCCTAACGTGCTACTGGGCTAACATGCAGAACCATGAACTTCTAAAAGCTGTAACTTTCTGCTTGCTTGATCAAAATGTGTGATTCAAAAGTCACATTAAACTTTGGGATGTATATTTTATCCTTCAATTTGAATAACATCAAAATACGTTGTGAGACAGAAGAACCAGCTGCTTGAGTTGAGGTGCTCTTTTCTGGTGCTGAAACTGGCAGCATGTGAACAATGGTATTTTTCTCTAACCAACTCTTGACTTGTACTGAATTTAATTACATGATCATAAAATAGACTTCCTAAACTTTCATATGACTACTCATACACCCAAATGAAGCATCCAAGGTAAAGGAATAATTGCCACAAAACTGAGCAAATAAACTAGATGTTCTGCCAGCACTGACACTTTGGCTTCTATGCGTTATTTTGACAACTATGACTTGGCTTGGCTTGAAATAAATTACATGACTCAAAAGCAGACTTTATTAGCTTTCTAAAAAGCTAAATTACAGCATTCTAAGTGCGTGAAAATCTTGGAATACATGTTGCACAAAACCGGACAGAAAGTAGAACTAGCTTGAGTTGTGTTTAAGCTTGGTTGTTTCCCTTTGAAATACATGGTACTCTTGTTCCTCATTTGGTAGAACCCTTTGGAAAAGGCACTTTGAAGTTCAAACAAAACTTCATAAAGTGTCTTTTGTCATGAAATTCAAAGAGTGGGGCCAAAGAAAAGCCTTGCCATGTATGAATTTGTATGAAGCTTACCTCCTATGAAGTTGAGTTGAAAGAATGAAAATGTTACCCTTGATAATATACATCAACACACAAAGTACTTGACTAGCTCTTTGCTCATATAGTATATGTTTTTTCATTCTTCCTACCGTATACTTTCAGCAACATTGATTACTTACGATTTTCTTGATTTATTGAAAAATGCCTATAGTGCTTGAATTTTTTGTCAATTCTATCTTTGCCCAAAATGCTTAATAGATGAACAAGCTATCATTTTCAATAACTACGAAAAGCAAAAGAATAGGGGCTAAAAAGTCTTTCGTCTTCTAACTTAGCAATGTCGTTCATCCCATTAGGACTATACAACAATAATTTTTTAAGTAGTGTTTAGTATTTTGGTTATGTTAAAACTCTATTTACACTTAATCACTTGTTCGGTAAACCAATAGTTCTTATAAGTGAATATTGTTTCACTAGCATTTGGTAAACGTTAATGACCTTGACGTTGTAGTAGGCACGCTAGAGTTTCAATTTTTATTTCCAAATTTCCCCTTACATTACTACAATATTAAACTCTTTATCCCTTATATAAACAAGTTCATTGAAACTTGTATGTTAAATATAAACAATGTCTACATTTCTGCATTTTGCTTTAAGTAATAGACTGATTATTTAAATTTAAATTTTATACGTCAAGTAAAAATTTAAATTTGTTTTTCAAATAAGCAATTGGAACTTTGTATTTCATACTAAGATTGTTGTATTGATATTTACTATTTAGACGCCTGTGTGAATTTACCGGCGCAAACTAGTAATAATAATAGAACAAGAAAGACGACCAACAGTGGGTTTTAGAGCAAAGCCAACGATTGGCTCACTCGAAGAGAGAGAGGCGCGCGAGGAGAGAGAAGCCTCGGAAATTTGCAGTGGGTGCCTCGTGATGCGCAACTCGCGGGGGACTCGGGCCAGGGAGCAAGCTCGTGAGGTTTTTTTTGTTTGTTAATACATTTTTTTATTACTTTTTCTTTTTTTATTTGAAAAATGAAGTTGTATATTATAGAGTGGGTCTATGGATATTATTTTATTTTGTGAAGCAAAGTTGTGAGTCTTCCACTGGAGAGAGTGAGGATTGTGAGGTAAAAAATTGGAGAAAATGCTGATGTGACAGCATAGGCTCCACTGGTGAGCAAAAAAATTGGCTCACCACTAGGTTTGCTCATGTCAACTTATTAGAGCATTACTAGCGTGTTACACGCGTGGGGCCCAGAGTTCCATTTTCCTTTTCCAGTCTATCTCATTTCCAGAACCGCACATGAGTAAGAACATTGTGTTGTTCCTTCCCATGAGGAACAAAATTTTGTCTTTTAGTGTGTTTTTGCCTTTTTATTTTTTTTTTACAAAAACATATTTGATTAAAAAATAGATTATATGTTATAAGTGAGTGATGATAATTATTTTATTAAATTGAATTTTCTTACATTGAAGAATTGAGAAAATATAAGTTTTAAAACTTTCAAACTTTTGCTAATATAGGTCAGAGTTGATTGGGAATGCTCTTGTTAGAGCACTGGAAGCAAGGGACACACGAGGCGTGGGTGGGGCCCGCATGTCACACGCGTGTCCAAGCGCCTCTGGCAGCAGCAGGCACGGGGCACAGAAACGCGTGGCAAATCGGTATGCCGGGGTGCCTCGCGTTCCCTTTTTTTGGCGTTTTGCGGTCCAAAACGCGGCGTTTCGGTGGTTCGTGTAACGCGGGACGCTGCGTTCTGGGGGAAGGAGAAAAAAAAAAAGAAAACGCTGAACAGTGCCTGGGGGTGGGGAAATGGGCCGAATTCGACCGTTGGGCGTGGGCAACCGAGCCCAACGGCTCTTTGGTTTTTTTTTTTTTTTGAAATTTTTTTCTATAAAATGGATGAAATTGGTTTGCAAAATTTGTGAAAATTTTATCTAACTTTCTCACATTCTCTCTCAAATAAGATGTTATACTTGTTTTAGTGATTTTGAGTTTGATTAAATTTGGAAGAAATTCAAGTTTGGGTAAGTAATAATATTTGTTATGTAATTCATTTTAATTTTGTATAAATAATTTTTGTTTCATATTGTAACTAATATATTTTGTTTTTTGGGTTTTTGTAGACATGTTTTGGAGGTCTCCATTAAGTGGAACACTAAAGTGAAGTAAAGGCAATTGTAAGTAATTCAAAGTTTTTGTTAATGTTGTGTTGAAATTGTTAGAAATTTTGTTTGTTGTATGTAAAAATATGTTAGAATAAAAATTTGTATTAGTTACAATTTAATTGCATGGTTAGAAATTTAATATTTTTTGTTAGAAATTAATTTTGTTGTTGTTGTTACAATATGAAATTTGTATTAGTTACAATTAAAAATTTGTATTAGTGACAATACGTTAGAAATTAATTTTGTTGTTGTTAGAAAATGAATGCGTGAATGTATTTGTTTTAATAAAGGTAGGGCAAGAATACGTAACATTAGTATTCGAATATTGACATTAAGTTGAAATTTTTGATAGTTACTATTTATTAATTGCTTGAATTTAGAAATTAAATTTGTTGTTGTTAGAAATTGAATGTGGGAATGTATTTTTTATAAGAAAGAAACAAAAAGTGGTTTGGTAAGCATGTTTGAAATAAGTGGACATGTTTAGAAATTAGAGTTGAAATGTTTAGAAAATAAAAATTTGGTATTTTTTTGTTACATTTTGAAGTGCTTGATTAGAAAGAGTTGCAATGTTAACAAGATAGAGTTTTTGTCGTTGTTAGATATTAAATGTGTGATTGTATTTTTCTAAATAAAGAAACAAAAATTGCTTGGGTAAGCATCTTTAATATTATTTGCTATTTTTAGGAATAAATAATGGTTGGGAAATTAGTGTATGAATTGTTTGTTTTTTTGTGAATAAATAATGGTAGGGTAATAATTGAAATATTTGTTACTTACAACTTAGTAAATGCTTGATTTGAGAAATTAATTTCGTTGTTGTTAACCTAATGTTAGAAGTTGAATGTGTGAATGTCAAAAATTAATATGGTTGTTATCATTGAAAATATGTTCCCAAATTATGAGTGTGATTAAAAATGAGTCAAAGTAAGCATGTATAAAAATTACAATTCAAATGTGAACAAATTAATATGGTTTGGTAGATGTGGGAATGTGTTAGAAAGTATGTGTGTGATTGGAAATGTATAAAAGTTAGCATGCTTACAAGTTGGAATTGAAATGTTTACATATTAGAATTTAAAATATTTTACTAAAATGCTTGATTATAATTTTTGAAATTAGGTGTGTGATTGGAAATATGTACAAGTAAGCACGTTTTGAAATTAGAATTTACAATTTACTAAATGCTTGATTATAATTTTTGGATATATTTGTTACTTACAATTTACTAAATGCTTGATTCAAATGTTAACTTCCTAATATGGTTTGTCAGTTTTGAAAATGTGTATGTAATTATGTGGCCGATTAGAAATGTAATAAAGTTAGCATGTTTAGATATTGGAATTGAAATGTTTCCAAATTGAATTGAAAATATTTTATGTTGTTTCGTAAAATATGTGAGAAATTAAATGTGTGAATGTATTTTTTTTTTATCTAAATTCGTAGGTGTTCACTATCAAATGGATCTCAATCACCCACAATCTTTCATGAATTTACTAACTAGGGATAATTCATAACGAGATGCCGCAAGCAACATGAATATTATCCCAAACCCTCCTAATTGGCAATACCATCTACAATACCCTCAACAATATCCACATATTCAATATCCTCAACTACCACCAAACTTTCCCGTCCAATGCCAGAATGTCTCCCCAATTTCAAATTTCAACTACGGTTCTTTGCCCCCTCCTTATCAGCTACCCCCACCAACTAATACGACCTCGTCAACACCCCGTCCTCCACCCAACCCCACCCAGAGTGAGAATGTCGGCGTGACTTCCAAGTGGACATTGGAAGAAGATCGCCGTTTGGTAAGATCGTTGATCAACGTGAGCACCAACCCCCTTGTTGGGGCTGACCATAAGAAGACGGGGTTCTGGACGAAGATTGCAAGTGCCTACAACCAGCATGCTCCCGATGGAGCTGCGAAGCGAGGAGCGAAAGTCTGCAACGCCCGTTGGAACCGAGCAGCTCACCAAGTGCACCTCAGCAATGCGTATGCTCGCCTATGGGGGTATTGGCAGATTGTGTGGATGAGTACTTGAAGATTGGAGGAAGCACGACTATGAAGTGTATGAAAAACTTTGCAGTCGGTGTACTCCATGTGTTTGAGGACGAGTATTTGAGAAAACCAACACAAGCTGATGTTGATCGACTATTGCAAGTTGCCGAGACACGTGATTTCCCCGGCATGTTAGGGAGTATAAATTGTATGCATTGGGAATTGAAGAACTGTCAATCGACTTGGAAAGGGATGTTCGCAAAAGGGCTTTACAGAGCCCCCACCTTGATTCTTGAAGTCGTTGCTTCATATGACCTTTGGATATGGCACGCCTTCTTTGGGTGCACGAGTAGCCTGAACGACTTAAATGTTCTTCACTGGTCAAATGTTTTCAAAGAGGTGTATGAGGGTCAGGCTCCGAAATGTGAGTACATCGTGAACGGTCGCCAATACAATATGGGGTATTTTCTGTCCGACGGTATTTATCCAAGATGGGCAACATTCGTGAAAACTATCTCCCTTCCCCAATGACCCAAGGCAAGATTGTTCGCCGAACGTCAAGAGTCTGTTAGGAAGGATGTGGAAAGAGCATTTAGGGTTCTAAAAGCCCGGTTTGCTATAATTCGCGGTCCAGCTCAAAATATGGACAAAGGTGAGTTGGGTATGATAATGAAGGCATATGTTATACTCCATAACATGATCGTCGAGGACGAACGAGATTTGTATGACCTTACTTTCGACTATGATGATATCGACAACAACACCCCGTAACCAAATGTCCAACAGGGCCATCATCCGTGATATGCTGCCTACCTTCGTAGAGTAGCAAAAATTCATGACCTCGCTGTACATGCACGTCTCCAATCAGACCTAATCGAGGAAATATGGAATCAACATAGGGCGCGATAAAACTCACAATCATAGATGTAAAGGGTTATTCGTCATTTACCTGTATTGTATTTTTTCCTATTGTATTGTATTTTTTTTTGTATTGTGTTGTATTGTACTGTATTTTATTTGTATTGTATTGTATAGTATTTTTTTTGTCATCTAAATTAGTGTTTTCAATATCGAACATTCGAGTTGTAATTTTCTTCAATGTTAATCCTCATATTTGCATTTGTATTAATTGCATTATACATTCTACTCCATATGCTTTCAATCGTTCAGCCGATAAAACTTAACTCATCAATTTTTATATACTACAAAATAAATTAATACATTCTTCGGAAACATAAATTATATATTTTTTCATCCGAAAAATAAAATTTATTTTCAACTTAAACAAAACTCAATATGCAAAAACAAATTGTCCAACATAAAACAAAGAAAATATGTTTTGTGGTGGGCTCCACCAATAAATATTAAATTATTTGTGCTAAAATGAGTTACATTTGTTGGAAAAATGAAAAACTGTAAGTTCCAGAACTGTGAAACTTATGCTGACATGACATGCTGAATGGAACTCCCCCTATGTGCCTTACCCCCCTATGTGCCACAAAAATGACAAAATGGAACTCCATTGGGAATGCTCTTAGAGTAGACGCAGCGGTGAAGAGAGAGAGAGGCGCACGAGTCGAGGGTCGGCTTGGACGCGTGCAGGGGTCGGTTGCGAGTCGCGGCTCGCCGAGCCGCTGCGGGGCGCGAGGCGCCCCTAGTTATTTTTTTTTTGTCGTTTTGCGCCCCAAAGCGATGTCGTTTTGGAGCGCTGACCAGATTATTATTATTTTTTGACCTGGGCTGGGCGAGTACTGTTCCAACAGGTAGTTTTGCAGGTGCCCGTTAGCCCAACAGCTCTGTTCCCCCCCCCCCCTTTTTCTTGGAAAAAAATTTATGTTATATTTTTTGTTATAAATTGATGCAAATTGTTCCAATTTTTCTCTCACAAATTCACACATTCTCTCATCCTCTTCATAAAATCTGTAGTTTTATTTGCATGTTATTGAGTTAATTTCTCAAGAAAGAAGTAAGAAAAATAGCAAGAATATCTATTTTTTACTTCGTAAAATACTTAATTTGTATATGAAATTTGAGATTTTATTTGACCAACATTGTTATTTTTGTATTTGTAGGTAAGTTGTTTGTGTTATATTTTGTCAAGGAAGAAGTGAAGATAATTGTGAGTAGTAATTTAATTTATTTTCATGTGTTTGTTGCTATATTCAAATTTGTAATGAGTATATGTTTCTAATGTAGTAGCTATATTTAATTAATTATGTTTAATATAGTAGGTATGATTATTTGTGTTACGAAATATTTTGACATTACAATTATAAATATTGAATGAAAATATGATTACGCAAATATTTTAGAGCATGTTAATGTGTATGTTATTATATGTAAATATATGTTGATGTTATTACATGTGAGTGGTTTCGTTGTCTTTAATTACATGTTAACGTATATGAAAATTAAAATGAACATGTCACATTATTAAATGAATGATTTAATTTATTTTCCGTATATGTTAGTGATATGAACATGTTAACATATTTGGTAACAAAAATGAACATTTTATTTTATAAAATGAATGGTGTGCTTTATTATTTGTAAATGTTATTAAAATGAATATGGTAATGTGTATGATAATTAAAATGAAGAAGTTAGTCCTAATTTAAATCAACGTGTTACTTGGTGAAGTGAATTGTTATCTTTTTTTTATTATATGGTATTACAAAATTTTAATTTTAATGTTAATGTACATGAAAATTAAAATTAACATGTCACTTGATTAAATTAATGATGTGATGTGTTTTTCGTATATGTGAGATATGTGAACATGTTAATATATATGTTGTTAAAAATTAAAGAAGAACATGTTAATGTACATGAAAATGAAAGTGAACATGTCACTTAATTAAGTGAATGACTTAATTTGGTTGTCGTATATTTGGGTGATATTTACAGGTTAATATTTTTGTTAACTAAAATTAACATTTTGTTTTATAAAATGAATGGTGTGCTTTACTTTTCGTAAATGTTATTAAAATTAATATGGTAATGTGTAGGATAATTAAAATGAAGAAGTTAGTCCCAATTTAAATCAACGTGTTACTTGGTGAAGTGAATTGTTATCTTTTTT
>JACYFF010019584.1:11393784-11452247 GCA_017589665.1 Selenicereus undatus
TGGTGAAGTGAATTGTTATCTTTTTTTTATTATATGGTATTACAAAAATTTAATTTTAATGTTAATGTACATGAAAATGAAAATGAACATGTCATTTGATTAAATTAATGATGTAATGTGTTTTTCGTGTATGTGAGAAATATGAACATGTTAATATATATGTTGTTAAAAATTAAAAAATAACATGTTAATGTACATGAAAATGAAAATGAACATGTCACTTGAATAAGTGAATGATTTAATTTGGTTAATGTTAATTTGAGTGATATTTACATGTTAATCTTTTTGATAACTAAAATGAACACTTTGTTCAATTTTGGGTTCAATTTTGTTATTTTGTGTATGTGGTACTAACAAATTAAAATGAACATGTTAAATGTATACGAGATTTAAAATAAAAATGTTACTTGATGCAGTTGTTAATATGATTAATTTAAAATTTGTAGGTGGTAATTTCATCTGAAATATGGATCCTAACACTCCCCCGTCCTTTATGAGCTTGCTTGAGGGTGACGATTCCCCCCAAGTGGAGCATAACAGTGTCACTCCAATCTTCGCACACAATCGTCATGTGTCTTACCCCCTATGTGCCACAAAAATACCAACACTATCCGCATCATCCATATTACCCACCCCACCTTACCTCGAAGAATCCGAGTGGTTCAAGTCATAATCCTCGACCATGTCCTCCACTATATTACACATCAACACATAACGAACCTTTCAATGTGCACGGGAGTGAATACCCGTACTACCCTCCTCACTATCCACCGCCACCTCCTCATCCAAATTACTTTTCTGCGGGGAGCAACTCCGCACCCTCATCCACACCGATAGGATCAGTGGTCTAGTTAGGTCAGTTTGAGACAAACATTTAGGCAAGTACTGATGAGGGAGACGTGGAGGAAGTAATGGGAGGTACAATGGGTGGTGCGAAGAAGTGGACATTTGAGGAAGATCAACAACTTATTCGGACATGGATAAATGTAGGCACGGATCCTATTGTTGGGGCTAACCAAAGGAAAACTAGTTTCTGGAGTAGGGTGGCCTCGACTTTCAATGAGTACCATCCACAAGGGGCATTGGCACGAACTGCGAAGACATGTAACAGCCGATGGCTTCGGTGTGCCCCAATAGTCAACAAATGGATAGGTGTTATGCTCGAAGTAGAACGAAGTAATCATAGTAGGTGGAATGATGGGAATATTGTACAAGAGGCCCATAGATTGTACGTTGAGCGTACATCGAAAATGTTTGAGTTGGAGCATTGGTATGAGATGCTAAAGGACCAGCCAAAGTGGCGGGCGATATGTGACCCACCTAAGTCAGGGTCAGGATCGTCAAAAAGGTCCAAACCCGACGCCGAAGAGCCTAGAGATGAAGCTGTCGGTGGAGGTGAAAGACCCGAGGGCCGCAAAGCCGCAAAGAGAAGGATGAAACAAAAGGTGCACAACATAGGTTTTGATCTAGTAGCATCTAAGCTGAAGGACATCAAGACTGCCAACATGGATATGAATGAAATGTTCAAAGAGTTCTTCATCACAACAAAACAAGAGATGTCTAAGAAAATAGTGATCAGGGAAGCAAAATTGATGAGGGAGGAGGATCGAATCATGATGATCGACACCTCCACAATGCCTCCTCAACAAGCGTCTTACTACAAGCAAAGGAAAGCGGAAATAATGCAAAAGAGATATGGAAGCTCATCGTCACATCAGTAATATGTCTCCCCTCCCCCCTAATGTTGTAGACTACGAGAACTATGTGTCTCATCGTATGTTGTAACATGTTAGTATATGGCTTTTGTTTTCCACGTGTTGTAGTAGACATGAGTTTGGTTACTCTTATGTATCTCAGCGTATGTTACGAAATTATGAAAATTGGGCGTGTCTGTTATTGTTTAATAAAAAAAGGTTACTGCTATGTACATTAACGCATAATCATGATTATATTGCGCAGGCCATTGGAAATGAAAATTTTTGATGTGGACAAGCTGCCTACTAACAAGGAATCATTGTCCTCCCCCTCGTCGAAGATTCAGTGTACAATGAACATCATTTTCGACGGAGATTTAGAATGCGGAGGCACTTATTTGTCTGTATTGTTGAAGCACTCGACAATCATTCAGAGTACTTTCAGGTGAGGTACGATGCGGCGGGAAAGCGTGGGTTGTCGCCATTAACCAAATGCACCGCAACCATCTGAATGCTTGCCTATGGTGTAGCAACTGATTGTGTTAACGAGTACTTGAAGATTGGTGCCAGCACCGCGTTGGAGTGCCTCAAAAAGTTCACCTCATGCGTCGTTTAGGTCTTCGGGGAGCAGTATTTGAGAAAACCAAATCAAGCTGATGTAGATCGCTTACTGTAAGTTGCTGAAGCCCATGACTTTCCCAATATGTTGGGAAGCATAGACTGCATGTACTGGGAGTGGAAGAATTGTCTAACGGCTTAGAGGACATCATTTCAAAAACAAGTTTACAAGGTGCCAACAATCATCCTTGAAGCCGTTGCGTCATACGATTTTTGGATATGGCATGTGTTCTTCGGGTTGTCTGGAAGTCTCAATGACATCAATGTCCTTGATTGCTCACCGGTTTTCCAAGATATGTACGAGGATCGTGCCCCTAAATGTGAGCATGTCGTCAATGAGCATCAGTACAACATAGGATACTATCTTTCGGATGGAATTTATCCACAATGGGCGACATTTGTTAAAACAATCCCACTTCCCCAAGGGCCGAAGAAAAAACTTCTCGCAGAACGTCAAGAATCAGTAAGGAAGGATGTTGAGCGAGCCTTCGGTGTGTTACAAGCTCGATTTGCCATTGTACGTGGGCCCGCTCGTCTGATGGACAAAGCGAAATTGGTATTGTCATGAGAGCATGTGTCATACTCCACAACATGATTGTAGAGGACGAACGGGACAACTACGAGCTTGCATTTGACTACGACGTTGTCGACGGATCTGTCCAAGAGCCGATTCTTAACCATGATCATCATCTGTGCTATGAGACGTACTTTCAACGATCATGCCAAGTTTGCAACTCGAATGCGCATTTAGCTCTTCAAACAGACTTGATTGAGGAAATATGGAAGCGAAATTTGGGTCCGTGCCACAGAAGATAGTTTATTGATGTTCATATCCTCAATTTGTTCTTCATTGTTCAACTATTGTAATTTTTTCCCCGTCCCACGTCAACCAATGTAACTCATTTTTATTTTAGTATCGGACTCTTGTAATTCGTGATTTCATGCATGTGGGCTTTATATTTTCCAAAATGTTGTGTTCTTTTAATAACATTTATGACCCTCTAATTATTTGTGTATAATAATTATTACGTGCACATTATTTTTTTCACAATACAAGTTAAATCCAAATAACCAACCCAAAAAATTAAAATTGATAGGAAGATCATTAAATGTTGTCTTCATTCAAACTTTTGCACTGTTCCTCTCAAAAAATTTATGATCCTCCAAATTTTTTCGTTACTAAATTATCATATCCAACTTATTTTTCCCAAAAATAATTACACCAAATGACCAACCAAATAAAATAAATAAAACTCAAACAATTAAATTTGATTATGTGTGGGGTCCATAGGTATTATTTTATTTGGTGAGGGAAAGTGGTGAGCTAACCATTGCAGAGAGTGAAGATTAAGAGGTAAAAAGTTATAGAGATAGCTGATGTGACAGTAGTAGGACCAACTAATGAGCCAATTTTTGGCTTACCATTGTTTTTGCTCTTACCCTCAAAGTGCTCACGCGAGATGGCTATTTCGTTTTGGTAGTGCTAGGGTTTTAGGAGCGAACGCCATTGTTGAATAGAGAGAACAGAGAGGCAGAGAGAAACTGAGAAGCAGCGACAATGGCGAGCACCAAAGTTCAACGTATTATGACCCAACCTATCGTAAGTCTTCGTTTTCTACTTACCGTTCCTTTTCTGTTAAAAGCTTTTTGTCAATTCGTGGTGCTATCTTCTCATTGTTATGCTTGTTTCTTGTCTCTTATGGCGTTTGATTTTGCGGAATTTTTGATGCCCTAGAACCTGATCTTCAGGTTTCTTCAAAGCGTAAGCTTTCTTTTTCTCTCTCAATCTATCTGCTCTTATAATTCATCATTGGGCAATTTACGCTTTGCCTTATTCTTTTGCTAATTTATTATTTGTCTATTGTCCTTTTCTATCTCTTGTTTGGTTGCAGAAAGCTCGCATTCAGATTTGGTTGTTTGAGCAGAAGGATCTGAGGATTGAAGGTCGTATAATTGTAAGTAAATTTATTTACACTTTGATTAGGGTTCTATTCGCTTGTCATGTTTATAGTGTTCCTTTGATTGTGCCTCGTATACGATGCTATCTAGTGATACAGTTGTTGATGAACGTATTCGCTTGTCGTGGTAGGTTAGGCTTCACATAGAATCAAACTTGCTTCACCTATGAGTTACATTTACAATCTTCTATTTCTATTTTCAATGTCAGTGTGTTAATCATTTCAATGTCGAGACCACTGCTGCTTGTCAAACTAGTTAGCTTTATGACTGTATGGTTTTGTTCTTACCTTTGCAGCCTTCTTCAATAAGCTTTTATATGTGTATGCATTTACTTGGAAAGAGTGATTGACTTTGTTCAGAAGAAGGTTTGTCTCAATGCTTTGTCGCTGTAAATTTCGAATTAGTTAAAATTAGCGCTGCCAAAATTTCGGGTTTGGGTCGAATTCGGATTGGACAAAGTGGGCAATATCAAAATGTGGACAAGAATTTGATGTCCGATAGGACCGATACTCAATTTTTTTCGGGTCAGATAATTCTGACAATGCTAAATTCTGGTCAAATCCGGTTCGGACAATAGAAATATGAAAATGTTGTGTCTGAATTTAAAATTCTGAGGAAAAATTCATGACAGTACCTCGTTTTTTCCGAGTTGGACAAATTCAGGTATTTGGGCTCCAGCGCTAGTTAAAATGATGGAGTCCTAACTTTCATTTCCCCTAATCTCCTTGATTTTTCACAAGATAATTCCCTTAATTCAAGTGATAACTGTTTGAACTTGCTTCTCTCTTGGTCATCAGTCCTTGCTTGTTTTTCTATTGAGTGGGGTGGATCTAAGGGCAACTAACTTAGTTGGAAATGAGGTTTGTGTATTTTACCTATTGTGGACGGTATCTGTTTTCCTAGATCACGCATTCATCACTAAGGCCCTGTTCTTTTCGTTGGGAAATTGCAGCCGTGGGATGGGTGAGAGTGGAAAAGGGGGAAGAAGTGGGTGGGAGTGGTATTTTTTCTTTAAGTGTGGGAAATGAGGAAAGGAGTGGGAAGGAGTTGAATGAATTAAGAGAGTTGATGTAAGTTACGTATTTTATTTTTTTAATCTAATCTTTTATTTGTGATAGTAATTACTGATGATAAAAAAATTTTAAACTGAAAAAAATATTTTTCTGTGTTGACTTAGGTACGAAATATTGTTTCGTGGCTGTTGTTACCCAAAAAAAATTATAATTTTCGTTATTCGTAAAACAAATTACGGATGTATTTTTTCATATATTAACCAAATACAAAAAAAAATAAAAAATAGACATATGTTTAAGTCTTGTGCTTTTTGTTGGTAAATCTAAATTTACCAACTTCAATCCACTTCATGAATTTCAATAAAAAAATACAAAGTTTAATCAATTTCAATCAATTTCAACTCACTTTAACCAACTTCAGCTCATTTTTCACTACTTTAACCAACTTCTATCTATTGTGAAAAAAAAAATCAACTTCAACCAACTTCAACAAAAAAATACCCAGTTCAACCTACTTCAATAAAAAAAATACTTACTTCAACCTACTTTAACTCATTTTTACCAATCTCAACCAATTTCATCCATTTACCAACTCATATTTTCCAACGAAAAGAACAGGTCCTCAGTATACGAAAAACAATCATTTGCAATTTGTGTGAAGAACTTCTAATATTTTGTTACTAACACACGGAAAAAAATATCTGCTCAAAATATAAGTACAATATATTTGCACTTTCTATCACAAATTACAAACAACGTAAAAAAAATTTATATGTTCCTTCATTATGCCAAAAAATAATTTGCAAATTTGGCCCCAAATTACGATGAACGAAAAATAAATATGTTATACATACAACAACAACCATCCACGCTTTGGTGACCTATAACAAATATTTCGTAACCAACGCTAAAAAAATAAATAAATTAAGCATCTCTTTCATATATAGAATCAAACCTAAAATATCTATCAGTAAAAAAAAACTAACATTTGTTTAGCAAAGTAGGAAAATATTATTATTTTTTCAACATATATAACAAAAATTACGTCATCTACAATTTCCGGCACGACTAACAAGTATTTCCATAACATCCGAAAAATAAATAAAAGTTTTCATAATTGTTATCAGACTATTCGTACACACAATTGCATAAACTATAAAAGTTTTCAAAATATAAAAAATAATATTTATATGTAGGAGCGGAAAGGAATGGGTGAAAGTAGGTGAGCGTGGGAAGGAGTGATATTTTTTTAAAGTGTGGGAAGATGTGGGAAAGGGAGGTAAGGAGTGGGTGGGAGTGAGAATGAGTGGGTTGGGTCCATTAAATTACAAAAACACAAGGCCCAAGTGTTTAGGATAACGGTTATGAATTGACTGGCAAACAAAGGATTGGAAATTGAATCGTTCTATAAAATTTGTGAGTATACATGTCCAAAGTAGACCCAGTACTTGGTCTGGTGATGGGTTAATTCGTGATCTGAGATTGAGGGAGGTTCATTACACGAAAATTAGGATTTTAGTTCTTAATGGAGAAAATGGTCCACAATAAATTACCTCATTGTGTTCTTTCTGTTTGCGCTTTTGTTGAAGGTCTGTTGCACTTGATGGTTGTTGTTGGTATTTGATGTTGGGTTCATTTCATCATGCTTTTGGTGGATATAGAATGAGACAGTGGAATTGTTGGGAGAAATAGTAAAATCAAAGTGAAACAAGGGATTGGATTCGAGGTGTATGGGGTCAATAACATTTTCTTGAAGATATTATTTGCTTGACCTCACATAGAATTGTGCATGACATAACCTGCAGGATATAGTACGTTTTCTGTATTCTGTGAAGAGCAATTTCAGAATATACCCTGAGCCTCTTGAAAAATGGTCAGGACAAAAGGAACGAGATAAACTGCCCTAGGTAACCTTTTTTGGCTGTTAATCATATGGATGCATGAATAACAGCAAAATTTATTAACTCTTAACGGTCTGGAATTATTAATGACTGTTTGTATAAGTGGTCAAAATCGGATGAGATCAGTCAGTTATTTCTCTCATTTTTATAGAATTTATTTAAAGATGTGTGGTATAGGCAGAACCACTTGTGCCCATTCGCCTGTACTATACACCGGCTCACTAAATGCCAAGTGTAGCCTAATAAGCCGCCAACAAGCAGACAGAGCTAGCATGACATGTGCGTGTGTGGTTGAGTGCCAAGCATTGAACCTTATAATTGGCCACTAACACAAACTAACGCAATAGTAGTCATTATTCATAAATCCATTGATCACATCTCTATATGAAGTAGAAATTGTCCCTTTGTCTTCGAATATGGGATAAAACAATTACTCTAATTGTTCGAAGCTCTACAAGTTTACAAACTACTTAACTATCCCTCAGTAGTTTGTAACATTGTATAAACTATCTCCAGTAACATGGTTGTGCATGCATTAAGGTTTCTTTTAGTTTATCCCTTTGGGTACAACTCACCTTTAGCTTAAGTCAACAATCTCTTTTGTGAGTTTGAATTGTGGCACACATAATGACATTATATCTCTACAAAAGCCTTAAAATGGCTACTTGCTCATACTGAATTCTTGAAGGAATGCAAGAACTAACACTGAACGTCGTTGCTGGAACTCCTGGAAGCAGAAATGCAGAATGGCTTCTTTGTTCACATAGGTGGAGTGCTGCAAATGTTCATGCTACTTACGAGTTATGACATGACTTGCAGTAAGATTGTAAGAGCCATGTTCATCCTCAATTTCAGACCAATCTTACATTAAATCCAATCCCTAATGTTATTAGTCACTATAGCAATTTGTCATTCCCTTCAAACCTTAGTTCTAGCTTTTGCTAAAATAAAGTCAGGACTATTACTGGTGACAATTGAAAAAAGTTTTTTAACTTCATTCTAGTTGCGGATAATCTTATGTTGACAGATCAGCTAAATTGTTACCTGAGCTAATTTAACACAATAACATCAATATGATTTCGTCCTTGATGAGTGTAATGAGTTACTCACATTCTCATATTCTAGACTAGTATGTGTAGTTTTGTTGTACACTTTACGCTATCAGATTTAAGGAAATAAGGGACATTGGTTGTGACACGAATTGATATGTAATAACTAATTCCTTAGATGTTTTGTTGTGTTTCTTTGCGTGAAGCAACTAAGGCTATAAACTGAGTATCCATAGTTCTTAGCAAATATCCAATCACTTTAGCAATTTCTTTTTGATATCATGTCTAGGTCTAACCATGAATCTTGACAGTTCACATACATGTCTTAATGTCCTCTCTTGTACAATGCATTGCATGCATGAAAGTATCAAACTCCTGATGGCCTGAGCGCACTCAAGTTGTGCTCAAGCTATCCCTAGATTTTTAATTTAATCTATGCGTGTCATAGGAGGTATTGGCCTTTCTAATCCTAAGATTTTCAAACTCATCTGGCATTTTAGGTACAGTATGGGATTGATTTAGAGCGTAAACCCTTTATCTCGTTATTTTAATGCGTAAGATAGTGTCTACTTCGTTAATGTCTTTCATATTGAACTATGAATGAAATACTTCTTAGTTTACTTAATTCATTTCAAGATAATGCCAAAGATTATTAAATCACATGAACATAATGGCAATATGCCCTATGTATTCTATGAAGAGTAATTTTAAAGAATACCCTGAGTCTTTTAGAAGAGGTGAGATTGGAGTTTGAAAAGGAGACTAATAGAAATTGATAGCTTCTAATAATTATTGAATCATTTGTAAACTTATAGAGGCAGAGCACAGAATAGTTGTCTTGTCCGACATTCGAATATTAAGGGCCGTCTTTTTCTGTATAGATAAATATGTTATATGGGCTTCTGAATAAGAATAGGCCTTTGTGGGGCTAGTTTGTGCCATTGACTTATTATACATTCTAGTGCTTTATATTGAACATTTGAACTTCATTGGGCTAGTTTGTGCTAGTGGCTCAGTTTCACATGTGCACATGCATGCACAATGGTTTATGGCATATTTTGGTGCTTAGCACTAGGTGACATTGTCATTGTGTGCATTATTAGTGCGTGGAGCACATGATAGGCTTCCTTATGCCATATTGTTCTTATACAAATTTTATTTTATTTGATTTAAGTAAACTTTCTCATAATGAACAATTAATTAACTATAAATATATACTATTTTCTTTAAAAAAAGGACAATTAATTAACCAAGCTTGTCCAGTGTTGACAGTTTTGAATACTTAAGTGAATATTTTCAAATAGTTAGAACTAAAAAATCAGTTACATTAATTCAACATTATCTTAAAAGGATTTTTTAAAAAGAAAAATCTAAAATCTATATCCTTATCCATGCCATGGTCCCATGGAGTCGTGCTTAAGCAGTGTGTTGTTTTTTGGGGGGAGGGGGGATGCAGTGGCCTTGCTGGTGAAATTACGAGAGGCTGATTCTACGGGAACCTAAATAAAAACCTTTTGATTGCCTACAACTCCACAAAAATAGATTTGTGAGGCATTTTTCCGTAGTCCACTATGGCCCAAGCTTTATGAAAGAAAAAGTCCTAAAATGGCTTTCTAGCTTTTGGAAAAGTGGACGCCCAAGCTAAAACTACCACGCAGTTTATTTCTCTTCTCTCTAGTTTGAAAATCTTCTAAGAGTGTAAGAAAATAAGCGATTCTGGGTTCAAATATTTGGTGAGCAATCTTAATGAGATAGGGCGATAACTCCTTAAAGGTAGTGTTATGAACACCTAAGCCTTGAATCCGATCACCTGTATCGAGATTTGCATTTCTTTGGGAGTGCCACCTGTTTAATTGTGCCTTGTATATCTGTTTAATGCGCGGATTCATTAAAATGTTGGAATTTTAGCTGTATTGAGCTGTCTTTTCTCCTTAGGAACCATCCTCTCAATGCAAGTGATATAGTTTGAGATGTCTTTTGCTCCCTCTTCTTTTTGTTCGCCACCTTTCAGGGGTGAAGGGGCTGAGTTGTAGCCTTGTAGGTACATCATATGGTTTGCAGAATCAGAGCATGCAAGCATTATCCTTCGTGTGTTTTATTGTTGATTGTAAACGTCTGGAAGTTAGCATTTGATTAGGTTGTTGGTGCTTGGGTGACGGTGAACGTAACAAGAGTGCCATGATTTGCATTTGGTGATGAGATCCATTTCGCTTGGCCTGTTACATTGGAGGATCAGAAAATGGACGGAAAAAAAAAGGTTCTTAAGTTCATAACTGTTATTATGAGTGACCATCCAATGGGAATGTGTTGGTATATGGGAGTGTATTGACAGTTATTGTATACGTTTTTGTGGATCTTTCTGAAGCAACCTTCGCTTTCTCCTACTTGAATCAAGCCCCTAAATTTCTTTTGGTTCCAATTTCGTAGACTTTTTTGGAGATTTGCAGAAAGATAGTGAGTGAGGCTATTGGAGGCAGTGATGTACATTATAGTCAAGATGAGGCAGTTTATAGTGGTGGAGTTGGTGCTGTGCTTCTAGAATAGATGCTTGATGCTATATGGACCTATGGTGCTCATTGCCATATGGCAATGACAATTCATGTATCCAGCTCATTTATGGGGGCTTATGGTTTTGATGAAATGAGGGATACAGTTAGAAGCTATATTAGATATTAGATTATTCATAAGCCTTCAGCAGTGCATAATTATGTTCTCTCAGCTGTCTATGTATATGTCTTCTTTCTATTGTTCTTTTTCTTCTTCTTTAAATCTTGGTGCCTTGGGCTAACCAACCGAACAAAATGGAGATAGGTACCTGTATTCCTCCCTCACAACTTAGTGATCTAGGCCATTTGACCCTGCCTACTACCTGAAGGAAATGTGTGCATCATTACACTATTTGTATGTATTATGCCCAAGCCTTCTAGAGATTTGAGTATTGATCTAGCTGGATCATGCTAGGGGGCTTTTGAATTGAGTCCTTAATAACTGACTCTGAGTATTGACAAGTTCCAACCCCTAGTCAAGTTAAAGAAGTGTGATTAGGATCACACTCTATATGGTAACAAGGCCAGAAAGAGCAGCTGGGAGAGCAAGGGATCATGCGACAATGCTTATGCTGAGACTAGTTATTCAACACGCATACTGGCCGAATATGTCTTTATCTTTTTGAACAGACTACTTGAGTGGTGTTTTGCTTTTTACTATATCTTGTCAGTTGTCGCTGCCCTATAACATGAAGGCATTTTGCAAGTGCAAGATCACATTAATTTTTTGAATACTGAATGTGATTGTATGTGTAATAATTACATATTTTTTGCAATAGAACAATTTGGATGTCTACGTTTGACAGTCACTTGTTCTGCTCTTTTTGTGTTTATCATTTCTGCAGCTACAATTCAGCCGTTTATGAATTTTTATCAGGTTGCTCTGCATAATAATTATATGTTCTGATTCATGATCTTCTGTAGGGATTTGATGAGTACATGAATTTGGTTCTGGATGATGCTGAAGAGGTGAATGTCAAAAAGAAGACCAGAAAATCACTAGGTGGGATGCTTATAGAGTTCCAGATTCTTTATTGGCTGATTTTTCTTTGCCGCAAACTGATGTTTTAACCAATGTTGCTTTTCCTTAGGGAGGATCCTTCTAAAAGGAGACAACATTACTCTGATGATGAACACGTAAGTGAAATCCATTCTCGTTTCATTGTACCATAGTTTCAATTCATAGAACCAATTCCCAAAAAGTGCCCCCCCGGCGGCTGCTTTGCCCCTTTTTTCTTTTGGGAGGGGGGGGGGGTGTATTGTTCACATTACCTTACTCTTGAATTGCAAATAGACTAGTTCTGTTCGATTCCTAGATTCGTCGTCCGCTAGATTGACTCTTCATTGTTGTCCCTATGCAGGGGGAAATGAGACTTGGGTGACAAAACTCGTCTACTGGCAATCATTGGACGGGAAGGGCCATTGTGACCTGCCGGCTGCCAGCCTATTGTGGAATCTTCTGTAGGCGTTCGTCTTGTCACCGTACAGTTAATGTAGTTTAATGACCATGGAACTAGCTTCTCAATGGATTTCTCCTTGTGGTTGAGTAACTGTTATGTACCCCTTACATTTTTCCCCAAAATTTGGTGTGTTAGAGAAGACAGCACTATCTTACCTGTTTTGTTGTTTCTCCGATTGGTGTCGGCTAATGTATTTTTCTCGAGAAAGGTCAAGAGAAACCCAAAGTCACTAGTCCCTATGACGTTGGACTTGGGAGTATAGTCTTCATGTAAATTATGTAATGCCTAAGTGAATTTAAATTATTTGTGAGTGTTTTTTAAATTTTTTTACGCAAGAGAATGGAAGAATGAATTAGATGATTAGTCTACAACATCTATAACCTGAGTTACCCAGACTCGGCACTTGGGGTTGCCGTAACAGCTTGTCTATGTCAACACGATTTGATGTGGATAAGGACATTGGATATGAGTCAGATACGCAAAAGTCGTTGGACACTGTCATCCCAACATAGTCGGCATTGGACTATTGGAGAAAGATGAGGCTGGCGGATTTGGGTTGAGGGGAGGCGGAGTAGAGGCCTGTGGGGGTGTTGAAGATTGGAGAGAGAGAGAGAGAGGAGTGAAGAGGCAGTGCACTGCAGGGGCCTACCAGTTGCAGGGTGCCTTAGTCTAGGGTTTCAATTTGTTGCTTCTTTTCGGTTTCCACCGTTCTTACGACTTTTTTAACTTTTTACTGGAAGTAGGATGTGGGTTGTTAGAAAATGTGCTGCGAGTTTGATGTGTATGGGTAACTGGCCGGTTTAGATAAATGCTTTTTTGGACTAAAAGTGACAAGTTATAAATCTATATTAGGCTCATATAACAATAAAAAAATATAATACTACTATGGGGTGATACGACTTAGAAGAAAAATATATGAAGGACCATATTTTGGATGCTGGCCCTATATTTGTGTCCAAGATTTGGACAGTGTTCATGCATCCTTATTTTTGAGACTTGATGAGTCAGACATTTGGATCGCATGCATATACAATACCCGTGTCCGCATGCATATACAATACCCGTGTCCTGAGTTCAGATAACATAGTTTACAAAATATGTTTGACATAAACGAATACAATATTTTATATCAAAATAAAACCTCAACATCAAAAATACGAACTTGTAAAATTGAAATATATTGATTGTCTGTCTTTCCACGATCGTTGTCTCTGCATACAAGCTGGACAGGAGATCAAATGATTTATCTCAATTTCTTGGTAGATTTTATATGTTGATCGGGTGGAGCATCTTTGAGCAAGACTTTTTTCCGACATAAAAGACCGTACTTGAAAGGTTGAACATCATCGGGTGCAAACATTACAATGTACAATCGATCTTTCAGTTTCAAATTTACAAAAACACACAAAGCAAACAATAAATGAACATAAAATTAATCCTCACAATTGCAAAGAGACACAACTTTCACAACAAGAGATTGATGAATCTTTCAATTGAATAGACTAATTAAACAAACAAATGCGAAGAACCACATAAAGGTAAGAGAAATTGTATTCAGTTGCCACAACTACTGATGGATAAGAAGAAGATAAGCGTGAATGAAAAAACGGGAGTGGGCAAGTTTTAGACCATGCGCAGCCGTAAGCTCTCGGGCGGGAAAATGGGCTTGGTGAGCCCACGAGTCGCTTGCGCAAATGCAACAGCGGCCTCGGCTCTCACGGCTCCCCGAGCGGCCTTCGTTTGTTTTTTTTTAATGGTTTGTGGTGTGAAACAACGTCGTTTCACATCGTTAATTGAGATTTTTTTTAACCATTGCTAGCAAATAAAAAAAAAAGAACGCAATTCAGAGCATTCCTAGTGGAGTTCTAGATTTTGGAACTCTGGTCTGCCACGTCAGCAAAAGTTTCACAATTTTGGAACTTGCATTCCATCACTTCTTCAACAAATGGAACTCAATTTTAATCATCCAATAAAAATATTTCTCATGGACCCACCTTCTAACATACAACCTATTTTTTAAATCATTTAAAAATTATATACTTACCTCAAAAAAAAAATTTAAAAATATAAACAGTGACATGAGGGGAGACACGCACAGACGTGTTGCCCAGCGTGTCACATGCGTTTCCATGCCATTGGGGGAGCAAGTTTGGCACACATCATACACGCGAGCCCCACCACTTGCCTCGCGTGTCAGTCGCTGCCAATGCTCTGACTTTGTAGTTGTTGGAGTAACAACACACTTTGTTGGTTTTTATTTATTTATTTTTTGATTCGATTAATTTTTTTTTTTTTATAAATGGCACTCATTTGAACCATTTTCAAACGCATAAAAATCTCAATTTCTCTCATTCATTCCAAATTTTTGAGCAAGTTTGTGATAATATTTTTGAGTTTTTGAGAAAAAAAAGTGAAGAAATCTAGTAAGTATTTATAATTTATACTCAATGAATTTCTTAATTTTGTAATTTTAAATTTCGTATTTAAATTTCTAATATTGTTGTTATTTTTTTGTAGATAAATTGGAGGTGCTCTTAGCCAAGGAAGAAGTGAAGAAAATTGTGAGTATGAGTTATTTTAAAAATTGAGATATTTTGTTATGTATTAGTGTATATGTTATAGTTACCTACAAAATTTAATATAATTAATTTAAATATGTTTGGTTATGTTATTAAAGTATAATTATATTTTCATATTTCAGTTTATGTGTATATAATTTTAGTAATACGATTTTATGAAATGAATTTTTTATTTGTTGATGTGTTATTGAAATTAATATAATTTGGTTATTTAAGTGTTGTCATCTTAGTTAAAATAGTTTAGTTTGTTAAGCTTTGAAAGGATAGTTAAAATGTTTGAAATATTTATATTTGAAAAAAAAAATAAAGTCGGTTAAACGATAATGAATTTTACAAAAATGAATTGGCATGTTAGTAAATATGACATGAATGTGTGGATTGATTTTATAGTAAACATTATGGCTAATATTAATATTTTAAGTTTTGGCATATAGTAAAAATAATGTATTAGTTATGATATGTTAGTCAAATTATTTGAAATAGTTGATAAAGTTAAAAAAGATAAGTGAAGTTTATAAATATGTTGGTATGTTTGAATACATAACTATATTAGATATGAATGAAAAAATTTGAGGTTCGGTAACTAAAATTGATATGATTTGATACATGAAATATAATTTTGAATATGATGATATATTTATATGTTAATATGATTATGTGTTAATATATGTTGACCAGTAACAGTCACAAATAAATGACCATTGATTCTGCAGTTACAATAGGATTAATTGTGTATTAATCAGCCTTAATCACCCCATTAATTTGCAGAATCTGTTTTTAGGCTTTGTGCCACTATAAATGTAGGATGGATTAAGGGGATGGATCATCAGTCAAAGCAACAAACTCTCCCAGATCTAATACTCTCTATCCTCCTCACACAAACCTAGCCATCTCAATGAGTTCGGGTTTTGAGCGTGAAACATCTGGTGACTCTAGTAGCCACCTATTCGTGGGCAGACATCTAACAGGGTAAAATTTCGGGCAAACTTCCGCATCCAGGTAATCCTAAACTTTCCAACAGTGGTATCAGAGCCTGCTTATTCAGATTCTAGCCTCGAACATATGATTATGATCATGAATTTAGTATATGAAAGTAGAAAATGAATCTAGAAAATGCTTAAATGTGATACATTTTGCTAGCAGGCACATGAATCGACTAAAATTCCATATCATACATTTCTGTGTGAAATGAGTAAAACAGAGTATAAGCTAATCTATGTTCTAATTTTATAGGAAGATTCGTGCTATTTTAACCAAAAAAAAAAAACATGTTTAAGTATAAATCATGTTGTAAGGATGATAGATGTATGCATGATTTCTAGTCAAATTGAATCAATCTAGATTCATGTTATTCGGATAAAAACATGCCCATGAAGTTTATATTTCGAATGTCTTTATGTGCAATTTTGATGAAACGCAAATCCAAATATCGAGGCCCAAAGATTTGGACCTAGAAAACCCTCCCATGCCCTCTGCTGCCTCCCCACTCTTGGACCCAAACAAACACAAAATAAAAGGAAAAAGGAAAACCAAAAAGGACTTACCTTGACCCATCATAATCGCCGGGAAGGGCAGCACGTGTGAGTCACGCGTCGCCTACGAAACCTTTTTTTGTGGGCTTTCTTCCACCCAACACCCCTAATCTCCTCAGATCTGCTCATCCCGGCACAGAATAAAGAAAAACAACACTATTGAAGCCACGCGTGGCTAACACGCGCCGCCACAACGAGTGGGTGGCATAAGTCAAATGCTCAACGAACGACCTACTCGATGGTGTGGTTTGTTGGTGGGTTTGGTCGATGGTTGATGTCGGGATGCGTTTAGAAGAGTCTAAAAAGGGGGGTTCCTCATCTTGGTTGCGGTTTTGGCTGGTAGTTCCGACGGATTTGAGTCTCAGCCAAGGTGACCGGTGTTGGAGAAGACACCGATCTAAGGCTGAGGTGGGGTAGAAGAAGGAAGCCATGGCTGCCATGGAGAAATGAGAAGTCGGTCGAGTGTCGAGATTTAGCGAGCGAGAGAGAGGAGCATAGAAGGCTCGAGAGATAGGGAGCCAAGGAAAGGTTTCATAAAAAAGGGAGGTCTTGGGTTATTTGGAGGGTCTCGACTATATATTTAAAGAAAAAAAATTATTTTAGTTGTTTTTGGGCATGTTAATTATGATAGTACAAGTTCCAAATAAAAAGGATGGATGATGTTAATTCTTGAGATGAGTTATAATTTTTGAATGAATGAACTTGTAAATGTAACATTAATATGTTTAATGTTCAAATATTTATTATCGCATGCTCATTACGTATAAATTTGTTTTATACGTTGAATAATTTATTATTATATTAAATAGTTGATAATAATGAAAATATGAATTTGTTTCATTTACCATTTCCAATATGTGATTATGTAAATTAGTTTTACATAGATCATAATAAATACCTATGTGATATTTAAAAAAAATGTTAGTTTGTTTAACATTTTAATTGTAGTTCATATGAATATTTTTATGGAAATATTATGACATGAGTGATGAAACTTTAATAATTTAATTACTTAAGAAAACATGTGCCTTATTTCCATTTCAATGTAAACTTGTAGCTATGGCAACTAACAGCGGAATGTTCAGTGAACTTTTCACTAGTCAGAAGTTAGATGGGTCTAACTATGACATGTGGAAGCGGAAGACCAGTATCTTCTAAATGAAAGAGACCTGTTAGAACACTTGGCGGTATCTAAGTTTCTCCCATCTGACAAAGACAAAGATGACAAGCCTATTGATACTTCTACTGTGCAGTATCAAGAAAGCCTGCAGGCCTACCAAGACTGGTCCAAGAAGGATTGAAGAGCTTGTTTTACCATGTTTTACTACATGCAGGATGACTTGATTGGAGAATTTGAGGTGTGTCCCACGGTTAGGGACATGTGGGACCAACTCAAAATCCGATTTGGACAAATATCCAAGACAAGGTTTCGTACCTTGCAATTGAAATGGATGCAATACCAAATGGATAACGGTCGTGCTATGGCTGAGCATCTACGAATTATGAGTGGCATAATTCATGATCTCAAGGCTGCTAGTAAAGAAATTTCTGAGGGGGAGCAAGTCCTGAATGTGATTCAGGCTCTCGATCCCCGTGGAGTCTTAGCATTGGCATAACGTCAAAGTGGTCTTGACTCATTCAGACCACATAAAGACCTTTGCAGAGATCCAAAGCCACCTCGAAATGGAGGAAGAACGCCTGAAATTGTTCATTACTCCAAAAGTAGCTCTTGTTGCCAAGGGAAATAGGCCCAAAAGCAACAAGAATGGTCGAGGTCGGCAGGCTAAGAAGGGTTCTCGTCCCCCTCAGAAAGGTAGACCAAAGGCTGGGTTTGCCAAGAAGCAAAAGGCCAAAGGTAATAGAGAGAAAAACATAGCACGTGTGAAGTGCTGTAAATGTGGTAAGAAAGGTCACTATGCTCAGGATTGTCCTGAGCCTTTGAAGGTACCTTTCTCAACTTATTCTCTTGAATTATATATTTGTTTCCATGCATTAGTTGCTAATTCTTTTCTTGATTGGATTGTAGATGTGGGAGCAAGCAATCATATAGTTCGGGATAGAGTTGGGTTCGTGGACTTTCACCGCTACCCAGTGGATTCACAATCTGTCATGCTAGAAAATGGTAGTGAAGAAGACGTTCTAGGTGTTGGAACGTAGCAGCTCACGTTGCAAGGAGGAAATAAATTGCTCCTTTTTGATGTTCTTTACTCATCTGGGGTGCGTGTTTATCTTTTGTCTTTAGTTTCTTTGATAAAGTCAGGTTTTGGTTTTTGTTCTTGTGATGATGGTTTGGATATTTTATATGTTTGCAATGTGTTTGGCCACACTACATTAAAGAACGATTTCCTTGTACAAGACTTGGATGACTGTTATAATAATTCTCCTTCTGCTTGTCTTATATTTTGATTCCAATTTAGAATTAATTAAATTGCATGCTAGGCTTGGTCATATTGGCTAAGATAGGAAGAGTAGGCTAGCTAAAGAAGGCCTTTTAGACCAACTCACTAAGGTTAAGTTGCCTAGATGTGAGTCGTGTCTAGCTGGCAAGGCGACCGCAAAGCCTTTTGGTAAGGCTTCAAAGGTGTCAAGCCCTCTAGAGCTTATTCACTCTAATGTTTGTGGACCTATGAATCCAAAAGCACGTCATAGGGCTTTCTATATTCCTCACTTTCATAGATGATTATTCTAGATATGGGTATGTATACCTATTATCACATTGCTACAAAGCACTTGATGTGTTCTAATGCTTTGTAGTCAAGGTTGAGACTCAGTTAGATCGGAGAGTTAAGACTCTTCTAACTGATCGGGGTTGTGAATACCTCTCACAGATTTTCAAAGAATTTTGTAAGGAAAAGGGTATGTGAAGACAACTCATGATTCTTGGCACTCCACAACAAAATGGTGTGGTAGAGCGTAGGAATCGAACATTGCTTGACATGGTCAAGTCAATGATGACACAAGTCAGTCTCCCAATTAGTTTTGGGGGGAATACGCTGCTCACGGCGGCTTATATCCTTAACTATGTGCCTAGTAAGAACGTATCCGCTACCTCATATGAGTTATGGCCTAGTAGAAAGCCCTCCTTGGAACATTTATGTCCATGGGGTTCGACTAGCTATCCAACTCACAAATATGGAAAACTTGGTTCAAGGACCAACTAAAATGGTGTTCAAACGATATTGCGGACATTCTAAGGGATATGTTATGTATGGTGAATACCCTAATGGTGGTATGACAAAAGTGGATTCACATAATGTTGAGTTTCTTGAGGATGAGTTCCCAAGTACTGGTGGAATCAAACAGGACACAACATTGTATGAGTTACCGCTAGATGATCAACTATCTCTCGGTGAAGGGGAGAATTTAAACACTTAACGTGTCACCGAGGATAGTACTCTTCCCTTGTTTGGAAGAGATGATGAGCGTTGGTTACCCAAGAGAATCAACCTGAGAATGATGTTCGTCCTCCCTCTCCAGCTCATGAACATGATGTTAGTCCACTTGTTCAGGATAACAGAAATTATTCTCTCTCACTTGAGGATTTTATACCTCTTAGAGATAGGGGAGGAATACCTCAGTGGGTCAGACCAGCACATACCCTCTACTCTGAAGGAGTGAGCGGGTAAGAATACCTCGACGATATTTTCAAATCAAAGAGGAGATATTCCTGTGCACTCCTCTAGAGATAGAAGAGCCTACCTCTTTTCAAGAGGCTATTGATTCACTAAACCACAAATAGTGGATAGAAGCCATGAGGGATAAAATGAACTCTATGGTGAGAAACCAAGTTTGGGAAACTTGTTGATCTTCTTCCTCGGCGTAAATTGATTGGAAACAAGTGGGTTTTCAAGATAAAACGTCGGGCTGATGGATCAATCGACAAGTTTAAGGCCTCGTTTGGTGGCAAAGGAATTTACCCAAATTGAAGGGCAGACTATGAGGAGACTTTTTCTACTGTGGTGAGAATTGCCTCTATTTACCTACTTCTAGCCACGGTTGCTCATTTGGATTTAGAGTTATTCCAAATGGACGTAAAAACTGCTTTCCTTAATGGAAATCTTGAAGAAGAGATCTACATAGATCAAACTATTGGTTTCGTATCGAAAGGTCAAGAGGACAAAATTTTTCGTCTTAAAAGGTCCATTATTTCTTTTGGCTTAAACACGGTTTCTAAAGATCACCGTGAGTATGTCAAGAAAACCACAAAGGGGATTATATTTCTTACTTTGTATGTTGACGACACACTATTGGCTGGAAATAACATGGAGATGATTCAAACCACTAAATAGTGGTTGTCCTCCGTCTTCGAGATAAAGGACATGGGTGAGGTTAGGTATGTCTTAGGCGTAGAGATAACTCGAAACCGTTCTAAGAAGCTTCTTGGTTTGAGTCAAGAAGTGTACATTAATAAAATCTTGAAACGTTTTCAAATGCATTACTCTAAACCCGTGGACACTCCACTTGAAAATGGTCTAACCTTAAGTCTCGACCAGTGTTCTAAGACAGACAAAGAAAAGGAGAAAATGAATAATGTTCCTTATACTAGTGCAGTAGGGCGTTTAATGTGTGACATGTTATGTACATGGCCAGACATTTGCTTTGCAATTAGTTTGGTAAGTTGTTACCAAATCAACCCAAGGCCTGCACATTGGAAAGTCGTCAAGAGGATCTTTTGTTACCTACATGGTACAAGTGACCTGGTCCTTTGCAATCAAAGAGGGGAGCTTAAATTGAAAGGATACACTAATGCTGATTGGGGTGGTGATACGAATGAATCTAGGTCTACCTCGAGATATGTGTTCATCCTGGGCGAGGGAGCTATATCTTTGTGCAGTAAGAAACAAGACTGCATAACACTTTTAACTATGGAAGCGAAGTATGATACTTACTGTCTTGCCATGCAGGAGGCAATATGGCTAAAGAGTTTTCTACAAGATCTTGATCTCACTCATGGGGTTAATGATCCTGTAGAGTTGTTATGTGACAATACTGTTGCTATCCAATTTGCAAGAGATCCAAAGTTCCACAGGAAGACTAAGCATATTAAGAAGCGTTATCATTTTATACGAAATTCCATAAAAGAGAAAGAAGTTTCCATTGAGTATGTATCTACAAGTAGGATGATAGTAGATCCTTTAACTAAGCCTATTCCTAGAGATGTTTTTAAAGCTCATGTGGTGAGCTTAGGTCTGTGTAGGACTTAGTTTTTGGATGTATCTAAGTGTATGATGGACTTGATCTTACTTGTATTAAGTGTTTATGAAATAAAGAATGATGTTTCTTTTCATATGTTCATAAATATACAAGTACATTATAAGGCACATTGTAGTGTCACCAGGCTTCTAATTGGTCTAGTTACACAGGCGATCGCTCTCACACTTGAGTAGCGGGTAGGATGAAACTGAATCATATTGGCACTAGGTGTGTAATATGGATTACTCATACTAGGAGTGTATGAATGAAAAATATAGTTGCTTTATTAAGACTAAGATGAGACTCATGGGGAGTCGAAATAAGTTTTCATATTGAAGCCTTATAGCTGAATCTTGAGTACTGAGGTTAACATTGGGTATGTTGATCTAGTAGCTCATGTTGGGTTTTTAGGTAAAAGGCAAACTCATGATTCGCGTGGCATAGAAGAGTGACATGCCTAGTTTGGTGGGAGCTATGCCATGACACACTTTCATACTGTGTGTGCTAGAAGTCGACCTATTTGATGAGTGATAAGTGAGTTCCCTTTTCTTATCACTGTGTGACTTTCATTTACAATACTCATTGATTTAGAGTTATAATATGAAGTCAAAGCTTGATGTTGCTACCTTAATGTGTTATCGAAGGGCCAAGATGTATACGATCCAGCGGAGCACATTAGAAAATCAGTTATGCTAAAATGGATTATTGTAATTGTCTAAAGAAGAATCATTTCCTCATCACTATATCAAGCCCGGACAATTATATTTAGTATATAACCAATTAATATATCAGGCATAAGGGGACAATGTATGCCATTGGTGATGTATTTAAATGATTTAGGGTACTGATGTTTTGTAAAGGTGTTATGCCACTTAGATTGTGACTTGATATAGTACTAATGGTTTTATTTTTGGTCACACGCTCAATTCCTAGTTTGATGCGTGAGGGTTGGCAAAGAGATATGAGATTGATGGTCTTTGTGACCAAGAGGAAGCTGTTCACCAGTAACGGTAACAAATAAATGACCATGAGTGCATATTTGATTATGCAGTTACAATAGATTAATTGTGTATTAATCAGCCTTAATCACCCCATTAATTTGCAGAATCTGGTTTGAGGCTTTGTGCCACTATAAATAGAGGATGGATTAAAGGGGTGGATCATCAGTCTAAGCAACAAACTCTCCCAGATCTAATACTCTCTATCATCCTCCTCACACAAACCTAGCCATCTTAGTGGGTTCGGGTTTTGAGCGTGAAACATCTAGTGACTTTAGTAGCCACCTGTTTGTGGGCAGACATCTAGCAGGCTAAAGTTCTGGGCATACTTCTGCATCTAGGTAATCCTAAACTTTCCAACACTATACATATATGCTTCTACGTTAACATGAGTTTCTATGTACTATGATTATATATTTATATGTGAATATGATTACATGTTTTAATATTATACTGTTTTATATAATTTCATACAACTTAATATATTAGTCAATTATAGCATGTAATGTGAGATGAATTTTTTATTTGTTGACGTGTTATTGAAATTAATATGATTTGGTTATTTAAGTGTTGGCATGTTATATTGGCATGTTAGTTAAAATCTTTTAGCTTGTTAAAGTTTGGAGTGACAATTAAATTGTTTGAAATATTTTATATCTTGCAAAAAAAATAAATTAATTAAAGTTGGTGAAACGATAATTAATTTTACAAAAATGAATTGGCATGTTAGTAACTATGGCATGAATGTGTGAATTGATTTTATGGTAATATTATGACTAATATTAATATTTTAAATTTTGGCATGTAGATAAAAATAATGCACTAGTTTTGGTATATTAGTCAAATTATTTAAAATACTTGATAAAGTTAAAAAAGGGAAGTGAAGTTTATAAATATGTTGGTATGGTTAAATATATAATTGTATAAGATATGAATTTAAAATTTTGAGGTTTGGTAACTAAAATTTATATGCTTTGATTCATGAAATATAATTTTGAATATGATGCTATATTTACATGTTAATATGATTATGTGTTACTATACATACACAACTTAATATATTAGTTAATTATAGCATGTAGGTTGGTTAGGTGATTGACAACATGCTTCAATAAGAGGAATTTAATATGGTTTTATATAACTCTAGGCAATTTAATATGATTACGTAGAATTAATAATATGCTTAATTATGCTTTTAGGTCCTAATTGCACCTCGAATATGGATCCTAACATTCCCCAATCATTTGTTAGCTTACTTGAGGACCCTAAATTGGGGGCGGGGGAAGGGGGGATAGTATTAGCCTGATTACTCCAACTAATTCCCACATGTCTTATTCCCCATATGCACCACCAAACTACCATCAGCAGTACCAACCATATTACCCACCACAACCAAACCCGAGGAATCCAAGTGGTGGCTCAAGTCAAAATCTCCATAACTATCCTCCATCTTATTACCGCCCACCACATAATGATGCCCAAAATGCATCTAATACTGAGTACCCATATTACTCTTCGTACTATCCTCCACCACCTCCTAACCCAAATTACTATTTAGGGGCGAGTAACTCCACACCCTCATCCACACCAACTGGATCAATGATCGGGTTAGGGAACTCTAGGGTGGATATTGACTGAGTACTGATGAGGGGGATGCAAAAGAAGTATTGGGGGTGTAGTTATTGGTGCTAAGAAGTGGATAGTTGAAGAGGATCAATGGCTAATCCGCGCTTGGGTTAATACAGGCATGGATTTCGTTGTTGGGGTTAATCAAAAGAAATCTAGATTCTGGGATAGGGTGGCCTCCAATTTCAATGACCACCGCTCACAAGGAGCCTCGACACGTAGTTGGAAGATGCTTAACGGATGTTAAGGTTGGTGCTCCCCACTCGTCAGTAAATGGGCGAGTATTATCTTGGAAGTGGAGCGTACAAATGAAAGTGGATTCGACGACGCGATGATTCTAAACGTAGTGCACAAGTTGTACAAGGAACATACGGGAAAAAGTTTGACTTGGAGCATTGGTATGAGATGCTCAAGGATCAACCCAAATGGAGAACGATCCATGATCTACCTAACTCAGGCTTAGGATCATCCAAAAGGTCTAATCTCGAAGCTAAAGATGCAGGAGATAAAGTTGTGGGTGGAAGTGAAGGACCCGAGGGGAGGAAAGCTACGAAGAGAAGGCTAAAAGAAAATGCTAACAACACCGTTATTCAATTATTCACTACTCAGTTGAAGGAGTTCAGCTATAGCAATAGTGATATGAGTAAGATGTTCCAAGATTTGGTCACGGCAACAAAAGAAGAAAAGGCTCAAGAGATGATAAGGGAACAAAAGCTAAGGGTCCATGTGGATAGAATAATGATGGTGGACACCTCAGCGATGACTCTTGAACAAGCTGCTTATTATGAGCAAAGGAGAGCAGAAATCATGCAAAGGAAATTAGGGCAATCATCATCAACTCTGTAGTATGTCTCCCTTCCCCCTCAATATATAGATTACAAGAATTGCATAGCTCACCCTAGGTTTTAAGATCTTACTATGTAACTTTTATCACCTTATGTTGTCTTAGACATTGGTGTAATCATGTTCTGATGTGAATTTATGAAAATCGACATGCCTATTGTTTAATCAAATGATTATTCTTCTATACATTGACGTTTAATCATTATTATGTTGCACAAATAATTTGTAATGGATAATCTTAATATTAAAAAGCTCCCAGTTGAGGAAGAATCATCCTCCTCATCCTCCTTCTCTTCATCAGATGATCATATGTTACCCGCTATGGGGGTTTTACTCCATCATCATCAATGAGTACAAAAATAAATGATGTTTCTTCTACAACATAGGGAAGCAGCAAAAGAGCTGACACCTTCAGCATTTAGGCCTTGGGCGAAGAAGAGATGTATTAAGGGAGATAGAGAAGCTGCCCATGACGGCTTATACAAAGACTATTTCGCAGAAGATTCAATCTACAACGAACATCATTTTTGTCGTAGATGTAGAATGCGGAGACATTTATTTCTCCACATTGTGGAAACACTCGGCAACCATTCGGAGTACTTGAGGTAAGGTACGATGCAATTGGAAAGCGTGGGTTGATGCCATTAACGAAGTGTACCGCAACCATGTGAATACTTGCCTATGGTATAGCGAGCGATTGTGTTGATGAGTACTTAAAGATTGGTGTAAGCACTGCACTAGAATGCATGAGGAAGTTTGCCTTATGCGTCATTGAGGTATTCGGGGAGGAGTACTTGAGAAAACTGAATCAAGCCGATGTTGTTCGCTTACTGCAAGTTGCTGAAACCTTGATTTTTTCTATATGTTGAGAAGCATTGATTGCATGCACAAAGAGTAGAAGAATTGTTCAGCAGCTTGGAAGACATCATTTCAAAAGAAACTTTATAAGGTGCCTACTATCATCCTTGAAGCTATTGCATCATATGACCTTTAGATATAGCATGCATTCTTCGGTTTGCCTAAAAGTCTTAATGACATAAGCGTTCTTAACCGCTCACGAGTTTTTCAAGAGTTGTATGAGGATCGGGCTCTTAAATGTGAGTATGCCGTCAATGAGCATGAGTACAAGATATGATATTATCTTTATGATGGAATTTATCCAAAATGAACTACATTTGTTAAAACTATCCCACTTACCCAAGGGTTGAAGAAAAAAAACTCTTCGCATAACATCAAGAGTAAGTTAGTAAGGACGTTGAGTGAGCCTTCAGTGTGTTACAAGCTCGATTTGCCATTATACGTGGCCCTACTCGTCTTGTGGATGCAAAAGAAATCGGTGTTATAATGAGAGTATGTGTGATATTCCATAACACAATTGTCGGGGATGAGCAGGATGACTACGAACTTGCATTTGACTACAACGTTGTCGAGGATACTGCCCTAGAGCCGATTGTTAACCATAACTACCATTAATGCTAGGAGACATACTTTCAAAGATCAAAAGAAGTCCGCGCCCCTAACACGTATGCAGCTCTCCAAGCGGACTTGATCAAAGAAACATGGAAGTGAAATTCGGGGCAACGATAGAGATGATAGTTGAATGGTCGTCATATTGTGATCTTTTTAATTGTTGAGCTATTGTAATTTTTTAGTCAAATGTTAATCAATGTTTCTTTTTTTATTCATTATCGAACTCTTGTAATTTTTATATTCAAGCATCTCTAAATTTTGTTTTTAAATTCAAACTCTTGTATTTTTTTAAAAAAAAAATTATGACTCTTTAATTAGTTGTGTTATCAAATTATTAAGTGCAAAACATTTTTCACAAAAATAATAAAGCTAAATAACAAAGAAAAATATAAAATTTAAACTAATTAAATATGGTTATATGTGGAGTCCATTGGTATTATTTTATTTGGTGAACCAAAGTGGTGAACCTTGCATTGCAAAAATGGCGGCTTGTGAGTCAAAAAGTTGGCTCACAAACTGATGTGGTAAAGGTAGGCCCCCATTGGTGGGCCAAAAAACTGGCTCACCATTGCGAATATTCTAAACTATTTGTTAGTTATGACTTAAGATGCAGCTTTTTCTTATCGGGGATTTAAAGGGTTCCGATATTTTTTCGTTTTAAATAAATGAAAATAATCAATCTCACTAATTAAGTTACCATTTTTTTTAATCAATGAAAATTTATTGATCTTGTCAAATGGTATTGTAGGCTAATATTTGTTGATAATTGTAGGTCTGAAATATTCAGACAAAATTTAATTTGTAAAAAATTAAATTAATATTATTGATTCTTGACTCCATTGGAAAATAGAATTTAAGAATCTTATAAACGAGTTATACTTCTCATAAATAGAAAACTCACTGCTAAGAATCTATATATGATGAGATTGTTTATGGTAGGTTTAATAAACTCATTGACATTTTTTGAATAGGTTTGAGACTAACAATTGACAGCGATAGCCCTTTCGATGTGTATCTAGTATCAAAATTGTCCAAAGTCCATATCATGTTCCTAGGAGTATATATTCTTCCTAATCATGTTAGTGTTTATATATTAACTATTATCTATATGACAAATACATATGAAAAAAATATATACATGGCAATTGGGAGTGCAGACTCCCACGTATAGGACACATATTACCAAAATTGTCACATAGCTTGTCTAGACAACCTTATAAAATGGATGTGGGCCAATAAATAGTTTTCTTATAGCTAATGCGATTATTAGAGGCAACAAGATCTCAGTTCGCATAGCTCGTACCGAAAAAGGAAACAATTTCAACCACACATGCATCAAACCAGGAGAGTCCCTAATATCAGCAAATCTTGGAGTAAAAAGGAGCAAAAGCAAGAGGGGGATAAGAAGGTTCAACTGGTTAGATTTAGCCAGGAAAATCAATCACATAAAAAGTTCTTGAAAGGCCAGGAAAATTCAGAGTTTGAGGAGTGGCTGAACTCGAAGCCTTGTGTACACTTCAAATGAGGCTAGAGATCTAGCATCCCTTGCCTCCGCAATTACCTATGGCTATGATTAGTGCGTGAAGATCAATGCTTTAAGCAGCTTCAAATTTATTTTTACCTTTCCTACGTTGGAAATGATGGAAAAGACCTTAAAGAACCATGAAGAGCAAGATTTATGGTTTATTGAAATCAAGAAGTGGAACAAACATGATTGTTGTGAAAACAAAAGGGTTTGGCTTGAGATACATGGAGTCCCTCCCAATGGATGGCTATGTGAAAACTTTAATAGAATAGCAGAACTTTGGGGAGGGGGTGTTAATATGTCTTGGTAAACCAATTTATTGCACAGATTCCTTTGAAAGTATGAAGGTACAGATTGTCACAAATATTTTTCAAAGAATTAAGGAAATATTATTGGCCTTAGAAAATGGAGTATATAGGATATGGATTAAGGAAGTTGAAACAGCAGCTATCCAGCCATGGAGAATATGGACTCTACTGGTGAGGTTCTAGGATTTGAGGATCTCAATCATGACATGGCAGCAGACTATGAGGTGGCACAAAGTGATTTGAGGAAGACTTATGATGAGAAGGATGACATGGTAGTAATCAATGTTGTGGTGCATAGAGAAGTAGTCCAAGAGACTCCTGACCTCTAGTTCGTTTCAAATTCAAATCGAGATATTGAAAGGGTAAAAAACCAGGGTGAAGAATGCACCCATCCGGAATCTAGAACCGGGACGGTGAGTTTTAGCCAAAATGACTATTCAGAGGAAATGTTGAAAACATCACAGCATTTTCAGCCTATGGAAAATGGAGAATAGCTGCCTCCAGGCTTTGAAAAGAAAGGAAACTATCATGCTAATGATTCAGATTCAAATACCAATCCCGCAACTTTGAAAAGTGGAGAGAACTAGTTAGAGGAAGGTGGGGGCCACCATAATCAAGAAGTAGAACCACCTCCGGGATTTGAATTTCTAAATATTCTGCAACCAAACATTAAGTCAAAAAAACGCCTTCCTAGGAGATTAGTTAATAGCTAAAGGAATTTGTCCACACACTCAAACGTGCGACAATCCTCTAGCCAGACATCTGAAAGTCTAGTGCAACTTGTAAGGGAATCTGTCCAAATTGGGAAACTCCTTGGTGTTTCTGTTATTCATAATGAGAAAGTTGTAGTTTTCAAAATCACAAATACTCTCAAGAAGACCAAGCCAGGACCAACATCCAAACCTGAGGACAAATAGAGCAAAGCTTCTGTAAAGAAGTGGCCTTAAGATGAAGATAGTTTCCTAATATGTCAAAGGTATATGCTGTAAGAAAGAATTTATCAAGGAGCATTTATGGAATGAGTGAGTTGTGCATGGAAAGAAGATATTACATACTCCCTTGAAGAGTTGGCAAAAAAATTTCATTCCATCTCTATCCTATTCTCTTAGAAGAACTAATTTGAGGATCATAAGGGGCTTGTTGGTGGCTAAGGGGCGGATGTGTTTTTCTTGGATATGGTGGATCTTCATCAAACCTTTCATCCAAATTTTGATCCTATTTGGAGAATTTTAGACTTGATGATGATTCCAACCTTCCAAAACAAAGGAAAATACCATCATGGGACTCAAAACAGGGTACAACACAAGAGTTTTCTTTGGGAAATTTTGTTGAGTAGGTGTCGGGCACTATATATATGAACTACATGGCATTGTATTGTAGGGGAATTTGGTGGAGAAAAGGTAGACTTAGAGAGCTCTAAGGGGTTAATACACAAAGCAAGAGATTGTTAGGCTTTTCGCTATTGTCTTTGAGGCCTCAATAGCTCAAGCCGAGTCACAGATGGACAACTTGTGATGTTCTAAATTGGTGGAGGTGTTTGAAGTTTGTAGTGTGTTGTTTGGTTTACAAGGCCGGGAACACCCCCCTTTTAATTATTCTACTTTTGATTTGGTTGTATTCCTTTATTTTTCAGCCTAATCATGGTTACTGATTGAAAAAAAAACTAATAATAGTAATTCTTTAAAAAGTTTTTAAGCTCATAAATAAACTTTTGAAAGATGATACAAAATTACACCATATGGCAAAGTAAATATGTATACGTATACCTATTTTTATATATTAAAACAAAACAAACTCTCTCAATTTTTTGACACGTGCCATCTCACAAATTTTCTAAATTAATTAAAAGTTTTTTATTCATTTAAAGAACACTAATTAATCCATCAAGTTAATATCATTCGAAATATAGCAAAATGGAATAATATCGTTTTTCATATATCATGACCTTTTAAACATGGAAGATTTTCTTTTAAAAAAGATAATGTTCAATTTAAAACTCGTAATATAATAATTACTACAATTAAAATTAATGATATCTACATACATTGAATGAGTATAGAAACACACACACACATATTCCCTACGGTGCACTTGCAAGCCCTATAGTGGCTGCCATACAGCCTAAACCAATGGTCGCCGATGAGGTGCCCAACATTGTACATCACGAATTCAACGCTATTGGAGGGCTTGTTAGGTGGTGGGGGGACAAAGGCCGGGGGTGATGTGGTACTAACATTGCCTTTGGATAATTCAGCAAAAAAAATAAAAGCCTTTAGATGAGAAATCAATGGTTCACATATAAAGTTATCATATATAAGATATATGACAAGCTCTCACAGTTTCGACATTAATTCCTTACCTAAATTCAAGCTTATTAAAAAGTAAAAAATTTGTGATATCCAACATTATTATTTATTCCTTTCTAATTTTTATAAAGAAATTGCATATTAAAAATTTTGATTCTCATATTATTACGTTGATAATAATAATACCAAATAATAATAAATAGAGATTGGCCTTTTGGTTTATTACCTTTTACAATATTTACTTGTTCATGTCACACCATTATTATGTTAATAATAATAATAATAGCAACTAATAATAAAAAAATATTACCTTTTTATTTTATTACTATTTCTTTGAACATAAATATAAATACATGGATTAAATATTAAATGTTAGGTATAATATTTATTAAAAAAATATTAAATACAACAAGATATCGTCATGAATCTTATATATACAAGATAATACTACATATGCAAATGACAATCAAAAGACACAAAACTGATTTCAATTTTAAGAGAAGAATAGTCCAATCGGTCGTTATCCCCTCTTTTTAGCATCGTTTGCCACGTTTATATTCTGCAGGTAAAATTATTTTCCATATGTGTATACACAAATGATATTTATTTTTTCAAGATAAACACATAACAATTTGTATATTTTAGTTAACTTAAAAAGTCATTCAATTATACTTAAAAAGTCATTCAATTATACTTAAAAAGTCATTGATTTTTGTTAATTTAAAAAATCTTTAAATTCGACATAAGGTTCTAAACTATTAATTATAATTCACATATATAGTTATTTTTTTATAAGAAAAGGAATAATTCATTAATGAAAAGCTATATGGCATACACAATAAATATCCGTTAATAAAAGTAAATCTAAAACATCAAATTGGATCATTCTCTCCAGAAAGCTAATGGTAAATATACTGTAGACCGGCTCTGAATTTATAGCAGTATTCTTGCCACCAACCGCATTCTTTGACGTTAATGCGTATTTTCCGAATATCGGCGAGTTATAGTATAACTTCATAGAGCATATGTTCAATTGATGTGGTAGATTGTACTTCAAAGGAAGATTTTTATAGTAGAAGCACATGAACTTCAATTAGTGACTCATTCCTTAATTGAAAATGTAGATATAATATAATAATTTCCAAATTCTATTCGACAAGAAACTCACTCTAGATTTTCAAGTCTATGATAAATTACGCAAAGACAATGACTCAAACTCAGACCAATGATGAGGACAACCTAACTCATACTAGAGGTGAAAATAACCTAACTCACCATAGAGATGGGAAAAATAAATAACCTAACTCTCACAAACTAGATAGAAATTTTATTAAAAAGAGACAGAAATATTAGTAAATATCTTACAATTGAATAAACTTTCAAGAAGCATGAAGATTGTAACTTACCACCAGTAATTATATCTATTGATGGTATCTCATTAAAGAAGATGAAAGTTAGGAAATTACAAGTGTACGCAATAAAATAGTAAATTTGCCAACAAAACATCCGAATATCTGATACGTTTCAAAACTTACATAAAATGAACTTAATGAAGTGTGTTATGTCAGTATGTGTCTTCTTTTTTTTTTTTTTGTTTTGGCAATAGTCTGAAAAACACCGTGCTATTGACGAGCGACAATAGTGGATTAGTGGCAGCAAATAGCCGGATACGCTCTCGAGCTTGAGAGTAGATTCAAATCTTGTCAACCAACCACATTCAAATCCAACCAGAAAACCGCCATTAACAACCCCTTCCTTCACTCACAGTCTCTCTCTTCCTCCTCAAATGTCGCAGCCAATACAAGTAGACCTCCTCTCAGATGACGATGATGCTTTACAAACCCCGGTTTCGAATCATCAGAAGAGACCCAGAATTGAATTTCAAACAACCCCATTTCTCATAATCGACGACGATCCAACCCCTCAGAAATCCCTACCATCGGCGTCTTCTACGCCGTCTTTTGTGCCCGAAACTCCATTTTCGGACTTGCCCAAACCCCAGGGTCCGCCTATTATAAGGTGTGCCGCCAAATATGGGTCGAATCCCTCTTCCGGGTCACCCGATTCTGTGTCTTTGCCCAAATTCGTAGGTGGGTTTGTTGAAAATTCGGGTCTTTTTGGTGTAATGTGTTCGAATTGAGGTGGGGTTTTGATATTTTGCTTTTTTTCTTTCTTTGGGTTAAGTTTGGATGAACTACCAGCTGATTTTGATTGCCTTTTTATAGCTCTGAACTTGAGGGGTTTGATGTCCGATCCTCATTCGAAAACTTCTCTTGAATAATGAGAATGTCTGCGTTAATTTCTCTAGCTGATTTGATCAATTTCCCCCTGCAAGAATTATTTTCTGTTCGAAAACTTGTTCGTTAAGCTTCTTGATTTTTGGTTACCTGTTTCACATTTGAGTTTTGGAGCCATATGTTGATTGATTGGAACTTGAAAGTCATTATTGCTAAACTTCAACCTCTCATTTGTGAGTATTCTAGTTAACTGGGTATTTTAGACGGTGTGCAAGCATAGGACAATATGAATGAGAGAGAGAGAGAGAGAGGACCCATTTGAGATCCTAAACCAAACTCTGATATATATTATTTTAAATTATGAATTCTACCGACAAAAATTCTGTAGATGTCTAAAGAATTCGAATGTGCCATGTCTTTGCATTCAAAATTTAAAATCTACTTTGTGCTGTGAGTTTTTGTTGGAGGACCAGCAGACTTTAGCTACATGGATATTGTCCTGTGATTTCCTGAAATGCACCACACATGGAGTCCTCAAATCTGATGATCAGGCCTTGATTTCTTTGTCTGGGGTTCATTCATGAAGTGCTCAACTTCTCATTGACCTATAATGCACTATAGTTCTCTGTGACCTATTTACGAAGCTGTATGTTTGTCTTTGCAATACTTGATTTCTGCTTGTATCTCACATGAAAACATTGCTCACATTGATCACATCAACTGCAGGCGTGGATAGTATGATATGTTTGGAATCTGATGATGAGGCTGAAAGAGGCCTGGGAAGGGCAAACGAAGGGAGCAATCAAGGAACATGTGATAGCTTTAATGAGGGGAAGGACTTGGAAAAAATTCCTAACTTTTCCGTAAATGATAAGCAGTTGGAGAATGGAGCAATAAGTGCTGATATGGAAGCAGAAAAGTGTTTAGAGAAGAATACTAGAGTTTTTGACTCGGCATTTGATATTGATCAGGTTGTGCAATCCAATGTCCACGATGAAGCAGAAGTAGGCCTTTGGAAAGAAAATCGGTTAAAGGATGGAGCAAGTTTTTCTGATTCTGATGTAGAACATGACCAGAGTCTTAAATTTGTAGTAGAGCAGAACCAACTAGGGAATGGAACAATTACTGCTGGTTTTGATGATTGCTTGGAAAGTAGTCCAAGCATTGTTTCATGGACAAGTCATATTGGTAAGTTAGTGCAAAGAGTCAATTAAATTCTAACAAGCTGATTTTTTTGTAGATCATGTATATGAGTTGGTCCTACTTGGAGGACTGCCTGCTTTCTGTCACCTTGTTCTAACTTGTCCTAAGATGTTGAATTGTTTATTTGACTACTATACTTCTATACATTTGAAAAACGACTGTCGTATAGTTAGATGTTCAAACTGGCAATTGCTTTTATCAGGATGCGTAAAGTCCAAGGAGACACACAGCAGTATCTATTTGGAAGGCTGCAACAATCAAATGCTAGCTTTTCATGTAAGATCTTTATGCTCCCTTGTTTCTTCTTGGTTTCTCTATGTGGTTTCTTTTAGTGTGATTTTGCCTGTGTAGAGGTGTTACAAAATATGCTATGCTTTGCGAAATGATCTTGTACTTGTAGTGTTAGATATTGGTCGGTAGCCATTTTTTGTGGACAGTAAGAATTTATCTAAGTCGATGCGATACGTCTTGAATGTTTTGGTGTGTAAAAATGAATCAATTAGAAAGGAAGTATTTCTAATGTCTGTTACAAGTAGATTCTTGGCTTGTTATGGTTCGCATGTCTTGAGCTTCCTAGATTGACCTGGCAGGATGCACACCTGACGGTCATCACTGTCTGAGAAAGGTTTTCTTGTTACGGAAAATTTACAGCGGTTTCTGGGTAAACAAGCGGCAAAAACTGTTTAAAACTGTTTGGCGTTTTCTGGAGTTTGTGGTCTGAGGGAATTCTACAATCTTGAAGAACCAGTGACATCATTTGATTACTTAAAATGAATTATTTGTTTTGGTGCCATCTTCATTGCTATTTACTTTAGATCTTTCTTAATAATTACTGGCGAGATTCAAATATATTCTTTGCTTCCCCCCCCCTTTTTCCCTTTTTTGGGGGGGGGGGGGTTGTGCTATTGGTATAAATTTTTCTTTGATATATTTTCTGTGATGTTTCCCTTCATTAAACCGAAGATTTCTCATATTCATATGTTTTATTGTCTATCACTTACTACTCTTGTTTCTTTCTTAATTGCATTAGATAATCAAACACTGTTTATCTGAAGGTTATGTGCATGCATTTGCTTTCCACATGGAAAGTGTTTTGCATCCCATAGGATGATATTTCTTAATTGATGCGAGTTATAGTCTCATAGATGGTTCAGATCAATATATCTGCCATGCAAAAGTGTACATTGGCAATGGAAAATGCTGAAATATTATTCTCAGATACAAGGAAATTTTATTACTGAGAAATAGTGACATCCTGCAAAGTGCAAACAAGAGGAACCATTGCTTTCCACATTTCATTGAATTGCCTAAGCGAGCTGCCTCATAATCATTGTAAACCGTCGTGCTAAACAGGTGCTAAGAACCCATCTTGTCTCATAAATTCCCTAATGGTTATGATTATCGATCATTTGCATCTGTGACAATGGTCAATTGGTTAGTTGTGCTGGAATTGGCAGTGGTATGCTAACATCTCCAGACTTGTCTGTTATGTTGAAGTTGCAGTGATGCCTGCTCATATTTATCCTTTTGTTAAAATCTCTGAAATAATGTGAGGTTCACATCACTTCAGTTAGGGTATCTTGTGGATAATCAGATGTGTACTTGATTGTATCTGCTTATAAATCTCAGCAATTTACAAGATAAGACAACCAGCAACTGTACCAGTATGCTACCTTTTGCATGATTTGAAACAATTTCATGCTGAAATACGAAAGTTAAAATTTTATTCCCGCCACTGAATTTGTCACCTGACACAGACACTGTACGTGCTAGAGTGCCTTCAAATCATGTTGATCATACCTCCCACTTGATAGTTGTTGACTGATTGAACTGAGCTCTGTCATAACGAAGTTTCAAGTGTCTTCAGACATTGCGTGAAGCCAATATTTAGGCTGGTGATTTCATGGGAATGGAAGCCACTTGTCTCCGGGTGTGCTGAACGTCTACTTTGATGCCACTAAACTGGTAAACTGGGCAAAGCAATGGACAGGGGGCTTCCATGTGTACGAGTGTCCTTTTGGCATTATCAGGATAAAAGATGCTTGATAGAAAGGCTAGCAAGTAGCAACTGAAGGGGATTTGGTGGCTTTAATCTCTCAAATAAAGAGTTACACTTGTTATGAGGGATACTTTAAGTGATGTTTCTAACCCTTGTGGCAGGTTTTTTTTTGGGGGGGGGGGTTTGACAGGGACGAGCCTTTGTTCTTAGCTTGACAATGTTCCTTGTGTTGATGCATGTGGAATATATTCTTAGGACAAGGACCACGACAAAGAAAATGTTGGGCTGGACGAAGAGGCTGCTGCAATCTGTAAGCCTAAAGGTAGAGGTAAAGCTAATGTACAGAATAAACAGAACAATGCTGACAAAGCAGCAAATAGGAAGAAATTACAGGAGGAAAAAATGCGTTTGATGGAAGAGAAGAGGCGTAAGAGGCAGGTCAGTCTCTTGTTTCTTTTTCCGAAGATTAAAAATCATGCAGACAAGAAGCTAATAAGAGATTCTTTGCAACCCAGGATGAGAAGTTGCGTAAAGAAGCCTTAAAGGCTGAAGCTGCTAAGTCAAGACAATTGGAGAAAGCCAGGCAGAGATGGGAGAAAGAGGCTGAAAAATATATTTTGGCAGAGATTGACACCAAGGTTGTTCAGTTGGGTTCAATGGGAGGTATACTGACTAATCTTCATCTTTGAAATTCCATTAAGTGCTAATCTTTTCACCCGGAAACCCAAATATCCCTTATGAATATAGGACATCTGTTAACGAGGCTGGGTGAGAAAGGTCTCAGATTTAATATAACATCAAATGCCATTGAAAAGTCAATTGTGTGGAGAATGACTGCTCCAGATGAAATTTCTCAGGTACACAGGTCTTTGAGCTGCTGTTAATTGCAACAGGATTTCTGATTAATAGCCTGAGATTAATGGACTATTTTCCTGTAGCTTTCTTCAGCTAGAACAGATGTCCCTTATGTTTTGCTTATCTATGGTGATGAAGAATTCTGCAAAGCCACTAGTGATGGATCTTTAATGGATCAAATTTCTTCTGTGCGGAGACATTGTCCTTCTTACACAATTTGCTGCCTCACCAACAGGTTGATGTCTTATATCAATAAAAGGTGAGACTATTTGCATCACCTGGTTCAACTCATTAGTTTTGATAATTTCCTGTTTGCCTGATTAAGGAATTCTTCTGGCTTTGAGTGTGCAAGTCTCTATTTAGTTGAGTGCATGTTTCTCTGTCAAAGACATTGGTATCTAGTACATTCGGAACATAAGGTTTTACATTTGGGCAAACATGACTAATGTATGTCTGAAGCTCCTGCGTGTGAAGGTCTGAACAGTGTTCTATAGATTAGCTTTAATGCGCTGGTACCGCTTATAATTTTCACTATTCATATTATTGGGGTTCCCATTTGTACACTAGCAAAAGCACAGCTTATGGATTTAAGGGGTTCCTTCATAGAAGTTTGGAGCAGTGTTGGACCGTAGATAGGCGAGATCTAGTTACACTGCTAATATCGACAACAGTTCATATTGTGACATCATTAGGAGGGTAAGGTTGCTTACATATGACTCCTGATGTTGTCCATTAGGAGCAGTTGTTATATCGTCCACCCGGTTGTAGAAATGCAATTGTACAATTGGGCCCACAAAGAAAACTGCCAGATTTCTGCTTACTAAAAATACCTTATAGCTAACTAAAATATGATGCTGTGTATCCTGTTTCGCTCACTAAAAATAATGTATAGCTCAATAAAATATTTTAGTGAGCTGAGACACAGTTTTGGTGAGTTAATACGTACTTTTAGTGAGCAGACATACCGAAACTAGTGTATCTTATGTACCGAAGTTTCACTTAGTAAAAATACTATATAACTTATTAAATGTGCTATTGTATTAAAAAAAATGTTATTGTTTATCTGAAAATCACTAAACTATATTCTAGTTGTCTATATTTTTTTAGTGAGCTATGACATATATTTAGTGAGCTATGACATATATTTAGTGAGTTGGATTATATTTAATTAATTCACTACGTTTCTATTATACTCACAAAATATAATACAAACACCCTTATGTCATATTAAAAAATGATTGAGTTATAACATAACTTAAGAACTTCACAATATTATTTGCTGGCTATCTATACTATTATTTTTAGTGAGCTATGCCATTTATTTAGTGAGTCACGATAGATATTTGGTGAGCTATAAAATGTAGTGCAAGGCAACGGATTTTTTTTATAGTGAGCTATACTGATAGTGGGTTATTGTTTTCCCTGTTAGGCACAAGATTTGTTATAGTGATTACATTTGGTGAGCAAAGAACTGATTTATGATCGCTTAATACAAGCGAGCTAAATGTATTTCTTTAGTGAGCCAATGACTATATTTAGTGAGCACATAACTTATATTGGTGAGCTGTTGTTTCTCATATGTACATAGCAACAATGAAAATATCATCTGGAAAAACAACCATAACATTTGTGGTGAGCTATAATGCAACATCGGTGAGCACGCAGGTCAATCCTAGTAAGCCAAACATTTCTTTTAATGAGCAAAAAACTGCTCTGTAGTACAGGGCAACATATTTTTTATAGTGAGCTAAATGTATACCGATAGTGAGTCAACGACTATATTTAGTGAGCACATAACTCATAATGGTGAGCTATCGTTTCTCGTATGTCACAAACCAAAATTTACATGGAATAAATGCAATCCAGTTTGAAAATCTCGAAATTAACTCATCAAAACGCAAAATTAACGAACACAACTTTCAATTCCGAAAACAAAAATAGAGATCGAAAAAACGATATCAAACTTGATGAACAATTCCGTTTGATGAAGATTCAACATCAATAGCGACGTTAAGATCAAACCCAGCCATTCAATAATTGCTGAACACTAAAGCAATCGAAGCAACGGGGAGTAATCGAACAATGAGGAGAATGAAAACCGTGATTTCAAAAAATTGAGGAGCATGAATTTTTTTTTTTAAAATGAGTAAGGCTCAGCAGTTGGAGGACTCAAAACTACTGTTGGTGGGCCCGGGTGGACAATTGAATTGTCCACCTGGTTGTACGTAATAATTTGTGCGATTAGGAGGGATTCAAGTTTGTTGCTTGTTTTAGCTTGGTGTTGCCAATATCGACAGCAGTTCATATTGTTACATCATTAGGAGGGTAAGGTTGCTTACATATGGCCCCTGATGCTGTCCATTAGGAGGGATTCAAGGTTGTTGCTTGTTTTAGCTTGGTGTTGCATCATTAAAAAAGTCGTGTTTACATTTGATTAAGATAGACAAATAGTAATTAATCCAAGGTTACAAACACAAATGACATTCTTGACTTGTTCTATCCCTTCTGGCCTCCTCTTCTACCCTCTTTCCCTACCATGACCTTCAACCTCTGTTCCCCCCCCCCAAAAAAACCCCTCTCTCATATTGAAAATGTTCTTCTCAAGGGTCCATGTGTTTTCCTTCACTGGCATAGCAGAAGCCTCATGTATAGTCTTGGACGTAGTCTGCTGATGAAGTTTGTCTTGATTCTGTGAATTTGGCTCGCTCTCTCTTTCTTTCTCTCTCTCTCTGTCGTGATGATTGTGTGCATGGTTACATGTTCTCCGTCCCTGGATGAATTAACTACACTGCCCCCCTAGTGAACCAACTTACTGAAAAAGTCAGGGTTTTGCCAGTTCAGATAGCCAGATATGCCGAAAAGCCAGATTAATGCCCCCTAGATAACGAGTGTCTTGTCTGTTGCGTCAAGTTAAAGTGGTTCCTTTTCAAACTTACATGGGCTTTGCAGAGACCCCTCCCCTTCCTGTGTGTATGTTGGGTTGGGGTTGGGGGTTTGTTGGGAATGGTTGCCTCACTCCAGTGCTTGAGCAACCCTTTAGAAATATTATTGCTTTGTTTGAGTGCTGGATGTTCATTTGATTCATGATCGCTGTTTCAAAGTTGTTTTTTTTTTTTTTAAAACTGGTCTACTGTAATGGGAAAATGTGGGCAGGTCGTATTTTTCCCTTGCCAGTCCGGTTGTTTGTCTTAAATAATATTGAAACTTTCTAAAAAGTAGGTTTTGTGGCTGTAACAGAGAACAGGACAAATACAAGAACCGAAAACATGCAAGTGATTGGCAGCGTCCACCTGTTGAAGAGGCAAGACATTGAGTTTGGTTCATCAATTAGTGAATTTTCGCCTTATAAGATCACTTGCTGAAAATACTTGAACTTGCTTTTTGACAGGCATTTGCGAAGTTATCTACTCATTTTGCCAATGTACATTCTAGGCAGTGTGCAGATGAAGCTGAATTGGCTGAGCATGTTGTTGGATTGACAATCAACCTTGCCAAGTGTCGTTTCAGGTATTCTTGCTTGAAACTATGCTGCCAACCTGACTCAAAAGGACCCGTTTTTTTTCACTTCCTTCATTTCTTTTTTCTTATTTGCATCTTTTTTTTCTTTTGATTTGTACCTAAAACATGGTAACCGCTTCATTGACATTCTTAGGTACTATTTGCAATCCTTATGCATGACCAGCTCCGAGGTCAAAGGTTATCAGGGTACTTTGAGCTTGTAAATAGTATTTTTAAAAATTTCTACCTAGCTGAGCTTCTCCAGCACAGAAAATTTTAATTTTCGAGAAAGTTTTAAGCTGACATCCAAAATTTTCTAGGAAACCATTTTTTTGTTTTTTTGGAAACAACAAGACTACGTGATGTGTGATGTGGATCGTAACGAAAACTATGTTTAAAAAAGCGCGCCCCCGGTGCTCGTAGGCTCACAAAAGCCCAAAGCCCAGCCTATTGCGCCTTGCAAGGGGTCAAGCCCAACTCATTCTTTAAGCCCACAGAAGCCTCTGAGCTTTTTTGCATTTCAGACCGAGGCTTAAAACAACCCAAGCCCGGGATTTATGGAAAAAGATCATGGGAGAGAGAGAAAAGGGAACACATACCATGGAAAAACACAAATACCTTTAGATTGACACTTTGCCATATTATTCAATTTTGATTTTTGGGTAGAAACCCTTATCTAATTGCATGCAATTGCTCTGGGCATAGACTAAATTAAAGAACCCTAACTTTTGGATGGAGGGTTGGTTGTAGTTGAAGGCTTGTATAGTGTTCTCATAAAGACATAGTTGACCAATCTTTTCCCCTACTTTTCCGTCGGCTGATTTACTCCAGTCTCTTCCTCTTTGCTCTCTCTAGATGGGAAATATGGTGCCGCTAATGTCAATAATATGGACAGAAGGATTAAAGAATATACTGCCCTTCCCTCCTAATATTCTGTCAATCTTGTTTCCTTCCTTTTTTTTTTCTCTTCTTGCTAAAATTCCTTCAGAATTGATGAACCCAATATAAGATGCAATAGTAGGATTCCCTGTGATGTCTAATCACTTGTTTAATACTATCATCAAATTCTTTTGTCAAAAATATGGTTTGGATATGATTTTCAAGCATTTTTGAGTAAATGTGCGTCTCGTGTTCAAAAAGCCTGCGCCTTAGCCTCGAAGCCCGCCCCGGGCCCCAACACCCTTTGCGCGTTTGTGCGCCTCGAGCTTTTTAATCTAAGAACGAAAGTGGATTTTGTTCATCGTGCATTCAAGCTACAGATAGCCTTTTCTTGACAAATAAAGAAGCCCTTGATGGACCCCAGAAAGTATGCTCTGAAAATAATTAGAGCTAGGGACTGATTTTGAAGGCACAACTGATAACTAATGCAAGAGGATCTCACTCATTTACAGAAGGATGGCTAAAAAGCAAATTGGTGTAAATGACTATCATCTGACTAATAATTTAATAATAAGTACCCGTGGTAAGCGCATAATGACCTTTCTCACCGGGCGAGCATGAAGTCGTAGTGAATCTTACATGGCCAATAATAGCCATCGTGGTGCACAGAAATTTATTACAGAAGCCCATTGTAGGTCTGCTGGAATGCAAGCATTTATGGTGGTCAATGTTTGTTGATTATTAAGTGTGTAGGTTAAGGACCTAAGGTGTTCCATATTTTTCTACAGGAAGAAGCTTTCACCACTATCTGTTTATGCCAATGGGGGTAATGTTCCAAAGGATTGTGTGGACAGAGACTTAATCATGAAAAATCTATGGTTAGTAGCATCTTTCGTATCATTCGCTTTGTCCAAGGCGCTATAGAAACTAAAAAACTTTATTCTAGTATCATGTCGTTCAATGCTTCTTTTCTTAATTTTTGTTTTTATTTCTGGTTGTGGCTGGCTTGGTGGTGACATTTCAGTGCCATGCACTCAACCTTCTGTTGGTAATTTCCTAGAAGCACCTGCTCATTTGAAGGAGAAAAAGTGCTCACTTTCCCTTGGTTTGCAGGTTAAAGGCACTGGTTTCTATCCCAAAAGTGCAGCCTAGGTTTGCTATTGCTATATTCAAGAAATATCCGACTATGAAGTCCCTTTTAAGTGTCTATTTTGATCCAACTAAGTCAGTGAGTATTTCACCAACGATTCTCTTTCTGTTCATATTAAATCCATTACAGCCGTTCTTTTTTTCTTTTTCTTTTTTTTGGGCCCACACCCTTTCTGGTACGTACAATTTCTTTGGGAAGGAGAGACTAGAGGGGAAGGAGACACTAGAGTAGAGGACAAGCTGCCTTTGGCAATAAACTATGCCAATAAATTACTGTGCAGGCTAGAAATTTCCCGATTCAAATGCATATCTTTTCTGTTATCAGGTTGTGTAGCTCTTTTTTTTGGGGATATAATGCAATTGATGTCTCACAGCCCTGCTGAAATCAAACATACTGGGTGTTCGGCTGTTCCGTATTATTGGAAAACAACCAAAACTATTCGCTACAGGAAATGCTTTTTGAAGTGTTTTCTTATCAATGTCTGGTCTACATTCCTTTCATTCTAAGATTTCATGTTCTCTGGACGAAAACCTGATTGTTCCATTGTCTTGCTAGTTACTGAATGGATGAAAAATGAAAATGGTAACTGATTTTTTTTTCCCCCCCTTCCGTCCCCTAAAAATTAATAGGTGCATGAGAAGGAATTCCTACTCAAGGATTTGACAATGGAAGGCCTAAGATTAGGTGAGATTTGTTCAAAGAGAGTCTACAGAGTACTCATGGCTCAAAATGGGAGCATCAAGACTGATGACGTTGAAAATGGCGCTGATTACTTCACGAACCAATGACAGCTAGTCTTATTTCATATCCCAAATGATGAAAAGGTGAACATATGCCTCAATCTTGATACTTGTGTTGCTTGTTTCATTGGTCTTAATTGGAGTCATTTATCCTCTCCTCCCACTCTAAGCTGCTACTAAACTGGCCAGTTACGTCATGTAAATCTCCTGAGTACTGAAATCCGGATTGCAGATGATTTGTTTCATATTTTTGTTTGCTTCATAGGGTTCTTTGAAGCATGCCGAAAGATTTTGGAAACCCGCCATTGAATTGAAATTTGGCATGAGGATTTGCTTATGTGACAGTTTTTCCCTTTTCTATTTTTTTTTGGGGGGGGGGGGACCTTTTAGCTCTCAGATATTCCCCCAAACAAGGAGAATTTGTACTCCTATGACTCGAACCAAGAAGGCCAGGAGTTATACCCCTGAGAAAGCCTCTGAAATTTAGAATGAAGGCATGTTTGGTTGGTACTTGGTACAGGTAGTGGTAGAAGACATCATGTTCAAAAGGAGGATACAAAGAGAACAAAACCTTTAAACAAATAACTTGCTTAGGCTTTCTGGCGTGAATTTATACTAAGAATCTTCTGTAATTCAGAAAATAAAAAAGTTTCAAAACAAAGCTGTGTATTTAGTAGTCATATGTTTAATTTAAATTTGTGATAGAATTATTCCTTTTATGCTGGGGTTCTAATGTTTTTCTTTCCTTTTTTCTGGCTGTTTCTTTCTTGCCTTCTCTATATTCTGATAAAGATAAGACTATCTACATTTGGATCAGCTTAGACCTTGCTAAGACGCGACCAAACCTAGATGTTTTTTCCCCACTTTTCTTAGTATTAACAGCTTCTCACTTTTTTTAGTATCTCTTTTACGCTTTTTTTGGCAAATATGGATGTCTGCTACTTGTGTTCATCTGTCCAAACCCAGCCTCCCTTAAAAGCTTCCCGTCTATAACTGACAATGATTGTGACACAGCCACCCAAACAAACTAAACATTGAACTTTGCTCATTCCCAATGCTGATAATGGTGTCTGATTGTGGTCAGAATTCAAAATGGAGGAGGTCCACAGAAAAAGCTTCCTACTTTATCACAAAATGAAACATACACTTGCAATAATGGGGTTGATAAATTTCAAAGCTACAGTTATGCCTTGTGGGGGATTGATGAGGCTGCAGTATCCACCCTCTTTTCTGCCTTAGCGGCTTAGCCCTACCACCAGTCTCTGTCTCTCTCCTCCAAATAATGTTTGCTGCACTCAGCAGTATTCAAAAGCCCTTTTGCCATCTCTGCCTGACTTCTCCTTGCCTTTGTCCCTTGATTGCATCGTCATCATTTTCCCATTTCGTAGTGATGATTTTCATTAGGATGCCTTCCATTTTTTTTCTTTTGTCTTATTTGGGCCACAGAAAAGTCTGAGTGGTGCATGATTGTGGGAATTGTACTAGAGCCCTTTTCTTGGATCACCTTATCCTTTTTCCCCCCCTCCCGCTTTGTGTTTGACTGCTATTATGTCTTCTTTACTAATATTTAATCAAAACAGTGTTTTTTTTGGGTTGTTTTTGGTTATTGAACAATATATCAAACTGAAGTATCTGAGATTCTAAAATCTTCACCTTGAGGACAAACGTGGAACACTTTTCTATACGATACGAAGAAGTCGAATTCAAATTTTGTATGCATTGATTTTGTTATCTAGTATCATATCTAAGACGATATATTTTAAAAGATTTTATATTGACTGCCTTTTTACAAGTAGTCTCTTTATCTGATTGTGCAAACTACAAAGTAACATGCATACAAGTCATACCGTTGTTTAGTATGCAAAATGAATGTGGTCTCCAATCATACAGTATTACATCATTCCCACGTGTTCTTTACCCACCATTGATTTCTCCTCTACTTTTCCATTAGCCTTGAAAGTTCATTTCTTGCCTTTTATCATGCAAATCATTTTCATTTTCATTTTCATTATCATTAAATCCACGCGTAACCCACTATATTCATTTATTCATTTTATTTATTATTTTTCTTTTTCAGTGACTAGCTTTTCCTCCCTTGTGCTATCTCCATATATTCACAAAGTGCCCTGTTTCGTTGGCCAAAATGAAAGAACATTTCTGAGGGGGAGGATGGAGAAGAGCAAGTCATTTGCAGATCACCCTTCCTATGTGAAAGCCCGGTACGCATTCGAGGATCGATCCACCTCCTACTCCTTCAACGGGCCCAGCAGTAAGGCCGACGAGTTGGTGTCATCGGGCAACCCGGAGCTCAAGAGGAAGAAGAGAGTGGCATCCTATAACATGTATTCTATGGAAGCTAAGCTCAAAACTTCGTTGAGGAACAGCTTCAAGTGGATCAAGAGTAGATTCACCAATGACTCTTTTGATGTGTAAATCACTTCTTAGTTTACTGGTTTTTCTTAAGCATGTTGTGCTGCCAATCAAATCAAGTGCTAAGTGAAGCTTGAATTGTTTGTCTGCTTTTTCTTCTTCTTTTTTTTTTTCAAAATAAATCGTCAGATGCAGTTTGAATGATTTTTTTTTAAAAAAAAAGAGGAAAGGAAAGAAAAGAAAAGAAAAGTTGAGTTTAGATATGCTTGTATTAATATTAGATCCTTTTGTTATTTTAATGATTGTTGCGTACGGATTCGAATGGTTGTCAATGCAAAAGTATTACGTGTGTATTTGAGATGCCCAATTTGAAAGTGTTACAAGGATTTTAAGATATAATTTCGAGTAATCTATTTCGATGCGAGTTGCTAGTTATTAATTGTTTACATAAGTTGTTTTAAAAAAAATGAATTTTTTTTTTGTTATACTTGAAAAAAAGTAATATAATTATATGTTGATTGTTTGTAATTAGGACATGTTTATTTCATCGTTTAAACCTGATGTGTAGTAATTAGGAACACGTACCAGATACCACTGAAGAATGAATCTTAGGGTGAGGAAATGGGGCTTAGAATTCTAATTTTGGATAATGAATGCATTTGTGGTGAAGAAAGATCGTCACCCTGCATCTCCTACCTGATGCAGCTGATGGACCAGCGTCTCTTTATATGGATTGACATTTAGAGCCTGGTTTCTAATTAGTGCATCTTTCATTTTAACATTCTCATAATATGTCTGTTTGAATTGAGAAGTATATCTTACTACGCTGTCAAACAATTTGTAATTTGCTCGAAGAAAGTTGCATTGCCTTTGTTGATTACTTGAATTGGCCTCTTTGCCTATACCTAATCTTATCGCCGAATGTGATTATGTGAAATGATGCACATCTTGGTTATAGCAGACAAATATTTGTAGATATGTAGATTATACAATTGTCTAGTGCTTTGTTCTGTATAGAATTGGCCTCTTTTTCTAAGGGACAGCTACATTACCACATACATAGCCACTGAACAGCGGAATATGGGTGCTTGCTAAGTTCCCATTTTGTGTGTATTTCATCTTGCTGCTCTTTTTGTCATTACTTTTTTGAACATTTGACTCAAATTGTGGGCACATTGTTGGGCATGTAACTCAGACTTAATTTCCAGTACGTTTGCACTTTTGCTAGTTACTCAACAATTTGCCTGGTGTGGACCATTGATCCTTCCTTTTAGAGTAAAAATAAACAAATTTTTAGAAATGGCCCCTACAACAAAGAGGTACTTGACATTCCAATACAGTTTTAGATAAGTTCAAGTGACAATGACTTCAGTTGGGTCCTTCATGTTCATCTGAAACCCCGTGGCCTAATAACAGTCTGAACTTCTTTTTCCACAATTATTATTGTGTATTTCATCTGAAATGAAATCAGGGCTCTAGGTGTTCGACTATGTGAGAAAGAAATCATGGTATACACCAGATCTCTCCCTATACTATGATATTATGCTTCTGCAGGGAAAGAACAAGCTGATTCAGAAGGCTGAAGAGCTTTTTGCCGACCTGGAGAAAGAACGCCTGCAACCAGACATGCGGGCCTATACTGAGTTGATTGGAGCTTATTTTCGAGCAGACATGGGACAAAAAGCAAAGGAAACCGAGGGCTTAACGTTGTGCACCAGATAAGCTAACCTTGATGATTATGGTAAGGAATCTAAAAAAGGCAGGAAGAGAAGAGCGGGCAGCATCTGTGAAGAGAGACTTTAAAGAATATGTTGATGACCCCGAAGAGTTCCTTGGAGAAGTAGAAAAAAAATATGGAAGAGCAGCCCCCCCCCCCCCCGCCCCCCCCCCGGTTCATATAATTGCCTTGTAACATTTGTAGAGAGCATCATGTCATTATTCCTTTTGTCTGTAAGGACCAGTAAGGTGGTGCACATATTGTTTAGTTAGACAAGAAAGGAAGTCTTTTGGAGGTTTTGTGTAATATTTGCCTAACGGTAAGATTAGTTTACTTTTGTTTTCGCATGGTTTGATACAAAATGAAAACTCGAACATGTCTGGAAGCTGAACCGGAGGCCTCAAACGAAAAGGTTGTCAGATTCAGGGGAGTAGCAGAAGGCCCTTTCCCTAAGGAGCTTATTTGTAACATTCTACCTTCTGAGCTTGCAGAGCTTCCAAGCAGCACCGTGTTTCCTACTGCAGAGGGCAAGGGAACGGGAGCATGATGGGGAACTGCTGACTATGATCAGCTAATAATGCCTGCCTTCCCAGAGCATCATCCTAGCCATTTCGTTGGTCATGCTTTCATCAGGGATGATTTGTATCTAGACTATTTGTAAACGTGAAGTTGGAATTGCTAGTTATGACGGAATCACGTGCCATGTATTTGATTGTAGTATGTTTGTACAATTTACCTTTTCTTTTCGAATGAAAAAAAGAAAAATTTTCGCTGAAAATCAATGTCATGCATATATTATCATCCAGAAGCAGTTAAAAAAAAATGCAAGAGACAGTGAATGTTAAAAAAAATCAACGTTAAGAATGCCCTCTGATCTTAGACCATAATTCTTGTACATGAATGCATAATGATACTCAATCTCCATATTCTGGGAGTAATTTTTGACAGTCCAAGTTATGCAATCCTTGGACTGATGAGCAAATTACAATTGGAAACAGAAGTAGTTAACAAAAAAAAAAATATATGCAAGAGACAGTAAATGCATGACAATTCAATCCAGAAATATACTATTTATATCTTCATCCAAAAGTACAACTACAGTATTGGATTAAGTGTCATAAAGAGTAGTGACACTGCAAAAGTGATCATTACAGTCATCCATCATCAGATCCACCTTATATCACAACATGCTACCAATTCCTAATCAACAAAAGAATTAAGAAGACAAAAGAAGGAACAGTTTGGACAACAAACTAAACTACCAGAATCAGTGACAGAAGAACAAATCAATTTCTCCTCCGTTTCGCACCCCACTTGAAAGCAAAAGAACTGTGCTGATCAACCTCAGCTTGACTGTTTTTGCTACTTGTTGGAAGCTTGACCAATGCAAAGGCAAGTTTTCCATTAATCCTGAAAGCCCAGATTTGAATCTCATCTCCATTCTTTAATTCATTCTTAACCACAACTTCAAACCAGCTGTTTACCAGAACGTAACTTGAAGTGTTCTCCTTGTAATTCCACTTCTTGAATGTGAGTTCTCTCTCCCGCAACCCTGGCTCAATCACTTTGACCCTTATACCCACCAGACTGTTTTTCTTATCTCGAACTTCCAGCATTTGTTTCTCCTCTTCAGTGAGAGAAAGACGTGTCCCACATTCCCTCACCGGCATTGTAACCCGGCCCTGGCCTTTATCAACGTCGCATTTGAATAGCTTCTTTTGCAACACCATAACAGGGTCTGATCCTCCCAAAGAGAAAATCACTTCTCTGAAGTCATGGGGAAGAACTGGGAACTGGGTATCCGTTGGGTACGATGGGGCTTTGTTTCCCTTCGTGGAGTTCATGGCATTCTCTTCATCTTCAACGATGGTGATGGGAATACTGGGTTTTGGTGCAGTTTTTTCAATTTCGGGAAGCTTTGATCTCTTGAATTTGGGGTTGCCAGTTGAAGTTAATTGTTGTTCAACCATGGTGTTTTCCTCAACTTGAGTTGCTTGGCATTCAAACAGCTTCCTCTTGATCACATTCATGGGTTTGTGTTGTTCACGTTCAACCATTGGAATCCCCAGGAATGAGGTTGAAGAAAGGGCAGTCTCCTTCTCAAGGGCTTTTTGAGCCACAATTGCTAAACAATCCAAGGGAGATAGAGAAGAATACTGGTTTATAAGATCATCCCCAAAATCTTCCTTGCTAACAATCCTCCTTCGAATCCTCATTGAGTCACCCACCTTTGATTCTCTTCAATCAAACCTCACAAAATTTCAGAGAGAGAAACAAAATATTGTTTCACAGACACAAGAAGATCAGAGCGGAGATTTAGGAACTGAGTGGGTAATCTGTAGAGTAGCACTAACGGGAAGGTGTTTAGGATTGAAGTTGTGGGGATTCAGGAGAAACGGAGGGCGTTTAATTGAAGTCGTTCTTGCTCCAACGGTCATATTTTGGTGCGTACTATGGCGGTCAACAGTGTTACATGCGCGGCAAGTTTGAGCGGGAAAAGTTAAATGGGTATTTTATTTTGAATTGTTTTAACGGCACTTTGAGGGAATGAGGGCTGTCTGGGTCGTTGGGAAGCTCATATTTATGACCCATTGACCCGTTGCCATTTTCTCTCTCCTGTCCCCTTTTAATTTGGAAGTTAAAACCCTACAGGGAGTAGAGATTAAATCTTTCCTGTGTGGGTTTAGCGAATTTTGTTCCGAGGGCTTCCGGCTATGGCGTTCAACCCAAAAACCCGACCCAAATTCTGCCTTCATTTCATGCGTTCAGCCCGTGTTTGGCTCCGACATCGTTTTTGTTAGAGGAAGGCCTGGTACCCGCACCCGAAGCCATCATCAACAAGAAGCTCAAAATGGTTTCTATCTTCGTCACCTTTTTCTTTGGCTTTCTCATTTGTGCTCGTGGTTTTATTATATGTGGATATGTATCAGTTGATGTGGATTTGTTAACTGTGAGTGGGATATTCTTAGAGTTCACTGTGATTTTTAATGCGTTCGGTAGATTTCTGATGCTTCTTTCACTTATGCTTAGTCAACACGGAGGACTTGGAGACATGGATGATGGTCAATGGGATGCAGGGGTTTTGTTAGTATATAATATCAAAATTTCACATTGAAATTGTCTTAGAATATTTAATTTGGGAGAACTTACTGTTGATGGTCCTTCCAGGGTTAGAGGAAATGTTAAATTTAACTCAGAAGTGAGAAAAATGTATTCTTTGATTCTTTATGCATCTCCAGCACATGACCTTGGTATCTGTTTTCATTATGTTGGTGCAAAAGTCTTGTGTAGCTCTTTTGTGTATGTGTTTGTGTGTTAAGTGTTGTCAAAATGCATTAATGAACTAATGATGGTTATTGCCATGTTGTCTATTGTTCTTAATTGGGTTACATAAGTTGCTTGGCTGAGGAATTCCTTCAGATATGATTAATCCTGGATCAGCACCAACATTAACTTACAGATATTTGTTTCTTTGAAATAAGATTTCTGTCTCTCCTTTATTCTTTTTTGATGCTGTTGTTCATCATATGCATCCACCAAGAATCGTTTTGTGGCCATATGCAACAGTTGTGGTACCATCCTGTCTTTATTTTTTAGACATCATGAACATATTGCAGAAATAAAAAAACACCGGTTTTCTTTTGTAGTCCAGAACAAATTGTAAATCTAATACTTTGGATTTCTGTATTAATTCAGAACAGATTGCGCCACTAGTATATATCTTTGATTTGCCTTGCCACACATGTCAATGCATAGAAGATACTTTGAATGAATGTGTGTATTTGATTGATCCTCAATTATAACAAAAGACCAGGAAATAACTAGTTGCACATGTGTTAGACACTTGTAGGGATTGGGCATTTCAGGAGTTTTAACGCTTCAAGTTCCTGTGCAAAACTAGTATAATTTGAAAATATGGCCATTTCAGGAGCAGAATGTTGAGTAATTCATGTAGGTCTAATTGTCCCTTGGTCATTTTATACAAAGTTTTTAGTCTTAAATAAAGGGTTACAATTCTATACCTGGCCATGTCAGAACATTGAACATTCAGTACGTGTATTGGAAATGAATTGAAGAGCCCCAAGAATAAAGGTTTGAACATGCTCTATTGTCACTGTTTTGCATCTGACAGACAATTTGATGTGGACTGCTTGGTAAGGTGGTACTTTACCTTCTTAGGAGTTGGTTGCCTTGAACATGCCATGTCATTTGCAGAAACACATTTCATTTGAGGAAGACATTTCTTTCCTTGGATGCCTTCTTTTAGTAGAAAGATAAGGAAGTGTTCAATCTGTTGCGAGTCCTTTAAAATACATTCGTTATGTCCCATCTAGTGAGTAGAATAAAAGTGCTTCTTGTGAAGCTATATTCATGGCTCTTAAACTCAAGGTTTATCATTAATGCCATGAATAATGTTCACTGATTAAGTCTTTGCTAACTATAGCTTGTGCAATGGAATCATTATGGAAATGAGTAATGACATGTTTTCTCTTACTTGGGGCTTAATTCAGAATTTGATATTGATCCTTTATATCTAAGTCAACCCTTGCAGTTGAGCCTAAATGGATTTCGTTTGATTTGTCACATGTTCAGCCTCAAATTACATCTGTTTCTGAAGTGAGTGAGCCCTCTTTTCCTGAATGTTACCTTAGTTCAATACTTGGGCTTCTCTCGTAGTTCAATATGGATTGCTCTGCTAATATGTCCCTACGAGTTGTGTTGCCACAGATGTCAAATGCATGGAAGATACTTTGGATGGATCCTCAACTGTTGAAGAAAACCTGGAAATAACAAGACGCATGTATGTTAGACACTTCCAGGGAATCAACAATTTTGTCAAGTTTTAAAAGCTTTAAATTCTGGTCCAAAGTTATTATGGTTCTGGCATATGGCCATTATAGAGTGTGAAGTACTTCATATGGGTCTAGTTATACATTGGTCATTTTCTTAAAAATTGTATGTTTTTAGTCTTATAAATGAATGTCTAAGATTCTATGCATGGCCTGCTAGCAAATCTGAGGCTTGATTACTCAGTATAGGCATTGGAAATGAATTGAAGAGCCCAACAGTTGTTTTGCATCTGACAAGCATGCGATGTGGATCTTTCACAAGAGCTTGGTAACTTGATGCTTCGCTGGCTCAACGATTGGTTGCCTCCAATGCTCCAACATGTCATGCCATCAATATTCTGGTTATGGCATGAAATAATAGAAAGAAATTTCAGTTAGAGGATAGTTCTTTTTTTGGATGTCCTTTTTTGTTAGTAGAAAGATTGAGTGTTGCCTCTCTGGGAAGGATTGAATGTTTTGAAATTGATCCTTTGAAAATTGTTTCATTGTGTCCCATCTGGTAGGATAGCATAGCTATAGATGCTTCCAGCGCAGGTTTGTTTGGGTTCTCAAAATCAAGATTTATAATCAATGGCACTAGTATTGTTTCATTAAATCTTGCTTAACTAAAAAGGTGGTGCAATAGAGTACTCAGCATTCTGGGCGTTGGGTTGATATGGTTTAATGTTCTTCTGCATACTCAGGTCAGGTTCATAATTTGGAGTCTGATATGAATGCTTTATGTATATGGCTTGCTGTTTTACTCAAGCAGTAGGTTGCTTTTGGTTCCATACCATTGAATTTGATATGAAACATACTTTTTTAAGCATTGGCCTTGTACTTGTTGGGAAGATATTTTTGTTTTTTGTTTTTTTTTTTTTTTTACACAAGCTTGAAAACACACTGGAAGTCTCTAACATGCATTGTGTCAGGGATGCTAAGGTGTCTCTGATGCTGTTTAGAGCTTTGAATGAATGTCGGTTGATTTTACATATTGTTAGCTTGAAGTTACATCCATTCCTGGATTAAGCCCTCTTTGCTGAAAGACAGATGTCCATCTTCTTAGTTGAATGCTTATGGCATACGTGAGGGCAACAAAATACGTTATTTTCTGTTCATTTCTATTCTGGATGTGTCTATTCATCATTCTGCGGCCCAATATGGTGCGTTAACAATGTTAATTTGTGTCCTGTCATTAATTTAGATTTGAATCAAAGATATTCAAATAGAATGTTCCCAGTTGCTGCTCATGTTAGTTTCTATGATTGTTTTTCTTTGTGCTCCGAATCTCAATGTGATGAGCTCATGGACATATCAAATGCAGAATTTTGTTGTTTTGGGATACAGTGTTTATAGGATGAATTGATGATGAATTTAAAAGAGTTTTGTCTGGACTACATGTTAGCAAAAGCATCCTTCAACGTGTTCCAAACTTGCTGTTAATATCTTGTTTTCAATCTTGCTGGTAATATCATGTTTTAACTTCTAACCAGCATTTATAGTTCTATATACCAATTTCCGAATATTGTGCCTTATCTCTGTTCATGAAGCTATAATTTATAGCAACATTATCCCTGTTTCGGTGATTAAAATTTTATGAATTAATTATATTCTAGACCCTGAGTAAGGACATTCATGTTTTCTTGAATATAGAATATGTAATAATCATTTTTCTTTGAGTAGAGACAAGTATATTGGCCAATGGTTGGACTGAAAGAGATCTGTAGTATCTATTGAATCAGCTCTGCCGAACCAAACTGCATACAGTAACTCATACTACTGCCTCTCATGACTCCCCTCATATTCTGATCTTGTTCACGATGAAAATGTTGATTATAAATGGTGTGAACTTAGTTAAGAAATCGTTGTGGCAGTAATAGAGGCCTCCTTCCACCCTCCCTCATACACATTGGTATAATTGGCATTCTTCTGATCATGTTTGATGATGTTGATGGGGCATCTCACCAGCATTTTGAGAGAAGGACAAAGTCAGAGCATAAAAAAATGTGCTATTGAATCAGAAATCTGGCATTTCTTTTGTAGCATATGCTTCTAGGTTTTTCTCTGCTTCCATATGTTAGCAGCCAACCGAATTCATGAAAATCACTTACACATTGGTTGTTGTTTGAGTAAAGATCACATTAGTCACCATCCTCCCTTTGCTCAATGGATTTGCAGCTGAACCAGGGTTACTGCATCTATTTTTACAGTACTTTGTACGTATAATGTAAACTCCAGGCACTGCTACTATGCATCGAGTTATGTGCTAAATGATGTAGAGTATGGAAATGTTTCTTTCACCAAGTGAAATGTTTTGCCACATTTTTTCTCTCACTGACATTTCTCGGTTTGATGTCACCTCTGACATTTAATCTTACATTGCGGTTTTGTATCCTTTCAGATAACAAATCATTTGGTATGCTCCCTTCTGCAGATTATTTTGAAATCTCATTGCCTCTCCTAGCTCAAGCAAAATTCTAGATCGTTGATTGTGCCTGGTTGATTGTAACAGAAAATTTTGAAAATGTAGAGTTAATTTGAATAATTGAGTTAGAACATTTACCAGTGTAAAATGTCTCTTTTTTTGGGGGGGGGGGGGGGGGAGAGGGAGGAAGGAGGGGAAGCTCCATCTGGGCTTGAGGGTAAGGCAAATGAGCCCCCCTAGGTCCTGCCTATATACCTCTCAAGGTTTCTTCTTTATATTGTATTTTTAGTGTTGCTTGGTTTCTCTTTCCTTCATACTGTTTTGATGGTCTCGCTCAGCATACCCACTGCATTAAGTCGTTTAAGTCCATACACAAAGACTGTTGACATTGTGTGTTTGTTCAGTATTTTGAGCAGGTTGCATGTCAAATATGGGTTTTCCATGCAGTTTAGGATAGACTGCATGTCGAGCTCGTGTCCAATTCTCAGGCGGTCTGCCTCTCCTCCTCATAGTTCATAACCTATTGCTCTGCTATTATGACTGTGTGATTTGCAATGTCACACTTGTCAAATGCATACAAGATACTGTGAATGGTTGTGGGCATTTGAGTGTTGATTCTAAAAATTAGCCGTTTTCTGTAGAACTAGGTATCCATTGGCCATTTTCTGAAAATTGTGCATTTTCAGTCGTAAATGGAGGGTTCAGATTCTCTATGTGGCCATATCAGAGCATCGATATCTCAGTGTAGGTACCTGAAATGGATTGAGAACTACAAGAAATAAAGGTTCATACATGTTCTACTATCGGCGCCCTGCATTTTACAAAGAAAATATGTCATTTGACTAAAGCCGGTGACTTAGTATCTTGCCTGTTCAAGCCATATGTACTTTAGTTATGTCCTAAAATAATAGAGAAGATATCTCATACGGAGGAGCACATTTCTATGTTTTCGATTCTTCTTTCTTTCAGTGGAAACAGAGTGTTGTCTGTCTAGGAAGTATTCAATGTTTTGAGAGACCTCTCCGCATAATATTTACTGCCATTGAATGCTTATCTATTAAGTGTTTGCTAACTTGGTGCAAGAGAATTTATTCAAGAATTAACGGCTTTTGAAGTGTTTCTGTTTTGTAATGACAAGAAAAGGGTAGGAATTCTGGATATTGTATTGATTTATGACTTCATCTTCTTCTCTATCCTTATAATTCAGGGTCTGATATTGATCCACTATGTGTCGGTCCTTGCTGTAACTTCTCGTGCAGTATGTTTCTTTTAGTGCCCCTATTATTGAGGCTGACATGATATTCACATTTCTGAGCATAGCCTTATTGGAAATGTTTGACTTGTCAGGAAGATTTCTTTGTAGTTTTATGCAATATGCTTAAAAACACGCAAGGAGTGTTGGATGTGCATTCTGTCAAAGACATTAAGGTGCCACTGATGCGGTTTAAGTTTGATGGGATTTCTGTTGATTTGCCCTATGCTTAGCTTCAAGTTACATCTGTTCCTGAAGTCGGTGGGACCTCTCCACATAGATAGATGTCCATCTTCTTAGTTCGATGCTTATGGCATACATAAGGACCAAAGAATTTCTGAATCTCTGTGGATTTCTGTACTGCATCTCTTGATCTTTCTATGGCTGAGTATGTGGCAACAATGTTAATTTCTATACTGTGCTTAATTTTGTTCTAATCTAGTCAGAGAAGATATTCAGATAGAGTGTGCCAAGTTGTTCCGGCATGGACTGATCGTTGTGATAGTTATTTTGTTTTCTTTGAGTTTCAATGTGATAGAAGGAGAGCCTTGGAGCAACGGTAAGGTTGTCTCCGTGTGACCAAAAGGTCACGGGTTCGAGCCGTGGAATCAACCACTGACAAAGTCAGGTTAGGCTGCCTACAATTCACCCTTAGGGTGCGGCCCTTCCTCGGACCCTACGTGAACGCAGGATGCTTGTACATCGGGCTGCCCTTTTTGAGTTTCGATGTGATAAGCTCATGACATATCAAATGCATAATGTAGATCTGTTGGATCCTGTGATTCCGATGGATATTGACGATAATAGTAGGAAAAGCTTGTATGGAGTTCGTGTTAACCAAAGCATCCTTCAACTTGTTCCAAACTTGCAGGTAATGTCCTATGTTTCTAACCACTATTGGAAGTTTCTGTCTTTTCTGTCATCTTAAAAGCTTAGATGCAAGTTTGGTGATGAATATTTTAGGTTCCGAATGCATTTGGACTTGGCTAATGACATTCCTTTTTTTTTTTTCCTTTCCCTTCCTTAGTATAGAATGTGAAGTAATCATTTTTCTTTGAGTAGCATATAGCGTATTGGCTAATGTTAGATTGGGAGAGATTTTAGACATCAAACAAGTTGTACTTCACAATACTGTAGTATGTCAATAGAATACCATCATACTACCGATGCCACAAGTCCTCTCATATTGCAATCTTCATAACAATGTTAATGTTTTATTATAGTTGGTACACAAACTTAGTGTTAAGCTTGTAGATGCCACCTGTCTCCCTTGCAGACGCATGAATGCGCTTGCATGCACATAGAGGCTATTAGGGCCAACCTCTGACATAGATCATATATAATTGGCATTCTTATCTCATGTTTGACATCATTGATTGTAGCGTGCATCTCACCCATAGTTACCTGGTTCGCAGGTAATCCCCGGAACCGCCTGCGTCCCAGAACGCGGGTCAAAGACGATCCAAATCGGGGTGGATCGCGACCCATTACGTTGATGCCGGCATCCCAGATAGACCTCTTTCTCCTGTGGCAGTGGCAGCCAACTTGGCATAAGGAGAGAGAGAATAGAATGGAAGGAGACTGGGAGAGGGATCGTGGCTTTTTTTTTTTATAATAATGATGATAGTGGGTAGAGAGGGAGAGGTTGCACAGTAACTGAGGTCTCTTCAATACCCTATGTTTGTATCTATCCTGTTTCAGATAAGCACAGTAAAAAGGTTTGACTCTTCATTTACTACTGCCTATATGCTCTGTATCCCATGGCATTATACCAGTTTATTTACACAAACTCCAATGTTTGGACATTTACTTGTTTGAGTGAGGTATGACTTTTCAGTTGAAAGGATATCCTAATTACTTAATTAGTGTGCTAATATCTACTACCGTCAAATTTTTAAAGGAAATTAAAATTATATATATATGTGTGTGTGTGTGTGTGTGTGTGTGTGTATACATACATATATATATGTGTGTGTGTGCCTAAAATTGTACCTCACGTACCCAATTCTTTAGAGATAGCATTCCACGTCCCCGTTCCCGTACCATGTACCGGAACGAATGGCGTCCCGTGTAACTATGATCTCACCAGCTTTGTGAGAGACAGATGAGGACAAAGTATTAAATGTGGTGTTAACTAAAAAATCAGGCGCTTGTTTTGTGTCATGCCAGCATGTACTTTTAGGATTGCCTCTGCTTCCAGATCCTAGTAGCTAACTGAACTTATGGGAACATTGACTGGTTTGAGAGCCATCACATTAGTCACAATTTGCCCTTTTCTTTCATGAATTGTAGCTGAACGATACTCATGGCAGAATTTCCATGATTGCTAAGATGCATTAAGTTTTCGGTTAAAGGGCGTGGAGTGTATGGAAATGTAAGTAGTCTTTCACTAAACTGTGATAATGCAAGTAGCCTTTAACTCAAACTGTGTTGCTTAGTGTTGACTGCTTGGCCACATTATGTCTTTCTCAGTCATTTATCTGTTTCCCTGTTTGACTTATTTCATTAATCTCCGATTTGTGATAGCGTCTGTCTTGTTGTCAAGCCAAGCATTTGGTACTTCACCATCAACATGTTTTTTTGAAATCTCAAGCGAAGCATTTGGTACTTCATGAACAGATCTGGATTTGTCATTGCACCTGGTTAATTATACCCTTCCACATTTAAAACTTGAAGAGCTAACTTCAAT
>JACYFF010019584.1:11477479-11492838 GCA_017589665.1 Selenicereus undatus
CTTGAAGAGCTAACTTCAATAATTTGATACAAGCATTTGCCAATCTGAAATGGCCCTTTTTTGGGGGGGGGGTGTCACTCCATTTAGGTCTTTCTGACAGATAGGTTGGTGCACTTGCAATATGGAAATAGTGGTTGGTGCACTTGCAATATGGAAATAGTGGTTAGCAGGCAACCTTGTAGGTAGTGGTGTTTGAAATGAAATATTCACATAAAAGATGAGTCCATTTGTTTGTGAATGTGTGACTTAGATTGTTATAATGTCGTTATATTGACTTGCTAAGCAATCTTGGAAAGCCAAAAAAGATTAGGACTGCACAGAACTGGTTTCTAATGGCCTGTCTCCTTGCTGCAAGGCCTGGACGCGTGACTTTATGATGAGAGCCAATGTCTAACATGCAACATAAGCCAGGTTGGAGGTCTTCTGCTTTGGTAGGAAAAGGACACATTGTTTATCTTGAAGTGAAGGACGCCCCCCCCCCCCAAAAAAACCCGAGTGCTCCTGGTAGTGGTTCCTGTTGGGAATGTCACACATGAGTAAAGAAGTCCCACATCGAGAGTTTGAAAAAGAAGGGTCATGGTATATAAGTCAAGTGGGCTACTCCTCCTATTGCCAATTGGTTTTAGGATGGAACCTCACTTGGGCTTGTTGCCATGGACCTTGGATGAAATGGGCTCCTTCCTTGGATCTCCCCAACAGTTCCTAATTTTTGTTAACTTTTTTTCCCCGTTTCTTGTAGAGCTGCTATTGGTTTGCTCTGGTAGGGCATTACTTGATCTACTTTTGGCTTCTTTTTTATATAGCATTGGGATGTTGCAGTCCATATTTGGATGAGAAGATTCATTTTGATGTTTAGAAGCTTTCTTGTTCATTGAATTGAACATTTTATTAGAGTATTGATACTATTAACTTCTTCCTGAGTATTGGGTGGTGTTGCAAGAAGGAATACTCAAGGATTCAAATTGCGGTTTCGATCGCGATTTTGGTTTCGGTAGCGGTACGACAAAATCGCTAAAATATGGCAATTGCGTTCCATTTCGCAACCATCGTGACATGAAAACGCAGTTTGCCTAACTCCAAAACCTTTCCAATGCATCCATTTCATCACGGTTCGGCTACATTTTAAATCCATGGGAATACTATACAGGGGAATGTATGGTGCAGACATCTATTTCAGGTATAGCAAGGGAATCTTGGTGAACTTACCCTTGTCCATCCCTCCGAAAACAATATGTTAGTTTTTTCCAGGTTTGATTTGCCTGTTGAGGTTTATTCTAGATATTGTATTTCTAGTGTTGGTACTAAGTCTGTTGTTGTACATAGGTTCCTTTTTCCTGAGAGACTTTAGCCACTCATGACATTAAATCCTTTAGGTGTCTTTTAATAACTTATTTCGCATGAATCTAGGCTTGTCTTTGCTGTATCCTTTTTGGGTGGATGATCTTGCTGCTTATCTATCAAGATAACAAAAACCAAGTAAAGGATGTGAACGCCAAAGAGGGAAGGAAAGTATTGACTTTTAGGTATGCTGTATGTGAACTGTGAAGGCAGGGCAGGAAAAAAGAGGAAGTGGAGATAGGCCTTGCGCCCCCCTCTCTTTCCCTAGTGGCTTCCACTAAATGTTTATAATTCTCTTACTTCTCTTCAGACGGACTTTTGCATTTGGCTATCCTTCAGGGTGTAGTATGCTTTGCTTAATAAGGTATTCATGGTCCTGTGTTGGCTCTAGTTGTTTAGGTACATTAGTGGAATACACTCGGCTATTCTAGCGGCTTTCATTTGTCTGAAGAATCTAGATGCTTAAGTGTTCTTGAGGTTGGCTTCGTTGACTCTTTTTCCACTTGGCCTTGGCCCACAACTGTTGCGTTGCAAGATAAATTGATGACATTTGAGGAAGATATGAATTTGGGCCAGTTGCAAGGTATGGGATTTGTCCCATATCGGTTGTATGGGCAACCGATGAGGGGTTTATACACCAAATTGACTCTCTCACCTAATAGGCTAGTATTTTGGGATGAGTTCTCATGTTTAGTCTGTAACAACATTGGTATCAGAGCTTTCCAATCCTTAGACCTGGAGACACGTTCCGAAGCAAAGCAAAGAAAGGTAGCAAAAAGGGGAAAAGTGACAGATTTAATGGATGATTCAAAAATCCACTCTTCATCAGATTCTCCCAACCCTCAATCTCTAGAGGTAGCCCTAAAAGCTCTCCTTGATAACTACAGCTCAAAGGTAGACTCTTTGCGCAACCAACATAGCTTACAGATTTATGAAAACTCTAGCTCAATAGTTGAATTGCATGATATGATTACTGGGTTATCACTGCAATTCACCCAAGCTTTTTCTGAAAAAGCTGGGCCTCGTGTGGCAATCAAATCCACAGGGCCTATTCAATCTACTTCTAGAAACAATGTTGTGATAAACCCCACCATTCCCTCCTTTAATGAATCGGGGGGTGATAGATTTTCAGCTAGACTTACTAAGGTAGAAATCCTAAAATTTTTGGGGGAAGACCCGAAGGGGTGTCTATATAAGTGTGAGCAGTTCTTCCAGTTGGATAATGTTAATGATGTTGCTAAGGTGAAGTTAGCAGCCCTGCACCTAGAGGGTAGAGCTCTCCAATGGCATCAATCTTATGTAAGAAGGAAATAGGGAACCCTACCTACTTGGGAGGAGTATGAGAAAGCATTAATAGCGAGGTTTGGTGAGTTATATGATGACCCTATGGCTAAACTTAAATCCCTCAAACAAGCTGGGACAGTACAAGAATATCATGATGCCTTTGATGCAATTATCAGTAGGCTTACGCTCCCTAAAGATTATATTCTGAGTTGTTTCCTCTCTAGGCTAGAAGAGGAAATTCAGTTAGCTATAAGGATGTTTAATCCCACAACCCTACAACATGCCCATTGCCTAGCCAAGCTTCAAGAGGCTACCATCAAGGCAAGGAAATCAAGAACTCATACCCCATATCAAAAACCATTGTTACCAAACCCCCCTCTCCAAGCCACACCTAAAAGAGCAGTGAGCACTACACCTACTGCAATCAGCCCAAGTGTCCAAACACCCTCCACCACTCAAAGACCCATGCCCTTCAGGAGAACCCTAACCACAGCACAGTTTGAAGAAAAAAGGGCAAAAAACATTTGCTGGTGTGATGGGAAGTATGAGCCTGGGCATAGGTGCACGGGAAAAAGACCACAAGTTTATCATTTGGAGTTAGAAGATGAAGGGGGAAGAAGAGCTCTCCAATCCAAATTCAGATCCTGAACAAGAACCTACAGACACAGAATTAGCCCATATTTCAGTCCATGCCTTGGCGGGCATCACCAATTTTCAAACTGTGAGGGCAAGAGGACATTGTGGTAAAAGAACCATTCAGCTATTCCTAGACAGTGGAAGTACCCACAATTTCATTAATTCATCCCTGGCTCGTAGACTGGGCTGCAAGGTCAGTGAAGTTCCACCTATGATAGTGAGAGTGGCTGATAGTGGGCAACTAGGGTGTGGAAGAATGGTCAACGGCTTCACTTGGAAGATGCAGGGTAAGGATTTTGTGACTGATGTGCTACTCTTGCCATTGGGAGGGTGTGACCTTGTCTTAGGTGTGCAATGGCTCTCTTCTTTGGGTCCCATTATGTGAAATTTCAAGGAACTCACAATGCAATTTCAATACTTGGGTGAGAAGGTAATGCTGAGAGGGTCACAAGATAAACAATTAAGGCATGTCAATGCCTCTAGAATGGAAAAAATCTTGAAGCAAGGGGGAGAACTTTCGTTTATCCAGCTACTACCAACAGCCTACACAAGGCCTCAATTGCTGCCATCAACATCTATTACCAAGGAAACTGTACCTCAGGACTTGGCAACTCTGATGTCCCACTTCCCCGCTGTCTTCTCAGAACCTGCATGCTTGCCCCCTTTGAGAACTGATTTTGACCACAAGATTCCCCTGAAGGAGGGAACCAATCCTATCAACATGAGACCCTATAAATATCCACTTGTCCAAAAAGATATTATTGAAAACCTAACTCAAGAGCTGTTGGATCATGGAGTAATTAAAAATAGCACCAGTCCTTTTGCCGCCCCTGTGGTGTTAGTGAAGAAAAAAGATGGGGGATGGAGGATGTGTGTTAACTACAGAGCATTAAATAAAGCCATTATTAAGGATAAATTTCCCATTCCTCTCATTGAAGAGTTGTTAGATGAATTACATGGGGCTCAATATTTCTCTAAGATTGATCTCAAGTCAGGCTATCATCAAATCAGGGTGCATGAACCCGACATCCACAAAACAGCTTTTAAAACCCACATGGGTCATTATGAATTCCTAGTGCTGCCCTTCGGGCTCACTAACGCTCCCTCCACTTTTCAGGGGTTGATGAATCATATCTTCAGACACTATTTGAGGAAATTTGTTTTAGTGTTTTTTGATGACATTATCATCTATAGCCCTACTTGGCCAGCACACCTCACTCATTTAAAATAGGTGCTTAAAACTATGCAGGAGAATGCTTTAATAGCCAAGGACAGTAAGTGTGTGTTTGGGGCTCAACAAGTTGCTTACCTGGGCCATATCATCTCCAAACAAGGGGTGTCCACAGATCCAAAGAAGATCCAAGCCATCATGCATTGGCCTTTGCCTAAAACCCTTAAACAACTCAGGGGTTTTTTGGGACTAATAGGCTATTACAGAAGGTTTATAAGAGACTATGGAAAGTTGGCCAAACCCCCTTAACACAACTCCTAAAAAAAGACAGCTTTGGATGGACCCCTGAAGCTACCAATGCCCTTGAAGCTCTAAAAACTGCCATGACTAGCCCTCCTTTTCTGGCCCTTCCAAATTTCTCTAAACCCTTCACCATTGAAATAGATGCCTCAGGTAACGACATTGGGCAATGTTGATGCAGTAAGGTTATCCAATAGCATATCTCAATAAGGCACTATCCCCGAGGAACTCACTCTTGTCGGCAAATGAAAGGGAGTTACTAGCAATCATTCATGCGGTGCAAAAATGGAGTGCATACCTCGTTCACCAACCCTTCATTATCAGAACAGATCAATAAAGTCTGAAGCATCTATTAGAAAATAAGGTCTCTACTCCCTTGCAACAAAAATGGTTATCCAAGCTTCTAGGATATGATTTTGAGATTCAATATAAGAAGGGATCAGAAAACCATGCAGCTGATGCATTATCCAGAGTACTCAACTCTGATCAGATACTGATGTCAATCTCCATGGTGCAGTCTCCCTTATATGATCAAATAGCTCACACTTGGAAGGCAGACTCAAACATGTTGCAACTCATACAAGAGATACAACATCATCCTATTTTGCACCCCCATTATTACTGGAAGAACAAAGGATCACACATACAAACTGCATGGTTTCCCTAAAACCATAGTCTCAGACAGAGATAAGATTTTTCTGAGCACTTTTTGGACATAACTCAGGATTCTCGCTGAGGTTGATAAACTCTTATGAACATCCTACCACCCACAAACAGACGGTCAATCAGAGGTTCTCAATAGGTGCTTGGAAACCTACTTGAGATGTATGTGTAGTGATAGTCCTAAAGAATGGTCAAAATGGTTACCGCTAGTAGAGTTTTGGTACAATACCAACTTTCACACTGCTGCTAATGCTACTCCCTATGAGATACTCTATGGTCAACCTCCACCTTTACACCTCCCTTACCTTCCAGGAGAAAGTAAAGTGGCAGTGGTTGATCGCAGCATGACTGCCAGAGAAGCTGTTATCCAACTCCTTAAGCATCACCTTTCCAGGGCCCAAAACAGGATGAAGCAAATAGTAGATAAACGAAGGTCAGACATGCAATTTAGAGAGGGTGAGTATGTATATCTTAAACTTCAACCCTACAAACAACACTCAGTTGAGAACAGACCTCACCAGAAGCTTGCTGCAAGGTACTCAGGTCCTTACAAGATTTTAGAGAAAATTGGACCAGTAGCGTGCAAGCTAGAGCTACCTCCAGGCTCTCTTATCCACCCAGTCTTCCATGTTTCACTACTGAAGAAACATCACGGGCCACTTCCGCATGATACACTTCCCCCCCCCAAATTCAGACAGACGCTACACTACCCAAGTCTCCTAAGTATGTTGTTGACAAAAGGATTATGAAGAAGCACAATCGAGCTGAGACACAGTGGTTGGTGAAGTAGAAGTACTGGCCAATAAAGGATGCCACATGGGAAGTTGCTAGAAAAATTCAAGAGCAATTTCCAGCTTTTGATCCTTGGGGACAAGGATCAACTGAAGGAGGGGGTATTGATATGAACCAATAGAAATGGTAGCCTCCAACGTGTGACTGTCACGCTTGGAAGGGATGAGCTGGCCTAACACAATGGTCTCATGGGGAAAATTACAGATCATTGCACCATCATTGCAGCTGTCACCTCAAATATTCTCTCCTTTTTTTTGTTACTAATTTTGTGCTTTAGCTACCTTGTCATTTTCTTTTATTTTCTAGTATTCAGGGAAGCATCAGGAAGATAGAGAGAAACCCTTAGAATAAATACATGTAAGAGAGAAGAGGAGAACCATGTATGAAAAATATCCATTATGTCATTCTCATTCTCATTCCCTCATTCTAAGCGCTCTCTTATTATTGAATGATTTTACTAATCCAGGGACCCTTCTTTCTATAACCCAGGTTCCTCATTAGTAAGATTGAGATTTTCTTCACCATTTTGTAGTGGTTGGATTATCTCCCCTCCCATTAATCACTGTGTTCTTGAAGGGACACAACATTCTGTCAGTCTAATATCACACAAGGAATTTTCAGTCGAATCATGATTGAATTTCATTGAGGGCACAGGGTAACCAGGGTTAGGCTTCTTAATAAGTCTACATTAAATAAAAGCTCCATCAGCAATGGTTTTAGGAAGTAAATGTCCACATGCAACCAAGTCTTGAGGATCTTGGTGGTTTTAGTGATTTTATGATAGGTTCTTCATTGGCCTTGATTTTTAACTTTAAATACAATTATTTGTGCCTTTTGACATTGCAAGATCCCCTGAGGCCTGAGTCGACTGGGTAGTCTATTTAAACTTTTTGTCTACCGTAAGAGGTACTCATGGTTTATCAAAATTTATCTGTCTGCTTGGGAGATAGATGACTTAGGGGGTTGGATTGGGTGGGTAAAGTCACGTCTTCCTCGTTGCGTTCTTAAGGTAAGTGACTACTGTCTTTCGAATTTATGCATCCTTTTTTGTTTTCCAATAATTCAAACTTGTAGGAAGAATTAGGACTAACCTGGATGCAGCAATATACTATCGGTAATTGTCCACAATAATAAGAATACCAATCCTCGCCAATAAGAAAACCAAGCGGCTCCTAGAGTCGCTTTAGAGATGTCCACGTCCTAAACCTGAATACCCGGCAGCGATGGTAGGACAACCGTGGGGAGGAGAGAGGAGAGTGCAATAGTTATTTCATATGTTTTGGCTGACCCTCCCAAACCTCCTTTTATAGGTATTGGGAGGGAACAACTAGGGCCTAGGGTAGCCGTTTTGTGGCCGTCGGGCCTCAACTAATAGGCTTGGCCAACAGCTCCCACTCGGCCACAAAGGCCGCAAAAACACATGTTCCCCATGAACTATGCCTCCTCACACTTTATACTAGGAATATGACGTGCGACCGAAGATAACAAATAGTGCTATATTAAGTTACCATCCAACTAACATAACACTTTCACGAATACGATACCCCAAAACCAACCCAAAACATCACCAGTGGCATCTCTAATCCCTTATGCCTGATATATCATATGATTATATTCTAAACATAACCGCCCAGGCTGATATGGTGATGGTGGATCAGTTTTTCCTTAAACACTCATGAAATTTCATCTTAGCTTAACTGCTTTCCTAACGTGTTCTCGCTGAACAATATACATCGTGGTTCTTGAGAATCACATCAAAGTAGCAACATCAAGTTTCGACTTAATATCATAGTTTTAAGTCAAAGGGTCATCGTCCATACAGTCACACAGTGACAAGTGATAGGAAAATCAATTGTCACTCCAAGCATGGGTCGTCTTATAAGCACACTCAGTATGAGATGTGTGTCATGACATAGCTCCCACTCATCTGGGTACGTCACTCTTTATGGCATGCGAATCATCAATCTAGATTTTCACCCAAAAATCTAACGTGAGCCACTAGATTAACATACTAAATGCTAATCTTGACACTCAAGATTCGGCTTTCAAGGCTTCAATAGGAAATCATGTCTCATATTCGACTCCCTCGAGTCTCATCTTAAACTTACTAAGGCGACTATTTCTCATTCATACTTTTCTAGTATGAGTTATCGATATTGTACACCTAGTGCCAATATGATTACGTTTCATCCTGCCCGCTACTCAAGCGTTAGGGCGATTGCCTGTGTGACTAGGCCAATCAGAAGCCTGTGACTTTTCAACATGTCTAACAGATAAATCACAAAACATTTAGAAAAAGAACACTTAGTCTTCATTTCATAAATGCCTATTACATGAAGAACATATCTGTTATACATAACAAGATTCTATCCAAAAAACTAAGCCCTACGAAGTCCTAGACTCAATGAATGTGCTTTGAAAGCATCTCTAGGAATCGGCTTAGTTAATGGATCGGCGATCGTCTTGTTATCTTGTTAGTGGGTATATACTTGATGGCAACCTCCTTTGTCTTTATGGCGTCTCGCACGAAGTGATAACACCTCTTGATGTGCTTGGTCTTCCGATGGAACTTCGGATCCTTGGTGAACTGGATGGCAACTGTATTGTCACATAACATCTCTACAGGATCATCAGCTCTCAGAGTGAGGTTAAGATCTTGGAGGAAGCTCATAAGCCACATTGCCTCCTGTGTGGCTAGGCTGCATGCGACATATTCTGCCTCTGTGGTTAACAGAGCTATGCAGTCTTGCTTCTTATTGCACCATGATATGGCTCCCCCACCCAGGGTGAACACATATCCTGAGGTTGACCTGGACTCATCCGGGTTACCACCCCAATCGGCATTTGAATATCCTCTCAACTTAAGGTCTTCGCCCTGATAGCATAGGACCAAGTCAATTGTACCACGAAGGTAACGCATGACTCTCTTGACAGCTTGCCAATGAGCTAGTCCTGGGTTGCTTTGGTAACGACTTACCAGACCAACCGCAAAGCAAATGTCCGGTCGTGTACATAGCATGGCGTACATTAAGCTTCCTACGGCACTCGCGTAGGGGACATTGCTCATGGCTTCATTTTCTTTGTCTGTTTTTGGGCATTAATCGAGGCCTAAGGTTAAACCCTTCTCAACTGGAGTGTCTACGGGTTTGGAATAATGCATACGGAACTGTTCTAAGACTTTCTTGATATATGCCTTTTGGCTCATACCTAAAAGTTTCTTAGGACGATTCCTGATTATGTCCAAGCCTAGGACATACTTGGCTTCACCCATATCCTTCATCTCAAAGACAGAGGATAGCCACCTTTTAGTGGCTTCGATCATCTCCAAATTGTTCCCAGCCAGTAGTATGTCGTCAACGTATAGGGTAAGGAACATAATCTCCTCGGTTGATCTTTTGACATACACACAGTGGTCCTCCGAAACCATGGATAAGCCAAACGAAGTTATAGCTTCATGGAATCTTAAGTACCAAGACCTGGAAGACTGCTTAAGACTATATATGGACTTTTTAAGACGACACACCTTGTCCTCTTGCCCCTTTGATGCAAAACCAATGGGTTGGTCCATATAAATCTCTTCCTCAAGGCTGCCATTGAGGAAAACAGTCTTTACATCCATTTGAAACAACTCTAAGTCCAAATTGGCAACCATGGCCAGGAGTAGGCGAATAGAGGTAAATCTCACCACAGGATAAAATGTCTCTTCATAGTCTACACCCTCAATTTGTGTAAACCCTTTCGCCACTAAACGGGCTTTGAAATTGTCGATCGATCCATCTGGCCGACGTTTTATCTTGAAAACCCACTTGTTTCCAAGAGACTTAAGCTGGGGTGGGAGATCAACAAGTTCCCAAACCTTGTTTCTTGCCATCGAGTCCATCTCATCCCTCATGGCATCCATCCACTCCTTGTAGCTTGGTGAGTCAATTGCTTCTTGGTAAGAGGTAGGCTCCTCGACTTCCAACGGAGTGCATAGGAATATTTCCTCTTCGATTTGGAAATATCATCGAGGAATTCTTCTACACTCACTCCTTCGGAGCCTAGGGCCTTCGTTGTTCGTCTGCCTGGGTGAGGTATCCCACCCACTTTCTCTAAGGGGTGTGGGACCCTGAACATGTGGAGAGTTGCTCCCACTATCTCTCTGGGGCGTGGGATCCCGAACATGTGAACTAACTGCATGTTCGAGAACTGGAGATTGAGGACCGAGCTCATTCGCAGGTTGACTTTCCTCATGTACAGGAGATTGAGGACGAATCTCATTTTCCTGGGCAGGCAAGTCTCCCCCATTCCCTTCGGATAGGGGAGGTATACCATCATCTTCGGTGACTTGGTTAGAATCCAAATTCTCCCCCTCACCGAATGAGGATTGGATGTTTTGCTGTAACTCAAACAGCTCAACATCCTTCTTGACTTCACCAATGGTCGAGAACTCATCCTCGAGAAAATCGACATTGCGGGAGTCTATTTCTGTCATGCCAACATTTGGATGTTCCCCGTACATCACATATCCTTTTGATTGTGCGGGGTACCTAATAAATACCATTTTGGTGGCTCTTGGACCAAGTTTTCCATGTTCATGGGTTGGGTTGTGCACATAGTTGGCCGAACCCCATGGCTATAAATGGTCCAAGGATGGTTTCTTACCAAACCATAACTCATATGGTGTGGCAGGTACACTCTTGCTTGGCACACGATTGAGTATGTACGCTGTCGTAAGTAGCGCATCCCCCCAAAAACTGATTGGGAGGCTAGCATGTGCCATTATCGACCTGACCATGTCAAGCAATGTACGATTCCTGCGTTCCGTAACACCGTTCTGTTGTGGAGTGCGTGGAATCGTTAGCTGTCTTTGTATACCTTTTTCCTCACAGAACTCCTTGAACATATAAGAAAGGTATTCACGACCTCGATCAGTTCGAAGGATCTTAACCCTACGTTCCAATTGAGTCTCTACTTCCGCTACGAAGCGTTTGAATATATCAAGTGCCTCATAGCAATGAGATAATAGGTACACATACCCATATCGTGAATAATCGTCTATGAGAGTAATGAAATAGATAGCCCCATGTCGTGCTTTAACGTTCATGGGTCCGCATAAGTCTGAGTGGATTAATTCTAAGGGACTAGATGCTCTCGTGGCCTTACCGAAAGGCTTCATTGTTTCCTTTCCAGCTAAACATGACTCACACCTAGGTAACTTAACCCTAGTGAGTCGGTCTAGAAGACCTTCTTTAGCTAGCCTATTTATCCTATTTTAGCCCACATAGCCAAGTCTAGCATGCCACTTAACAGATTCAGAATTAGAGTCAAAATAAAAAACATAAGCAGATGATATATTATTATAATTATCATCTAAATCCAAAACAATAAAATCTCCTTTCAAAGTTGCTTGGCCAAACAAATTGCCATTGTAGAACAAATCTAGACCGTCTAGATGAAAACCAAAAGTAAAACCTAATCTTACTAAAGAAACATAAGAAACTAAGGAGCATCGCACCCCAGGTGCATAGAGGGCGTCATGAAGAAGCAGCTTGTTTCCTCCACAGAGTTTGATCTGGTATGTTCCTACTCCAAGGACGTCTTCTTCGCTGCCGTTCCCCAGTACGACAGTCCGCGAACCCACCGGGTAGCGATGGAACTCCATGAATCCAGCCCTATCATAAACTATTTGCTTTGTTGCCCCCGTATCTACAATCCATTGAGGAAGAGAGTTAGCAACGAATGCATGGGAACAAACATATAATTCAGGAGTTTAAGTGAAAGTAGGTACCCTGGTTGGCTCAGGACAATCCCGAGCGAAATGGCCATTCTTTCCACAGTTATAGCACTTCACACGTGCCATATCCTTAGCTCCGTTGCCCTTAGCCTTATGCTTCTTGGAAGTACCAGCATTAGAGCGAGAGTTCTGAAGAGAATAGGGGCCTTTCTTAGGTTTCTTACCACGGTAAGATTTCCTGCCCTTGGGCCTCAATCCTTTGGCAACAAATGCCACACTGAAAGGCGCATATAGCTTTAAACGCTCTTCCTCCATTTCGAGATGTTTGGAAATTGCCTCGAAAGTGTTGATGTGCTCACTGTGTGCCATGAACACTTTAAAACTCTTCCAATGTTCATTATCATTGGGAAGAGCCCTAATCACATTCAGGACTTGTTCTTGCTCAGAAACCTCTTGCCCTGCAGCCTTAAGGTCTCGAACCATAGCACTCATAGTTCGAAGGTGTTCGGAGATACTATGTCTGGAGTCAATAGTATATTGCATCCATTTCAACTGCAAGGTACGCAACCTTGTAGCAGACGTCTGCCCGAACTTAACCTTAAGTTGCATCCACATGTCCTTAGCAGTGCGGAAGCGTTCAAACTCACCCAGGACATCATCCCGCATGCAAGACAGCATAATGTAGCGTGCAGAACGATCGCGTTTGAACCATGCTTGGTATGTTTTTAGGTTTTCTTTGTACTGCTCAGTTGCAATAATATCTCTACCTTGTTCATCTTAGCTTTTTCAGCCGGAGGAGGTCAAGAGGTCCAGCATATTATCATTGTTTAGATAAAACTGGACCTTCAGATGCCAAACGTCATAGTTCGAACCATCTAGTTTGTCATCAGATTGCAACCTATCATGTTTCTAGCTGCTATAGCTGGAAGTAGATTTTTATCTGTTAGACATATTATTTAATAATTAAATTATCTAGAAAACCCCATCATTCGCAATATACGTTAGAAAGTTTCGCTAAGCTCATAATCATCAAGTACAGTTTGCGAATTTTGGAGCTTCTCTAATTTAATTATTAATCTCATAGAATTTCCTTAAAGGTTTTGTTAAACTAATTGACATTTTAATTCAATGAATATCACGAAGATGTTCACTTTTAATTACATAAATATGTATTCAGTTAATGTTTATGAAACTAATTCATTTAACACAACTTCATTATATATATAACACAAAGTTATATAATCAATCTCAAAATATCATACCATAATCAATGATAATATGAGAACAAGGGGCCAAAAATACAACTTATAACAAAAATAATGGCCATTACTAACATATAAAACGAATTTATATGAATATGGGAGCAGATATTTCTATGTTCCAAATGGAATCAAAATCGTCCAAACAAAACTGTCCAAACATTGGGTCATACAAATATTTTTCTTTTGGGGCATAACCACGGCTAATGAAGAAATGACCCCCCATTACTAACATATAAAACAAATTTATATGAATATGGGAGCGGATATTTCTATGTCTCAAATCGAATCAAAATTCTTTCCCAAATAAAATTGTTCAAATAAATAAGAACCAGGACCTCCCCTTTTTGGGTCAGGTAAACATTTCTGGGCCTAAAAAAAACAGAAGGAACGCTCGCCCCCCAAAAATAAGGGTCCAAAAACCACAAAAAAAAGGGTGACAAAAAAAAACTTTTAAAAAAAAGGGTCGGGGGGAGGTTTATATTAGTGAGTGAATTCATTAACCACCCCCCCAAACCCTAACCCGAGGCTTTGTTTCTCTCAGTGTCCCTCTGCCTGTCTTCGAATACTCTCTTCGACCTCTCTCCCCAACTTTATCTCTCTGGCTCTCGAACTCTCTCGACGCCATAGCCAGGAGCACGAAGCTCCTTTCTGGGCATTGGTCGTCGTGACCATGGCATCCATCACTGCCATTGTCGATTTTTTCAAAAAAAATCCCCAAATGATGCAAAAGCCATCGCCGACCCCCATGAGCCTTGATCTACACTAATCCGGCGAGAACCGAAGGTACTATGGTGTAGATCGACCTAATTTGAGCATGAGGTAGACGCCCATGTGCCAAACACGCCACTGAGGTGGTGGCGCGTGGTCTCACGCGCCTCCTGAAACGGTGTTTTTCGGCTTCGTTCTCTCAAGGTTGCGTAGATCAGCGATGAGAAGGGGCTATGGGAGGAAGAAGATCGTGAAACGACCTTCATTGGCGGCGCGTGACGGTCACACGCCGCCCCTCCACGGTGCTTTCTCATGTGTATGGTTCGAGTTCCTCCTTGTTTTTTCTTTATTTTGATTTTTGTTTTCGGTGAGGTTGAATTTAAGGCAAGGGGATTTTAGGGTTAGGGTTTTGGAATTGGGTGTCACTAAACAGCCGCCTGCTAATCATCCATGAATTCGATTTATCAAAATCGCATCTAGAATCACGATTTTGAATACAGAGCAACAATAGTCAACTAATTACTATTAGTTTAGGTAGAATCAGTGTTCATGGCCAAGTGATTAATCTTTAGCCAGTTCTTGACATTGGATTTACAGGAACATGCTTAAAAAAATATCAACTAGGGCGTAATGGACTTCGGTTATTAAGACCAAAAAAAAAATTCGATCTTTTAGTCAACTTGAGACATCAGAATCACGGAAGCATTTATTTCGTTTAATAGATGCATAATATTTGATGAACATATCATCAGAAGAAAAATAATAGGGTTCAGTGCATAGAAACGTAACATCCATGAACCAAAAAAATTTTGCTCTAGGTTCTGGGAAGCAGACACAGAAGCATGCTATTTCTTTGCATAATTACAAAAATTAGGCAATTGATCATATAAACGAGCATGCTTTAACAAATCAGATTATTAACCTATTAATCGGGACTAATTCGAACAGTTCTAGCTCTGATACCACTATAGGAAGAATTAGGACTAACCTGGATGCGGAAATATACTGTTGATAATAGTCCACAATAATAAGAATACCAATCCTCGCCAATAAGAAAACCAAGCGGCTACTAGAGTCGCTTTAGAGATGTGTTGAGTTATTATATTTAAGTTTTGATGATAACAAATCCAAGTCTAAAAAGTGTGTAAGCACTACCCGACCTCTTGAGTTATTGCATATTGACCTATGTGGTCCCATGAGGATAGCTAGTAGAGGAGGGAAAAGGTATGTGCTTGTAATAGTGGATGATTACTCTCGATTTACTTGGACCCTGTTCTTGGCCTCCAAGGATGAAACTTTTGAGAATTTTATTGCCCTTCTCAAAAAGGCTGAAAAGAGAGTAGGATACTCTTTGGTTGGCTTGAGGTCTGATCATGGTACTGAATTTGAAAATACAAGTTTTACAAACTATTGTAATGAACATGGTGTTGATCATAACTTCTCAGCCCCGAGAACACCCCAACAGAATGGGGTGGTTGAGCGCAAAAAC
>JACYFF010019584.1:11492938-11545536 GCA_017589665.1 Selenicereus undatus
GAAGATTGGATTGCCGCTCACCTTGTTGCTCCTCCATTGGTGCATCATTCTCCCCTTGTTGGGAAGAATTTGCCCTCAAATTCTCTAGATGATCATCTTCCAAGTATGGTTTAAGATCGGCGACATTAAAGGTACTTGAAACACCATACTCACCCGGAAGATCTATCTTGTAGGCGTTATCGTTGATCTTCTCAAGCACCTCAAAAGGACCCTCGGCCCTTGGCATTAGCTTGGACTTCCTTTTGGAAGGAAATCTTTCCTTCCTTAGGTGTATCCATACCAAATCTCCCGGTTGAAACAATGCTTGTTTCCGGTGCTTGTTGGCTTGACTTTGATAACGCTCATTTGCCTTCTCAATTTGGGCGCGAATCTTCTTATGGAGCTCTTGAACTTCCTTGACACGTTCAGTAGCGTCGATGCTTGCTTTCTCTCTTTGATGAAGTGGTGAGAGATCAAGTGGGCCAAGTGGGTTGTAGCCATAAACAACCTTGAATGGAGACTCGTTGGTAGTTCGGCTTGGTGATCGATTGTAAGCAAATTCAGCATGTGCCAGAAGTAGATCCCAAGTCTTCAAGTTCTTCTTCACAAGAACCCTAAGCAAAGTTCCCAAAGAACGGTTCACCACCTCCGTTTGGCCATCCGTTTGTGGGTGACAAGTAGTACTAAAGTTCAACTTAGTACCCAACTTTCTCCAAAGCGTAATCCAAAAATGACTTAAGAACTTTGAATCACGATCAGAAACAATGGAGATAGGGATGCCATGGAGTCTTACCACTTCTCTAAAGTAGAGGTCGGCAATATGGGAGGCATCATTTGCCTTGTTGCACGGTATGAAGTGAGCCATTTTCGAAAATCTATCTACCACCACCAAGATTGAATCCTTGTTGCGTTGGGTGCGAGGTAGACCAAGCACAAAGTCCATGCTCACATCAAGCCATGGTCCTTGTGGGATTGGTAAGGGAGTGTAAAGACCTTGTGGAAGTGAATGGCTTTTGGCCATTTGACAAGTAGAACACCTCTTGATGATGTCTTGGATGTCCTTGCGCATATGAGGCCAATAGTAATGCTCCTTTGCCATTGAATAGGTCTTGTCTTCACCGAAGTGTCCCGCCAATGATCCACCATGGATCTCTCTAATCACGAGCTCCCGAGTACCACATTTTGGTACGCATAATTGACTTCCTTTGAACAGGAAGCCTTGTTGAACCAAAAAGTCCTCTTTGGGACGTGTTTGACACACCCTAAAGAGCTCCCCAAAATCATCGTCATCTTGATACAAGGATTTCAAGTGCTCAAATCCAAGTATACAAGAATTGAGTTGAAACAAAAGTAGGTGCCTTCTAAAGAGAGCATCCGCACCTTGATTGAGCTTCCCCGACTTATGTTTGATGACAAAGTGGAATGATTGTAAGAATTCCACCCACTTTGCATGTCTTGCATTGAGCTTATGTTGCCCTTGAATGTACTTCAAGGCTTCATGGTCAGAGTGTAATATGAACTCGTTGGCAATCAAGTAATGGGTCCAATGCTCTAGTGCTCGAATGATAGCAAAGAACTCTTTGTCATAGGTAGAGTACTTTCTTCTCGAGTCACTAAGCTTCTCACTGAAATAGGCAAGAGGCTTGCCTTCTTGAGTCAACACCGCACCAATACCAACTCCGGAGGCATCACATTCAACCTCAAATATTTTGGTAAAGCAAGAGAGAGATAATACCGGTGCATGAGTAAGCTTGTCCTTGAGAGCTTCAAAGGACTTTTGAGCTTGGCTTGTCCACACGAATTTGTGGCCTTTGAGTACCTCCGTCATGGACGCCGCAAGAGTGCTAAAATTGCGAATGAACCTCCGATAGAAGGAAGCTAGCCCATGAAAGCTTCGGACATCTTGCAAAGATGTAGGAATTGGCCAAAATTGAATGGCCTCAATCTTACTTTGATCCACTTGAATTCCCTTGCCCGAAACAATGTACCCCAAGAATACAACTTCATGGGTAAAGAAGGAACACTTCTTTAGATTCCCAAAAAGCTTTTCTTTCTCTAGCACTTCAATGACTTGTCTCAAATGCTCATAGTGCTCATCTTCATTTTGGCTAAACACCAAAATGTCATCAAAGTAAACCACCACGAACTTACCAAGGAATGGCTTGAACACTTGGTTCATTAGCCGCATGAACGTACTAGGAGCATTGGAAAGACCAAAGGGCATAACCAACCACTCATAGAGACCAACCTTGGTTTTGAATGCGGTCTTCCATTCATCCCCTTCTCGAATACGAATTTGATAATATCCACTTCGAAGATCAATTTTCGAGAAGACCATAGACCCATGGAGCTCATCAAGCATATCTTCCAATCTAGGTATAGGATGTCTATACTTGATTGTGATCTTGTTGATAGCTCTACTATCGACACACATTCTCATCGATCCATCCTTCTTCGGCACTAGTAAAGCGGGAACGGCACATGGGCTTAAACTCTCTTGGACAAGTCCTTTAGAGATAAGCGCTTCCACTTGTCGTTGAATCTCAAGAGTATCTTTGGGATTCATTCGATAAGCAGGCTTGTTTGGTAGGATAGAGCCGGGTATGAGGTCTATGTGGTGTTGGATGGTTCTTTTTGGTGGCAATCCGGATGGAATGTCATCGGGAAACATGTGGGCATATTCTTGTAGTAGTTGAGTGGCTAGGGGGTGTAATGGAGTCTTACTTTGTGGGTTTTGTGGGGGAGAGTGGAGAATCAACTCTTTGTGATTCTTGAACTCATGGTGGGTGGCTTTGAGAGTAGGCTCAAGGAGAGATAATAACAATTCACCCTCCTTAGGTGTTTCCATGTGTTTGAGCTTGGGATTTTGTTGTGGGGCTAATGGCACAAGAGTGATCTTTCGACCATTCTTTTGAAGAGTGTAGGTGTTTTTGAAACCATCATGCATTACTCTCCGGTCATACAACCAAGGCCTCCCCAAAAGGATATGACATGCATCCATTGGAATTATATCAAACCATAATTCATCATGATAGCTCTTCCCAATAGACAAGGAAATCAAGCAACGAGTTGAGACTTGAAGACCCTTACCTTGGTTAAGCCATTGGATCGAATACGAGTTAGGGTGGGGCTCGATCTTGAGTTGTAACTTCTCTACCATCGTAGTAGAAGCTACATTAGCACAACTTCCGCTATCCACAATAAGAGAACACACTCGGCCATTGACGGTGCACCTTGTGTGAAATATGTTCTCCCTTTGCTCATCTTGGCTAGAGCCTCTTTGACCACTCAAAGTCCTCCTTATAACAAGTAACTCTCCGTCATCTGCTTCTTCAACATACTCCTCTTCATCCATAGCAAGATGAAGTTCTTTCTCATTCTCCTCCTCCATTCGTTCTTCTTCCTCCAAACCTCGATATTCAATCAAAGTTATAACCCGTTTGTTTGGACAATCGGACGCGATATGTCCAAAGCCTTGACAACGATAACACCTTCTTCTCTCATGTGGGTTGAGAGGGGGTTTGGTAGGGGGACTGGGTTTGGCATTTGAGGGAGTTATGGGGGTGATTTGTGGTTTGGGAGTTGGAGTATAGCTCCCCTTGTTGAAAGGATAGGTTCTTTGTGGGGGTTTTTGGGGTTCTCTCTTGAATCGGTTTTTCTTTTGTAGCTCAACTTTGTGGGCTAAGAGACACACCTCATCAAGTGTGGTATAATGTTGCAATTCAACAATATTTCTAATAGGCTCATTCATTCCCCCCAAATACCTCACAATGGTTTGGTCTTCGTCCTCTCTAACATCACAAATCATCATGAGTTTTTCAAACTCTCTAGTATACTCCTCAATACTCTTAGACTCTTGTCTAAGGTGATGGAACTTATTGTAATTGTCTTGCAAGTAATGAACGGGTAGGAACTTAGATTTAAGCTTCTCCTTCATTTTCTCCCATGATCTAATCTTTCCTTTCCCTTTTCTAGCTCGTTTTGTCAAGACATTACTCCACCATATAGAAGCATATTTACGAAGTTTAAGAGCAACAAGCTTTACCTTCTTGTCATCCGGAATATCCTTGTAATCGAAAACCCTCTCCACCGTATGGAGCCAATCCAAGAAGTCGTCCGGATTCAATTGCCCTTCAAACTCCGGGATATCCACCTTGAAGTCCATAGGTTAGAGTTGAGTTCTCCTTGATGATCTTGGCCTTCTTTCCTTCTTTTGAGAGCTAAAGGGATTGTCGAAAACCTCATCCTCCATTGATTCAGATTCACTGGATAAATGAAAGTTTGGAATCTCCTTTTGCTTCATCTTCATAGCTTGACCAAGTCGCTTCCTAAGATACTCAAGTTGAGCATCCTTTTCTTCGTTGAGCTTTAATAATTGCTCAAACCTCTCCTCCAAAGATCGATTACCAGGCATGATTGAGTTGCCTAGCTTGGTTCTTTGTAAGTTTGGATATGTTGGGAAAAGATTGTGTTTTGGCTTGAAATGGAAGCTTACCCCAAGAGAGTAATCAAAGCTCTGATACCAAACTGATGCACCTCTATGGCCTCAAACCAAGGAGGGATCTTAATATCTAAGCCAAAACCAAGGATCACAAAACAAAAGAAAGCAAAATACCACAGGGGGGGTGGCACGGTCGTGCCACTCAGCACGGTTAGACCGTGCCACTCTGCTGGAGCAAAACACCACGGGAGGGGGGGGTGGCACGGTCGTGCCACTCAGCACGGGTAGACCGTGCCACTATGCTGGCCGTCCCGGGTGCAGTTTTGTGCCATTTTTTTGGAGTTTGCCAAAAAGTTGCCTAAAGCTTTCCCTTGTGCAAACTTGGATTTTTGGGATACTTGAAGCACTTCTAAGCCTTAAAGAAAGAGCCAAGAAGGGTGTTCAAGTATTGAATGGAAAAGGGTGATTTGTGGCTAAATGAGAAGACAAACAAATGAGGCTAAGTACCTTGGATAAGTAACACCACCAAGCTACTTAGGGCTTCCCTTTCTTGAATTAATGAGATAAGTAACACCACTCAATAATCAAGGAAAGGACTCTTGATCACCACCTTGAGAAGCCAACTCAAAGATAAGCAAGAGAGAGAGACACTTGAGGGAGTAAACTCAACCTTCTTTACTTCACCAACTTGAGATGTACAAGTGAATAGTGGCCTTTATATAGGCATATACAAGAGAGAATACTTGGCTAGTAATTAAGCAAAATACTTGGCTTACAATTAAGCAAAATACTAGGCTAGTAATTAAGCAAAATACTAGGTTTACAATTAAGCAAAATACTTGGCTTACAATTAAACAAAATACTTGGCTTACAATTAAACCTTAATGGCTAAGCAAAAGTCAAGACACAAGGTAACAAAGTCTAGCCTTGTGTGGGTACGAATCAGAAATCATACCTAGGCTAAACTCTTGCATAAGATGGGCAACCCCCTTGATGTCTTTTTTTAGAAGATTGGATTGCCGCTCACCTTGTTGCTCCTCCATTGGTGCATCAGTGGAACACTCCTCTCAATGTGTTTGAAATATGTGACAAGGGCACGCTCAATACTCCAACCAATTAGGCAAACTATCATATGCTTGGTAACGTTCTCTACTCTCCACCGCAAAAATGCAATATGCAATGTGTCAATCATGAGGACTTGCGATAAAGATGTAATGGGGCTAAGGTCAAGGGTGCGAAGTGGAATAATTTGGGAAAAGTGGAGCCATTAGCCAAAGACTAGGGAGCAAGAACACTTCCACAATCAACACTAAGATTACAACCTCACACAAACTTGCGAATTGAGCAACAAATCTCGCAAAAACCTCTAAAGAGGAACCAAACAAACTTATTGCAGAAAGCTTCCAAGCTACCCATTTTATTTGCAACTTCTCTTTCTTCTTTTTTTTTCTTTTTTTTTCTTTTTTTTTTAAGAAGCAAAAAGGATGCCCATTGGATAGCGTCGGAAGTACCAAAAAGTCGATTCACACTTTTTCCAAAATGAGCCACTAGTATTATACCCGCAATGAATAATCAAACGCCCGAAATATACCCAACTACATTGTGGAAGTGTCGTCCCACTACATTGTGGAAGTGTCGTCCCACTAGACCTTGACAAGGGTGAAGGAAATATGCATAGATCAAGTGTGTAATTGATGTGGTGCAACAACAACAATCAGGGGGAAAGGCACAAAGGGCTTCCAAGGGGTAATCATGCAACAACGGGTGGCTTTTTGGCTAATGTGGCTACGTGAAGAAAAATTGTCTCAATCATGTCAACACATGCAATTGCTAAATGTAGTTTCAAGGAGAACGAGACCAAGTTCTAAAGATGCTTCATGGAGGAGTCACACATGAAAGGAAGTAGAGACTATATGTAATGAATATTCATTAGGCTCAAGAATCTCACAGGTAACCCTACCACAGTCAAGTGACTTACTCCAAAGTATGTTCCATTCATCAAGGTCAATCAAGTCAAACCACATGAGACTCAAGGGTACTTAGCATACAACACAGGGCAGAGAAACTACGGCTGACAAAGACAAACACGATTTGCACAAAATCTCACACCAAGACAAGTCACGCCTCAACACACAACCCAACGTGATCAATCAATCATCACCCCTTTCAATCTCATCACAAGAGGGGTTTTCTCACACATTTATTAGAAAACAATGAATCTAACTAAGAAAGCGGTAAAGGATATAAGGGGAAACGAAGAGAAGGGCAAGAAGTAGTACCTGAAAATCTTAAGGAAGCCCAGCTTGATCATTTCTCCTTTTGAGATGCAAAATCTAACCCTATATGCTCTAAACTACATGCTCTAATTATAAAAAGGTAAAAACAACCAAGTGCAACTATATGAAGTCATATCTAAATGATGTAAATACAAGTGATGCCAATGGCACTAACCCTGCAATTTTTCGAAAAACGACGAGCTCACCCCCCCATGTTTGAGATTTTCATTGTCCTCAATGAAAAGGACGCAGAAAAAGGACAAGGGACGGGGGCGGAGGGGAGAGGGGGAGTGACACACGGTTTTTTTTTCAGAGAAAAGAAATAAATACCTTGGGTTGCCTCCCAAGAAGCGCTTGTTTTAGGTCCTAAGCTTGACCCTTACCTCAGGAGGACGACGTGGGCGAGATGGAGGAAAGTGTGGCAGGGGAAGTGGTGAATGGCAGTGCAGCCAACACCTCCCCATGGCAGAAGTTCGGCAGCAACATCGCCCAAGGAGGTCCACCGATAGCAGCAGGAGGCGGTGGAGGTGGGGGAGGCAGGACAGGCTGCCGCAGATGGGACCCGCCACCCCAATCAGTGACCGCCACTCCCAGAGCAGGTGGAAAAGGAGAGGGAGTGGGGGCGGGAGGTGTGGAGTGGGTACCAGGCGTGGGAGGTGGTGTGGGTAGGGGTAAGTGGAAATCCACGCGCTCGTCACAAACGGTGAAGGAAATGGTGCCCGTCTGCACGTCAATCACCGCCCCTGCAGTCGCCAGGAATGGGCGACCTAAGATGAGTGGGGCAGGGAAATCCTCGTCCATGTCGAGGACAATAAAGTCACAGGGGATCAGGAACTTGCCCATTTGAACTAGGACGTCCTCCAGGATGCCTACGGGTTGCCTAGTGCAGCAGTCTGTAAGCTGAATAGTCAGGCTGGTGGGCGTGAGGTCCCGTAGTTGCAGCTTCTTGCAAAGAGAAAGCGGCATGAGACTTATGGTGGCCCCCAGATCACAAAGGGCTCTCTCAATCTGTGTATCCCCTATGCAGCATGGGATATAGAAACAGGCAGGATCCTGCAGTTTTGATGGCGGCTGCTTCGATAGAAGTACGCTACAGGATTCGATGATGGGGGTGACTGGGATGTCCCCTGGATCTCCCTTCTTGGATAGGAGCTCTGGTAAAAATTGAAATTGCCCAGGGGCATTCTTGAGATCCTCCGGGAAGGGGCTACCGGCATAGATTCGGCGTAAAATTTCCAAGAATCGCGCGAATCTAGGTTCAAACTGACGTGGCTTGGACCATGCCAGTCGGTGAGGGTAAGGCACTGGCGGCTGATAGGGACGAGTGAGAGGTGTAGGGGTGGCCTCCTCAGTAGAACTCATACTCTCTTCCTTTTTCTTTTGCCCTGGGTTCCTGTAGAGTCAGGAACAGGAATTACCTCCTGGAGAACCATCACTGGGCTCTCTAGTAACCCCTCTTCCATCGTGGAGATGGCATTGACATGGCGGCGGGGGTTGCCTTCGGTCTGGCCTGGAAGTTGCCCCTGTGGTCGAGACAGGTGGTTCACCTGTTGGGCAATCTGAGCAATCTATGTGTCCATCGTTTTCTTATGGGCGGCCATGGCATCGACCCTGAAGGTCAGTAGATAGATGGACTCCTTAAGAGTCTCGTTGGTCGTAGTCTGGGTCGCTATGAAGCGCTCCATAAGACTCTCCAGGCGAGATGTAGGTTCAGGAGGTGGAGGGGGTGGAGTGTATGGAGCTCGGTTGTGAAAACCTAGTGGTTGCATGGAGTTCTGGGGATGGGGGTTGGGATTTTTGTAGAGGGGGTTCGAGTGACTCCTCCAACCCTGGCTGTAGGAGGTGGGATGGGGGTTATTTTGAGGAGGTGAGGTGTAAGTATGGTAGGCGTTGACGTGTTCAATGCTGGAGGGAGCATTGTAACATTCAACGGAAGTGTGGCCCTGTACACCACATGCCTCACAAATGGCATAGATCCCCATGGACAGCCTCGTAGAAGTGGCTGATGAGGTAGCCACTTTCTCTAGTCGCTGTGCGAGGGCGTCTACCCTGCTCGCTAGGAGCGTCACAGTGTCAACCACGTGCTCGCCACCACCTCTCTTAGGGATGACACTCTCACTTGCCCAGTGGTAGTTGTTGGAAGCCATCTCTTCCAACAACGCCTTTACTGCCTCAATAGATTTGCCCATTAGAGCACCCCCTGCTGCAGGATCAACCGAAATCTTCACTGACCTCTCCAACCCATTGTAGAAGGTTTGGATTAAGAGCCAGTCAGGAACTCATGGTGGGGGCACTGGCGCTGGAGGTCCTTGAACCTCTCCCATGCTTCGTAAAGTGACTCTCTATCATCCTGGGCAAAGGATGTGATGTCCGTCCTCAACTTGGCAGTCTTGCCAGGTGGAATGTACTTGCTGAGGAAAGCCTTGGAGAGAGGCTCCTAAGTGGTGAACGAGTTGGGCTCCTCGTTCTGCAGCCAGTCACTTGCTCTATCCCTAAGTGAGAAAGGAAAGAGCCGCAGGTGAATGGCATCGGTGGACACCCCGTTCAGCTTGATGATGTCACACTTCGCAAGGAATTTACGAAGGTGCATGTTGGGATTTTCCGATGGGTGCCCGCCGAATTGCTCTCTCTCCACAAAAGTAATTAGTGCAAGGCTGAGCTCGAAATTGTTAGCCTCAATGGTGGGGCTAACGATGGAGGAGGTTATGCCCGATGCTTGGGGGAGGGCATAATCGCGCAACACTCGATGATCCTGCTCAGCCATTATGACTCGTGCTTGGAGCCTCTTTCATGCACCACTTTGCCTTCGGGCGGTGGCTTCGATTTCTGGGTCAAGAGGAGCAAGTGGTTGGTCCCTTTGACTACGCCAACGCATACAAAACCAACACTACCAGGGCGTAAACAGTTTCAAGCACAAATGGGGGAGGGGGGAAACGAGGAGATAAAAAAAAGAAAAAGAAAAAGCCTAGTCTAGAGTTCGCTAACCGATTCTAATATTAAAGGGAGCAAGTTGCCTGGCAACGGTGCCAAAAACTTTTTATCGTTTTAATTACCGCAAGTGCATGACGCAGCTATAGCTAGCAACCGGCAAGTACGGGTCGAATCCACAGTGAACTTGGCTTCAACTACTAGAATTAATTAGACTATCCAAGCTAGGCCCTCACAATCAAGGTTTTGGAGACTAAGCTAAGAGAAACGATAGCAATTAAAAAGCGTAATAAACAGCAGAATAGAAAACACCTAGGTTGGAATTAACAGCCCAATCATGCTAGTGAATCAGTTTCTAACCCAAATCAAACACTCCCAAGCATGCATCACAAATGGATAGATTGTCAATTAAGCCCATCTCCTCCCTCTCTCAAGGGTCGAAGACTAATCCATGAACTATAGTCGCCTATTCTCATGGGAATAAAGGTCGAAGGATTACAAGATTTACAATCTCAAATCCCAATTAGAATCTCAACTATTTTCATGTTAAAACCCTAATTGTCTACTAAGACGCACTAGGTAAAGGTTTCGTCTCTCAACACTCCCCTAAACCCCAATAAAAAGGATGAATGTTCTCTCGAGCATTTCATCGAGCATGTGGCGTGCATAGTAGAATTCATAATTGCAAAACAAGGGGGGAGAAAGGATTAGGCCAATACAAAATTCAACTATACATATTCGGCGTTAATCCCAACCTAAGTTGAAGGATTTAGCCTACAATCATCTTGAGAACAACAATCTAACAACTCAATTCCATAATCATTGCAAACCTTCAAATAATCAAGAACAACTAAGAACAAAAGGAGAAAGAATTAAGAACCTGAATTTATTGCATGAATTAACAGTAGAGCGAACTTCAATCCAATTGCGAATTTAAAAGTATGGAAAATAATAACTCTCTACTAAAGCCTAAAATCGCCTCCAGAACGTTTTGCAGAGGAAAAACTCAACATAAAACTCAGGATGCCCCCAAAATAACCCCGCAGGCAAATTTAAGTCGCGTCGCGGAACGGGGGTGGCACGGTCGTGCCCCGAAGCACGACACCACCGTGCCAAAATTCTGGAAAACGCCAAAGCCGGGTTGCGGAACTGGCCACGTGGCACGGTCAAGCCGTGCCACGTGGCGGCCGGCTTGGCTTGGTCGGGTCTTCGTGGTTCGGCCCTGTTGCGTGTGTTCGATTGCCCGGGACTTCTGTGCGACACTTTTTCATAGCTTTTCTTGCCTTCTTGGCACTCCTTTCTGCTAAATATTGTTTATTTTTCCGTTTCTTTAATGAAGTTCCTGAAAATATCGAAAGATGTTATATGAGTTAAAAGTATTCAAAAGGAGACCGATTTGACCATTCCTTAACACAATTAAGCGTGAAAATGGGGTAGAAAATGGGTCAAATAGGGGCTAAAAGTAGTACGAAATAGAGGTTCATCATATCCAAACATTGGAGTTTGTGTAAATAGACTGGCATAATGCCACAGGATACAGAGCATATAGGCAGTAGTAAATGAACAGTCAAACCTTTTTACTGTACTTATCTGAAATAGAATAGATACAAACACAGGCTATTGAAGAAACCTCGGTTACTGTGCAACCTCTCTCTCTCTACCCACTATCATCATTATTATAAAGAAAAAAAAAGCCACAGTCCCTCTCCCAGTCTCCTTCCATTCTATTCTCTCTCTCCTTATGCCAAGTTAGCTGCCACTGCCACAGGAGAAAGAGGTCTATCTGGGACGCCGTCATCAACGTACTGGGTTGCGATCCATCCCGATTTGGATCGTCTTTGATCAGTTGGCGGTTCCAGGGGATGACCTGCGAACCAGGTAACTATGGGTGAGATGCACGCTACAATCAATGATGTCAAACATGAGAGAAGAATGCCAATTATATATGATCTATGTCAGAGGTTGGCCCTAATAGCCTCTATGTGCATGCAAGCGCATTCATCCGTCCGCAAGGGAAACAGGTGGCATCTCCAAGCTTAACACTAAGTTTGTGTACCAACTATAATCAAACATTAACATTGTTATGAAGATTGCAATATGAGAGGACTTGTGGCATCGGTAGTATGATGGTATTCTATTGACATACTACAGTATTGTAAAGTACAACCTGTTTGATGTCTAAAATCTCTCCCAATCTAACATTAGCCAATACGCTATATGCTACTCAAAGAAAAATGATTACTTCACATTCCATACGAAGGAAAGGAAGGGGAAAAAAAAAAGGAATGTCATTAGCCAAGTCCAAATGCATTCGGAACCTAAAATATTCATCACCAAACTTGCATCTAAGCTTTTAAGATGACAGAAAAGACAGAAACTTCCAATAGTGGTTAGAAACATAGGACATTACCTGCAAGTTTGGAACAAGTTGAAGGATGCTTTGGTTAATACGAACTCCAGACAAGCTTTTCCTACTACTATCATCAATATCCATCGGAATCACAGGATCCAACAGATCTACATTATGCATTTGATATGTCATGAGTTTATCACATTGAAACTCAAAGAAAACAAAAAGACTATCACAAGGATCAGTCCATGCCGGAATAACTTGGCACACTCTATCTGAATATCTTCTCTGACTAGATTAGAACAAAATTAAGCAAAGTATAGAAATTAACATTGTTGCCACATACTCCGCCATAGAAAGATCAAGAGATGCAGTACAGAAATCCACAGAGATTCAGAAATTCTTTGGTCCTTATGTATGCCATAAGCATTGAACTAAGACGATGGACATCTATCTATGTGGAGAGGTCCCACCCACTTCAGGAACAGATGTAACTTGAAGCTAAGCATAGGGAAAATCAACAGAAATCCCATCAAACTTAAACCGCATCAGTGGCACCTTAATGTCTTTGACAGAATGCACATCCAACACTCCTTGCGTGTTTTTAAGCATATTGCATAAAACTACAAAGAAATCTTCCTGACAAGTCAAACATTTCCGATAAGGCTATGCTCAGAAATGTGAATATCATGTCAGCCTCAATAATAGGGGCACTAAAAGAAACGTACTGCACAAGAAGTTACAGCAAGGGCCGACACTTAGTGGATCAATATCAGACCCTGAATTATAAGTATAGCGAAGAAGATGAAGTCATAAATCAATACAATATCCAGAATTCCTACCCTTTTCTTGTCATCATAAAACAGAAACACTTCAAAAGCCGTTAATTCTTGAATAAATTCTCTTGCACCAAGTTAGCAAACACTTAATAGATAAGCATTCAATGGCAGTAAATATTATGCGGAGAGGTCTCTCAAAACATTGAATACTTCCTAGACAGACGACACTCTGTTTCCACTGAAAGAAAAGAGAATCAAAACATAGAAATGCGCTCCTCCGTATGAGATATCTTCTCTATTATTTTAGGACATAACTAAAGTACATATGGCTTGAACAGGCAAGATACTAAGTCACCGGCTTTAGTTAAATGACATATTTTCTTTGTAAAATGCAGGGCGACGATAGTAGAACATGTATGAAGCTTTATCTCCTGTAGTTCTCAATCCATTTCAGGTACCTACACTGAGTGATCGATGCTCTGATATGGCCACATAGAGAATCTGAACCCTCCATTTACGACTGAAAATGCACAATTTTCAGAAAATGGCCAATGGGTACCTAGTTCTACAGAAAACGGCTAATTTTTAGAATCAACACTCAAATACCCACAACCATTCACAGTATCTTGTATGCATTTGACAAGTGTGACACTGCAAATTACACAGTCATAATAGCAGAGCAATAGATTATGAACTATGAGGAGGAGAGGTAGACCGCCTGAGAATTGGACACGAGCTCGACATGCAGTCTATCCTAAACTGCATGGAAAACCCATATTTGACATGCAACCTGCTCAAAATACTGAACAAACACACAATGTCAACAGTCTTTGTGTATGGACTTAAACGACTTAATGCAGTGGGTATGCTGAGCGAGACCATCAAAACAGTATGAAGGAAAGAGAAACCCAGCAACACTAAAAATACAATATAAAGAAGAAACCTTGAAAGGTATATAGGCAGGACCTAGGGGGGCTCATTTGCCTTACCCTCAAGCCCAGATGGAGCTTCCCCTCCTTCCTCCCGCCCCCCCCCCCCCCCAAAAAAGAGACATTTTACACTGGTAAATGTTCAAACTCAATTATTGAAATTAACTCTACATTTTCAAAATTTTCTGTTACAATCAACCAGGCACAATCAACGATCTAGAATTTTGCTTGAGCTAGGAAAGGCAATGAGATTTCAAAATAATCTGCAGAAGGGAGCATACCAAATGATTTGTTATCTGAAAGAATACAAAACCGCAATCTAAGATTAAATGTCAGAGGTGACATCAAACCGAGAAATGTCAGTGAGAAAACATGTGGCAAAACATTTCACTCGGTGAAAGAAACATTTCCATACTCTACATCATTTAGCACATAACTCGATGCATAGTAGCAGTGCCTGGAGTTTACATTATACGTACAAAGTATTGTAAAAATAGATGCAGTAACCCTGGTTCAGCTGCAAATCCATAGAGCAAAGGGAGGATGGTGACCAATGTGATCTTTACTCAAACAACAACCAATGTGTAAGTGATTTTCATGAATTCGGTTGGCTGCTAACATATGGAAGCAAGAAAAACCTAGAAGCATATGCTACAAACGAAATGCCAGATTTCTGATTCAATAGCACATTTTTTTATGCTCTGACTTTGTCCTTCTCTCAAAATGCTGGTAAGATGCCCCATCAACATCATCAAACATGATCAGAAGAATGCCAATCATACCAATGTGTATGAGGGAGGGTGGAAGGAGGCCTCTATTACTGCCACAACGATTTCTTAACTAAGTTCACACCATTTATAATCAACATTTCCATCGTGAACAAGATCAGAATATTAGGGGAGTCATGAGAGGCAGTAGTATGAGTTACTATATGCAGTTTGGTTCGGCAGAGCTGATTCAATAGATACTACAGATCTCTTTCAGTCCAACCATTGGCCAATATACTTGTCTCTACTCAAAGAAAAATGATTATTACATATTCTATATTCAAGAAAACATGAATGTCCTTACTCAGGGTCTAGAATATAATTAATTCATAAAATTTTAATCACCGAAACAGGGATAATGTTGCTATCAATTATAGCTTAATGAACAGAGATAAGGCACAATATTCGGAAATTGGTATATAGAACTATAAATGCTGGTTAGAAGTTAAAACATGATATTACCAGCAAGATTGAAAACAAGATATTAACAGCAAGTTTGGAACACGTTGAAGGATGCTTTTGCTAACATGTAGTCCAGACAAAACTCTTTTAAATTCATCCTCAATTCATCCTATAAACACTATATCCCAAAACAACAAAATTCTGCATTTGATATGTCCATGAGCTCATCACATTGAGATTCAGAGCACAAAGAAAAACAATCATAGAAACTAACATGAGCAGCAACTAGGAACATTCTATTTGAATATCTTTGATTCAAATCTAAATTAATGACAGGACACAAATTAACATTGTTAACGCACCATATTGGGCCGCAGAATGATGAATAGACACATCCATAATAGAAATGAACAGAAAATAACGTATTTTGTTGCCCTCACGTATGCCAATACTAAGAAGATGGACATCTGTCTTTCAGCAAAGAGGGCTTAATCCAGGAATGGATGTAACTTCAAGCTAACAATATGGAAAATCAACCGACATTCATTCAAAGCGCTAAACAGCATCAGAGACACCTTAGCATCCCTGACACAATGCACGTTAGAGACTTCCAGTGTGTTTTCAAGCATATTGCGAAAAAAAAAACAAAAAACAAAAAGATCTTCCCAACAAGTACAAGGCCAATGCTTAAAAAAGTATGTTTCATATCGAATTCAATGGTATGGAACCAAAAGCAACCTACTGCTTGAGTAAAACAGCAAGCCATATACATAAAGCATTCATATCAGACTCCAAATTATGAACCTGAGTATGCAGAAGAACATTAAACCATATCAACCCAACGCCCAGAATGCTGAGTACTCTATTGCACCACCTTTCGTTAAGCGAGATTTAATGAAACAATACTAGTGCCATTGATTATAAATCTTGATTTTGAGAACCCAAACAAACCTGCACTGGAAGCATCTATAGCTATGCTATTCTACCAGATGTTCAAAACATTCAATCCTTCCCAGAGAGGCAACACTCAATCTTTCTACTAACAAAAAAGGACATCCAAAAAAAGAACTATCCTCTAACTGAAATTTCTTTCTATTATTTCATGCCATAACCAGAATATTGATGGCATGACATGTTGGAGGATTGGAGGCAACCAATCATTGAGCCAGCGAAGCATCAAGTTACCAAGCTCTTGTGAAAGATCCACATCGCATGCTTGTTAGATGCAAAACAACTGTTGGGCTCTTCAATTCATTTCCAATGCCTATACTGAGTAATCAAGCCTCAGATTTGCTAGCAGGCCATGCATAGAATCTTAGACATTCATTTATAAGACTAAAAACATACAATTTTTAAGAAAATGACCGACGGATAACTAGACCCATATGAAGTACTTCACACTCTATAATGGCCATATGCCAGAACTATAATAACATTGGACCAGAATTTAAAGCTTTTAAAACTTGCCAAATTTTTGATTCCCTGGAAGTGTCTAATATACATGCGTCTTGTTATTTCCAGGTTTTCTTCAACAGTTGAGGATCCATCCAAAGTATCTTGCAAGCATTTGACATCTGTGGCAACACAACTCGTAGGGACATATTAGCAGAGCAATCCATATTGAACTACGAGAGAAGCCCAAGTATTGAACTAAGGTAACATTCAGGAAAAAAGGGCTCACTCACTTCAGAAACAGATGTAATTTGAGGCTGAACATGTGACAAATCAAACGAAATCCCTTTAAGCTCAACTGCAAGGGTTGACTTAGATATAAAGGATCAATATCAGATTCTGAATTAAGCCCCGAGTAAGAGAAAACATGTCATTGCTCATTTCCATAATGATTCCATTGCACAAGCTATAGTTAGCAAAGACTTAATCGGTTAACATTATTCATGGCATTAATGATAAACCTTGAGTTTAAGAGCCATGAATATAGCTTCACAAGAAGCACTTTTATTCTACTCACTAGATGGGACATAACGAATGTATTTTAAAGGACTCGCAACAGATTGAACACTTCCTTATCTTTCTACTAAAAGAAGGCATCCAAGGAAAGAAATGTCTTCCTCAAATGAAATGTGTTTCTACAAATGACATGGCTTGTTCGAGGCAACCAACTCCTAAGAAGGTAAAGTACCACCTTACCAAGCAGTCCACATCAAATCGTCTGTCAGATGCAAAACAGTGACAATAGAACATGTTCAAACCTTTATTCTTGGGGCTCTTCAATTCATTTCCAATACACGTACTGAATGTTCAATGTTCTGACATGGCCAGGTATAGAATCGTAACTCTTTATTTAAGACTAAAAACTTTGTATAAAATGACCAAGGGACAATTAGACCTACATGAATTACTCAACATTCTGCTCCTGAAATGGCCATATTTTCAAATTATACTAGTTTTGCACAGGAACTTGAAGCTTTAAAACTCCTGAAATGCCCAATCCCTACAAGTGTCTAACACATGTGCAACTAATTATTTCCCGGTCTTTTGTTATAATTGAGGATCAATCAAATACACACATTCATTCAAAGTATCTTCTATGCATTGACATGTGTGGCAAGGCAAATCAAAGATATATACTCGTGGCGCAATCTGTTCTGAATTAATACAGAAATCCAAAGTATTAGATTTACAATTTGTTCTGTACTACGAAAGAAAACCGTTGTTTTTTTGATTTCTGCAATATGTTCATGATGTCTCAAAAATAAAGACAGGATGGTACCACAACTGTCGCATATGGCCACAAAACGATTCTTGCTGGATGCATATGATGAACAACAGCATCAAAAAAGAGAAAAGGAGAGACAGAAATCTTATTTCAAAGAAACAAATATCTGTAAGTTAATGTTGGTGCTGATCCAGGATTAATCATATCTGAAGGAATTCCTCAGCCAAGCAACTTATGTAACCCAATTAAGAACAATAGACAACATGGCAATAACCATCATTAGTTCATTAATGCATTTTGACAACACTTAACACACAAACACATACACAAAAGAGCTACACAAGACTTTTGCACCAACATAATGAAAACAGATACCAAGGTCATGTGCTGGAGATGCATAAAGAATCAAAGAGTACATTTTTCTCACTTCTGAGTTAAATTTAACATTTCCTCTAACCCTGGAAGGACCATCAACAGTAAGTTCTCCCAAATTAAATATTCTAAGACAATTTCAATGTGAAATTTTGATATTATATACTAACAAAACCCCTGCATTCCCATTGACCATCACCCATGTCTCCAAGTCCTCCCTGTTGACTAAGCATAAGTGAAAGAAGCATCAGAAATCTACCGAACGCATTAAAAATCACAGTTAACTCTAAGAATATCCCACTCACAGTTAGCAAATCCACATCAACTGATACATATCCACATATAATAAAACCAAGAGCACAAATGAGAAAGCCAAAGAAAAAGGTGACGAAGATAGAAACCATTTTGAGCTTCTTGTTGATGATGGCTTCGGGTGAGGGTACCAGGCCTCCCTCTGACAAAAACGATGTCGGAGCCAAACACGGGCTGAAAGCATGAAATGAAGGCAGAATTTGGGTCGGGTTTTTGGGTTGAACGCCATAGCCGGAAGCCCTCGGAACAAAATTCGCTAAACCCACACAGGAAAGATTTAATCTCTACTCCCTGTAGGGTTTTAACTTCCAAATTAAAAGGGGACAGGAGAGAGAAAATGGCAACGGGTCATAAATCTGAGCTTCCCAACGACCCAGACAGCCCTCATTCCCTCAAAGTGCCGTTAAAACAATTCAAAATAAAATACCCATTTAACTTTTCCCGCTCAAACCTGCCGCGCATTTAACACTGTTGACCGCCATAGTACGCACCAAAATATGACCGTTGGAGCAAGAACCACTTCAATTAAACACCCTCCGTTTCTCCTGAATCCCCACAACTTCAATCCTAAACACCTTCCCGTTAGTGCTACTCTACAGATTACCCACTCAGTTCCTGAATCTCCGCTCGGATCTTCTTGTCTCTATGAAACAATATTTTGTTTCTCTCTCTGAAATTTTGTGAGGTTTGATTGAAGAGAATCAAAGGTGCGTGACTCAATATGAGGATTCGAAGGAGGATTGTTAGCAAGGAAGATTTTGGGGATGATCTTATAAACCAGTATTCTTCTCTATCTCCCTTGGATTGTTTAGCAATTGTGGCTCAAAAAGCCTTGAGAAGGAGACTGCCCTTTCTTCAACCTCATTCCTGGGGATTCCAATGGTTGAACGTGAACAACACAAACCCATGAATGTGATCAAAAGGAAGCCGTTTGAATGCCAAGCAACTCAAGTTGAGGAAAACACCATGGTTGAACAACAATTAACTTCATCTGGCAACCCCAAATTCAAGAGATCAAAGCTTCCCGAAATTGAAAAAACTGCACCAAAACCCAGTATTCCCATCACCATCGTTGAAGACGAAGAGAATGCCATGAACTCCACGAAGGGAAACAAAGCCCCATCGTACGCAACGGATACCCTGTTCCCAGTTCTTCCCCATGACATCAGAGAAGTGATTTTCTCTTTGGGAGGATCAGACCCTGTTATGGTGTTGCAAAAGAAGCTATTCAAATGCGACGTTGATAAAGGCCAGGGCCGGGTTACAATGCCGGTAAGGGAATGTGGGACACGTCTTTCTCTCACTGAAGAGGAGAAACAAATGCTGGAAGTTCGAGATAAGAAAGACAGTCTGGTGGGTATAAGGGTCAAAGTCATTGAGCCAGGGTTGCGGGAGAGAGAACTCACATTCAAGAAGTGGAATTGCAAGGAGAATACTTCAAGTTACGTTCTGGTAAACAGCTGGTTTGAAGTTGTGGTTAAGAATGAATTAAAGAATGGAGATGAGATTCAAATCTGGGCTTTCAGGATTAATGGAAAACTTGCCTTTGCATTGGTCAAGCTTCCAACAAGTAGCAAAAACAGTTAAGCTGAGGTTGATCACCACAGTTCTTTTGCTTTCAAGTGGGGTACGAAACGGAGGAGAAATTGATTTTTTCTTCTGTCACTGATTCTGTTAGTTTAGTTTGTTGTCCAAATTGTTCCTTGTTTTGTCTTCTTAATTCTTTTGTTGATTAGGAATTGGTAGCATGTTGTGATATAAGCTGGATTTGATGATGGATGACTGTAATGATGACTTTTGCAGTGTTACTACTCTTTATGACACTTAATCCAATACTGTAGTTGTACTTTTGGATGAAGATATAAATAGTATATTTCTGGATTGAATTGCTATGCATTGACTGTCTCTTGCAGGTTTTTTTTTTTTTTTTCTGAATTGCTATGCTTTTCTACACACCTTCCTTTGGCTTTGATTTGTGTAAGCTATGTGGTGATGCGTATAGTCTTTGAATATCAGGTCATCTTTGATTTGGGTGGGAAAGTGTGGATCTGCAAAGTAGTTGACCCTCAATCTGAGAAATGGATGTGAGTAGTATCGAACATTGTGGACAATTTAGATTTAGCTTTGGTTAAAGCTGATTTGTGTCTGCTTTTAGTGAGATCATGAGATAGGAATAAGATTACATTGAGACAAGCAGCCAATCTTTTAGACCTGGTTGTTCTTTTTGAAACTTCGAGGTGCTCAAGTTTCTTGTTCTTCCCTAGGATGTGCTCGATGGTGTTGAAATGCTGTGCCAGGGAAGAATTAGTCCAATTATAATTTGCAGCCGCAGTTCAAAGATTGCATACCGTGGACTGTTAAAAATTACTCCAGAATATGGAGATTGAGTATCATTATGCATTCATGTACAAGAATTATCGTCTGAGATCAGGGGGCATTCTGACATATATGCAAGAATTCACCTTCATATAATAACATCTGCTTAGATTTTACTTGGGCAATTAAACATGTAGTGAAAATATCAGTCAATCTTTCATATTGTGTCATATACAAATATGCATTCATTCTTCTGTAAATCATATATAAAACTTATACTTTACCATATTGTAAAGTTGATATTTACTTTTCACCAATGAGAAGAGTCATTATTATGGGAGAAGGATTAGATGCACTAGAGAAACACGCCAATACCTTGTCAGTTTTTAAGCTACTTGGAAAATGCAAATTCATAAGTAAACTTTTCCAATTACATTTTTTTGGAGGGTCAAGCACATGTACAATACAACAGCATAAAGAAACCTTTGAGAGGTCATAGTCTTGCTATCCTTGGATATAGGCGACTTGACTGAACCCTCAAGGCTCTCTCACATATCTCAACATTTCTTGGGATAGAGGCCATCAAATCTCAAGCAAAGCTTTAGTCTTTGTTTGACTGCCCTTCAACAGTTTCCCTCAGCTAGTTAATAATGATCATGTTCCATGCACTTGTCAACAGTTTCTTCCTTTGTCAGTCCATCGAAGGGTTTCTTAGGAGTCTCAGAATGTGATCTCGGGTTTAGATTGCCTTCTCCCACAAATGGAGCACCAAGAGGGTAGCTAGACCTTGAAGCTCCTTGGCCAACGGGTGCGAGGGTCTGAATTTGGAGGCAACACAAATATCATAGTTGAGTGTTTCCTTACAGGTTTGCTTAATTACTTTTCGCATATAAGTTTTATCCATTTAAATATAAAATAAACGATCCACAAAACAATCCAAACAGGATTTTGGCCTGAGACCGATTGATAACAAGTTAACTTACTGATAAATTTTCATTGTGGACACTACCCCTAGAACTGTTTATGAAACATTTGAGATTTCGTTAATAAAATTGATCCTCTTGAGCAACTAAATGACTAAACGATAAAGTTAATCCATATATTACATTGAAAGAGTCAAGAGTTCAAATTTGAAACTAACCAACATGATATATAGAATCATAGTCCAATATCCATACAAACAATTAAACATCAATATAACCTTTGGACCGTTACAATGAACTAGTTTTTAGCTTTTACAGTCCTAACAATGACTAACCCTAGTGTTCCAGGTCCAGGGGGATCTTGAACATCATCTTCTTCAACAACTCGAAGAGACCAAGCTTGGACAACATGGTTCTCTACAGACTGGTTTCGAGACACCACTTTTTTCCATGGACTCACCAGAGCATAGACGTAGTAATGACAGTGCATCTTCCACTTGCTCATGCTTATCACCTATATTCATAGTCCTCTTCTTCTTCTGGATCAAGGACATGTTCAACAGCCCAGGGGTTGATTAGCTTGGCCTCGGTCTTTTCCTTTTGATCGAGCCACGCTTTCTCATCATCTGTGAGGAAGCCCTCGTTCAAAATCCTTTCGACTGGGATCATGAGTCAATTCAAGCTGGGATCAATGTCCGAAAATCTCAACCTCTTTTGCGTTATCCGTTTCACCTCCCTCCCTTTCGTCTTTAGTATTTTCTCCATAGATGCCCTTGGCAACGTGACATCTTGGACTGTTACATAACTAGGGTTTCTCTTTACCTTCTTGATGGGCCTCCTTGATCATTTTCTTGCATGGCTTATTTCAAGATTATATTCAACAGATGTAGATTTACTTGTAAATGAAGTAAGGCTACCGATATATGTGCCTTCCTTGACCTTATTCAAGCATGACTGATACTGGAAGTTGTTGTAATCAAGAACGACTGCAACTTTTCTTTTGACAAAAGCTCGTACAATCTCTTGATCAATTGATGTAATCGGATCCTTAACTTTCTTGGGTATTTTGAAAATTATAGGAGTAGCGTTAGGGTTCTTGATCATGCATGCTCTCTCTTGATCTTGAGACTTGAGCAAATTGCATGGAAAATGTCAAGTACTTGAACATGAAATTATTGACTTTTGCAAAAACTTGTTGGATCTCTTGTTGAGTAAGCCAATACTTGAGATACTCTAACTCTTCCATCAACATTTGCAACATATTTGATCGTACATACATGAGAAAATTCATGTTTCAGGTCATCAGGTGGGTATATCTATAGTATAGGAAACCTAGCTAGTTCAAGTGTAATTTAAATTACAACCAGCCTTTAGTCTGCTTTGGGTCCAAGTAAAGTGAATGGCCTAAATTCACGCGAGCAAGTTGTTGTAGGATTTCCTCATAATGATCATAATGATCAGAAGGATCATGCCCTATTATGCCGCCTAAAGTTTTAAATAAAAAAGAAGAAGAAGAAGAAGAAGATTTGTTTCACAAGTAAAAATTCAAGATAGAAGGATCAGCAATAACTAAATTGAAGGATTTTTTTATACTAATACATCGTCTATTAATCTTGATGCCCTTAATTAAAAAAATAGCAGAACTATAATTAAAAAAAGCCCAACTGCAAGTGAGAGACGGACAGAATTAAGTACTTTTATCTAAATTGTACTTAAACAATATAGGTCCTGTTTGATAAACAACTGGTAGCCGTTAGCTATTAGTTGTTTGTATTAGCTGTTAGCTTTTTGAATTAGCAGTTTATAAAAGAAATGTTTGGTAAAATTAGCGGTTTTTAAAAAAGATATTTAGTAAAGTTTCATTTGTGCCCTTATCTCTAAATTACTTTTTAATTAAAAATAATTTTTTCATTTACTAGTTATCTTATTTTCTTTCCAAAAGGAATTAAATCGATGTCATATGTACAAATTAACTTTATTGATAAAATCTAAATTTGTTACTAGTTGTATATAATTTGTATTCTTATTAATCTTTTTTTTCTTTCAACTTGTGTATATCTATCCAGATGATAATTATGTCTTAAAATATTATTTTGTTATTTGCTACAGATTTTGTTATTATGAATTGAAATTTATATATTCGAATGATTTAATCTTGAATAGAATAAATTTAAATAATACACAACATCAAATATTACTACAAAAGGCTAATAGCATATGATGTAATTTTTTCAAACTCTTGGGTAGTTATGTCATTTTCACAAACAGCTATTCCCAAAAAGGCTAATGGAAATAGCCTTTTGAAAAAGAGTTTTTTGGGTCCAAACAGCTAGTCAAAACAGCCCCCCCCCAAAAGCTATTTTTCTCCAAAAAGCTCTTGTAACCAAACACCCCTATGGAGTGCTAAATGAAGAACTTTTCTTTTCTGATCCTAATTTTATGTTTATCCAAATTGTTCTTTTTTTTAATCACTAGGTCCTATGGGGGTGTTTTATTCATTCAAAGCAGTAAATTTACGTCAATCAATCGCTGCAAGATCAATAAAATCTTCCAGACTACCTCCAACCATGGTCTCTCAACCCAATGTAAAGGTGGGGAGTTGCAATTGGTAGCATATGTTCGAATTTGATGATCATGATCATGATGATAGAAATTATCAAATTTTGCATAAGTAGGATAACTCCATTTATGCACACAAGAATTCTCCTTTGTACAACTATATTTTCTTAGGTTTTGCCAGAGTAGTTAAACATGGAATGAAACATATATCAGTCAATCCTTTATGAAACGTGTTTCTGTTTGCAACTGTGTACTCATATTTTTGTGAATCGTATGCAAAAGATTCATTGTCAAAGGAGAAAGATCAGATGATTGAAGTAACATACTTATACGGCAATACCTTACTATGTTAGTAATAACTTGGAAAATGCATGTATATGCTTTCCCATTACATCGCTGAAGGGTGCAAACATAAGTACAATACGTACAATTGCATAAGCAACCTTGGAGATGTCATCCATGGTGTTGCTGTCTTCGGATATGGGCGATTGAACTGGCCCCTGGAAGCTCCTCTCGCACAACTCAACATTGGTTGGGACCGCGCCCAATGATTCTCGAGCAAAACCGTAGTATTTGTTCGACAACCCTTCGAGAGTTTCCCTCAGCCAGTTCATAACGATTGTGTTGTACCTATCCATGCACTAGCTAAGGAGTTGTTTCCTTTGTTGATCCATGAACGGGTCTTTCAGAAGCCATGCGATGTGATCTCAGGTTTGGGTCGTGTTGACCCAATTAATGTGTAAAGTTTCGATGATAACAATCCAAATGTACTAGTCAATATGATGTGCTTAAGTTATGTTGTAGCACCCGGAATTGTTATCCCTTTCATTAAGCCGATTGCACTTTTATATCGTTATAAAATCATATTAGGTTAGTTCGATAAATTGAAATAATATTGATGTGGCCTGCTTAAGGGCTGATTTTATTGAAAGAATATTATTATTATCATTATTATTGGTTTTATTGTTAGTAAGAACGGTCATTGGGTACCACATTGAGCAAATTCCCGAATACGATTAGAATGTTGAACATTGGGAATGCAATTTATTGAATCGAACCTTAATACAATCAAAAGGCGAATAAACCGGCCGAATACGATTAATGGTTATGGTTTAAGAATGGACGTCGGGAATTGGATTAATGGTACAACGGGTTGGCAATGTTTATCAGCTGGTAAAAGTAAAAAAAAAAAAAAAAAAGAAAAGAAAAGGGCCGAAGCCCCTTTGCTCGGCAGAGAGAAGAATCGCGAAGGGGGGGGGGCTCCTCAACCCCAGCCCCATGAGCCAGCACACGCACTGAGAGAGAGAGAGGGAGGGGGTGTGGGGGCCGCCGACGTACGCCCGGCCATCCCACACCTCAATTGACCGCCAAACAGGAGCCAAAGAGAGAGAGCCAAAGAGAGAGAGGAAGGAAGAGATTGAGGGAGGGGGAGGCCACCGCTTGTGTCTCGGCGGCTCCTCCAGGGGTCGCCGGCGGCGGTGGTTCGGCAGGAGGGCGTGGCTGGCGGATGAGGAGCAAAGGAATGAACCGAGCCAACCCAAATCAAGCCCTAAAACGGGTCCTTTAGCTTGGATTTGAGGTGGGTTTCCTCTTCCTCCTTTTTATTGTTAATTTCGATGAAAGTTTATTGATTATAGTTCGTTCAGGTTAAATTTGAACTGATGATTAGTAATTTGAGGAAATTGTAGCGTAAACCGAACGATGCCTAGTATATATCTTGATCGTACTGAACAAAAGTTTATCGATTATATATAGTTTATCGATTATATAAAAGTTTATCGATTATATATAGTTTATCGATTATATAAAAGTTTATCGATTATATATAGTTTATCGGTTATATGTAGTTTATCGATTATACGAAGTTTATCAATTATATGTAGGTTATCGATTATATAAAGTTTATCGATTATATATAGTTTATCGACTATATGTATAGCTTATCGATTATAGGAAGTTAATTGATTATATGTAGGTTATCGATTATATAAAGTTTATCGATTATGTGAAGATTATCGATTATATGAAGTTTATTGATTATATATAGTTTATCGACTATATGTGTAGTTTATCGATTATGTGTAATTATCGATTATATATATGTATCTGTTATTTATAGTGATTGCATAGAAATGATATAGTTATGGATGTTAATTGTGAATTAAGGATCGACCAATAAGGCGAGTTAAGCCTTCATATGAGTAACAGTTAAGGGCATCGATATCACTGCTAACGGTGCCTCCGAAATTATGATTAAATATGTGTGTAAATACCAAAGCAATGTTTGAACTTAATTGCAAACGTATGGATTGCACTATGATTTCGGGAATCGGTTGGTGATAGGATTTCATGACGTGATCATACGTGCTATGTAAAACCCTTTCCCCCTGAATTGATAAATGCATGAGATGGCATTGATTTCAAGTTTTAGGAATCCTTAAAAGTTCGTAAATGTTTATTCGTACGATTTCAAAGCGTTCCAAAATGGTTATCGGTTGCCTGTTTTAATTGACAAATCTGGAAACGAAGTAATCCTAAATCACTGGATTGATCAACCATATGAGTCGATCGGGTGACCATTCGATAGGTCTAGGGATCCTTTTTAAAAAAGGAATTAAGTAATGAACATGGGTTGTATCACATCTATTGGATTTTTTTTTAACTTAACCAACCCAGTACCCTCCTTTGAAGCTTACAAGTAACTTCAACCTCAATGTTTCAAAGTTCAACGTTCATAGTTCTGCCAATAGGCAGAGAATTCAAAGTTTAATGTACATAGCTCTGCCAGTAGGCAGAGAATTCAAAGCTGAATGTGCATAGCTCTGCCATTAGGCAGAGGATTCAAAATTCAAAATTTCATAGTTCTGCCAGTAGGCAAAAGATTCAAAGTTCAAAGTTCATAATTCTATCAATAGGCAGAAGTTTCAATGTTCATAACCCTGCCAGTAGGCAGCTGATTCAAAGTTCAACATTTCATAGTTATAGTTCTATCAAATGTTTTATAGTTCTATAGTTCTATCAATAGGTAGATGATTCAAAGTCCATATATCCCATTGTTCTGTCAGGAGGCAGTAAAGTCAAAGTCATGCATTGCAAAACCCCGCCAACTGGTAGAGAAACAAGGTCAAAGAAGACTCCCAGTTCATATGATGATTTATAAAACATTATACTTTACTAAACAAGCACGTAGAGTTCAAGGGTCATATTGCTACATCGTTAATTACTAATCACATGACGTAGTATATGTTTCACTATATGGTTATCGTTCCATGTTTTAGCAAGGAGATTACTGTGTGGTGTAGTGAAATCCTCATTTTAGTGATTGCATCGCATTAGGTATGATAATTGTTTTAGTGTAATTGCTAAGTTCATATAGTCTATTCCCTGTCAGCATCCTCAATGAATTTTAGTGATTATGCACAACATAAATCATATGAACTGGAATATGCCTTAATGGTGCATAGAGCATTACGTATAAAGTTTTAGCGATTGCTACATAGCATATAAGCCTCTCATAACATAAATCCGATCAAGGGGTGTTTAGGGGTTAAACCCCTTCTTTCCATTGAGTTTATGAATTCCTATGAACTTCTTATAGTAAGTTTAAGTTGTTGGGTGCAAATACTACTTCTCTCGCATTGTGGTTGGAATATACTGTACGATAGGTGAGTTATTCAAAGAAAAGGAGTTACAAACAATTGTTGTAAGTTATTATTGCATTTAAAGTATTACTTTAGGAGAGGGGGTTATCGACTCAGCAGTAGTTGCTCATTTCCATCTATTATTGTTCCCTTCCCAGATTTTCTGAAATAACAGGTAAAAGTCAGCCAGCGTAAGCTGAGATGGAGTTATTGCTGCCCTAGGAGTGAAGCTATATGCGTATATGTGAGCTGTGAAGTCGTGTTATGATGTAATAGTTCATTTCTATGTACTTTAAGCCCTTGTGTGCATGTATTGCATATCATGTAGAGCCGCTCTGTATGGTCATATGAGCCAACCATCTAAGTTGCCGAGTATGTCTTAGCCAAAGCTGTTTATAGTTGGGATGTAAACCCCAGTACTCCGGACGTGTGGTCCACGGAGTTGTACTTTGCATTGTTCATTTGTTCTAGCATTGAACTGCACTGGTTGTTGTGCTCCGGATGGGTAGCCCGTAGAGCTGTAAACTCCGACGGATAGCCGTTGAATTAGTTAGTTCTTTATTGCTGTATTTCAGTGCAGGGAATTTATTGTAAGACTTTAAGCCTGAAAAATGGTCAGTTTTCAGGGGAAATTTTGTCCGTTTCATCCCAGGATTTAAAGAAAAACGCTAACACCCCTAGCCTAGGATTGGGGGCGTTACATATGTGTTGAGACAGGATTCGGAAAATACTTGGAGGGGTTCGAATGACCGTGGAGCATCAAAGTCGTACATGTGTAAGGAGTCCAGCTGATAATCAGAGTCTTAGGCTTAGTATTGGTTTCATTTTTAGATTCTTGTTAATATGCCAATTAGAAGGTTCTTAACTTAACATTTGCTTTGAAAGGTTTTTAAGTACTTTATAACACTGACTCAGAACAGTTTTGATAAGTTAGGCCTGCAGTATTTTAACGTCAAAGACAAAAACAAGTTCCAAAATTTTAAAATGATTTTTTAACTCTCGAATTTCTTGAAATAATGAGAACAAATTTTTTCTGTGTCATTAAGTCTAAAAAGATTTCTTCCTTTAAAAAAATATTGAGAGATTTTACTAGTAGAGTCTAAAAAGGTTTCTTTCCTTAAAAGATAATATTGAAAGATTTTTAAAAGATTTTATCCTATCCTTTAAGGGAAGAATATCAAGTGGAGAAATTGTTAGGGGCGTGGCTGCTAAGTTGTTGAGTGGGATTGGAATTCTCTTTCCCCTACTCTTGCGGCACATGCACCATGCCTATTTAATTAAGCCGCCCTCCCCCCAATGTTTTCTCAAGGTTTTCCAAGGGTTAAAAAGTGTCTTTCTGAGTCTGAATTTTCTGTGAGAAAACTTTCAAAGCGAGTGCTAAATCGAGTTTTCAACATTGGTATAATAGGGATTATATTGTACTTTACATTCAGTTTTCTTAGAAGCATTCAAGTAAGGTGTTCTTTCTTTTCTCTTTTCCATCAGTGAGCTAAGAGTGTGTCCAAGTCTTGGGAGACATTGGACATGGTTGTAACGAGAGTCTCAGGGTAGACTAAGTTACGTAGTGTTTGTAACGAAGGTCTTAGGGTAGACCAAGTTACGTGTGTGACTAAGTCACGTGTGTTACGGCTGTAACGTGTTCGATCTGTCTAGTTAAAGTGTGTTGAAATCCTACAAAGGTAGGTTGAGGTTTTTACACCTCAGTTGGGCAAGAGGTAGTTTTCCACTTAAAAATATTGTCTCCGTTATTATTTTCGCAATTAGCTTTGTTTCTGCTTCACTCCGAACACACAGTCCAAACAATTTTCACGAGTGTTCTGAAACAATCGAAAAAAGTTAATAGACACAATTCATCCCCTCCTCTTGTATCCTTGTGCGATTAAATCTAACAGGTCGCCTTGTCCTTGAGATGAAGCACCAAGATGGTGGCTAGACCTCGAATGTCCTTGGCCCAGCGCGTCTGAGGGTCCGAGTTTAGGGTTCACACGCAAAGATCATAATTGGGCGTTTGCTTGCATGCTTGGTCAAGTATAGTAGCATTTTGTGCATGGACAAGAATAACAAGGTGGGCTGCAACATAGAGGACTATTAAGGGTAGATTTCTCTCCGTATCTCCAGGCTTGTGCTTTTGTAAGCTAGGAAAAACTTTTTCAGTGCCTTGGCTCTATATGGGTCATGTCAAGCTTTTCGGCTGTTTTTTATCAATTAATTTCACATATTTTGCACAATCTTCTGAGATTTCATTCACATTTTAATAGGTTATTGCCTATTAATTTTGCATATTGTGCATAATCCTATGAGATTTTGTTCTCACATTGATAGGTGTATTGCTTATCATCATTTGGACCAATAAAAACTCTAAAAATAAAGCGTGTTCAACGGGAAGAATTAAACTGCATTACGATTCAGCATCTTCTCCTTGATGATAAAGTATGTAGAACATTGACTTTCGATGAAAATTTTTCGTTTTTCCATTAAGAAAATATGTAAATCATAAAACATACTACAGTTATACACATGATTTGCACATGGAGCGCTTGGTAGAAGGCTATTGATTGCATGTCGAAAACATTCTTTCGGATCTAGGCATATATTCAGCATGACATGATTAGTGATTATCATTGACAAGAATCGAACGCACAATCTCCCAAAAACTGTGTAGATGCTCGACATTCAACAAGATTGTTGGGAATTCATACATGATCTTATAGTCTTATGTCCACTTCCATGCTCAGCCCGTACACAAAAAGAAATTTCGTGTAACCAACGTTCTGGTTCGCTCAGACTCTACAAACAGATTTGCATATGAAGGTATAACCACGAAATGGTTAGGAAGATGCTCTGAGAACGTGTTGAGAACCATAAGCATCGCTTCTGATAATCCGAATGTTCACCTAGACTATCCCTGTCGAATTCAGGCCTCCGGAGATCCTGCAATGTCAAAAAGCACAAGTCATAGTAGATAAAATTAAAAATCGGTAATCACAAACTAATGATAACGCATCATAAAATTTGCCCAAACCACCAAGCTCGTCAAGATTTGGGTGCAATGGGCCATTTACTGGCCGAACCATTGTTAATGGAGCATTCACTCAATATAAACTTAACAAGAACGCTGACCCTGGTGACCTTGGGACAGACTCTGCCCTGATTCGGTTGAACATGCTGCGTGAAGTATTAGGCTGGTAGAATTCACTTGGGAGGCAAGGCAATCTAATGGGGATCTATGACTATGACAGTTTTCCATTCATATCTTCGTTAATTGCCATCATTTCTCTTGTGACATAGCAGGCGTAGGCGAAAGCCAATGGGAAATATGCTAAAGAAGCTTGTCACCCAGGACACTTCAACCAGCAATGCAACATCTTGATTTTTTGACAACTGAAAGCTGCTAGTATAGCTAAGTTCATTCCACCAAGATACCTAAGCAACTACGACAAACACATAGGCACCATGTAGTTGATAAGTAACGCAGAGTCTCTCCTGAAAGATAGACAATGGAAGACACCATTCAGAAAAAATACAAGATAGATGCTGCTGAAAACAATCGAGTAGGCAAAGCTTTGTCTTTCTGCTTTCTCTTATTTTAGCATTTCTTGGGAAATGAAGAACTCAACAGTTTCCTCTCCTCTATTTCCTTTCCATTTTCCTTCACGTTGTTCTTGTTATCTTGATGAGTAAGCAACAACATCCAGCCAGAGAGGCTCCAACAAAGGCAGGGTCTGGTTTAATAAAAAGAGATAGAAGACAGATAAAGGATTCACAGTCACCATAGGTTAAACCCATAAGGAAAGATAAACTAAGCAACACTAAGAGTACAATATACAAGACCTACGGGGCTCCTTTACCTTAACCTCAAGCCAAGATGGGGCTTCCTCTCCCCCCCCCCCCCCCCAAACACCAAAAATAGCAAGGGATTTTACATTGGCAAATGCTCACACTCAATCATTAAAACTGACAATCTAAAATTTTACTTGAGCTAGCAGGAGTAACAAGATTTTAAAATAATCTGCTGGCCACAAAGTATCAAATGATTTGCTAGTCAAAAGGACATACCACCACAATGTAAGATTAAATGAGAAAGGTGAGGAGAATCAAGAAGCGTCAATGTCAGATGCCAAATTATGAACCTGGGTATAGAGAAGAATATTAAGTCATAAATGAACACAATATCCAGAATGCTAATTACTCTATTGCAAATTTGCACCAGCTTTAGTTACCCAAGTTTTAATAGAAACAGTACAGTGCAACTGATTATAATATCCTCAGTTTGAGAACCGCAAATATATCTTCACTGGAAGCATTTTTATCCTGTCTTACTAGATGGGATATAATGAAACAAATTCTTTAAGGATCAAACTCAAAACATTCAATCCTCACTAGAGAGGCAACAGTCAAGCTTTCCGCTAAAGAAAAAGGCATCCAAGAAAAACAACCGTCCTCCATCTGAAGTGTCTTTCTATCACTTCATGGCATAACCAGAATAATGATGGCATGACATGTTGGAGCATTGGAGGCAACCAATCACTGAACTAGCGAAATACCAAGTTACCAAGCTCTTGTGAAAGATCCACATCGCATAGCTTGTCAGACGTGGAGCAACTGTGAGGTTTTTCATTTTCAATGCCTATAATGAGTAATCAAAGCTCAGATTTGTCGGCAGGCCAGGCATAGAATCTTAGACATTCATTTATAAGACTAAAACATACAATTTTTAAGAAAATTACCAACGGACAACTAGACCCATATGAAATACTTGATAATCTATAATGGCCATATGTAACTTTGCACCAGAATCTAAAGCGTTCAAACTCGACAAGTGGTTGATTCCCTGGAAGTGTCTAACATACATGCATCTGGTTATTTCCAGGTTTTTTACACTGAGGATCCATTCAACGTATGTTGCATGCATTTGACATCTGTGGTATAGCGAATTACAGGGACATAGTAGCAGAGCAATCCATATTGAATTATGAGAGAAGCCCAAGTATTTGACATGCAATCTGTCATTAGCCAAAGTCCAGAGTAGATTTGAATCATAGCAATTCATCACCAAACAGCGATATTGCAGAGCTTTTTTTCTTTTTCTTTTTGGGTAGCTGTACTTTGTCTTTTCGAAAAAGAGCTTGGATTAACTTTTTGTCCTTTTTTGGCTTACTATTCTGGCAATTGTAGCTTTAACGATCAAATATAAGACACAAGCTTTGGCAAACAGTATGGAATATAGAATAATAGAAGCTACACAGAACAGGGTATCACTTGCAGGATTGGATAAAACTGAAGAATGCTTTTCCAATTATTATCATCAATATCTGTTCTGAACATTGAATCCAAGACAACTAGATCCTGCTTTCATATGCTCATGAGTTCCTCACATTGACACTTAGAGTGCAAAGAAAAGCAATCAGAAAATCTGATATGTGCCGTAACTACTAGGTGAATTCCATTTGAATATCTGCTCATGCTAATTTGAATCAAAATTAATGAAAGGACACAGATTAACATGGTCAAGGTGACATTCGCAACCCCAGTATGATGAATACAGTGACATGTAGAATAGAAATCATCAGAAATGGAGATACTCTTTGGCTTTTATGTATGCCATAAGCATTGAACTAAGGTAACATTCGGCAAAAGGGCTCACTCACGTCAGAAACGGTTGTAACCTGAGGCTGACCATGTGAGAAATAGAACGAAATCCCTTCAAGCTGAACCGCAAAGGTCAACTTAGGTATAAAGGATCAATATCAGATCCTAAATTAAGAACCTGAGTAACAGAAAAAATGTCATAAATTAGTGCAATATCCAGAAGATTATTCATTTCCATAATGATTCCACTGCACAAGCTATAGTTGACAGACTTAACAGGTGAACGTCATTCGTGGCATTAATAGTAAACCTTGAGTTTCAGAACATGAATATAGCATCACGAGAAGCACTTTTATTCTATTTACTAGATGGGAATCATGGGACATAAAAAAATGTACTTCCTAACCTTTCTACTAAAAGAAAGCATCCAAGAAAAGAACTGCCCTCCTCCAAATGAAATGTCTTTCCATTATTTCAGGGCATCACCAGACTACCATAGTACAGATGACATGGCATGTTGTAGGCAACCAACTCCTGAGCAGGCAAAGTACCATGTTACCAAGCAAAGTCCACATCAGATAGTTGGTCAGATGCAAAACAGTGACAATAGAACATGTTCAAACCTTTATTCTTGGACTCTTCAATTCCTTTCTAATACATGTACTGAGTGTCCAACGTTCCGACATGATCAGGTATAGAATCTTAACCGTTTTTTGAAGAATGAAAACTTTCTATAAAATGGTCACGAGACACTTAGACATACATGAATGTTCTGATCTGAAATGGCCATATTTTAGAAGTATACTAACTTTGCACAGGATTTTGAAGTTTCATCACTCCGGAAATGGCTAATTCTTAGAAGTGTCTAACACAAGTGCATTTAGTTATTTCTAGGTCTTCTGTTATAATTGGGGACCAATCAAAGCATCATCCCTAGAATGCACAGCTTATTGACAGGGATGATGGTTGTGATATTTCGGTTAAATGTCTAACGTATTAACTGTCCAATAGTGTTATACACACACACACACACACACACACGCACACACACACACACACACACACACACATATATATATACACACACACACACATATATATATATATATACATATACATGTATGTATGTATATAATCAATCAGATTTAGCCCAACTGTGCTCTAATATCACTTATGTAATGACCAATAACAGACGAGAGACTAAAAAGAATCAATGCATGTCCCACAAGTGAGCAAATTTACTGCTTCCACAGATTAGGAGAAGATTGGTTGGACAGGCTTGATCATAATTGGGGTGTGACGTAGTCTGACTGTGCTGTAATTCTTCATCACCTTAACAATCATCAAATGCCTTCAGAGAGGAGCTTCCTCAAAAACGTGCTCTCTATCTTTGAAGACATCAGCGGCGCAGTTTCCTCATTCAGGGAGCCATTTTTCCAAAGAATCAAATCGACTGAATCTGAAATTGGGATGTGCAGCAGGCAAATATAGTAGTGGAGCATTCTGTTTTTTATTAATGACAGGAAGCCCAAGTATTGGACATACAATCTGTTCTGGACTACAAGAAAACCCATATTTTATATGCAATATGTTCATGATGTCTCAATTATAAACACATGACGTTACCCAATATTTGCATATGGCCACAAAATGATTCTCTGTGGTTCCACATGATGAATAAGACCATCGAAACAGAATAGAGGAGATACGGAAACTTTACTTCAAAGAAACAAGGTCCATAAGTTAATGCCATTGCAGATCCAAGATTAATCATATTTGGAGGGACTCTTTAGTCTAACTAGGTGCGATCTACAATATGGCAATAACCAACATGAGTTCATTAATATGTTTTAACAATGCTTCACACACAAACACATGCACAATAGAGCTACATAAGACTTCTCCACCAACACGCTGAAAACAGATAATCTAGTAATTTACTAGAGATGCATAAAGAATCAAAGAATATATTTTTCTCACTTCCGAGTTAAATTAGCATTTCCCCTAACCCTAGAAGGGGCATCAATGTTGAGGTTTTCCAAATTAAATATTCCTAAGACAATTTCAATGCCACATTTTGATATTATAAAGTTAACGAAACACCTACATCCCACTTGACCATCGTCCACATCTAGAGTCCATTCCTTGATAACTAGGCAAAAGTCAAAGAAGCAATAGAAATCTACTGATATAATAAATCATAGTGACATTCTACAATTTCTCACTTATAGTTCATAAATTCAGATCAATTAGTACGTATAGGCATATAACTCCCCATAATACAAGCACACACTCAAAATGAAAACGACATGGCCTCTATCCACATTTCAAGGGCCAATAATTATTCAACAACATTGTGGATACCCAACTTACTAAAATCAACCCCAACACACACACGCACACAAAGAAACGAAAGCCAAGGTAGAAGGGGAAGATAGGAACCGTTTAGCTGATGATGATTTCCCCTTCTGAGATGCTCTTCGGGGGAGGGTACCTGGCCCTCATCTGGCAAAAATGGTGTCGGACTCAAGTACGGGTTGAGCGCATGAAATGGACGCAGAATTCGGGTCTGGTTTCTGGGTTCAACATCATACCCATAAACCCTCGCAACAAAATTCGCAGACCCAGAACGGAAAAATTGAACCTCTACTGTCCATAGGGTATAAGCTTTTAAATTAAAAAAGGGGGCATGACAGAGAAAATGGGAACGGGTCATGAATATGGGCTACCCAGGAGCCCAAACAACCCACAAATAGAGAGCCGTTAACACACTTCAAAATAAAACCGATCCACAATTTCCCGCTCAAAATTGCCGCATCTTCGACCCAGTTGATCGCCATGTTGGCGCTCCAAAACACGACCGTTGCGGCAAAATATTACCGTTAACACACTTATTCGTCAAGCTGTAATAAGATTTTCATTCTCAAACAGGAAACTTTCTTCACTAATCCCACAATTTTACTCCTAAACACCTTCCTGTTAGTGCTGCTCTACCTCTCCTAATCAGAAACCCCTTGAACTAAACACCATCTTTCTCCTGATTTTTGCTTGTTTGTCAAGTTCTTGCTGAAGTTCAACAGCAAATAGCATCATCTTGATCTAATCCTGATCAGAATCCCCATTCTTATCTCATTTTCTCTGTGAAAAATTTCTCTCTCCCTGAATTTTTTTTCAGGTTTGATTGAAGAAAATCAAAGGTGGGTGGGTGAATATGAGGATTCGAAGGAGGATTGTTAGTAAGGAAGATTTTGGGGGTGATCTTATAAACCAGTATTCTTCTCTGTCTCCCTTGGATTGTTTGGCAATTGTGGCTCAAAAAGCCCTTGAGAAGGAGACTGCCCTGTCTTCAACCTCATTCCTGGGGATTCCAATGGTTGAACGCGAACAACTGAAACCCATGAATGTGATCAAGAGGAAGCTGTTTGAATGCCAAGCAACTCAAGTTGAGGAAAACCCCATGGTTGAACAACAATTCACTTCATCTGGCAACCCCAAATTCAAGAGATCAAAGCATTCTGAAATTGAAAAAACTGCACCGAAACCCAACATTCCCATCACCATCGTTGAAATTGAAGAGAATGTCATGAACTCCGCAAAGGGAAACAAAGCCCCATCGTACCCAACTGATAACCAGTGTCCAGTTCTTCCCCATGACTTCAGAGAAGTGATTTTCTCTTTGGGAGGATCGGACCCTGTTATGGTGTTGCAAAAGAAGCTATTCAAATGCGATGTTGATAAAGGCCAGGGCAGGGTTACAATGCCGGTAAGGGAATGCGGGACACGTCTTTCTCTCACTGAAGAGGAGAAACAAATGCTGGAAGTTCGAGATAAGAAAGACAGTCTGGTGGGTATAAGGGTCAAAGTGATTGAGCCAGGGTTGCGGGAGAGAGAACTCACATTCAAGAAGTGGAATTACAAGGAGAACACTTCAAGTTACGTTCTGGTAAACAGCTGGTTTGAAGTTGTGGTTAAGAATGAATTAAAGAATGGAGATGAGATTCAAATCTGGGCTTTCAGGATTAATGAAAAACTTGCCTTTGCATTGGTCAAGCTTCCAACAAGTAGCAAAAACAGTCAAGCTGAGGTTGATCAGCACAGTTCTTTTGCTTTCAAGTGGGGTGCGAAACGGAGGAGAAATTGATTTGTTCTTCTGTCACTGATTCTGGTAGTTTAGTTTGTTGTCCAAACTGTTCCTTCTTTTGTCTTCTTAATTCTTTTGTTGATTAGGAATTGGTAGCATGTTGTGATATAAGGTGGATTTGATGATGGATGACTGTAATGATCACTTTTGCAGTGTCACTACTCTTTATGACACTTAATCCAATACTGTAGTTGTACTTTTGGATGAAGATATAAATAGTATATTTCTGGATTGAATTGTCATGCATTTACTGTCTCTTGCATATAATTTTTTTTTTTTTGTTAACTACTTCTGTTTCCAATTGTAATTTGCTCATCAGTTCAAGGATTGCATAACTTGGACTGTCAAAAATTACTCCCAGAATATAGAGATTGAGTATCATTATGCATTCATGCACAAGAATTATGGTCTAAGATCAGAGGGCATTCTTATGTACATGCATGAATTCACCTTTATATTATTACATCTACTTAGATTCTACTTGGGTAATCAAACCTGAAGTGAAAATATCAATCTTTCATATTGTGTCATGTACAACTATGCACTGATACTTCTGTAAATCACATATAAAACTTGATACTTTCCCATATTGTAAAATTGATATTTACTGTTCACCAATGATTAGAGTCGTTATTATGGGAGAAGGATTAGATGCACAACAGCAACACGCCAGTACCTTGTCATTTTGTATGCTTGGAAAAGGCAGATGCATATGTGGACTTTTCTAGTTACATTTTTGGAGGGTCAAGTATATGTACAATACAACAGCATAAAGCAACCTTGAGAGGTCATATATAGTCCTTCTATCCTTGGATATCGGCGACTTGACTGACCCCTCGAAGCTCCTCTCACATAACTCAACATTAATTGGGACAGAGGCCATCAAATCTAGAGTAAAGCTTTAGTCTTTGTTTGAAAGCCCTTCATGGGTTTCCCTCAGCCAGTGCCTACTGATCGTGTTCCATGCACTTGTCTAGAGTTGCTTCCTTTGTTGGTCCATCGAAGGGTAGACTCACAACATGATCTTGGGTTTGGATTGCCTTCTCCCACAACATGGAGCACCAAGATGGTGGCTGTCTTTGGAGGTGCTTGGCCCAACAGGTGTGGGGGTCTGATTTTGGAGTCAACATACAAAGATCATAGTTGGGTGTTTGCTTGCACATTTGCATAATTAAACTGGCATTTTGCAAATGGACTAAAAAAACAAGTGGGTTGCAAAGTAGAGGACTATGAAGCGTACACTTATCTCCATATGTCAAAGGAACTACATAGGTATTGCCCATGGCTTCATATACTTGTCGGTCTGCTGACCTCACTTTGATTTCCATATGTGTTTTGAATCCTCCAAGATTTCTGTATTTAAGAGGCTTTACAGCCTATGATGATGTTGGAGGTAGCACATCCAGAATGAGAATTAGGTTATTAAATGCTGGGTTGTGAGCCCCCCCAGCCCCCCAAAAAAAAAGATGAGGTGGATCAAAGAATGATAACAACTGCTTCTGGATGATGCTAAATGCGGAACATGATTTTCAGCGAAATTTACCTTTTTCATCCAAAAAGAAACTGTAAATTGTACAAACATACTACAATCAAATACATGGCATTTGAATCTGTCTGAACTAGCAATTCCAACTTCACGTTTACAAATAGTGTAAATACAAATCATCCCTGATGAAAGCATGAGGAACGAAATGGCTAGGATGATGCTCTGGGAAGGGAGGCGTTCTCAGCTGATCATAGTCAGGGGTTCCCCAACATGCCCTCTGTTGAACCAAAAAATTTTGACAAATCATAAATTCTTAATATAGCATTTAAATAGCCATTATGTCTTAGTATAAAAGACAAATAAAAATTTAATAAAAATAAATAATATGCACAACACTCTCTGTTCCTTGCCCTCCGCAGTGGGAAACACAGTGCTGCTTGGAAGCTTTGCAAGCTCAGAAGGTAGAATGTTACAAATCAGCTCCTTAGGCGAAGGGCCTTCTGCTGCTGCCCTGAATCTGACAACCCCTTCGTTTTAGGCATTCGTTTCAGTTTTCACACATGATCGAGTTTTCTTTTTGTACGAAACCATGCAAAAACAAAAGTAAACTAATTTTGCCTTTAGGCAAATACTACACAAAACCTCCAAAAGAATTCCTTCTTGTCTGACTAAACAATACATGCACCGCCTTATGGAGCAAAGGAATAATGATATGATGCTCTCTACAAATGTGAGAAGGAAATTATATGAACAAGGGGGTCTCTTCCATATTTCTTTTCTACTTCCTCAAGGAACTCTTTGCGGTCATCAATGTATTCTTCAAAGTCTCTCTTCACGGATGCAATCAGTTCTTCTCTTCCGGCCTTCTTTAGATTTCTTACCATAATCATCAAAATTAACTTATCTGGTGGGCAACCTGAAGCCTTCATCAGATTATAGGTTTCCATTGCTTTTTCTACCATGTCTGCTCGAAAATAAGCTCGGCAAACAGCTCTTCAGCCTTCTGAATCAGTTTGTTCTTCCCCAGCAGAAGAATCATGTCATAGTATAAGGAGAGATCTGGTGTGTACCATGATTCCTTTCTCACATAGTCGAACTGATTTCATTTAAGATGAAATACACAATCATAATTGGGGAAAAAGTTCAGACCGCTATCAGATCAACGGATTTCAGATTAACATGAAGGACCCAACTGAAGTCGTTGCCAGTTGAACTTATCTAAACCTGTATTAGAATGTCGAGTACCTCTTTGTTGTACGAGCCATTTCTAGAAGTTTGTTTATTTTTACTCTAAAAGGAAGGATCAATAGTCCACACCAGGCAAATTGTTGAGTAACTAGCAAAAGTGCCAAGGTACTGGAAATTAAGTCCGAGTTACATGCCAAAAAATGCTCCCACAATTTGCTTCAAATGTTCGAAAAAGTAATGATACAAAGAGCAGCAAGATGAAATACACACAAAATGGGAACTTGGCAAGCACCTATGTTCCGCTGTTGGTACCTATCTGGTACTGTAGCATTCCCTTAGAAAAATTGCCTTTAGTCTAAAAGAAACAGTCGACTTTTCAAACCAATGCCTACGTGTTGGGTACCTAACATAGGTGCTAGAAATGACGTGTCTTTAGTCTAAACGAAAAAACAGATGGCATTGAGGTGGATCAAAGAATAATAACAACTGCTTCTGGATGATAATATATGCAGAACATTGATTTTCAGTGAAAATTTTTCCCTTTTTCATTCAAAAAGAAAACATAAACTGTACAAACATACTACAATCAAATACATGGCATGTGAATCCATCAGAACTAGCAATTCCAACCTCACGTTTACAAATAGTTTAGATATAAATCATCCCTGATGAAAGCATGACCAACGAAATGGCTAGGATGATGCTTTGGGAAGGCGGGCATTCTGGGCTGCTCATAGTCAGGGGTTCCCCATCATGCTCTCATTCACTTGCCTTTTGCAGTAGGAAACAGGGTGCTGCTTGGAAGCCTTCAAGCTTGAACCAGCAAGTGTTATCTTTACCCCCATGCATGATATTACTTTCAATGAGAATAGATATACTCCACTACAAACGAGTGCAAATGGGACTGTCAACAAGAGAACGCTTGCTGCTCACCAAATTGTCGAATTGTTAGAGCTGAAATTTTCAAGAGCAATATAAGATTACGCATTCCTATGTGAACTGTGAACTTATAAAGACAAGCAGATATACAAGAAAGCTTCATCAGCATTTATGTTGGGCAGTTGTTTTGGGGCGCATTGGCCCATCCACCCACAACCTCGGGTTTGATCCTGGAGTCTATGCCCCTCCTAGGAACTGGACCATCCTCACCCTTTCAAAGGACCTTAGGTTTCTTCTTTTGTTTTTTGGGGGGGGGGGGGAGTGCATAGACTTAAACCAGTGTCTAATTAAAGTGATGTAAAAGGGCCTAGTGCAAATAAATTCCAAAATTAGCAGTCACTTGCCTTAAGAATGAGACAAGCAAAAAGGGACTTACCCACACAAACAAATCTCCCAAGTCAAAAGGAAAATTTTGAGAAACCATTTAAGATGCATGTCACTTTTGGCACTTAACAGGTTCAAGTAGACAACCCCAGTCAGATTTGGAGATCCTACGAAGTTGAAAGATACAATTACTATTGGATAAAATCAAAAATCGATAACGGTCAACTAAGGAACATGATAAAAATCACCCGGACCACCAAGCTTCTAGGATTTGGTTGCATATGGGCATTTTGCTAGCTAAAACCATTCTTAATGGAGCATTTACTGAATGTAGACTTACTTGGATATTCTGTGTCATGGAGAATTCTGTCCTGATCCGGTTGAATCTGCTCTTGTGATGTTAGAGTTTAGATTGCCAGAATTCAATGGGCTTGCGAGGTAATGTAATGGGTGTCCAGCATATTTTGTCATTCATATGATCATATCTTCCTCAGTTTCCATGATTTCATCTCGTAGAGCTACAGTTCTTGGCCTAGGCCAAGTGGAAAACATGTTGGAGCTTGTCACAACTCACAATGACATTTAAATCGGCATCTTTATTCCTTATATATAACTGAAAGCCGCTAGTATAGCTAAGTATATTCGATCAGCATGCCCAAACAACTATGACAAACACAGAGCCATCAGGTACTCCAGCAGTCTCACTTGCAAGATAACCATTCTGAAAAGATACAAGATAGGTGCAGTGAAAACAAAACAATACACAAAGCTCATCCTCTGCTTCCTCTTATTTCGTGAGTTATTTGGCATGCAAAAAAACAATTGTTTCCTCTCCTGTTTTTGTGTTGTGATTTTCCTTCACTCAGTTTTTGTTATCTTGATCAGTTAGCAACAACATCCAGCCAGAAAGGCTCCAGCAAAGAGAGGGTCGGGTTTAATGCAATCAGATAGCTACTGGCACAATAGGCTAAAAACATATGGGAAAATGAACCAATCAACACAAAAATAGAATATCTAGGACAAAACTGACAGGTACATAGGACCTAGGGGGGCTCCTCTACCTTACCCTCAAGCCCAAAGAGGCTCCCCCTCCAAACGCCCCTCCCCCTCTACCCCCAAAAAGGAAAGCCATTTTACGTTAGCAAAATGCTTACAATCAATCATTAAAATCAGCTCTCCAAATTTCAAATTTTAAAGGTTATAATCACGAGGCAATATCGACGCTATAGAATTTTACATAAGGTAGCAGGAGTAATGAGATTTCAAAATAATCTGCCAAATGATTTGCTATTCAAAAGGATACACAAGTGCAATATGAGATAAAATGAGAGGTGAAGTCAAACTGAAAAAGGTCATCAAAAGATATAAAATATGGCAAAGCATTTAACCGTAAGTGAGACAAGTTTAGTGAGATGTACATGTCCATACACTACATCATTAAACACTGAACTTAGTACCTTAGCAATGAACGCAGTTTCTCCTATAAATACAAACCATTATAGCTTCCAAAACATAAATATGTTAGACAACGTTAATTTCCATGCAACAAAGGTAGGATCTTGAGTCTGTGACTAATGTGATCTCTACCCAAACCTGCAACCAACCTGTAAATGATTCCCATAAATTCTGGTAGCTGGTAACGTCTGAAGCAGGGAAAATCCTAAAAGCATATGCTACTAAAGAAATGCAAGATTTCTGAGTCAACAACACATTTTGTGTGCTGTTTTCATTCTTCTCTCCTGGTGCTGATGACAAACACAATTAGAGGAATGCTAATTATCAATATGTGCATGTGCGGGAGACAGCAGGTCTCCATAACTCCCACAACAAGTTCATAACTGAGTTCACACAATTCATATTCAACATTACCATTGTGATGAAGATCACAATATGACGGGACTCATGAGAGGCAGTAGTATGAGTTACTATACGCGGTTTTGTTAGGTACAACTGATTCATTCATTTCAGTGGCTACCATAGATCTCTTTCAGTCCAACACATACTTTGCTTTACTCAAAGAAAATGATTATTGTATATTCCATATCTAAGGAAACATGAATGTCCTTAGCCAGAGTCCAGAATACGTTTGAATAACGAAATTTCAATCGCCTTCAGCATTTGCTATGGTCATGAGTTCGTCACATTGAGATTCAGAGCACAAAGGAAAACAATCATAGAAAACTAGCTAGTACGTGCAACAACTGTGAACACTCTATTTGAATATCTTCCCATACTAATTTAAATCAAAATTAAGGACATAACACAAATTAACTTTGTTAAGACAACACATTGACCTGCAGAATGATGATATATTCTTTAGCCTTCTGTATGGCATAAGCATTTGTAAGGAGATGGACCTCTGTCTTTCAGCAAAGGGGCTCACTCCAGGAATGGATGCTAGGGTAGTTAAACTAGGAATGAAACATATATCAGTCGATCTTTTATGAAACGTGTTTCTTGTGTACTCATATTTCTGTGAATCATATGTAAAAGATTCATTGTCCAAGGAGAAAGATCAGATGATTGAAGTAACATACTTATACTGCTATACCTTACTATGTTATTAATAACTTGGAAAATGCATACGCACAGGCTTTCCCATTACATCGCTGAAGAGTGCAAATATAAGTACAATACAATTGCATAAGCAACCTTGGAGAGGTCATCCATGGTCTTGCTGTCTTCAGATATGGGCGATTGAACTGGCCCCTGGAAGCTCCTCTCGCACAACTCTACATTGGTTGGGACCGCGCCCATTGATTCTCGAGCAAAGCCGTAGTCTTTGTTCGACACACTTCGAGACTTTCCTTCAGCCAGTTCATAACGATTGTGTTGTACCTATCCATGCACTGCCTAAGGAGTTGTTTCCGTTGCTGATCCATGAACGAGGTCTTTCAGGAGCCATGCGATGTGATCTCGGGTTTGGGTCGCCTTGTACTTGAGATGAAGCACCAAGACGGTGGCTAGACCTCGAATGTCCTTGGCCCAGCGCGTCTGAGGGTCCGAGTTTAGGGTTGACACACAAAGATCATAATTGGGCGTTTGCTTGCATGCTTGGTCAAGTATAGAAGCATTTTGTGCATGGACAAGAATAACAAGGAGGGCTGCAACATAGAGGACAATTAAGGGTAGATTTCTCTCCATATCTCCAGGCTTGTGCTTTTGGAAGCTACGAAAAACTTTTGTTTTTACAGCCCTTCATGAGTTTCCCTTAGCCAGTTCATAGTGATCGTGTTCCATGCATTTGTCAAGAGTTGCTTCCTTTGTCAGTCCATCAAAGGGTTTTGTAGGGGACTCACAACATGTTCTCAGGTTTGGATCGCGTTTCCCCACACATGGAGCACCAAGATCGTGGCTAGACCTCGAAGGTCCTTGGCCCAACTGGTGTGAGGGTCTGATTTTAGATTCAACCCACAAAGATCATAGTTGGGTGTTTGCCAAATTAAAGTGGCATTTTGCGAATGGAGGAAAAAACAAGGTGGGTCGCAAAGTAGAGGAATGTGAAGCGTAGCTGATGATTAAAGAAATGCGAACGGAGTTTTAGAGAGAGATGTTCCGAGCTGGAGAGAGAAATAGAGCAATCTCATTATTTCCTGCTGGATACAACCTGAATTGGAATGGGCTTATGGGCTTATATGCCCTTACAAACAGAAAGCAGAATATCTCCAAGTAACTTGCCAGATCATCAAGATTTCCTAACCACCTCAGCCTCACTTTCCTTTACACTCCCCCTCAAGTTGGGTGTTGAAAGATATTGAAAACACCCCACCTGGGGAGAAGACATTGGTGTTGAGAGAATGACAGCGGTTTAGTAAAAATGTCTGCAAGTTGATCTGGACTACGAATGTATGTAGGCTTCACTTTCTTGGCCTTGAGTTGATCTCGCACATAGAGACAGTCAATTTCAATGTGTTTTGTTCGCTCGTGAAAAAACCAGTTTGCTACTATGTAGTCTCAATGAAGTGTCACAGTAGTAAGTGAGTGCAGTCCCATATCCTTAAACAGAGCCAACAGCCACACTATCTCACAGCAGGTACTTGCAATTGCCCTGTACCCTGCCTCTGCTGATGACTGTGCAGTGATAGATTGTTTCTTTGCTTGATATGGCACTGGAGAATTTCCCAGCAAGATGCATTAAGCAGTAGTAGATTTCCTTGAATCAGAACAGCTTCCTTGTCAGAATCACAACAGGCAGTAAGAACAGCTGGAGACTGACTAGAGAGTAGAATCCCTTGACCTGGACTAGCCTTCAGATATCTTAGGACAAGTTTGGCTGCAACCAAATGATCTTCATTAGGAGCTTGCATAACTTAACTCAAAAGTTGAACTGCAAACATAATGTCGGGTCTGGAGATAATAAGATATATTAATTTTCCAACCAATCTTCTGTAAACATCGGGGTCAAACAGCTTGACTCCTTGATCTGAACTGAGCTTAAAAAGTGAACTCATAGGTAATTGAAGAGGCTTGGCATTTGTCATCCCCATCTCTGTCAGCAAATCTAGGGTGTATTTTGTTTGGCAGATATATATTCCTGCATCTGATCTAGCAATCTCCAGCCTCTGAAAATACTTTAGATTGGCTAGATCCTTAATGTGAAACTTAGAAGCAAGAAATGTCTTAACCTTAGCTATCTCAGAAGGAACATTTCCAGCTACGATCATATCATCTATGTCGACCAAGACTGCCACATATTTGTCACCTTGATGCTTGCAAAACAGTGAGTAATCAACCTTGGACTGACTGAAACCATAGTCAAGTAGGGCTGATGAAAGTTTGGCAAACCATTGCCTTGGGGCTTGATTAAGCTCATAGTGACTTAATCAATTTGCAAACTGGCTGACCTTCCTTGATTCTGGACACTTCCCCTGTTTTGAGCCATCTGCTGTAATAGAGCAGCCGAGTCCGGTGTAACCTAGAGGAAGTGTCATATGCAACTCTTCTTCCAGGTCACCATGAAGAAATGCATTTGAGACATCCATTTGAATTGTAATCTAGTTTTTCATGGCTGAGACAGCTAGAAGTACACTTACTGTTGTCATTTTGGCAACTGGTGCAAATGTCTCCACATAGTCTATTCCATACTCTTGTTTGTATCCAACAGCTACCAACCTAGCTTTGAATTTGTCAACTGAGCCATCAGACCTGAATTTGGTTTTGTAGATCCATTTGAACCAATAGCTTGTCTCCCTTTGGGCAGTGGAGTAACAATCCAAGTGCCATTGTCTTCCAATTCTCTTAATTCCTTATTCATGGCCACACACCATTTGCTGTCTTGCACTGCTTCAGAGAAAGTAGTGGGATCAGCTGCACTGTTAATTGAAGCAAGAAATGCTTGATAGTGTGGTTTTGTGTGATTATAGGTGGCATGATTTGAAAGAGGATGTCTAGGTGGTTTTTTAGTAGCTGTGATCAGAGTTACGTAGTCACTCAACCACCTTGGTTGCTTGGTAACTCTTGTAGACTGTCTCACAGGAATCTGGACAGGAGGTGTTTGCTCTGAAGGAGGTGCTGTATGAGTAGATGTTCCAGGTACTGCTGTATGTTCTTGCTGAACATATGCTGCTGGTTCCTGTATTACTGGTTCTGGGGGAGATGCCTGGCCTTCTTCTGTTGCACTTGACCCTTGTAGAAAATCATCCTTCCAAGTAGAAACTTCAGCAGTGGCACGGGGATGGGCTTCTTGTAATTTCAGTGAGCATTGTTTTGAAATGGAAAGATGTCTTCTCTAAAGACCACATCTCTTCACACAAATGTCTGATGTGTCAAGAGATTTAACAACTTATATCCCTTTTGTGTGGGGGGATATCCTAGAAAAACACATGGTACCCTTCCTGGGCTGAAATTTATCTCTACTTCTAATAGGATTGGAGGCGAAATCTAGATATCTAAACACCCTCATATGACCATAAGTGGGTTTTTTCTGCAGTAGCTTCTCATAGGGAGTTTTATTATCCAATTCTGTTGTTGGAAGTCTTTTAACAATGTATGTGGCAGTCAGTACGCAATCTCCCCAAAATCTCAGAGGCAAGGAGGTTGGAAATCTCAAAGCTCCAGACATTTCTAATAAATGCCTGTGCTTTCTTTCTACTCGACTATTTTGTTGTGCTATCAACACAAGTGGTTTGGTGAACAATCCCATGTTCGGCAAAGTAAAACTGACGTTCAGAAGTGCCAAACTCAAGGCCATTATCACTTCTTGCTATCTTGACTGTGTATCCAAACTGATTATTCACAATTGCAAAACATTTGTAAAGTGGCAACAAATATACCCAAGTTGCTCGAGTATAATCATCAACTATGGTCAGAAAAAATCTATTTGGACCAAAAGTACATACTCTATAGGGACCCAAATGTCCATATGAATTAATGAAAAAAGGTACATCACTGCTGGTCTCTTTCACTGTGTACGATTGTGTGTGGTAGATATGCGTGTGTGTGTGTGTGTGGTAGATGTGTATGGTAGATGTGTGTGTTTTACGGGTCTCTATAGGCACAAGTGATGCACATTGAATTATCTTGTTTCCTTCCCAAAGTTGACATGCCAGGAATGTTCTCAGCTTGGCCATTGGAACATGCCCCAGCCTATGATGCCACAAGTTTTCGTTGTTATTGCAGCAGCCAACACCAGCTGCATTCATGAGTAAGATATGACTGTGTTGAGTTTAGTAACGGTCATCTAATCCATTTAGAAATTGAAACAATCTTTGTTCCTCTTGCTTTTTTCTTAAGCAATTAAGGAATCGAAGAACATCTTCACCTGTTGAAGTGATCACAGGCAATTCACTCAAGGATTCCTCCTCCTCCCACACTGGCTTTATCCTAGTTTAAAACTCACTGATACATTCGTGATCTTGTTTCATAGTATATATTTCTCTATTCGATTGATACTTTCAAGAACCATTAGCAACAGAAAACCTTCTCTCTAATTGACTCCAATTCTCAGATGCTGACTGCACAAAGAGAATAGACTTACTGATTGAATCTGAATCATTGTTCATCAGCCATGCTGACTGCACAAAGAAAACATGATCAATTGAAGATTCAAATCAATTGATCAAAAAACAAGGAAAAATTAGAGATGAACCAGGATGATTTCTGCTCTGATACCATGATGATTAAAGAAATGCAAATGGAGTTCTAGAGAGAGATGTTCTGAGCTAGATAGAGAAATAGGACAATCTCATTATTTCCAGCAGCATACAACCTGAATTGGAATGGGGTTATACGCCCTTACAAACAGAAAGCAAAATATCTCAAAATATCTGCTAAGCAACTTGCCTGATCATCAAAGTTTCCTAACCACCTCAGCCTCACTTTCCTTTACAGTAACCTTCTTTCCATACCTCAAGGAATGTGCTTTATACTTGTGGGTCTGTTGACATCACTTTAATTTCCATGTATTTTGTGAATCCTACTTAAGATGCTTTACTGTCTATTATGATGATTTTGGAGCTAGGACATCCAGAATGGGAATGAGGTTACCACATGCTAGGTTGTGATTTGTGTCCTCTCCCCCCCCCCCCGCCCCACCCAAAGAAAACAAAAAAGAGAAAAACAGATGGCACTGAGGTGGATCAAAGAATAATAACAACTGCTTCTGGATGATAATAAATGCAGAACATTGATGTTCAGTGAAAATTTTTCCTCCAAAAAGTATTGTAAAAACATTCTACATCAAATACATGGCATGTGAATCCGTCAGAACTAGCAACGCCAACTTCACGTTTACAAATAGTCTAGATACAAATCATCCCTGATGAAAGCATGACCAACAAAATGGCTAGGATGATGCTCTGGGAAGGCAGGCGTTCTTAGCTGATCATAGTCAGGGGTTTCCCAACATGCTGCCGTTCCAGGTTCCCCAACATGTTTTCGTTCCCTTGCCCACCGCACTAGGAAACATGGCGCTGCTTGGAAGCTCTGCAAGCTTAGAAGGTACAACAACAACAACAACAAACTCCTAGTGTGGGTCCCGCTTTCACAGGGCCTGGGGAGATCCAGCTGTAGGCAACCTTACCTTTACCGGTATTCCTACCCATAGAGAGGTTGATTCCATAAGACCCACAAAACAGTTTTGTAAAAAAGGTTTATAGAGAAAACTATTGCAAAACCATTTACCGAGTAAGAGGAAGAGGAAGAAGAAAAGGTTCTGGATAACAAATAAAGAGGGAGCGGAGACATACCTCAACAAACCAGGGGCGCTTGGTGCCGTCACCTCCCAGAAAAGCACGACCTGCAGACAAGCACACCAAAACCCTACCCGCCCCACACCGCCTAAGCTACTGCCACCTACGGAGCCAGTCCCCTACAATCAGAGACCTTAATCCTGTCATGCCACAACCTCATATCCTGAGCTATGTCCTCCGTCAAACCGACAACTCTCAGGTCCTCTCTAACCACTTCTTCTAGGCTCTTCTTCGGTCTACCCCTCCCTCTCTTACCACCGGGGGGGTTGATCATCTCACACCTTTGCACCGGGGCGGCCACACTTCTCCTCTTCACGTGGCCGAACCATCTAAGCCTCAATTCCCTCATCTTCTCCTCTATGGGGGCCACTTCAGCTAAGCCCCTGATTACTCCATTCCTAATTCTGTCTAATATTGTAAAACCACACATCCACCTGACCATTCTCATCTCAGCTACCATCAACCTTTGGACCTGCATCTTTTTTAGAGGCCAACACTCCGATCCATAGAAAATAGCCGATCTAACTACCATCCGATAGACCTTGCCTTTCAATCCCATGGGCGCTCTCTTGTCACACAGCACCCCTGACGCTGACTTCTACTTTTGCCAGCCCACTCTAATTCGCTGGCTAATATCCTCGTCAATGTCCCCATTCTGCTAGATGATCGAGCCCAGATACTTAAATTTAGCGACCTTCGGTATTGCTCTCCCATCCAGTACGATTTCTCCCCCCTCTTCTATCCTTCCGCTGAAACAACAGTGGAGGTATTCTGTTTCTGATCTACTCAACCGAAAGCCCCTAACCTCCAGCGTATTTCCTCCAACTCTCCAACCTATCACTCACCCTCTGCCTGGTCACATCGATAAGAACGATGTCATCTACAAATAACATGCACCAAGACACCTCGTCCTGGATTCCTCTAATGAGTTCGTCCAAAACTAATGCGAAAAGAAATGGGCTTAAGGCGGAGCCCTGATGCACTCCCAAACTAACCTCAAAGTCATTGGAGACCTCTCCCGGAATCCTAACACTCGTCCGCCCTCCCTTGTACATATCCTTTATTACACGAATGTGCGCGGGCGATACCCTTTTCTCTCTCAAACACCTCCATAGTACCTCCCTTGGAACTCTATCATACGCTTTCTCCAGGTTAATAAACACCATATGGAGATCCACCTTTCTGTCCCTGAACAAGCCCATGAGCCTTCTGAGGAGGTAGATCGCCTCAATGATCGACCTGCCTAGCATGAAACCAAATTGGTTCTCTGAAATCTCTACTTCCTCTCGCAGCCTTCTCTCAATCACCTTCTCCCACAGTTTTATAGTATGGCTGAGCAGCTTGATGCCCCTAAAGTTATTACAATATTGGATATCCCCTTTGTTTTTGTACAGTGGGATGATTGTGCTAGCCCTCCACTCTCTGGGCATCTTGACGGTCCTGAAAATAACATTGAAAAGCTCTGTGAGCCACTCTAGACCCATTTCCCCCATAAACTTCCAAACTTCCACTGGTATTTGGTCCGGGCCCACTGCCTTCCCATTCGCCATCTTCTTCAAAGCCTCCCTAATCTCCTCCTTTGATATTATGTCGCCCGCATGCTGATCGCTACACTCTCCGCCCCTACTATAGTCGTCTCCCCCCCCAGCCCCATTGAGGAGTTTAGCAAAGAACCTTTGCCATCTCTCCTTAATTTCAGCATCCTCAGTAAACACCTTACCCTCTTCGTCCTTACCACTCCCAAATCCCTAATCCACCTTTCCCTCGCCTCAGCCAATTTAAAAACCCCCTTCTCCCCTTCCTTCATCCCCAATCTATGGTACAGTCTATTAAACGCCTGACTCTTTGCTACTGCCACTGCCCTTCTGGCTACCTTCTTGGCCGCCTTGTATCCAAACTTCTTATGCTCCCTCTCGTCCTCCGAACTGCTGCTCAAGAACTCCGCGTAAGCCTCTTTTTTTGCCTTTACTTTCTCCTTTACCTCTTCGTTCCGCCACCAGGCGCCCTCCATCCTGTTGCCGCCTCCCCTGGAGAGACCTAGGGTTTCCTTAGCCGACCTTCGGATGCAATCTGCCACAGCATCCCACATCGAATCGACATCTTCTGCCCTCTTCCAAGCTCTCTCCTCAGCTATTCTTTCTGCTATTAACCCCGCCTTCTCCTTTGTGAGGGTCCACCACTTAATTCTGGGTTCTCCGGCTCCCCCTCTTGGACTTCTTAGGAAACTTGAATTATGTATCTAAAACCAGCACAACAACTTGTTGGGAATCACTTTGCAGTCCTTACACGATCTCCGGTTTTCTTTCTCGTTAGGAAGTAGTCAATCTGGGTCTTGCATGAACTGCTCTTGAAGGAGTTGGCCACCAACAAATCAAAGGCCACCGCAAAGTCCAACACAGAGACCCCCCTGCATTTCTCTCTCCGAAACCGAAGCCCCCGTGGACCCCATCATATTTCGCTGCCTCCGCGCCGATATGGCCGTTAAAGTCTCCTCTTATGAACAGTTTCTTGCTCTGAGGTACCTCCTGAGTGACCTCATCTAGGTCCTCCCAGAAGAACTTCTTAGTTTCCTCCGGCAGGCCTACCTGAGGCGCATACACGCTCACCACATTCACGAAAACTGAGCCCACCAAAACCTTAATGGTCATAATCCGGTCGCTCTTACGCCTCACTTCGACCACCTGATCCGCCAAATCCTTCACAACCAGGATGCCAACTCCATTCTTCGCCTTGGATGACCCCGAGTACCAAAGCTTAGAAGGTAGAATGTTACAAATAAGCTCCTTAGGCAAAGGGCCTTCTGCTGCTGCCCTGAATCTGACAACCCCTTCGTTTGAGACCTCCGGTTCAGTTTTCAGACATGTTCAAGTTTTGTTTTGTATGAAACCATGCAAAAACAAAACTAAACTAACTTACTGTTAGGCAAATATTACACAAAACCTCCAAAAGAATTCATTTCTTACTTAACTAGACAATATATGCCGATATGCCCCACCTTATAGAGCAAAGGAATAATGATAATGATGCTCTTTACAAATGTTACGGGGCAATTATATGAACAATGGGGTCTCTTCCATATTTCTTTTCCACT
>JACYFF010019584.1:11559720-11572887 GCA_017589665.1 Selenicereus undatus
CGATTGGGAGAATTCATTTTGGGCCGCACTTTGCAATTTGAGTTCATTTACTGGACAATTTCGAAAAAAAATTGATAGTAGACCTCGATAATTATGATTTAAAAGATTACATTATTTTTCATGACATCACATTTAATTTCGAGCTTCGGAAAAAAAAAATTAAATTGATCGCACCCGGTTTGATATTTTTTTTCCCGAACCTGAGCTCATTTAAGGCCGATTTCGGCCCAACAAGTTTCTAATTTATTTGTTTAGCTAATTAACATGATTAACTCCTAATATTAATAAGCAAAGATATTTTTTTGGGAGGGAAATTTTCAGCCAAGTGTTTAAGGTCACTTTGCACCAAGTAACTTCACCAAGTGAAAAACAAATCTCAAGACTTATTTCTTCCTCTTCTCTCTATCCTCTCTCTACCCCATGACCCCCTCTCCTCCACGACAGCCTTGGCTGCCAGCCACCAGCCCCACCACCACAGCCACCACCAACCTCCCTCACCACTCTCACTTCTACAAACTTCCAACCTCACTTGTATTCTCTTTTTCAAGCATCAAAGTGAGGTAAATCCTAATCTAATCATGTTTAATTTTGGGTTTTTATGTTGGATTGACTTTGGATCATGTTATCTTGATATAATGATAGTTTGGTTGTTGAGTATGCTTGAAAGCAAGTAATGATTGAAGTTGTTCATGATCATGCAAGTTTAGGTTGTGATGATGGATTTTGATTGTTTTAAATGAAATTTTGTGATCTTTGACATTGGTAATAAATATCAAGATGTTTATGCTGACTTATATAAGTTGAAGAGTGATTTTAGTGGGTGCTTATGTGAAGAAAAGATTGCAAATATGTGGTTATTGAGTTGTACACAGACCTGAGACAGGGGTCACTTTGGGAGAAAACTGGTAATGCTTGGCGCAATGAAAAATTATGATTTTTGGTGGATTGATAGCTCAATGAGTTATCTTTTAATGGGCTCTAGAATTACTTAATTCCGAGTTGTGTAGACAAAGTTATGACCAATTTATTGAAGATTGTGCAGAATACATCGAAACTGGGAGTAGTTTTGAATAGGGAACTTTACGAAAACACTGGTATTGATTGGGTCATTGAAAAATTTTGATTTTTTGTGTGTGGATAGATCAGTGATTTATATTTCAAATTCTTTTTGAATCGCGTTAATCTGAGTTCTGTGGAAAAAGTTACGGTCGTTTTGCTACGACTGCATAGATTGGACTGAAATTGTGTATTTTTGTGTTCTACCCTACTTTTGGAGACTTTATGAAGGGAGTCATGCTTTGTGTCCTAAATGAAAGTTGTAGTGGACATTATGAGATTTTCATATTGGGGTCTTAAATCTCAATTGGAGGTTGAGAGTGAAAGATATGGATTTTCTAAAGTAGACCAACAAACGGTATTATGTGAAGAAAGAAATCAGTGCTTAACGGATCAAACTGAGGTTATTTGAGCCTTTATGAACCTCACAACAACCCCTCATGGCATTAAACGTTCTATTATCCATTTCAGAATTATTATACATTCTGTTATTCATTTCAGAAGCATTACAATTTCCATTATCCATTTCAGAAATATCATAAACCCATATTTCATTTATATCAATTAAAGTCTTTTTATTAGCAGGTCAATCATTCCACTTGGTCTATTTTGTATCAGTTTGCTGTATTTTAAGTTTAATAATCCTAACTGATTTATTTTTCAGATCATTTTGGTTTAACTTGACTTATATTGAATTATTGGGATTGTAGAAGTCTTTTTAATTAATCAATTTTTAGTAAAGTTATAAATTATGTCAGTGAACGTAGTTGTAAAACTTGTCGAGAGCTACAAATTTAACCGCTAATTCGGTTATTAAATACTTTTTATAGCGTAGGGAAGTAGGGATTGATCCACGAGGAAACATTGTTGTAAAAGGCTAGCTTAATCCTGAATGATTTTACTAATCCAATTTATTAAGTCTAATCTTCGTAATTCTAAAATAATTAAAATCTAATGAATAAGAATCTAGAAAAATACCCAATGATGCTCCTAAATATTCTAGATCATATTCTGGAAATAAACAGTAAAAATATTCCCTAAATAATTTAGAAAAATAAAAACAGAATAGTACTGAAATTCTAATTAAAAATCAATAACATCAAATAATAGTCAGAAAATAAACATTAAAATTGTCAAACAGTGACCTAAAATATTATTATTCAGGTATATAAGCTTATAAATTATAAAATATATCTAAATAATTTCAGAAAAATCAGATCAGAAAATTAGCACAGAATATCAAGTAGAATAATAAATCTGAAATTAGAAATAAAATAATCTGCATAAATATAAATACAAAATTAATCACGAAATTTACCCTGATTTTAGGACACAATTTTCTTGACTTAACCACACCTAATAATCGTAAATTAAAATTAAAAATCGAAATTTTCAGAATTAATAACCTAAAAGCCTACACTTATCAATTTCTCAAAATAATTCTGAAAAATTATCAAATAACTACCAAAAATTACGAAATTAAATATGGGAATACTAGGACACTATATAAACCCTAAGAACTGATAAAAATATAAAAAGAACAAAAATAACTATTTTCAGTCTAATTTCTTACAAACCGGTAATTAAATACTAAAACTGAATATAAATCAATCTAAAATTATAACCACTCTAAAAATCAAAATCTAAACTATCTAAAATTACCTAGACACTCCTAAAAGACTATAATTTTGGGGGGGTGTCGATTGAAATTATATTGAAGCTAATAAAAATAGAATGAAAATTAACAAACTAATCAAATTAACTCTACAGAACAAATAATGATCAAAAGTTGTTAAATTTATGAAGAATGCTGAGTATAATCTCAATCCACCATGTAAATTAATATTTATCATCAACACACAAGTTAATTTCTTTCATGAGTTAAACTGTAGAAGATATCCACCAGCGGTTCTTCCCCGTTTTTCCTTAGATTCTAATTTACTTAGGTCCGGCCCTAATATAAACCCTACTAATTTGATCATCATTACACCAGTGCAAAAATTTAACCAAACTAGAGCATTAAGAATTAGAAAAACATCATTTAATACTTTGTAACTAATTTACCAGCAAATCGATTTAACAAAGATCTAAAGCGATTACCTAATTAAAAGAGATGGGTTTGAGCCATCCATGATTAATTAGGGTGATACCAAAGCATAAAAGACTATAAATTTTACGTATTATAGTCTTCTAAACTCTCAATCGGAATCGTATTAAACTAACTAGCATACATTCTAATTAATTTAACATGAATATCATAAACGATAAACACTAATCGCTGTAGAATCATGAATATGAATCAACTAGGCAATAAAGCTTAAGACTTGTTTCAAAATAGTAAATTTAGCATGGCTTTAAGAAGATTATACTAAGCACAAGGAAATTACTTACTCATATTAAAAATAAAATCACCAAATTCACTCAAATAATCCATGTTCAATAGTAAACTAAACACAATAAAAAAAAAGAACAAACAAAAAAAATATATAAAAATCAAAAGAGGGAGAAGAAAGAGTCGTGAGTCATGTTGGTGGGGGGGGGGGAACTGTGAAGATTGGTGAATGATGAATAAGAATTATGAGGTGGGTTGATGGTGATTATGGAGAGGGATGATAATCACGGTGATGATGGGGGATTGAAGGAGTAGACGTGAGGTTGCGTGATGCGTGGAGTGTGATGATGATGATATATATGATGAGGTTGAAGGGGTGTGATGGAAGAGCATTAGGCGTGTGGTTAGGTTCTATATGATTGTGATGAGATTATGATTATGAGGAGGAAGAAGGCTATATGAAGGTGAAGGAGATGGGTTTGCTGTGAGAATGGTTGTGTAGCCATGGGATGAAGGGTTTATAAGATGATGGTGAAGAGGGGATTTTATTAAGGTGGGTTAGGGTTTTGTTTAGGGTTTTCTTCTCGTTTCTTCCTTAGGCTTCTTCTTCCTCAAGACTTCTAGCTTTTCATCAACTCTTGAACCCTAGCCCAATTAAATAATTATGAAAATAATATTCTCCATAATTATTATTTTTGGACCGTCTTTATAGCCGAGTGTGTAAAACCCGAGCTTCTACGTCATCTCTTCTCCTCTTTATTAAATGAATACTAACCCTGAAAAATATATAAAATAAAACAAATTAGAAGAAATAATATATATAATATAATCGAAATAATTATAAAAATAATGCATAATTTTTGGCTTAATAGTAGTTTACTAACTACATTTATCTATAATGACATCTCTTAAACAGAAATGGGGCCTAGTCTATCGTGTCCATTGTGCATAAGTATTATCAAGTGAAATATCATTTTAAAGACTTCAGGTACATTCATTACCTGTATCTTTATAAATAAAAGTGTATTTATCAAATTTATCATGTTTTGGTAAGTACATCAATGAATCAGTTTACACAGTGAATTATCATTTAATTGGTGACCCCACCAGTTATCATCTATAAGGCAATTCGCCCTTCAGTTACCCGCACGGCTTTAGGTTAGGTCCCCTGATCGGCTTGGCAGTTGTACACCTATTTATAGATCATAACAGTATAAAGGGGTTCACTGTCAGATAATAATTGCAATGCAGTTTTACATTCATCTCATTAACTGTTTTAACTTAAAATGAATTGCAAAGCGGGCCAAACCAGTGTTTCAATGATCATTTAACAATATAGGAATGCATGTACTGAGCTTCGACTCATAGTTCGAAATGTTTTTCATGTTTTGTTTTAGGAAAATCCTCAAAGAATCGTCTTCATGCTAGTAAACCGGCGGAAGAGAATAAGTTGAGTAAGGGAATCTGGATGGATCAATACTGATACAGTGTATGCGTATTTTTATAGCTGTATATTGAAATCTTCAGTGGATGGAGATGCAGATTACATGGTGAATTGTTTTTACTATAGTGTAAAAACTTTATGTTGGTTAACAGTTGATTATATATGGATTGATCAGATGTGTATGTGTATGATTGAAGCTATGCTTAACTGTGTTATTTATAGCACTCATGTTTCAAGCTTTGTCTTTTTGGACGACGATAATGCCCCTATCATTAGGTTATCTAGATTATCATTAAGGGATTTATTAAGGAAAATACAAGCAATAAAACATGTTTAATTTGGGGGCGTTACAGATTTGGTATCAGAGCCAGGTTGAGATTTTCTTAATGGGATATGGAGTATGGAGAGTGGAGTTAGGAGACCGAGAAAATTGATTATTGGGGGATTATTATGATATCATTGCAGATTTGTAACAATAGTGATGTCTGCTTATCTCTCACATATTCTACTCGTATATTCTTCTTTGTCAGATGGAGCCATACAATATGTGTATAGTTTGATCTCAAGTATCAGATTCGAGGGTGATTTTGAACAACAAGTTAAAGGTGCCTCCAATGCATTTAGGTAAGTATGGCTATATTGTCCAGAAGTCGCTCGGCATGGCCATATGAGTCATGCATCTGAATGGTATGTTGTCCTTTTAGCTGAAATTGTTCATTTTTGGGATGTAAACTCTTGTACTCCGGATGTGTGGCCGGTAGAGTTGTGATCTCCGGTGTGTAGCCGTTGAGCTTGATTTGATATCCTTTTGTACTTCTAGTCAATGCAGGGGATTTGATGTAAGGCCTTAAGCCTGGAAAATGGCCAGTTTATAAGTGAAACTCTGTCCGTTTCACCCTAGGAATTTAAGAATCACTAACACTCCTAGCCCTAGGGTTGGGGCTATTACAGATTTGTCTTATGAAGGGCCCTTGACTCTTTTTTTTTTTAAGGTTAAATACATAGGGAAAACTAAGTGTAGGCAGAATACACAAGTTCAATCAACTTGGCATTTTTGATTAGTGCACAAGGTCTGACTTTGAGGTAACTTTTGTCCATTATTAGCATGATTTATCTAGGGTTTTTTGTCCTAACTTTATGGTTAAGGAGATATATTGCATGTGAAGTAAGTTTCAAATGGATTGGAGGTCATTTGGTCATTCAAAATTGCCAGGCAAGTCCAAGTCTGCAAACTAGTCAGAATTCCAGTGCACGAGTTATGAGTTTATCCGACTTGCAGCCTATGCATTCCATCAGATAGAGATGTTTTAGTTAGTCTATGTCAAAGTACAAAAATTAAGCTTTCCATTGACCCATGTTGCAGCACATTTGGAGGCCAGTGGTAAATGAAATTCAGCTTAGAAGTCTGATGGTACAAACTGTTCAAGTCAGTAGATACGTACAACTTTGAGCTTATATTTCCTCATTATATGGGTTTCATTTTGTGCGTTTCTTGGATCCAAGTGGCAATTACTTTAATATGCTTCATTGATTGCAGATATTTTCTTTTGTAACTCATGAACTTCATCTAAGCGAGCTATAGGGGGTTTTTGATATAGTATCCCCTGAATTGTAGGATTTTGGAATGCTTATTCTATTATACATAAGTTTTGAAACCATTGACTACCAACCATTCCATATAAGAGAAACCAAGGACACTTTAGAGAGACATTTTGCTTCAATTCACTGTAATTCAAGATTTGCTTGAATTGCCTAAACTCTTTCAAGTTGTCCATTGACTCCACCTAAATTTGTGATTTAGATGCTACTCTTGAAAATATTTCACTGCATTTTCTGGTAAATGGTTCACTGCATTTTCTGGTAACATACCATTTATCATTGTCTTGGTTGGATTATCAACTATTTGGATATTCCTCGCTTTGACCAGGGGCTCAGTCTTCCTGTCTTCATGGCATCTTCCCATCCTGCTGCATCATCATTCACTCTCATGTCATATCTTCATCAGTTTTGATCACTTTTTTCTCTTTTAAGAACTCAATTGTTACTAGTAGCTGGGTTATGGTTGGGATTACACCCATGTCAATGGATGATAATTTTGTTACATCTTAACTATGCTTTTTATAGGGATGATTGTTGTCCAACTTGTAGAATCCATTGCTAAGGGAAACGCAATGTGCCTACCTTTTTGGCAAATTCAATCTTAGTTTCCTACAGTAGATCACTTGCATAAATCTTAAGTTTGTTAATCAAAATCTTTGCCATGCAATTGGATTATCTCAGTGAGAAGTTTTGATGGGTTACTGCCCTTGGACAAACGCCCTCAGCTGATTCTGACTATAGAACTCTAGAGTGGGAAGTTTAAGATTTCTTCTGATCTCTTCCCCATGAGTTAGCTAACAATTTTGGGGACCCCAATTACTGGTCGACCTTAGTAGCTGAGATGATGAAACGAATTCCCCCAACACTTGTTGACATCCCTTTTATAGATGATAAACTGGCAGATAGGGCAGCCCGGCGTAACCCTAAAGTCTACAATGGAAAGTATGACCCAGTGGAACTTAAAGAATGGATTTGAGGAATGGAGAAAATTTTCATTGTAGTTGAGGTTCCAGGGGATAAAAAGGTGAATATTGGAACATTTTATCTAACCTATGAAATCGATATTTGGTGGAACACTGTTAAGAATAGACTCTTAAGGTCTGATTTCACTTGGAGCAGATTTGTGGAAGAACTAAATACACTGCTCTGAATTGCCAAATGGGAACTAACAAATACACATGGTGTGGTAGCCCAGACCACCTTATTGTTGCCTGTTCCCGAAGACTAAAGGTTGTAGACAAGGGCTCTCACCTTTAAATCCTGCAAATGTAGAAAGCACTCACGTGTTAAGCAAGAAGAAAGTTGTCATCTCTGGTACGGTAGTTACTGGAGCTCTCTTTTAATTTCAAAACCATTTTGTGTATTGGTTGATTTAATTACCACTCATTCATTTATATTGACACGATCTGTCATGCAAGTGAACCTTGAGAATAGGGAGGCAGAAACTAATTATGGAATCAAGTTATCCAATAACTCTAGAGTTGAGTGTTCTATCTCTCATAAATTTGTTTCAATTACTATTGGTGGGATAGTTTTCCCTAGAGTTTTGATTCTATTTGACTCATCAGACTTTGATATCATTTCGAAAATGAGCTGGTTGTTTACTTATGGGGTCAAGATAGGTTGTGATGACCCTAAGATTATTTCAAGAGATGAACAAGGGAGATAACTATGTTTCATGGGCAAAGAGGGGAAAAATCTTGTCCTTTAAATTCTATTATAAAAACAAATGAGTTCTTATGACAAGGATATATTGTGTATTGGTGTTATGCTACTAACAATCAACCTAAGGAAGAACAAGTAGAAGATATCCCTATAGTTTGTGAATTTAAAGATGTTTTCCTAAAAAGCTAGCGGGATTTTCCCCCCAAGAGAAAGTAATTTTGAGATTGAATTAATCCCTGGTGCTTAACCTATCTCAAAAACCCCATATCATATGGCCCCAATTGAGCTTAAAGAATTGAATTTTCAGTTAAAGGAGTTATCACAGAAGAGATTTATCAAACCATCCAAGTGCACCACCATAGGATGCCCAGTTCTATTTGTAAAGAAGAAGAATGGAACCTTGTGGTTATGTATTGTTTTCAGAGAGCTGAACACGATCACCATAAAAAACAAATACCCATCACCCCAAGTAGGTGACTTATTTGATCAACTGCAAAGAACATGAGTCATATATAAGATTGATTTGAGATCAGGGTACCATTAACTTAGCATTATAGCTGAATACATTACCAAAACCACATTACGGACCATGTATGGGTCATGATGAATTCACTGTGATGCCTTCTGGCCTAATCAATGGCCTTGCGGCCTTTACGGATCTTATGAATAGAGTTTCAGACCATATCTAGACAAGTTGTGATGGTGTTTATAAAAGATATCTTGAAATACTCCAAGGACAAAGATGAGCATACTGTTTCTTTGAGGACAGTGTTGCAGACCTTGAAGGAACATCAATTACATAGCAAATATAAGAAGTGTGAGCGCTGGTTAGAAGCATTGGTATTTTTGGAACATATGGTGTCAAAGAAAGAGATTAAGGTTGATTTGCAAAAAGTTGAAAGCAGTTATAAAGTGTCCAACATCCACCAATGCACTGAGACTAGAAACTGTTTGAGTTTAGCAGGGAATTATCGAGTTTAGAAACGATTTGTCAAATATTGTCTTCCCTGACCAATTTGTTGAAGCAAGCTACAACTTTAGCAAGAAGATATAGTGGTACCTTATCCCTCCCAACAGTTTAAGTGTTATGGGTGGTACCTTACCCATAATCCAGGTGCACTGAGAATTTGAAAACATTATTTGTAAGGTGTATCTTGTGTAATCTATACTGAACATCAGAGTATGAAGTACATCTTCACTCAGAAGAAGCTCAATCTACATGATCCATCAGTTGTGGCAGATCCAATGTTAACCAAGAACTAGAAATGTAGGGCATTCAATTGCGGGCACCTACCTTATAACCTTTCCTCATGGAAGAAATGAGAGTGGATCAGGATAGTGATCTTGAGTTTCAAAGAATAAAGCAAAATCTTGAGAAGGGGATTCACTTTCAACGAACTTTATCATGGAATTCCTTTAGATATAGTGTCTGATAGATGTCAAAGATTTTAAGCCTATTTTTGTTAAGCATTACGAAGAGCCTTCGGAGCTGAATTGAACTTTAACAGTTCGTATCATCCTGAAACAGATGGGCAAGCATCTAAAACTATCAATGGATCCAACTCTTTTCTATTGGTAGGACCTTACGACCTACTACCAACATGTGCATTTGGAGAAAGGATGGAACTCCCAGTGGTCGACGTTGTGATAGCACCAACAGAAAATCTTACGTGAAACATCGGGATAAAATGACGGCAGTTATTGATAACAAAATCATCTTTTGGGTCATAAAGATCTTCTTTAACATTCAATAAGGGGACATATCTCAGAAGACTCTTGAAAACATACTATTGGAACTGACAGAAAAGCTATGTTCATAAAAGAATGAGATTCTTAGAATTTCTGATATATGAGAAGATTTTTCAAAAATTTTTGCCACCTAAGGGTATAAGGAGGTTGAACTGTGAACTCAACTGAGGACAATATCTATTGGACCATACAAATTCATTGAAAAGTTGAATCCCATAGCTTGCCGACTAGATCTATCTATATACCTCAAACACGTGCATAATGTGTTCCTTACCTCATAACTCAAGTAGTACATTTCAGATCCTGATCATGCTGTCATAATCAAATCCATTGCGATCATTGAGGGTCTTGTGTTCCAAGAACACCCAATTCAGATGTTGGATCACAAGATTAAGCAGTTAAGTATCAAGCAGATACCTTAAATCAAATTGCTTTGGGCAAATCATACCTCCCCAAAAACTACTTGGGAAACTGAGCAAGAAGTGAAAGCCAAGTACTCATATTTATTTGAAAACACCTTGCATCGAGGACGAAACTCTTAAGGGGGAAGGTTGTAACAGCCCGACCCTAAATCATGTTTATTTATTTAATTAAGTCATGTTATTAATTTTTCAAATTTATTTATCTCATTTAATTATCCCGATTGGGAGAATTCATTTTGGGCCGCACTTTCCAATTTGAGTTCATTTATCGGACAATTTCGAAAAAATTGATAGTAGGACTCGATAATTATGATTTAAAAGATTACATTATTTTTCATGACATCACATTTAATTTCGAGTTTCAGAAAAAAAAAAATTAAATTGATCGCACCCAGTTTGATATTTTTTTTCCCGAACCTGAGCTCATTTAAGGTCAATTTTAGCCCAACAAGTTTCTAATTCATGTGTTTAGCTAATTGCCATGATTAAATCCTAATGTTAATGAGCAAAGATATTTTTTTGGGAGGGTAATTTTCAGCCAAGTGTTTAAGGTCACTCTGCACCAAGTAACTTCACCAAGTGAAAAACAAATCTCAAGACTTCTTTCTTCCTTTTCTCTCTATCCTCTCTCTACCACATGACCCCCTCTCCTCCACGACAGCCTTGGCTGCCAGCCACCAGCCCCACCACCACAGCCACCACCAACCTCCCTCACCACTCTCACTTCTATAAACTTCCAACCTCACTTGTATTCCCTTTTTCAAGCATCAAAGTGAGGTAAATCCTAATCTAATCATATTTAATTTTGGGTTTTTATGTTGGATTGATTTTGGATCATTTTATCTTGATACAATGATAGTTTGGTTGTTGAATATGCTTGAAAGCAAGTAATGATTGAAGTTGTTCATGATCATGCAAGTTTAGGTTGTGATGATGGATTTTGATTATTTTAAATGAAATTTTGTGATCTTCGACATTGGTAATAAATATCACAATTTTTATTCTGACTTATATAAGTCAAAGACTGATTTTAGTGGGTGGTTATGTGAAGAAAAGATTGCAAATGTGTGGTTATTGAGCTGTACACAGACCTAAAACAGGGGTCACTTTGGGAGAAACCTGGTAATGCTTGGCACAATGAAAAACTATGATTTTTGGTGGATTGATAGCTCAATGAGTTAGCTTTCAATATGCTCTAGAATTACTTAATTCCGAGTTGTGTAGACAAAGTTATGACCAATTTATTAAAGACTGTGCAGAATACATCGAAACTGGGAGCAGTTTTGAATAGGGAACTTCACAAAACAACTGATATTGATTGGGTCATTGAAAAATTCTGATTTTTGGTGTGTGGATAGATCAGTGAGTTATCTTTCAAATTCCTTTTGAATCGCCTTAATCCAAGTTCTGTGGAAAAAATTACGGTCGTTTTACTACGACTGCGTAGATTGGACTGAAATTGTGCATGTTTGTGTTCTATCCTACTTTTATGGACCTTACAAAGGGATTCATGCTTTGCGTCATAAATGAAAGTTGTAGTGAACATTATGAGATTTTCATATTGGGATTTTATATCTCAATTTGAGGTCGCAAGTGAAAGATATGGATTTTCTAAAGTAAACCAACAAACGGTATTATGTGAAGAAAGAAATAAGTGCTTAACGGATCAAAATGAGGTTATTTGAGCCTTTATGAACCTCACAAAACTCCTCATGGCATTAAACGCTCTATTATCCATTTTAGAATCATTACACATTCTGTTATTCATTTCAGAAACATTACACTTTCCATTATCCATTTCAGAAATATCAGAAACTCATATTTCATTTATATCAATTGAAATCTTTTTATTAGTAGGTCAATTACTCCAATTGGTCTATTTTGTATCAGTTTGTTATATTTTAAGTTCAATAACCCTAACCGATTTATTTTTCAGATTATTTTGGTTTAACTTAAGCTATATTGAATTATTGGGATTGTAGAAGTCTTTTTAATTAATCAATTTCCAGTAAAGTTATAAATTATATCATTGAATGTGGTTTACGAGCTACATTTATCTATAATGATATCTCTTAAACAGAAATGGGGTCTAGTCTATCGTGTCCATTGTGCATAAGTATTATTGAGTGAAATGATAATAATTAACAATACAGTTTTTCATTCATCTCATTCACTGTTTAACTTAAAATGAATTGCAAAGTGGGTCCAACTATTTTTTCAATGATCATTTAACAATATAGGAATGCATGTACTGAATTTCGGCTCATAGTTCGAAATGGTTTTCATGTTTTGTTTTAGGCAAATCCTTAGAGAATCGTCTTCATGCTAGTAAACCGGCAGAAGAGAATAAGTTGAGCAAGGGAATCTTGATGGATCAACACTGATATAGTGTATGCATATTTTTAGAGTTGTATATTAAAATCTTCAGTGGATAGAGATGCAGATTACATAATGAATTGTTTTTACTATAGTGTAAAAACCTTATGTTGATTAACAGTTGATTATATATGGATTGATCAGATGTGTATGTGTATGATTGAAGCTATGCTTAACTGTGTTATTTATAGAACTCATGTTTCAAGCCTTGTCCTTTTGGACGATGGTAATGCCCCTATCATTGGGTTGTCTAGATTATCATTAAGGGATTTATTAAGGAAAATACAAGTAGTGAAACATGTTTAATTTGAGGGCGTTACAAGGAATGTCAATTGGTATTATACCACCACTCTACAAGAGGGAGCGATAGGGTCCACTCCAAGGGCCTCTCCCCAGTCATACATCTGAGATACCCTTCCCGGCACCTGTCTACAACCTTTATTTGCCATCACTTTGAGGATGATCGATTGTTGAGAGGTGTAAGGCCACTTTCTGCAGTGAGAATAATTTAGTCCAAAAGTTAC
>JACYFF010019584.1:11582168-11598785 GCA_017589665.1 Selenicereus undatus
CACAAAAATTTTATCTAATCATTGACAATTGTTCTAGGAAGACCATGCAACTTGTAGATGTGCTCAAAGTAGAGTTCAACCACTGTTGTTGTAGTGAAAGGATGAGCCAGTGGCAAGAAGTGGGCATATTTACTAAGCCTATCCACTACAATAAATATAGTGTCTTTCCCCCTAGACTTAGGCAAACCTCAAACCCTCTATAAAGTCCATCGATGTATCTACCCAAATTGCCTCAGGAATGGGTAGAGGTTGCAGCAACCTCTAACTGGTGCAGATAGATCAGGTTTATTTCTTTAGCATACCCTACAAGCCCTAGGATAATTCCTTACATCCCTTTAGAGCCCCCTCCAATATAACAGACTTGCTAGTTTCTTCGTAGTTACTACTGCCCCAGAGTGACCCCCTACTGGAGAGTCATGAACCAAGCTTATTAGTTGTTACTGCAATGGGTAGTCTTGGCCCACTACCATTTTACCTTTTCTATAAAGTAAGCCTTGTTGTAGTTGATACTTAACATGAGCCTCCCTACTTGACAGGGATTGGATAAGATCTTGCAATTTTTTGCTTGAAGCACAAGATTTTTTTATCTTGTCCACACGACCATAATGTAATGCACTAAGGGTCATGTTTAGAAGTTGTGCACCTAAAATTCTAGACAGTCCATCCACCACCAAATTTTCCTTTCCTTGTTTATAGACTATTTCATAGTCAAAGCCCATTAGTTTAGGCAGCCATCTGCTCTAGATAGGGGTAGTTATTTTATGCTTCATAATGTACTTAAGACTGAAATGGTCAGTTTTGATAATAAAGTGTCTGCCCAACAGATATGGCCTCCACTTTTCCACTACATGATAACTGCCATTAACTCCTTGTCATAGGTGGAGAATGACTGATGTCTTGTAGATAATGTTTTTCTCAAATAAGCAAATTGGATGTCCCTCCTGCATAAGGACTGCCCCAATCCTTATCCCTGAAGCATCAGCCTCAATGATAAAAGGTTTGGAGAAATCTGGCAAAGCTAGCACTAGTGCTAAAGTCATAATTGTTTTGAGCTGTTCAAAGGCATGTTGAGCCTCTACATTCCATTGGAATGTTTTTTTTTTTTAAGCAGCTCAGTAAGGGGTCTGCTAATCCGTCTATAATGCTTGACAAACCTCCTATAATATCCTGTAAGTCCCAAAAAATCCTTCAACTGTTTGATGTTAGTGGGTGCTGGCCAACTGCTTATTGCTGAAATCTTATTAGGAACAGTTGCTTACCCTTGCCTCGTAATTACATGGCCCAATATTATATCTCTTACTTGCCAAAGCTACTTTTACTCCTTTTGGCAAAAAGAGTGTGTTGCCTTAAAACTTCAAATGTCACCCTCAAATGGACCAAATGCCGGTCATAGGAATTGTTGTAGATTAGAATATTATAAAAAAAAACTAGAATAAATTTCCTCAAATATGGTTTGAATATGCTATTTATAAGTGCTTGAAAAGTTAAAGGAGCATTAGTAAACCCAAAAAATTCATAGTGACCCTACCCTCATGGGTCCTGAAAGCATTCTTTTCTACATTAGTTGGGTGTATCCTGACTTGCCAATACCCAGATCTCAAGTATATCTTAAAAACAAATAGCTCATCCAAAAGCTCTTCAATAATAGGCATTGGGAATTTATCTAGAATGGTGCACTTATTTAATTGTCTATAGTTGACACAAAGTCTTCATGATCCATCTTTCTTAACCAAGACTGTAGGTGAGAAATATGGGCTTTGAGAATGTCTTATTACACCAGCCTCCAACATCTCTTGGACTGCTTCTCAATTACATCTTTCTGCAGGGTTAGGTACCTATAAGGTTTGACATTGATGGGGGTGGTACCTTCTTTGAGGGCGATTTTATGGTCATGCCCCCTATGAGAGGGTAGCTTCTTGGCTTCGTCAAATATATCAGCAAACTCAGTCAACAATTGGCTCACTCTGGGCTCCAAAACTTCGGGTTGCTTTAAGGTTAGCTCTGTATTGGCTTAATGCACTTGTATGGCAAACAGTTGAGTTGATTACAATACCACCTTTTTCACCCCTTTGCCTCCCATCTACTCCACATAAGATTTTTGAGTGCCCCTCAGAACCACTCTTTTTCCTTTATAAGAGAACTCCATTTTTTGTTCTTCAAAATTTCACAGAATGGAACCCAAGGTGGACAACCACTGCACCCCAAGCACCATTTCACAACTGCCCAAGGGTAGTACCAAAACACCTGTTGAAAATTGCTGCTCCATCAAGGACCAGGTAAAATCCTTACAAACCATAGTGCAGTCTAGTTGTTGACCATTAGCTATGGCAACCTATAATGAGGGAATCCTTTTAACATCACATTTTAACCTCTTAGCTGCTGCAGTATCTAGGAAGTTATGAGTACTTCCTGAGTCTATCAAAATGTGTGGAATACTGCTCTTTTCCTTACCCATTATCCTCATGGTTTGGTAAGTGTTCAAGCCATTTAAGGCTTGCAAAGATATGCGAAGAACCTCAATTAGCATCTCACCTTCCTCCATTTCCTCTTCCACCCTTTCACATTCTGCCTCACCCTCATCTTCTTCTTCCACCACCTCTAACCTATACACCTAGGCTTTACATTTATGCCCTAGGAAGTACTTTTTATCGTAAAAGAAGCACAAGTTCTTCACCCTCTTTTCTTCATTCTCCTTTGGGCTTAACATTCTTCCCTGAGCCTTAGGGTTTGAGGTAATTGAGTTACTACTTGATACAAAGGTGCTTTTGGTGGTGGATTGTACAGAAAATGTTCCAGCTCTCATTGAGATTTTATTTCCTGAAGAGTTGTGAGACGGGAAAGGAATTATTGGTGCAGTTCCCCACCTCTTACAAAAGAATTAGGCCTATCCAGGATGGATTTAGATTGCCAGGAAATTAAGGCAAGAGTTGCCTTCTGAAGCTTGGCAAGATAATATGCATCATGTAGGGTGTCAAGTTTGAACATTCTCACTGCATTTTGAATCTCATCATTAAGGCCACTCATAAAGCAACTTACAACACGCTTAGCTGGTAGCTCCATCCTATTAAGCAAAGCATCGAAGGATTCTTGGTACTATTCCATCGTTCCCCATTTTTTCAACTTCATTAACTCAGCAAGAGGGTCATCAAAGGGTTGAGCAACAAACTTGACCAACACTGCCTTCTTATATTCATTCCACCCTGGCCATTTTTTGTCCTTATTTTTCATAAAGGATTGGTTCCATAGCAAGGCTTTTCCCCCTAGATGGATAGATGCTATCTTGACTTTAGTATTGTCCATTGTATTATCAAGCTCAAAAAACTGCTCACACTTATACCCCCCCCCCCATGCACATCATCCCCATCAAAATGAGGGAAATCAATTTTTGAGAGCCTAGAGAAAGTAGAGTTACCCATTTGGAAGTTGTTGCCACTAGATTCGGCTGCAGAAGCAATTTGTAAGACCTGTCTGCTAAGGCCTATCATCAGCTCGTTCAAAGTGGAATTTTCCCTTTCTTGCTTCTCTTATTGCTCCATCATCTGAGCCCTAATGGACTGCTGAAATTTGATCGAAGAATTTTGCATAGATTGGTACAGTTCCTCCAATCTTCTTTGGTCACTACCGCAATTATTCTCTGAAATTGCCATGAGGAAGAAGATCCTAAATCCTTGATGTCAGTTGTGCCGTTAGAAGTTAATGGGACCGAATGGATAGTGTTTGGTTATGATGGCTGGATCAATTGGAGATTCAAGCCAATCGATCGAATTAGAAGGAACAGAAAAGCTCAAGATCTGAACTACTCTAATACCAAAATGTTATGACTTCTCTAGGAATTTAGGGTTCGAGGAGAAGTAAAAGAAATTGAGGGAGAGAAAATTAGGATAGAGATGGAGAGAGATTTCCTTTACTGATCTTCCATGCCATTACAATGTGCTGAGCTCCCCTTTCATTGCACAGAGCCAGTAACTAACAACCCTTCTCAACGGCATAACAACATGGCCCTCCTTCCCCGCTAACAAACTAACAACCTCTCAATTAGTTTCCCGCTAACAAACACAAATCACGCACATGATTAACAAAATCGGTTGTATCACCCTAGAAGGGTTATTGGATAAGGACTACGACTTAGCACGAGGCTTAATGGCCATTGTCCCAATCAATGTTACATTGTGTGAGAGGAGCTTTAAGAGGCCAATCAAGGCACCCATATCCAAGGATAGCAGGACCACAAATGACCTTGCTATGGTTGCTTTTGCTATTGTAGTGTACACGTACTTGCACCCTCCACCTACAATAGTGTAGCGATAATGCCTATCTACGTGGATTTTGCAAATTGCAAAGTGGTTATACATACCAGTAATAAGATAACAAGCTATACGTGTGTCATTTAATTTAACTATCATTTAATTTAAACGAACCCCCATTGTTGGGGAATGACTCTTTTACCGGGTAAAAAATTGAATAAAAAATTTATGGTACATGAAAACATTACATTCATATACAATTCATAAATTTGAGTGCACAATTGCACAAATATATGATTCACAAAAAAGTTCATTTAAATGTTTCATTCCATGTTTACTTATGGAAGTAAACTATGACATAGTAGTTAATCAAGTGATTGCACTTTTTGTTCTTGTTATCCTTAAATGATGTTCTCTTAGGACTTGAATCTAGCTTCCCTTAAATAAGGTTATTGGACTTAAATCTTGTGAATAAAAGATGTCTGAATTGGGTTTGGGAGAGCTCTAACAATGATCTCCACTCGGTTAATCGATGATCAATGATCCCCAAAAGGGGGAAAATTGCATTAAAATGTGGGAAATGGCAACTATATAGAGGTTCATTCTTACACCTTGACTTACCTGACTCGGAATATGACTTCCTACTCTTAGTGATCATATCTCCTTTAGTAATCATTTTCTACTAAATAAATGCTATAAGATTAAGTAGTAATATAGAAACTAAGGCTCAATCATATGTTATTATGCCCATAAGTTTAACTTACACTGACACTCTTTTGTTTTATACTATAATTAGACGGTTTATATTTTTGTATGATCAAATTGGAGGAAGACTTTAGAAACAATAGAGAAAAGATAGTGTGATAAAACATATTACCATTGTCTTATTATAATCAAAAGTAAAAAATTGTAAACAATATTGACTATCTAAACTACCTAAATAATCAACTAAAGAAACTATACTCTTGATCAGAAAGACAATAGAATGTCATATTAGTCTTAAACTGATGCAAATTGAAAGAATACTGAAATATAATAGAATGTGAATCATCATAAACCTAAATTTCATTGCATTCTTGAATAGAACAGTATATAGACTTTACAAAAATTCACCAATATCGTTAGGAAATTAGAGCAAACTAATTGCGGAAGTGTTAAGATGAATAATGATAATCAAAAGTAAAACGACGATAACAAGAACAATAAAGAGCACCAAGATTTATGTGGAAACCCAAAACGGAAGAAAACCATGGACGGCAATGAGTGAAGAATTCACTATGAGATGAGAGAGTACAAAACTGATCTAAGAGCGATGTGCTCTAGGAAGATATCAGAAAGTGATTACAAATCACTCAGAACACTCTCTCACAAACCACGAATAGCAGAACTTAAACTCTTGTGGATGCTTGTGTTTATATGCTATTGGGATGATTATTAGAGCTTAGGCTAGGCCCTTTATATAGGGTTTAGAGGTATAAGGATGCAAAAAAACCCTAGGAGCAACCCTAGCCACCAAGACGATGAAACCCTAGCCGCCACGGTTCATAGCCCAAACTTCTTGAAGCCCATGGTGGATGTACGGAACTGATTTTGGGCCATTAAACCCAACAGTCTCCACCTTGGACCAAAATCACCAACACCCATAGAGAACACTATCAAAGGGACCCCGAAGGGTAATCAAAGGCACTGAATGCCAACTAAATCCAGGCAATCCTGGAACTTAGCAATAGGAAGAGACTTAGCGAGGATATCTGCAGGATTCTCCGAGGTATGAACTTTCTTCACCGTAATGTCTCTTGCTGCAATAGTATCTCCGATGAAGTGGTACTTGATACTGATATGCATGGACTTCAAATGGTAGGCATCATTTTTGGTAAGATGAATAGCACTCTAGCTATCCAAAAATACAGTAGTGACACCTTGTGAAACTACAAACTCAGTAATAAGGCCTTTCAACCATGTAGCTTCTTTGATACCCTCAGCTGCGGCGATATATTTAGTCGTAGTAGTGAATAAAGCTACAATAGACTGTAGTGATGCCTTCCAAGAGATTGCACCTGCACACAGGGTGAAAATATAACCAGAAATAGAGCACCTATGATCAAGATCTCCATCGTAATTAGAATCAACAAAACCTGCAACATCATAGGTTATAGTCTTGGATTTATCAAACACCAAACATCTGTTAAGAGAACCCTTCACATAGCGAAGAATCCACTTTACAGCCTCCCAATGATCCTTACCAGGATTGTCCATATAGTGGCTCACCACGCTAACCGCATAGGCTAAGTCAGGTCTAGTGTAGACCATAACGTGCATGAGACTTCCAACTACACTAGAATAGGGTCCATTTCCTCTTCAGACTTAGGACAAGACTCGACTGAAAGCCTGAAATGTGCAGCCAGAGGATTGGATACTGATTTATAGTTATCTATATTGAACATATCAAAGACTTTCTCAAGATACTTCCTTTGAGATAGGTATAGTTTGCCGGCCTTTTGGTCCATGTGAATCTCCATGCCGAGTATCTTCTAGGTTGCGCCTAGATCCTTCATCTCAAACTCATCACTAAGTTGAGATTTCAACTTGTCGATCAAGGACTTATCCTTGGAAGCAATGAGCATATCATCAACATACAGCAACATATAAATGAAGGAACCACCCGATTGTTGAAAATATACACAATTCTCATAATGACATCGTGTATAGCCTTGCCATATCATGAATGCATCAAATCATTTGTACCACTGTCTGGGGGCTTGCTTAAGCCCATGCAATGACTTATTCAGTCGACACACACTATGTTTCTTACCAGGAACAACAAATCCTTTAGGTTGCCTCATATAAATCTCTTCCTCCAACTTACCATGAAGGAACACGGTTTTGACATCAAGTTGCTCCAACTCCCAATCAAATCGAGCAACAAAAGCAAGCAACACTCTAATGGAGGTATGGCATACTAGAGGGGAAAAGACTTCATTAAAGTCAATACCTTCCTTCTGGTTGGAGCCTCGAACAACCAACCGTGCTTTCCATCTTGCATCTTCAGCGCCGGGAATGCCCTCATTTCGCTTGTAGATCCACTTGGCCGTTAGAGCACAATGACCTTTCGGCAGATCACATAACTCCCAAGTCTCATTCTTGTACAGACTCTCCATTTCTTCTTGTATAGCCATAAGCCAGTTTGAGGAGTTGGGACACGAAATGGCTTCATAATACGAGGAAGGTTCAACGCCTCCAGGTATCTCCTATGTAACGGCCAATGCATATGCAATCAACCTATTCTCATCATTAACTGAGTAACGTGCAGGCTTTTTGATGGTTCTTCGTGGTTTGTCATGAGCAAGAGAATAAGTTTATGTGGCCTGCGATTCTGGACTTGGAATGTTGGGATTGACTTCCTCATACTAGACCTCACTACTAGAATGAGGTAATGTGTCTCCACCTTGAGGGGCATCTGTAGGAATCTCAAACTCCACCTTTTCGCTGACATCTTCCTGATTACCTGTAGAAACAGACTCTTTCCCAGGTGAAAACTGTAAAGCCTGTCGAGAGCTACAAATTTAACCACTACTTCGGTTATTAAATACTTTTTATAGCATAGGGAAGTAGGGATCGATCCATGAGGAAAGATTCTTTTAAAAAGGCTAGCTTAATCCTAAATGATTTTACTAATCCAATTTATTAAATCTAAACTTAATAATTCTAAGATGATAAAAATCTAATGAATAAAAATCTAGAAAAGTACCCAATGATGTTCCTAAATATTCTGAATCATATTCTGGAAATAAAACAGTAAAAAGATTTCCTAAATAATCTAGAAAAATAAAATCAGAATAGTAACTAAAATTCTAATTAAAAATCAAAACAGCAAAGAATAATCAGAAAATAAATATTAAAAATTGCAAACAGTAACCTAAAATATTATTCTTCAGGTATATAATATTATAACTCCTCAATTGTATCCAAATAGTTTCAGAAAAATCAAATCAAAAAATTACCACATAATATCAATACAGAATATTAGATCTAAAATTAGAAATAAAATAATCTGCATAAATATAAATACGAAAATGATTAAGACAATTACCCTAATTCTAGGGCAAAATTTTCTGGACTTAACAATACCTAATAATCATGAATTAAAATTAAAAATCAAAATTTTCAGAATTAATAACCTAAAAACTTGCACTTATCAATTTCACAAAATAATTCTGAAAAATTATCAAATAATTTCCAAAAATTATGAAATTGAATACGAGCAGACTAGGACACTATACAAACCCTAGGAATTAATTAAAATTGAAAAATAACAAAAATAACTATTTTTAGTCTAAGTTCTAACAAACCAGTAACTAAATACTAAAACTGAATATAAATCAATCTAAAATTATAACCACTCTAAAAATCAAAATATAAGTTATCTAAAATTACCTAGACACTCCTAAAAGACTATACGTTGGGGGGGTCGATTGAAATTATATGAAAGCTAATAAAATTAGAACAAAAATTAACAAACTAATCAAATTAACTCTACGCAACAAATAATAATCAAAAGTTGTCAAATTTATGAAGAATACTTAGTATAATCTCAATACACCATGCAAATTCATATTTATCATTAACACACAAGTTAATTTCATTCATGAGTTAAACTGTAGAAGATATCCACCAACGGTTCTTCCTCGTTTTTCCTTAGATTTTAGTTTACTTAGGTCTAGCCCTAATATAAACCCTACTAATTTGATAATTTTTACACCAGTGCAAAAATTTAACCAAATTAGAGCATTAAGAATTAGAAAAACATCATTTAACACTTTGTAACCAATTTACCAGCAAATCGATTTAACAAAGATCTAAAGCGATTACCTAATTAAAAGAGATGGATTTGAGCCATCCATGATTAATTAGGGTGATACCTAGGCCTAAAAGATGATAACTTTCACGTATTATAATCTTCTAAACTATCAATCGAAATTGTATTTAATTAACTAGCATGCATTCTAATCGATTTAACACAAATTTCATAAACGATGAACGCTAATCACTAAAGAATCATGAATATAAATCAACTAGGCATTAAAGTATAAAACTTGTTTCAAAATAGTAAATTTAGCATGGCTTAAAGAAGATTATACTAAGCATAAAAAAAATTACTCACTCATATTAAAAGTAAAATTACACAATTCATCCAAATAAATCATGTTTAGTAATTAACTAAACAAGAAAAAATAATCTAAAAAAAAAGGAGCACTACACTTTGGCTTGAGGTTGAGGGGGGTGGCGTGGCTGTGTGGAGGGTGTGATTGAAAGAATAAGAAAGAGGAAGAGGTGAGGAGGTTGAAGTTGTCGTGGGGTAAATAAAGAAGCCGTGGTATAGGATGAGATGGGTAGATGATGATATATTATGATGGTGCGTGGGGTTGATGAAGAATATAGGCAACCGTGGTGGATGAATGATGTTGTGTGGTGAGGAAGAAGAAGTGTGATGGTGATGAAGAAGGAGGGTTAGGCGTGGGTAATGATTTTCAAGAGAAAGCCCTGGGGTGTTTTTATGGGTGGCGATGAGAGATGAATATATAATGAGTATGGTGAGGCTAGGGTTAGTGTCTTAGGGTTTTCTTCTCCTTTCTTCCTTAGGTTTCTTCTTCCTCAAAACTTCTAGCTTTTCACCAACTCTTGAAACCCTAGCGCAATATAATAATTATGAAAATAATATTTTTCATAATTATTATTTTTTGGACCGTCTTGTAGCCAAGTGTGTAAAACCTGAGCTTCTGCGTCCTCTCTTCTCCTCTTTATTAAATTGATACTAACCCTGAAAAATATATAAAACAAAACAAATTAAACAAAATAATATATATAATATACTCGAAATAATTATAAAAATAATGCATGATTTTTGACTTAACAAAAACATAACGGTTTCATTGAAGGCTATATCCCGGCTTTGAATGAATTTTTTGGAGTCAGGACACCACAGCTTGTATCCCTTAGATTCAGATGCATAACCTAGAAACATGCACTTGACAGCCCGAGTGGCTAACTTCTCGTTGTTAACATGTGCATAGGCAAAGCATCCAAATACTCACATAATAGAATAATCAACAGGATTACTTAACCAAACTTCTTGTAGAATTTTAAAGTCAATAGAGGAGTGTGGAGAATGATTCAACAAATAACAGGCTGTTGAAACAGCCTCTGCCCAGAGATCACAACGATGCCACAAGTTGGCATTGGAGAGCATACAACGTGCTCTTTCAAGTAGAGTCCGATTGATACGTTCTGCGACTCCATTTTGCTGACACTTTCCGACTAGGGTCTTATACCTCGCGATACCCTAAGTGGCATAGAACTCGTTGAAATCAGACTCACAGAACTCAAGACCATTATCAGTCATGAGTTTCTTTATCTTTCTCCCAGTCTGGTTCTCTACGAGGGCTTTGAATTTCTTGAACATGGGAAAAACCTTGTTTTTCTACCTCAAAAAATAAACGCAGACTCTACAAGAAAAATCATCTACAAAGGTCAGCATATAACGTTTTCCTCCAATAAAAGGAATTCTTCGCTACTAAGTAGACCTCGCTGCCTTAGAATTGTCATTCCCTTCTCACTCATGTGGCCCAAGCAAGCATGCGACAATTGAGTAGAATCTGCTTTGGATGAAGGGGTAGTGATTGCAACAGAACCAGTCACTGTAGAATCTCAGAGTATGTAGAGACTCCCAAGTTTTACTCCTTTCAGAAGAACAAGCGCACCCTTGGAGATCTTTAGGACTCCACCTTCGAGGGTACCAAGTGAGACAAGGTTGTGCTTCAGGTCACGAATGTGATGGACATTGGAAAAAGTCCTCAGTACACCGTCGTGGGTCTTGATCTGAACAGTGCCAATGCTTGCGACACTGCATTGGGCATAATTTCCCATGAGAACGACACCTGAATCCAGCGGTTCATATGTTGAAAACCAGTCCCTATGGGGACACATATAATAAGTGTAGCCGAAATTCATAACCCACTTAGTAGCACCTCTGCTATCAGTTGTGGTGACTAGTAAGACATCACCATGTGACCCAGAGTCAACAACTGTAGCTTTAGCATATTAACTGCTCTTTTATTCTTGTTCTTTCTTGTTCTTCAGTTTGTAACATTCTGTGACCAGATGCCCTGGCTTTCTGCAGTATTTGCAGAATTTACCGAATTTACGGCCTTTCGACTTCGATCTGGAGTTTCTCCTGTTTGTACCCTCCTTTTCAGAGGATCTTCCTCTTACAAGCAAACCTTCTAGTTTATCATCAGAACGCACTTCAAGATTAAACTTTTCTTTGGATAGTAAGTTAGACTTAACATCCTCAAAAGATAAAGTGTCGTTGTTGCTATACAACAAAATTTCCTTAAAGTGTTTATAAGAGGAGGGCAAAGAGACAACCAGCAATATAGCCGCATCCTCATCCTCAATCTTAACATCTAAACTTTTATGATCAACAATAATCGAATTAAAATCATTTAGATGTTTTTGAACAGGAGTACCTTCTGCCATCTTGAAAGTGAACAACCTTTCCTTTAATAGGATCTTGTTGGCAAGACTCTTCGTCATGTAGAGTTCCTACAGCCGTACCCAAAGACCCACTGCAGTTGTCTTATCAAACACCTCTCGCAAGACATAAGGTGCCAAGCGCTACTGTATGGCCGAAAGTGTCTTCTCCTCCAGTTCTTCCCATTTGTCGTCCGTCAAAGAACCACGCTTCTTCTTCTTCTTCTGTTCCACCCATTATTCTTCTGTCATCGTACTGGGTTTTGTATGAGGTCTTAAGAGAACTTTCCACAACCCATGCTGAATAAGAACCGCTTGCATCTGCACCTTCAAGAGATTGAAACTAATGTCTCCATCAAACTTCTGAATATCAACCTTCATAATTGAAGACATCCTAAACCTTGCTCTGATACCACTTGTTAGCAAATTAAAGCAAACTAATTGCAAGTGCGTTAGGATGAACAATGATAATTAAAAGTAAAATGACGATAACAAGAACAATAAAGAACATCAAGATTTACTTGAAAACCCAAAATGGGAAAAAACCACGGACGGCAATGAGTAAAGAATCCACTATGAGATACGAGAGTACAAAACTGATATCAGAGCGATGTGCTCTAGGAAGAGATTAGAAAGAGATTACAAATCACTCAGAACACTCTCTCACAAAACAGGAGTAGCAGAACTTAAGCTCTTATGGATGCTTGTGTTTATTTGTTATTGGGATGATTATTAGACCCTAGGCTAGGTCCTTTATATGGGGTTTGGAGGTATAAGGATGCAAAAAACCCTAGGAGCAACCCTAGCCGCCAAGACGATGAAACCCTAGCCGCCACTGTCCGTGACCCAAACTCCTTGAAGCCCGTGGTGGATCTACGAAGCTGGTTTTGGGCCATTAAACCCAACAAATAGCATTATGAATCATCAAATGGAACATAAATCTCAACATGCTAGCAATTCCCTATCAACAAAAGAGTTAAAAACAAAAAAGAAAAAAACCACAATTCAGATAATCAGCAAGAAAAGAACAAACTAAGTTCCTCTTCATGTGGCACCCCAGTGGAAAGGAAAACAACTCTGTTGATCAATCTCAACATGTATGTTTTTGGTACTTGTTGGAAGCTTCACCAATGCAAAGGCACAATCCTGAAAGAAAAATTTGAATCTCATCTCTATCCTTTAACTCATTCTTAATCACAACTTTAAACCAACTGTTTACCAGAACGTAATTCAAAGAGTTTTTGTAATTCCACTTCTTGAATGTGAGTTCTCTACCCTCCAACCCTGGCTCAATCAGTTTGACCCATATACCTACCATGCTCTTTTCCTCATCTCGAACTTCCAACATTTGTTTCTCCTCTTCATTGAGATAAAGACGTTTATGACATTCCTTTACTGCCATTGTAATCCTGCCCTGACCGTTATCAATGTCACATTTGAATAACTTCTTATGCAACACCATAACAGGTTCTGATCCTTCCATTGAAAAAATCACACGCATAGGCTCAACTAGCTCGGGATAGAGTTTCTCCATGGCACAGCATAGCCAATAAGTCTATATTCAGTAAATGTTCTATTAACAATGGTTTTAACAAGCAAAATGCCCATATGCAACCAAATCAAAGAAGCTTGATGGTTTGAGTGATATTTATGATATGTTCATTTGTTGGCCTTTATTAATTTTTAATTTTATCCAAGAATACTTGTGTCTTTCAACTTTGTAGGATCTCCATATCCGATTGGGGTTGTTTTCTTGAACCTATTGATGAACCTCTGTTTTACTTCATTTTAGCTCCATTTTTTATCCATTTTTCTCATTGTTTTCATGTTGATTTTAGATAAGAAATGGGTCAAGTTGACCTCCTTCGGTCATATTTAGCTTACAAAGTAGTTTTTCGTATTTTCAGAAGTTTCTGCTGAGAAAACGAGATATCTACTAATGTTAGTAGAAAGGAAGGCAATAAAGATGAGTTTCAAGATGAAAAAGAGGTCGCGTGAAGCTCCAAGGGCATGGTAAGAGATTTGGAACGAGTACCCTATGCCAGGTAGCATGGTTGTGCCACACCAAAATTTCGGTAAGTCGTGCCAAAGACTTGGCACGGGCACCTCGTGCCAAAGACCTGGCACTGACACCTCGTGCCAGATGGCATGGCATCTCGCAATAAAAGCCGCCTCGAGCTTCTTTTCAGGGGGGCTTCTCTAGCTTCTTAGAGGGGCAATTTAGGGTTCCTCCTCACACTCTCAAACCCCATTAGGGGTGAATAAAGTAGGGTAATTATGTTAGATTAGATGATTATTTTTTATTCAAGCTGGTAGATTCGATCTTCAATTCAATCAAGCATAAGCTTTAGCTCCTCTTTCTCTCTTATTTTGTGTATTTAAGTTCATGTTTTATATGCTTTGTGATTTTTAGTAGTTAGATTGTGTATCTTTGATTGTAATTAGCCTCTTGATGGCTAATTGATTATGTTTGAACCTTTACCCCCCTCGTTTATGCTAGAATTTAGGGTTTTCTCTCAAGCACACCATTTGTTCAATGAAATGCTTGAAAGAGCTTTCATCTGTATTTTGGAGCACTTAACTTATGCTAAAAGGTGAGTTTGATTATCTAGTGCGAGTAGAGTGAATAGCCGTGATTGGAACATGAAAATAGTTTCAGTCGCTGGCTAGGTCAAGGGTTGTTAATCTCATAGTTTAGTTGAGCTAATCTCAAGAAAATAGGTAGTTAAAATAGTTAGATTAGCCTATAGACCATTGAGAGAGGGCTTAGGTGGGCTCTAATAATATAACCAATCAACCTTGAATACTTGCATAACTTGGGAATGTGAGGGTTTGACTTGATTAGTTAGCCCACCTGAGGTTTAATTACAACTGAAGTCTTCTCGCTTTAGTAGTTTAGTTATACTTTCCCTTCACCTTTTATCTTGCCTAGATTGATACACTTGAGTTGGTTATGGTAATTGAAAACATAACTCCCTGTGGATACGACCTGTACTCACCAGTTGCTAGCTACAACTACACTGTGTACTTGCAATATAAATTTAACGCAACACCTATTAACTAACAAAAGTGACATGCATCTATTATGGTTTCTCAAAATTTACCTTTTAACTTGGGAGAATGGTTTGGATGGGTAAGTCCCTTTTTGCTTGTTTCATTCTTAGAGCAGATGCATCATAAGGCTTGCAAGCTGAGAATTGGCTTTGGAGAGTGCGTGAGCGGCTCAAGGCTTGAGGATCGGGGGCTCAGCGAGTGGATACGAGTCTTAACCAGCGTGCGGCTAATTTTTGTCGCCAGCTCCCAAATTGACGTCATCTTGCGTTTGAGAAAACTTTTTTTATAACCACTACTTCAAGCATTAAAAAAGAAAAATGCGTGGACTTTTAGGCTAGAAAGTACCATTGGGCCATGGGCAGAGCCATGAAGGGGCAAGGGGGGTCAATTGACCCCCCAATTTTTTAAGGGAAAAAAATTAAATGTGGGATATTCTGGTAGAAAAACAATAGATATATATTAATTAGTTCCTAAATACTTTACAAAAATGCTCATAGTAGAGTGGTTGGATGCTTGTTGCTCAATGTGGAAGGTTGTGGGTTCAACTCCTCTTGTTGCCCTCTATGGCTCTACATATTTTTCTTTTGAATTTTTGCGAGTGTCCTTTAAGTTTCTTCTATTTTTGTTCCTTGTACTTATTTTGAGATTTATTTTTTAAAAAATCAGTCGAAGGACGGTATCATGCTTTACTTTTAAAATATGAGATCTCGTCGATTACAACTTTTTTGAATGTATTAGTTACACACTTTATTTTTAAAACTATTAAAATTTATATTATGTATATTATTAATCTCGCCCCCCCCCCCTTACTTTGATTCCTGGCTCCGCCCCTGCATTGGGCAATGACAATATTTGGCCTACCCAATTTATTTATTTATTTATTGAATTTATATGCTCTATAAGTATGGCCTCATTTGTGAAAATTGAAAACAACAAATTTATGAATTTCACTCTCTCTTAACAAAATTGTGAGATTTGTTGGTTAATATTGGTGAGTTGTTTCATTGAAAAACAAGGAAGAAAGCTGGTAAGTTTGTATAATTCATGTTCAATTCATTACTTATTTTGTAATTAAAATTGAGAGAGTTTAAAGTTTTAAATTTTGTTCTTTTTTTTGTGTGGAAAATTTGGGGTTTCTCAATTCAAGGAGCAAGTGAACAAAATTGTGAGTATGAATATTTTTAAAAATGTTGGAAATTTGTTTATGTGCTAGTTTATATGGTATTAACTAAAATAATTAATATGATTAAATTTAGATATATTTTATCATATTAGTGAAATTATATTATGTTTTCACATGTTAGTTTGCATGTATGTAATATTAGTGGCATGACTACATGACATGATTAGTTAAATTTTTAAATTTTGATATGTTATTGAAATTAATATGATTCTGTCATTTAAGTTTTAGCATGTTAGTAAAAATAATTTAGTTTATTAAGTTTGGAATGTTAAATATTTTAAAATACTTTATAAATTAAAAAAATAAAAGACAAGTTTGAAATAATTTTATAACTAGTTAGTAAATATGGTTAAATTAAAATTTATAATTTACGCAAGTTGGTCAAATTAAAATGAATTTTTACAAATATAATTTCGTATGTTCGTAAATATGACATGATTGCATGAATTGGTTTTATAGTAACCATTATGATAATATATTACTAAATATGACATGATTATATGATTATATGAAATTAGCATTGAACATTATGACAATATGTTACTAATATGATTTTCTAACTCCACAAGAAACTCATGCTCTAAATTTTCAAATCTACAATAAATT
>JACYFF010019584.1:11616877-11627549 GCA_017589665.1 Selenicereus undatus
TAAATGTTTATATGTTAATTTGATTATGTGTTACTATGATTATATGTTGACATGTTAATACGCTTAAATGCAGTGGCAGATCCAACAATTTGGGATAGGGGTGTCCATAAATTAATATCGTTACTAATATACACTATTTTTATTTTTTTTAGGATGTCCATAAATCAACATCGGTACCAAATTAATCTTTTTTATATATTTTTTTTTGGGGCTAGGGGTGTCCATGGACACCCCTAAGCTATGAATGGATCCGCCAGTGATTAAATAATTCAATATTATATCGTGTTATATAATTTGATACAATTTAATATATTAGTAGATTATGGCATGTATGACTTCTAGGTGGCATGTAAAATTAATATGACTAATGCATATATTAACACGATTAATTAAATTTGTAGGTGGTAGTTGTAGCTGAAATATGGATCCTTACAGCCCCATGTTTTATGAGCTTACTTGAGGAAGATGATTCACCCTAATTTGGGATAATAGTGCTAGCCTGATTCCCCCAACTAATCTCTATATGTCTTACCTCCATATCTACCACCAAATTACTAGTATCAGACGTCCCATACATATTACTCACCACAATCCAACTCGAGGAATTCAAGTGGTGTCTCAAGTCAAAATCTTCAAAACTATCCTCCACCTCATATTTATTACCCCTACTACATAACGACTACCAAAATGTGCCCAATACTAAGTACTTGTATTACCCTCCATACTACCATCCACCACCTCCTAACCCAAATTACATTTTCGGGGGGAGGGGGGAATCAACAAATACTCATCCACACCAACCGAATTGATGGTATGGGATAGAGCACTCCAGGATGGATATTGACCCGAGTATTGAAGAGCGGGATATGGAGGAAGTAGTGGGGGGTGTAGTTGTTGGTGCTAAAAAGTGGTCAGTTGAAGAGGATTAACGACTATTTCGTGCTTAGATTAACATAGGTACAGACACCATTTTTAGGGCTGATCAAAAGATGTCTAACGTTTGGGTTAGGGTGACCTTGAGTTTCAATGAGCACCACCCACAAGGAGTCTTGACATACTCGGAAGACGCTTAATAGTCGATGGCTTCGATGCTCCTCACTCGTCAATAAATGGATGGGGTTTATGTTGGAAGTGGGGTGTACTAATCAAAGTGGGTGGAACGAATTCTGAACAAGGCCCACAGCTTGTCCAAGGATCATATAGGGAAGAAGTTTAACTTAGAGCATTGGTATGAGATGCTCAAAGACCAACCCAAATGAAAGGCAATATGTGATCTAGTTAAGTCAAAGTCAGGATTGTCAAAAAGGTCTAATCCCAGCAGCGAAGAGTTAGGGATGAAGGTTAGGATGAGAGTGACCACCCCGAGGGGAGGAAAACTGTGAAGAGAAAGGGCAAAGAGAAGATTAACAACATCGTTATTGAGTTAGTCACTAGCCATTTCAAGGAATTTAGTACAAGAAACATCGAGATGACCCAAATCTTCAAAGATATGGTCACTGTAGTTGGCGAAAAGGCAATAACAACAAAAGGCTTAAGGGATAAAGAAGGGAGTCATAAGTTGATGTTGTAGGAACACAAGGTGAGAGTGCATGATGAGAGAATAATGATGATGGACACCACAAGGATGACTCTGGAAGATGTCGCTTATTATGAGTCGAAGAAATCAGCAATTAGATGTAAGAGATTGGGGCATTCATCATCAACTGAGTAATCAGGCTAAGAAGTACTTAGCTCATCATAGGTTGTAAGATTTTACTGTGTAAAATTTATTTACCATGTTTTGTCTTAAACATTAAATATTGTAATCATATTTTCTCATGAAATTGATTATTATATGTCCCATGTTTAATCAAATGAGTACCCTTCATAACATTAATGTTTAATCATTATTATGTTATACATGTGATTTATAATGGAAAATTTCAATGTTGATAAGGTGCCCCTTGAGCAGGAATCCTCCTCTTCATCTTCATCAGATGGTTTGAGTTTCATAATCAACAATTCAGACGATGATATCATTTTTTGCATTATGCAAAATTTACTCCATTGTCAAAAATAAGTGCAACATCATGTGACGTTCCTTCAACAACTTAGGCAAGTAGCAAAAGAGCTAACAAATTCAGCATCCAGGCTTCGAGTAAAGGAAAGATGTATTAAGAGATGGAGAATAGACCATGATCGCTTATACAAAGGCTAATTCACCGAAGATTCAATCTAAACGAACATCATTTTCATCGTAGGTTTTGAATGCAGAGACACTTATTTCACTGCTTATAGAGGTGCTTGGCAATCATTCCGAGTACTTTCAGTTGAGGTGTGGTGCAACCGGAAAGCTTGAGTTGATGCTATTTACCAAGTGCAACGCAACCGTGCAAATGCTTACCATACTAATTGCGTGGATGAGTTCTTAAAGATTGGTGCAAACACCACACTAGAATGCATGAAGAAGTTCGCCTAGATGTCATTGAGGTATTTGGGGAAGAATACTTGAGAAAACCAAATCAAGTTGATATTGATCGCCTGTTACAAGTTGGTAAAGCGTGTGATTTTCCCATTATATTGGGAAACATTGATTGCTTGCACTGGGAGTGGAAGAATTGTCCAGCAAGTTGGAAGGAAACATTTCAAAGAAACTTTATAAGGTGTCAACTATCATCCTTGAAGCTGTTGCATCATATGACCTTTGGATATGACATAAATTCTTTGGAAGTCTCAATGACATAAATGTCCTTGACCGCTCATCGGTTTTTCAAGAGTTGTATGAAGATCGAGCTTCTAAATGTGAGTATGTCATCAACGACCATGACTACAAGATATGGTATTTTCTTCCGGATGGAATTTATCCGAAATGTGCAACATTTGTCAGAACTATCTCATTTCCACAAGGTCCAAAGATAAAACTCTTCGCTAAATGTGAAGAGATAGCTAGGAAAGACATTGAGCAAGCCTTTGGTATGTTACAAGGTCAATTTGCCATTGTACATTGTCACACTTGTTTTAGAGAGAAAAGGCATCGGTGTTATAATGAGAGCATGTGTGATACTTCTTGATATAATTGTTGAGGATGAGCGGGGTGACTATGAGCTTGCATTTGACTGTGACATTGTGAATGTTGCTACCCTGGACAAGGGCGGAGCTACATTGGGGCAAGGGGGGTCAATTGATCCCCCAGCTTTTTGGGGAAAAAAATAAATAAATATGGAATATTTTTGTTGATAAAAAAATAGATATATGTTAATTGGTTCAGATATATTTCACAAAGTTGTGCTTGGTAGGATGGTTGGTTGCCCCCTTGTTTCGCTTGGTCGCAGGTTTGAATCTACTTTGCTTTGCCTCTACTGTCCCTTATAAGTTTTTTTTTTTTGAGTTTTGGACATTTATTCCTCTCGACTCTCTCTGGTTTTTCGCTCCTCTCGACTCTTGCCAGCAACCCAGCAGCCAGCCCCTGCCTTGCCCATTTACTCTCTGGCCTCTGTAGTTAGCCGCCATCCGCCAATCGGGCGGCAACCACCTGGCCCGCCTCCATTCCACTCCACTCATCCTCAGCTCTCCTCTTAAATCCCAAATCTCAAATTCTCAATTTGAGGTAATTCTCAAAAATACTCAAATTTTATTTTTAATTTTGTTATTTTGTAAATAATTATGTTTATTTTACTGATTTTAGTTAGATTTATATTAAATAATTGATTAATTTAGTGAATTACTCATGATTCATGAATTGAAAAATGAGGATTTTAATCTAATTGTCTTTTTAATTGAAGATTTAGGGTGTGTTTGGACCTAAGAAAATAACATGGAAAGAAAAAAAAGATGGAAAATTAAAAATTTTCTCATGTTTGGAGTAAGGAAAAATGAATGGAAAAAAAATGAGGAGGAAAAGTTGGAGGAAAATTATGATTAGATAGTATGATATATTTTCCTCCAAAATATGTGAGGAAAAGGGGCAGAAAATTCGGATCTGAGAAGCCCGATAGGCGTCCCCACTCCCCAGCTCTCATCTCTCCCTCCTCACGCTCATCTGTCTCTCGAGCCCGATAGCACCCCCCCAAACCCTCATCTCTGCTCGCACCTCTGCTTTCTCTCTTCACGCTCATTGCAGTCTGCTTGCACCTCTGCTCTCTTCCGTGACGCTCTCTATCTGGTAAATCTCTCTCTCTCTCGCTCTCTTTCTTGTTCTCTCGATCTAGGGTTTGAGGGTTGAAGATTGGGTTTTGGTGAAATTTGTCCTCTGTCAGGAGAGTTCTTTGTGTTTTTTTTGTTGGGGGTATATGGGTTTTGGAGAAGTTTGTCCTCTGCCTCTGGTTCATCTTCTCCCTTGTCACGAAGGGGGCTACTGTTGCTGTTCTTGCTGTTCATTTGCAATCGGGAAGGGTAGGTTCTTCCTTGTGTTGCTTGTAATTCTTGTGTTGCTTGTAATTCTTGTGTTGCTTGTTTGTATTTCTTGTTTGTTGCCTGTACGAAGCATAATAGGTAGAGGGGAATATGCTTGCTACCTCTAATATTCAGTTTTGCGGTATACGAATGACTTCGTTTTGCTTCCCAGGGAAAGAAGTTAATGGAAAGGTTGACTGGTTTAATGTGTGTATATTCAGGAGTCTGTAACTGATCTTATAATATTGCATTTCAAACAAGTCGATTCTTTATGTGAGAAGTTCTTTATGCTTAGTCAGTGGTTATACAGGCTGATGGCCTGATGCTATCTTTGCGGCGTATTTATGTGAAAAGTTCTATGTGCCTGCAATTCAAAATGTCCTTGCTCCTTTGGCTGCAATTTTTTGTTTAAATTTAGTTGGGTGGACAGACATGGAATTCCTAGCCGTTTTATTTTCTTAGCTTGCTGATGGCACATATTAAAGTAGGACATGAGTAGACCCTAAAATGACTTTAACCCAAGCTTGGCTCCCTATTGAATTGAAGTTTACTACATTCGAAATTTTGCAGTCCATGGTTGTGGTTGTGGTTGTGGTTGTGCTTTGGTTAAGATAATGCCTTGGTTAAATTTTGCAGTCCATGGCATCGAACAAGCCAAGGAACACTTCACTACCTCATGCCCATCGCCCCAAAGTGCCCACTGGCTCCTCTCTCAAGCGTTCAGGCTCCGATGAATCATCTATAAGAAGAAATTTGAAGCGTCCATCTATTGAATCATCTCAGATTGGGGATGACATCGATAATCAAGACGTGATTTTCAGACCTTGGCGAAGTTTATCTAATCCGCCAGATAATGTTGATGAAGAATCTGAGGTAATTAGTTAACTATCTAGTGAAGCTATTTGCTTACTAATTGTCATGTTGATGGGTACAACTAGTAGTGGCAATTTATGTGAAGTTTATCTATTTCCTCTTTTTAGTTAACTATCTATTGAGGTAATTAGTTAGCTGTCCAGTGAAGTTTATCTATTCCCTCTTTTTAGAAAGTATATCGCGAATGTGGGTACAATTAGTAGTGGCAGTACTTCTGTTGATAAATGTCTAACCCTTATGTTCTATTCTATAGATAGATGAGTGGGAGAAGTTTAGAAAATGGGCAGCGGCTAGCATTGTTGTTTATGGTGCATGTGCAGCTACTCTAGTCGCCTCTCTTACATGTCTTAAGAGTCTTGTTGATAGGCCACTTTCCAAAAATGGTGAAGGAGATATTCGTCGTCAATTTCACTTGAGTAGGCTTACACAAAAAGGGGAGCAAGATTGTCGCAATGAGCTTCGCATGGGAAAGGATGCCTTTGGTAGATTAGTTTGCATTTTACGCGATTCAGGGAGATTGAGAGATACTTGTTTTAGCACAGTTGAGGAACAGGTTGCCAAGTTTCTCAATATTATTGGACATAATAGGAGAAATTATTCTGTAAAGTTAGATTATTGGCGCTCGAAGGAAACAGTGAGTAGACACTTCCACAATGTCTTGAAGGCCATCATTTCCTTGGAATCAATATTTTTAAAGCAAGCAGATGGTTCTGAATGCCCTCCCGAGATTGCAAACAGCTCGAGGTTCTTTCCTTATTTCAAGGTAAATGTCCAAAAATGAGTAATGCTTGTTCTATTATTTATATTATTCTAAAATAAGTTTCTAATAAATTTAGTAATTTTTTTTTTGTGGCTAGGATTGTGTTGGTGCAATTGATGGTTCACATTTTCGTGTCAAAGCCCCAAGCAACGTGGTTCAGAGATATCGAGGACGAAAGCAGTACCCTACCATCAATGTTCTCGCAGCTTGTGGGTTTGATTTGAAGTTCACTTATGTGTTATCGGGCTGGGAAGGTTCCGCTTCTGATTCGAGAGTTCTAAATAGTGCTCTAGAAAATAGAATTGATAGGCTAGAAGTTCCTAATGGAAAGTACTATCTTGTTGATTCGGGGTATCAATTCAGACGTGGGTTCTTGACTCCCTATAGAAAAACTCGTTACCATTTGATAGAATATGGCGTACTTGCTCCCCAAAATGCTAGAGAAATATTCAACCATAGGCATTCTTCTCTTCGAAATGCAATAGAAAGGGCTTTTGGTGTTTTAAAGAAGAGGTTTGCAATGTTAGGTAGTGGGAATGAGCCATTCTACTCAGTACGCACACAAGCTGATATTGTGCTTGCTGCATGCATATTGCATAATTATTTGATGGGTGTTGATCCAGATAGGGAGCTTCTAGAAGAGGTTGATCGTGAATTACTTAGTTCTAATGAATCATATGGCGGTTATCTTTCAAACTCAACAAGTGAGAGTAGAGAAATGGAAGAATTCAGAGATAACTTAGCCAATGCTATGTGGATGGACTATGTTAATGGCCGGAATAGTAGGTATGTTGCTACTTGTGTAGTGTTTGATTTTTTAGGCTGTGTGTTGCATTTGCACTGGATTCCAGCCAGTCAATTGGAGTGTTCTTGTTCTTTTACACATTTTAGTCCAATTTGCTTTTGTGTTTTTTTTTTGTGTTTATATAAAAATTAGGCAGCTTTTCAGACCTGAGGTACTGAGGTAGTGAATTAAAAACTTTTTTTGTTTCTAGTTTAAAGACCTGCATTGGCTAATTGTTGTTCATATATTTTGTAGGATGAATGTGAGCTCAAGGAGGATGGAAGCATCGCAACCGGAAAGAAGAACTTGACTTGGTCTGACGAGATGGATCAAGTCTTGGTTGATGGTTTGTTAGAACAGATGGAGAAAGGTCAAAAAATGGGTAGCACATTTACGAGCACTGCTTTTACAAGTGTTGCTGAGTTGGTGGGCTCCAAATTTGGGAAGTTAGGTTTTTCAATTTCAAATGTGAAAAATAGGCTAAAAACATTGAAAAAGAGACACGCCGATGCTCAAAAGGTTCTATCCCAAAGTGGTTTTGGTTACAATGAGTCCACTCATATGATAGAGGCACCTCCAGAAGTGTGGCAAACCTATCTTACGGTATGAAAATATCAGGATTCATTTCAAGTTTTACACTCTTGATGAAATTGTAATTTTTAATTTCATTGTCCTTCTGTAGGCAACTCCAGATGCTAAAACTTTTCGCTACAAACGCGTGCCAAATTTCTACAAGTTGGACCTTCTCTTTGGGAAAGATAGAGCAACCGGAAGCAATGCAGCTGGGCCAAAAGAAAGGCAGCGTCAGTGGTCAAGAGAAGCGGCAAGCTCAAGTGAGGATGCTCCACCGATTCTTACTAATGAAGAATCTTCATGTGCGCTTCCTGCGAAAGTCCAAATGGAGAGCAAGAAATCAAAGAATAAGGCAATAGAGTTCGTGTGTGAGGAGTTGAGATCCCTTAGATCGGGTATGGATGCAGTAGCAATGGCTCTTGAAAAAGGCAACGCAAGAAATTACAATGAGGAGCAACTTTATGATGAAATTACACAGGTAATAGTTCATGATTCTCTGTACTGCGCTTCACCGTTGGTCAATAGCCTTCTGTTTATGCTATTTCCTTGAAAAGTCACCTAATTTATGGCCCCCCATATGGTGCATTACTGCACTGAACACTGCATATCTAATACGCTTCTTCATCTTTTCTGTTTTTACACCCAGTAAGTAGTTCCCCATTCCTGCTCATTTTGCTTTGTGGCTATATTTAGCCACTGGATTATTTCAATCCATATTCCTTTTATCACTGCACATTGAAAAAATAGGTATGCCTGGGTCTCTTCATGCTCCTTGCGATTCTGACATTGTGCTATGATACCATAGAACCTTGCCAGTCTGCTCCCTACTGGGATTCTTTGCTTCATCATTACCTAGGAAGTGAAGTTCCATGACATTGTACTATGACATCCTTTTCCTTCTTTCCCTCTCTTGTGATATTAACTCCTCATCCATAGGTTTGCTTTAAAGCTGCTCTTGAACTAGTTCCATCTATTTCTTTGCTAATCATGCACATCTGCATATTTATCTCTGCTTAGGTTCCTTAATGGGCCTCTTATCTACTTTAGTAGCTCATTGACTTGTTGCATTTTTGATCCCTTGAACGGTTTTTTACATTGAGTTGTCGCTATTTCTATGAACTGTGGGTCTAAGCACCACATTTCGCAGAGCTCTTTCTTCTTTGGACATGTAGGGAAAGTGATCTTCAGGGGGGTATGATCTGAGAGTCCTTCTGTTATAGAAGAAACATGAGTGTACTCCATCTCTGAAGCTCAAAACCTCTGCTTTTCTGAGCTTCTTGATGATGATATTTGGATGAATGTATGTTGGTCAATAGCCTACAGTTGAAGTCCATTTTTGCTTGGCATTTTTGCATTTGCTTGGCATTTTTGCTCAGTTAGAATATGGGTGAGAAGGTCCTTCACCATAACCTTAATTTTTTCTGCCCTTCAAATGTGATGGACTCGGTTATCCCTAGCTTTGTCAAGATGTCAGTCTCTCTGTACAAGCCTAATCTCTCTCTGTCACACATACATTCACGCATGCTCTTTGCACAGTCATGAAGTCCTGTCTTTAAGCACTGTCCTCTTCATGTGTCTGCACAAGTTTCTTGCCTGCTGTTACTCTGTTTGTGGCTTATTTGGCTGTTTTTTTCTTAGCCTAATGTAAACTTCTGATCTATTTGCCTGCTGGTCTATTGGGTACACCTTCATCTACTTAACCTTCCCATGATCTCCCTCCCATTCATCCAGAAACATCCCATGAACTGCCCATAGAAGACGAGTTCGGAAATCTAATATCCTTTGATGTTATGTTTATAGGTTGAAGGTTTGAGTGAGATATCACAAATGAAGGTCTATCAAGCTCTTTCAGCGAACACTAATTCAGCTAGAGCGTTTCTTGCTTGCCCAGTTCCTCGTCGTGAGTTGTGGTTAAAAGTCAAATTCGGCAATGAGTTCTTGGAGTAGCTTGGGATTTCGCAAATTTGGAACTCTTATTCCTCTCAACTCAGTGGTGTTATTGGTTCTGCTTATGTTATGGATATTTTGATTTGAAGTTGTAAACTTTTGAATTGTAACAAAACCAGGGAATTTGAAGTAGAAATTTGTGTTGGAATGAGAAAGTTTGAAACGTTATCGAATTGTATGTCTTCTCTATTTTTGGTATTATTTTGAGGAGTTTCATTGGCATTGGCTAGCAAAGGGCAACTTTGGGATCACATTTTAATCTTACAAGATATGTTTTTCTTTGCTTTATTCATTTTCTCAAGTCCAAACAAAGGAAAAAAAGTTTGGTAGAAAGTAATTTTTTTTCCTTGTAGGTTTTCTCAAACCAAACAAGAGAAAGAAAATGACTTTCCCTCTCATTTTTTTTCCTCCTCATTTTTTTTCCTTTCAACTTTCTTTCCACCTTATTTTCCAAGGTCCAAACAGGGCCTTAAAGTTGGGCTAATTTTGTTTGTAATTTCTTCCTTGTTTATGTTTAGTTACTAATTTTTATTGAATTTGTGTTGAATAAGTGGTTAATTTAGGGATTTACTCATCAATTAAAAAATTAGGTATTGCCTTTCTTGATTGAAAATTTAGAAATTTGAATTGGTATTTTTAAAAATATCAGATGAATTTTTAAATGATACTATTGTTACTTAATTTGATATTGATATTTTTAAAAGTCTCTCGAACGACGATATCATGCTTTATTTTCAAAATATGAGATCTCGTCGAGGACAAATTTCTTGAATATAGTAGTTATACACTTTATTTTTAGAACTATTAAAGTTTCTGTTATGTGTATTATTAATCTCGCCCCCTCTTGGTTTGAATCCTGGCTCCGCACCTGACCCCAAAGCCAATTGTTAATCATGAGCATCATCCAAGCTATGACACATACTTTCAAAAATCAAAAGAAGTTTGCAACCCAGACACACATGCACGTCTCCAAGCGAACTTGATTGAGAAAATATATAAACGGAATTTGGGGCGGCGACAAAGACGATAGTTGTATGTTCCTCATATTGTATTTTTTTAAAATGTTGAACTATTGTATTGTTTTTATTTTTAGTTGAATGTCGTGATCAATGTATCTTTTTTTTAACTGAACTCTAGTAATTTTTTTTCTTCTTTTATATCCAGCATGTATGCTGCTTTTAAGTTGAACGTTAATCAATGTATTTTTTGTTATTTTTTTAATCAAACTCTTGTAATTTTTTATTCAAGCATGTGTGAATTTTTATTAAAGTCAACGTCTTGTATTGTTTTTTTTAAAATTAAGATCTTTTAATTTGTTGTGTTATCAAATTATTATGTGCAAATTATTTTGCACAAAAATAATA
>JACYFF010019584.1:11655270-11679048 GCA_017589665.1 Selenicereus undatus
CATTTAACCGAAATATCACAACCATCATCCCTGTCAATAAGCTGTGCATTCTAGGGATGATGCTTTGATTGATCCACAATAATAACAGAAGACCTAGAAATAACTAAATGCACTTGTGTTACACTTCTAAGGATTGGCCATTGCCGGAGTTATGAAACTTCAAAATCCTGTGCGAAGTTAGTACACTACTAAAATATGGCCATTTCAGATCAGAATGTCTAGTACTTAATGTACGTCGAAGTGTCTCTTGGCCATTTTACAGAAAGTTTTCAGTCTTCAAAAAAGGATTAAGATTCTATACCAAATCTTGTCGGAACGTTGGACGCTCAGTACATGTATTGGAAAGGAATTGAAGAGTCCAAGAATAAAGGTTTGAACATGTTCTATAGTCACTGTTTTGCATCTGACAAACTATCTGATGTGGACTTTGCTTGGTAACGTGGTACTTTGCCTGGTAAGGAGTTGGTTGCCTCCAACATGCCATGTCATCTATACTCTGGTAGTCCAGTTATGCCCTGTTATGCCCTGATATAATGGAAAGACATTTCATTTGGAGGAGGGCAGTTCTTTTCTTGGATGCTGTCTTTTAGTAGAAAGGTTAGGAAGTACGTTTCGTTATGTCCCATGATTCCCATCTAGTAATTAGAATAAAAGTGCTTCTCGTGATGCTATATTCGTGTTCTGAAACTCAAGGTTTACAATTAATGCCATGAATGATGTTCACCTGTTAAGTCTTTCTTAACTATAGCTTATGCAATGGAATCATTATGGAAATGAGAAATCTTCTGGATGTTGCACTGATTTATGACATTTTTTCTAATACTCAGGTTCTTAATTCAGAATCTGATATTGATCCTTTATACCTAAGTTGACCCTTGCAGTTCAGCTTGAAGGGATTTCGTTTTATTTCTCACATGGTCAGCCTGAAGTTACAACCATTTCTGACATGAGTGAGCCCTTTTGCTGAATTTTACCTTAGTTCAATGCTTATGGCATACATAAAGGCCAAAGAGTATCTCAATTTCTGATGATTTCTATTCTACGTATCACTGTATTCATCATACTGGGGTTGCGAATGTCACCTTCACTATGTTAATCTGTGTCCTTTCATTAATTTTGATTCAAATTAGCATGAGCAGATATTCAAATGGAATTCACGCAGTTGTTACTGCACATATCAGATTTTCTGATTGCTTTTCTTTGCACTCTGAGTCTCAATGTGAGGAACTCATGAACATATAAAAGCAGAATCTAGTTGTCTTGGATTCAATGTTTGCAACAGATACTGATGATAATAGTTGGAAAAACATTCTTCAGTTTTATCCAAGCCTGCAGGTGATACCCTGTTCTGACTAGCTTCTATTATTCTATATTCCATACTGTTTGCCAAAGCTTGTGTCTTACATTTGATCGTTAAAGCTACTATTGCTAGAATGGTAAGCCAAAAAAGACAAAAAGTCATTCAAGTTCTTTTTGAAAAAGACAGTACAGCTACCCAAAAACAAAAAGAAAAAAAGCTCTGCAATATCCCTGTTTGGTGATGAATTTCTATGATTCAAATGTACTCTGGCTAATGACAGATTGCATGTCGAATACTTGGGCTTCTCTCATAGTTCAATATGGATTGGTCTGCTTCTATGTCCCAGTAATTCGCTTCGCCGCAGTTGTCAAATGCATGCAAGATACTTTGAATGGATCCTCAGCAGTTGTAGAAAACCTAGAAATAGCTAGATACATGTGTGTTAGACACTTCCAGGGAATCAGCAATTTGTCGAGTTTAAACGCTTTAAATTCTAGTGCAAAGTTACTATAGTTCTAACATATGGCCATTATAGATTATCAAGTACTTCATATGGGTCTAGTTGTCCGTTGATCATTTTCTTAAAGTTCTATGTTTTAGTCTTATAAATGAATGTGTAAGATTCCATGAATTGCCTGCTGACAAATCTGAGCTTTGATTACCTCATTATAGGCATTGAAAATGAAAAACCCAACAGTTGTTTCACGTCTGACAGGCTATGCGATGCGGATCTTTCACAACACGTTGGTAACTTGGTACTTCGCTAGTTTGGCGATTGGTTGCCTCCAATGGTCCAACATGTCATGCCATCAGTATTCTGTTTATGCCATGAAGTAATAGAAAGACACTTCAGATGGACAGTTGTTTTGCTTTGATGCCCTTTTCTTTGAGCAGAAAGATCTAGTGCTGCCTCTCAAGGGAGGATTGAATGTTTTCAGTTTGATCCTTTAAAAGTTTGTTTCATATGCCCCATCTGGTAATATAGGATGAAAATGCTTCCAGTGAAGATATATTTGCTGTTCTCAAACTCAGGATTTATAATCAGTTGCTCTATACTGTTTCTATTAAAGCTTGGGTAACTACAGCTGGTGCAAATTTGCAATAGAGTAATTAGCATTCTCGATGTTGTTTTGATTTATGACTTAATGTTCTTCTCTATACTCAGGTTCATAATCTGGATTCTGACATTGATGCATTATATGTCAGCCATCGGGCCTTGTTGTGTTACTCGAGCAGTAGGTGTCTTTCAGTTCCCATGTTATTAAATTCAACATGAAACTCACCTTTTAAGCATTGGCTCATTGTGCCTTGTCTCTGTTTGTCAAAGCTCTAATTGATAGTGACAATATCCCTGTTTTGGTGATTGAAATTTTATGATTTAAATGCATTGTAGACTCTGACTAAGGACATTTGTGTTTACTTAAATATAGAATTTGAAATAATCATTTTTCTTTTGGCAGAGCAAAGTATGTGTCGCTTAAGTTATATTGAATTTGAAATGGTTAGACTGCGAGATGTATAGTAGCCATTGAATCAGTTCTACCTAACCAAACTGCAAATAGTAACCCGTATTACTGCCTCTCACGAGTCCCCTCATATTACAATCTTGCTCACATCTAGTTCATTCTAGTTGCTCACATCTAGTTCATGACTAAGGACACTTCTAGTTCTTCTTTTTCTTTTTTTTTTTTTAAAAAACTTTAGGCGGCATAATAGGTCTTTGATTTCATTATGAGGAAATCCTACAACAACTTGCTCGCGTGAATTTAGGGCATTCACTTTACTTGGACCCAAAGCAGACTAAAGGCTGGTTGTAATTTAAATTACACTTGAAACATGAATTTTCCCATGTTAACTGATGAGAGAAAAACAATGGAAGAATTGGTAGAGCTTGTGTCAGTAAAAGAGAATTATGATAATCAACAAGCAATTAGGAGTAATTTGTTACAAATGTTGATGGAAGAGTTAGAGTATCTCAAGTATTGTCTTACTCAACAAGAGATCCAACAAGTTTTTGCAAAAGTCAATAATTTCATGTTCAAGTACTTGACATTTTCCATGCAATTTGCTCAAGTCTCAAGATCAAGAGAGAGCATGCATGATCAAGAACCCTAATGCTGCTCCTATTATTTTCAAAATACCCAAGAAAGTACGTATCCGATTACATCAATTGATCAAGAGATTGTACGAACTAGTTCATTCTAATGGTATAAAGGTTATATTGATGATTAATTGTTTGTATGGATATTGGACTATGATTCTATATATCATGTTGGTTAGTTTCAAATTTGAACTCCTGATTCTTTCAAATGTAATATATGGACCAATTTTATCGTTAAGTCATTTAGTTGCTCAAGAGGATAAATTTTATTTACGAAATCTCAAATGTTTTATAAACAGTTCTAGGGGTAGTGTCCACAATGAAAATTTAATCAATAAGTTCACTTGTTATCAATCGGTCTTAGGCCAAAATCCTGTTTGGATTATTTTGTGGATCGTTTATTTTATTTTAAATGGATAAAAGTTATATGCATAAAATGCCACTTTAATTAAGCAAACATGCAAGGAAACACCCAACCATGATCTTTGTGTTGGCTCCGAATTCAGACCCTCGCAACCGTTGGCCAAGGACCTTCAAGGTCTAGCCACCCTCTTCTTGGTACTACATTTGTGGGAGAAGGCAATCTAAACCTGAGATCACATTCTGAGACTCCTAAAAAACCCTTCGATGGACCAACAAAGGAAGAAACTGTTGACAAGCGCATGGAACATGATCATTATTAACTCGCGGAGGGAAACTATTGAAGGGCTGTCAAACAAAGACTAAAGCTTTGCCTGAGATTGGATGGCTCTATCCCAAGAAATGTTGAGATATGTGAGAGAGCCTTGAGGGTTCAGTCAAGTCGCCTATATCCAAGGATAGCAAGACTATGACCTGTCAAAGGTTTCTTTATGCTGTTGTATTGTACATGTACTTGACCCTCCAAAAAAATGTAATTGGAAAAGCCTACATATGAATCTGCATTTTCCAAGTAGCTTAAAAACTGACAAGGTATTGGCGTGTTTCTCTAGTGCATCTAATCCTTCTCCCATAATAATGACTCTTCTCATTGGTGAAAAGTAATTATCAACTCTACAATATGGTAAAGTATAAGTTTTATATACGATTTACAGAAGAATGAATGCATATTTGTATATGACACAATATGAAAGATTGACTGATATTTTCACTACAAGTTTAATTGCCCAAGTAAAATCTAAGCAGATGTCATTATATGAAGGTGAATTCTTGCATATATGTCAGATTGCCCTCTGATCTTAGACAATAATTCTTGTACATGAATGCATAATGATACTCAATCTCTATATTCTGGAGTAATTTTTAACAGTCCAAGGTATGCAATCTTTGAACTGCGGCTGCAAATTATAATTGGACTAATTCTTCCTTGGCACAGCATTTCAACACCATCAAGCACATCTTAGGGAAGAACAAGAAACTAGAGCACCTCGAAGTTTCAATGTAATCCTATTCCTATCTCATGATCTCACTAAAAGCAGACACAAATCAGCTCTAACCAAAGCTAAATCTAAATTGTCCACAATGTTCGATACTACTCACATCCATTTCTCAGATTGAGGGTCAACTACTTTGCAGATCCACACTTTCCCACCCAAATCAAAGATGACCTGATATTCAAAGACTATACGCATCACCACATAACTTACACAAATCAAAGGCAAAGGAAGGAGTGTAGAAAAGCATAGCAATTCAGGAAAAAAAAAAAAAAAAACTGCAAGAGACAGTCAATGCATAGCAATTCAATCCAGAAATATACTATTTATATCTTCAACCAAAAGTACAACTACAGTATTGGATTAAGTGCCATAAAGAGTAGTGACACTGCAAAAGTGATCATTACAGTCATCCATCATCAAATCCAGCTTATATCACAACATGCTACCAATTCCTAATCAACAAAAGAATTAAGAAGACAAAAGAAGGAACAATTTGGACAACAAACTAAACTGCCAGAATCAGTGACAGAAGAACAAATCAATTTCTCCTCCGTTTCGTACCCCACTTGAAAACAAAAGAACTGTGCTGATCAACCTCAGCTTGACTGTTTTTGCTACTTGTTGGAAGCTTGACCAATGCAAAGGCAAGTTTTCCATTAATCCTGAAAGCCCAGATTTGAATCTCATCTCCATTCTTTAATTCATTCTTAACCACAACTTCAAACCAGCTGTTTACCAGAACGTAACTTGAAGTGTTCTCCTTGTAATTCCACTTCTTGAATGTGAGTTCTCTCTCCCGCAACCCTGGCTCAATCACTTTGACCCTTATACCCACCAGACTGTCTTTCTTATCCCGAACTTCCAGCATTTGTTTCTCCTCTTCAGTGAGAGAAAGACGTGTCCCACATTCCCTTACCGGCATTGTAACCCGGCCCTGGCCTTTATCAACGTCGCATTTGAATAGCTTCTTTTGCAACACCATAACAGGGTCTGATCCTCCCAAAGAGAAAATCACTTCTCTGAAGTCATGGGGAAGAACTGGGAACTGGGTATTCATTTGGTACGATGGGGCTTTGTTCCCCTTCGTGGAGTTCATGGCATTCTCTTCATCTTCAACGATGGTGATGGGAATACTGGGTTTTGGTGCAGTTTTTTCAATTTCGGGAAGCTTTGAGCTCTTGAATTTGGGGTTGCCAGATGAAGTTAATTGTTGTTCAACCATGGTGTTTTCCTCAACTTGAGTTGCTTGGCATTCAAACAGCTTCCTTTTGATCACATTCATGGGTTTGTGTTGCTCACGTTCAACCATTGGAATCCCCAGGAATGAGGTTGAAGAAAGGGCAGTCTCCTTCTCAAGGGCTTTTTGAGCCACAATTGCTAAACAATCCAAGGGAGATAGAGAAGAATACTGGTTTATAAGATCATCCCCAAAATCTTCCTTGCTAACAATCCTCCTTCGAATCCTCATATTGAGTCACCCACCTTTGATTCTCTTCAATCAAACCTCACAAAATTTCAGAGAGAGAAACAAAATATTGTTTCACAGAGACAAGGAGATCAGAGCGAAGATTCAGGAACCGAGTGGGTAATCTGTAGAGTAGCACTAATGGGAAGGTGTTTAGGATTAAAGTTGTGGGGATTCAGGAGAAACGGAGGGTGTTTAATTGAAGTGGTTCTTGCTCCAACGGTCATATTTTGGTGCGTACTATGGCGGTCAACAGTGTTAAATACGCGGCAAGTTTGAGCGGGAAAAGTTAAGTGGGTATTTTATTTTGAATTGTTTTAACGGCACTTTGAGGGAATGAGGGCTGTCTGGGTCGTTGGGAAGCTCATATTTATGACCCGTTGCCATTTTCTCTCTCCTGTCCCCTTTTAATTTGGAAGTTAAAACCCTACAGGGAGTAGAGATTAAATCTTTCCTGTGTGGGTTTCGCGAATTTTGTTCCGAGGGCTTCCGGCTATGGCGTTCAACCCAAAAACCCGACCCAAATTCTGCCTTCATTTCATGCGTTCAGCCCGTGTTTGGCTCCGACATCGTTTTTGTTAGAGGAAGGCCTGGTATCCTCACCCGAAGCCATCATCAACAAGAAGCTCAAAATGGTTTCTATCTTCGTCACCTTTTTCTTTGGCTTTCTCATTTGTGCTCGTGGTTTTATTATATGTAGATATGTATCAGTTGATGTGGATTTGTTAACTGTGAGTGGGATATTCTTAGAGTTCACTATGATTTTTAATGCCTTGGGTAGATTTCTGATGCTTCTTTCACTTATGCTTAGTCAACAGGGAGGACTTGGAGACATGGATGATGGCCAATGGGATGCAGGGGTTTTGTTAGTATATAATATCAAAATTTCACATTGAAATTGTCTTAGAATATTTAATTTGGGAGAACTTACTGTTGATGGTCCGTCCAGGGTTAGAGGAAATGTTAAATTTAACTCAGAAGTGAGAAAAATGTATTCTTTGATTCGTTATGCATCTCCAGCACATGACCTTGGTATCTGTTTTCATTATGTTGGTGCAAAAGTCTTGTGTAGCTCTTTTGCGTATGTGTTTGTGTGTTCAGAGTTGTCAAAATGCATTAATGAACTAATGATGGTTATTGCCATGTTGTCTATTGTTCTTAAGTGGGTTACATAAGTTGATTGGCTGAGGAATTCCTTCAGATATGATTAATCCTGGATCAGCACCAACATTAACTTACAAATATTTGTTTCTTTGAAATAAGATTTCTGTCTCTCCTTTATTCTTTTTTGATGCTGTTGTTCATCATATGCATCCACCAAGAATCGTTTTGTTGCCATATGCGACAGTTGTGGTACCATCCTGTCTTTATTTTTGAGACATCATGATCATATCGCAGAAATCAAAAATCAACGGTTTTCTTTCGTAGTCCAGAACAAATTGTAAATCTAATACTTTGGCTTTCTGTATTAATTCAGAACAGATTGCGCCACTAGTATATATCTTTGATTTGCCTTGCCACACATGTCAATGCATAGAAGATACTTTGAATGAATGTGTGTATTTGATTGATCCTCAATTATAACAGAAGACCAGGAAATAACTAGTTGCACATGTGTTAGACACTTGTAGGGATTGGGCATTTCAGGAGTTTTAAAGCTTCAAATTCCTGTGCAAAACTAGTATAATTTGAAAATATGGCCATTTCAGGAACAGAATGTTGAGTAATTCATGTAGGTCTAATTGTCCCTTGGTCATTTTATACAAAGTTTTTAGTCTTAAATAAAGGGTTAAGATTCTATACCTGGCCATGTCAGAACATTGAACATTCAGTACGTGTATTGGAAATGAATTGAAGAGCCCCAAGAATAAAAGTTTGAACATGTTCTATTGTCACTGTTTTGCATCTGACAGACTATTTGATGTGGACTGCTTGGTAAGGTGGTACTTTACCTGGTTAGGAGTTGGTTGCCTCGAACATGCCATGTCATTTGTAGAAAGACATTTCATTTGAGGAAGACAGTTCTTTCCTTGGATGCCTCCTTTTAGTAGAAACATAAGGAAGTGTTCAATCTGTTGCAAGTCCTTTAAAATACATTCGTTATGTCCCATCTAGTGAGTAGAATACAAGTGCTTCTTGTGAAGCTATATTCATGGCTCTTAAACTCAAGGTTTATCATTAATGCCATGAATAATGTTCATCGATTAAGTCTTTGCTAACTATAGCTTGTGCAATGGAATCATTGTGGAAATGAGTAATGACATGTTTGCTCTTACTCGGGTCTTAATTCAGAATCTGATATTGATCCTTTATATCTAAGTCAACCCTTGCAGTTGAGCTTAAAGGGATTTCGTTTGATTTGTCACATGGTCAGCCTCAAATTACATCTGTTTCTGAAGTGAGTGAGCCCTCTTTTCCTGAATGTTACCTTAGTTCAATACTTGGGCTTCTCTTGTAGTTCAATATGGATTGCTCTGCTAATATGTCCCTACGAGTTGTGTTGCCACAGATGTCAAATGCATGCAAGATACTTTGGATGGATCCTCAACTATTGAAGAAAACCTCGAAATAACAAGACGCATGTATATTAGACACTTCCAGGGAATCAACAATTTTGTCAAGTTTTAAAAGCTTTAAATTCTGGTCCAAAGTTATTATAGTTCTGGCATATGGCCATTATAGAGTGTGAAGTACTTCATATGGGTCTATTTGTCCGTTGGTCATTTTCTTAAAAATTGTATGTTTTTAGTCTTATAAATGAATGTCTAAGATTCTATGCATGGCCTGCTAGCAAATCTGAGGCTTGGTATAGGCATTGGAAATGAATTGAAGAGCCCAACAGTTGTTTTGCATCTCACAAGCATGCGATGTGGATCTTTCACAAGAGCTTGGTAACTTGATGCTTTGCTGGCTCAACGATTGGTAGCCTCCAATGCTCCAACATGTCATGCCATCAGTATTCTGGTTATGGCTTGAAATAATAGAAAGAAATTTCAGTTAGAGGATAGCTCTGTTTTTGGATGTCCTTTTTTGTTAGTAGAAAGATTGAGTGTTGCCTCTCTGGGAAGGATTGAATGTTTTGAAATTGATCCTTTGAAAATTGTTTCATTGTGTCCCATCTGGTAGGATAGCATAGCTATAGATGCTTCCAGCGCAGGTTTGTTTGGGTTCTCAAAATCAAGATTTATAATCAATGGCATTAGTATTGTTTCATTAAATCTTGCTTAACTAAAGGTGGTGCAATAGAGTACTCAGCATTCTGGGCGTTGGGTTGATATGGTTTAATGTTCTTCTGCATACTCAGGTTATAATTTGGAGTCTGATATGAATGCTTTATGTATATGGCTTGCTGTTTTACTCAAGCAGTAGGTTGCTTTTGGTTCCATACCATTGAATTCAATATGAAACATACTTTTTTAAGCATTGGCCTTGTACTTGTTGGGAAGATTTTTTTTTTACTCAATATGCTTGAAAACACTCTAGAAGTCTCTAACGTGCATTGTGTCAGGGATGCTAAGGTGTCTCTGATGCTGTTTAGAGCTTTCAATGAATGTCGGTTGGTTTTCCATATTGTTAGCTTGAAGTTACATCCATTCCTGGATTAAGCCCTCTTTGCTGAAAGACAGATGTCCATCTTCTTAGTTGAATGCTTACGGCATACGTGAGGGCAACAAAATACGTTATTTTCTGTTCATTTCTATTCTGGATGTGTCTATTCATCATTCTGCGGCCCAATATGGTGCGTTAACAATGTCAATTTGTGTCCTGTCCTTAATTTAGATTTGAATCAAAGATATTCAAATAGAATGTTCCCAGTTGCTGCTCATGTTAGTTTCTATGATTGTTTTTCTTTGTGCTCCGAATCTCAATGTGATGAGCTCATGGACATATCAAATGCAGAATTTTGTTGTTTTGGGATACAGTGTTTATAGGACGAATTGATGATGAATTTAAAAGAGTTTTGTCTGGACTACATGTTAGCGAAAGCATCCTTCCACGTGTTCCAAACTTGCTGTTAATATCTTGTTTTCAATCTCTAACCGGCATTTATAGTTCTATATACCAATTTCCGAATATTGTGCCTTATCTCTATTCATTAAGCTATAATTGATAGCACATTATCCCTGTTTCGGTGATTAAAATTTTATGAATTAATTATATTCTAGACTCTGAGTAAGGACATTCATGTTTTCTTAATATAGAATATGTAATAATCATTTTTCTTTGAGTAGAGACAAGTATATTGGCCAATGGTTGGACTGAAAGAGATCTGTAGTATCTATTGAATCAGCTCTGCCGAACCAAACTGCATATAGTAACTCATACTACTGCCTCTCATGACTCCCCTCATATTCTGATCTTGTTCACGATGGTACTGTTGATCATAAATGGTGTGAACTTAGTTAAGAAATCGTTGTGGCAGTAATAGAGGCCTCCTTCCACCCTCCCTCATACACATTGGTATAATTGGCATTCTTCTGACCATGTTTGATGATGATGATGGGGCATCTCACCAGCATTTTGAGAGAAGGACAAAGTCAGAGCATAAAATGTGCTATTGAATCAGAAATCTGGCATTTCTTTTGTAGCATATGCTTCTAGGTTTTTCTCTGCTTCCATATGTTAGCAGCCAACCGAATTCATGAAAATCACTTACACATTGGTTGTTGTTTGAGTAAAGATCACATTAGTCACCATCCTCCCTTTGCTCTATGGATTTGCAGCTGAACCAGGGTTACTGTATCTATTTTTATAATACTTTGTACGTATAATGTAAACTCCAGCCACTGCTACTATGCATTGAGTTAGGTGCTAAATGATGTAGAGTATGGAAATGCTTCTTTCACCGAGTGAAATGTTTTGCCACATTTTTTCTCTCACTGACATTTCTTGGTTTGATCTCACCTCTGACATTTAATCTTACATTGCGGTTTTGTATCCTTTCAGATAACAAATCATTTGGTATGCTACCTTCTGCAGATTATTTTGAAATCTCATTGCCTCTCCTAGCTCAAGCAAAATTCTAGATCGTTGATTGTGCCTGGTTGATTGTAACAGAAAATTTTGAAAATGTAGAGTTAATTTCAATAATTGAGTTTGAACATTTACCAGTTTAAAATGTCTCTTTTTTTGGTGGGGGGGGGGGGGAGGGAGGAAGGAGGGGAAGCTCCATCTGGGCTTGAGGGTAAGGCAAATTCCTGCCGATATACCTCTCAAGGTTTGTTCTTTATATTGTGTTTTTAGTGTTGCTTGGTTTCTCTTTCCTTCATACTGTTTTGATGGTCTCACTCAGCATACCCACTGCATTAAGTCATTTAAGTCCATACACAAAGACTGTTGACATTGTGTGTTTGTTCAGTATTTTGAGCAGGTTGCATGTCAAATATGGGTTTTCCATGCAATTTTGGATAGAATGCATGTTGAGCTCGTGTCCAATTCTCAGGCGGTCTGCCTCTCCTCCTCATAGTTCATAACCTATTGCTCTGCTATTATGACTGTATGATTTGCAGTGTCACACTTGTCAAATGCATACAAGATACTGTGAATGGTTGTGGGTATTTGAGTGTTGATTCTAAAAATTAGCCCTTTTCTGTAGAACTAGGTATCCATTGGCCATTTTCTGCAAATTGTGCAGTTTCAGTCGTAAATGGAGGGTTCAGATTCTCTATGTGGCCATATCAGAGCATTGATCACTCAGTGCAGGTACCTGAAATGGATTGAGAACTACAAGAAATAAAGGTTCATACATGTTCTACTATCGTCGCCCTGCATTTTACAAAAAAATGTCATTTAACTAAAGTCGGTGACTTAGTATCTTGCCTGTTCAAGCCATATGTACTTTAGTTATGTCCTAAAATAATAGAGAAGATATCTCATACGGAGGAGCACATTTCTATGTTTTGATTCTCTTTTCTTTCAGTGGAAACAGAGTTTTGTCTGTCTAGGAAGTATACAATGTTTTGAGAGACCTCTCCGCATAATATTTACTGCCATTGAATGCTTATCTATTAAGTGTTTGCTAACTTGGTGCAAGAGAATTTATTCAAGAATTAACGGCTTTTGAAGTGTTTCTGTTTTATAATGACAAGAAAAGGGTAGGAATTCTGGATATTGTATTGATTTATGACTTCATCTTCTATTCTATACTTATAATTCAGGGTCTGATATTGATCCACTATGTGTCGGCCCTTGCTGTAACTTCTCGTGCAGTATGTTTCTTTTCGTGCCCCTATTATTGAGGCTGACATGGTATTCACATTTCTGAGCATAGCCTTGTTGGAAATGTTTGACTTGTCAGGAAGATTTCTTTGTAGTTTTATGCAATATGCTTAAAAACACGCAAGGAGTGTTGGATGTGCATTCTGTCAAAGACATTAAGGTGCCACTGATGCGGTTTAAGTTTGATGGGATTTCTGTTGATTTGCCCTATGCTTAGCTTCAATTTACATCTGTTCCTGAAGTGGGTGGGACCTCTCCACATAGATAGATGTCCATCTTCTTAGTTCAATGCTTATGGCATACATAAGGATCAAAGAATTTCTGAATCTCTGTGGATTTCTGTACTGCATCTCTTGATCTTTCTATGGCTGAGTATGTGGCAACAATGTTAATTTCTATACTTCGCTTAATTTTGTTCTAATCTAGTCAGAGAAGATATTCAGATAGAGTGTGCCAAGTTGTTCCGGCATGGACTGATCCTTGTGATAGTTTTTTTGTTTTCTTTGAGTTTCAATGTGATAAACTCATGACATATCAAATGCATAATGTAGATCTGTTGGATCCTGTGATTCTAATGGATATTGATGATAATAGTAGGAAAAGTTTGTCTGGAGTTCGTGTTAACCAAAGCATCCTTCAACTTGTTCCAAACTTGCAGGTAATGTTCTATGTTTCTAACGACTATTGGAAGTTTCTGTCTTTTCTGTCGTCTTAAAAGCTTAGATGCAAGTTTGGTGATGAATATTTTAGGTTCCGAATGCATTTGGACTTGGCTAATGACATTCCTTTTTTTTTTTCCCTTCCTTTCCTTAGTATGGAATGTGAAGTAATCATTTTTCTTTGAGTGGCATATAGTGTATTGGCTAATGTTAGATTGGGAGAGATTTTAGACATCAAACAGGTTGTACTTTACAATACAGTAGTATGTCAATAGAATACCATCATGCTGCCGATGCCACAAGTCCTCTCATATTGCAATCTTCATAACAATGTTAATGGTTGATTATAGTTGGTACACAAACTTAGTGTTAAGCTTGTAGATGCCACCTGTTTCCCTTGCAGACGCATGAATGCACTTGCATGCACATAGAGGCTATTAGGGCCAACCTCTGACATAGATCATATATAATTGGCATTCTTCTCTCATGTTTGACATCATTGATTGTAGCTTGCATCTCACCATAGTTACCCGGTTCGCAGGTCATCCCCTGGAACTGCCAACCGGTTCGTGCGTCCCAGAACGCAGGTCAAAGATGATCCGAATCGGGGTGGATCGCGACCCAGTACGTTGATGCTGGCGTCCCAGATAGACCTCTTTCTCCTGTGGCAGTGGCAGCCAACTTGGCATAAGGAGAGAGAGAATAGAATGGAAGGAGACTGGGAGAGGGACTATGGCTTTTTTTTTCTTTATAATAATGATGATAGTGGGTAGAGAGGGAGAGGTTGCACAGTAACCGAGGTTTCTTCAATAGCCTGTGTTTGTATCTATTCTATTTCAGATAAGTACAGTAAAAAGGTTTGACTCTTCATTTACTACTGCCTATATGCTCTGTATCCCATGGCATTATGCTAGTCTATTTACACAGACTCCAATTTTTGGACATTTACTTGTTTGAGTGAGGTATGACTTTTCAGTTGAAAGGATATCCTAATTACTTAATTAGTGTGCTAATATCTACTACCGTCAAATTTTTAAAGGAAATTAAAATTATATATATATGTGTGTGTGTGTGTGTGTGTGTGTGTGTGTGTATACATACATATATATATGTGTGTGTGTGCCTAAAATTGTACCTCACGTACCCAATTCTTTAGAGATAGCATTCCACGTCCCCGTTCCCGTACCATGTACCGGAACGAATGGCGTCCCGTGTAACTATGATCTCACCAGCTTTGTGAGAGACAGATGAGGACAAAGTATTAAATGTGGTGTTAACTAAAAAATCAGGCGCTTGTTTTGTGTCATGCCAGCATGTACTTTTAGGATTGCCTCTGCTTCCAGATCCTAGTAGCTAACTGAACTTATGGGAACATTGACTGGTTTGAGAGCCATCACATTAGTCACAATTTGCCCTTTTCTTTCATGAATTGTAGCTGAACGATACTCATGGCAGAATTTCCATGATTGCTAAGATGCATTAAGTTTTGGGTTAAAGGGCGTGGAGTGTATGGAAATGTAAGTAGTCTTTCACTAAACTGTGATAATGCAAGTAGCCTTTAACTCAAACTGTGTTGCTTAGTGTTGACTGCTTGGCCACATTATGTCTTTCTCAGTAATTTATCTGTTTCCCTGTTCGACTTATTTCATTAATCTCCGATTTGTGATAGCGTCTGTCTTGTTGTCAAGCCAAGCATTTGGTACTTCACCATCAACATGTTTTTTTGAAATCTCAAGCGAAGCATTTGGTACTTCATGAACAGATCTGGATTTGTCATTGCACCTGGTTAATTATACCCTTCCACATTTAAAACTTGAAGAGCTAACTTCAATCATTTGATACAAGCATTTGCCAATCTGCAATGGCCCTTTTTTTTGGGGGGGGGGGGGTGTCACTCCATTTAGGTCTTTCTGACCGATAGGTTGGTGCACTTGCAATATGGAAATAGGGGTTAACAAGTTCAAACAGATGGTGGAATTTTGGGAGAAGAAACTTCTGCTTCTCCATTCAATAAGTTGGCCAAGATATACACACATGCCTTTCCTAAACATAATCCACAAAATAAGCTATATAATCAATTGTTATCCTAAAATAACCTGCAATAACTCCTACAATATCATCTACCCAAAAATAGAGTATTGCCTACCAAAAATACAAATATACAATAATATCACAATACCCCCCTCAAGTTGGAGCATGAAGATCACGAATGCCCAACTTGTGAAGTAAGAATGAATATTGTTGTGGACCCAAAGCCTTGGTAAAAATATCTGCTAGTTGCGCATTGGTTGGAACAAACCGAGGATGAATTTCCTTTTGGACAATATCGTCGCGAACAAAATGGCAATCGACTTCAATGTGCTTGGTCTGTTCATGAAAAACCGGGTTGTGAGAGATGTGCAAAGCAGCCTGACTATCACAATGAAGGGATATAGGTGTAGTGTGGAGTACTCCAAGGCTTGATAAAACACCTTTTAGCCATTTCAGTTCACAAGTGGTCATGGCCATTGAGCGATATTCTGCTTCAGCAGAAGAGTGAGATACCGTATGCTGCTTTTTCGTCTTTTAGAAAGTGGGAGACACACCAAGGAATATGAACCATCCGGTCAGTGATCTTCAAGTCATCGGACAACCAGCCCAGTTTGCATCACACCATCCGTGTAGGCGCAAGTCACAAGCACTGCTTAACTGGATACCTTGCCCGGGGCTCTATTTCATATAACGAACAACACGTAGCACAGCTTGCCAATGATCCTCCTACGGTTGTTGCATGAATTGAGACAAAATATGAACACTGTAAGATAATTCTGGCCGTGTAAAGCACAAATAAATCAGGCATCCGACCAAGCGGCGGTAGGGTTCGGGATCAACAAGAAAATCACTAGTAGATAGAGCCAAATGATGATTCTGGTCTATAGGGACACGCACGGGTTTAGCTCCCAACAGACCCACCTCATTAATAATATCCAAAGCGTATTTTCTTTGACAGAGAAAGAATCCTTCTGGGTTGCGTGCTACTTCAACCCCAAGAAAATACTTTAAAACTCCCAAATCTGTCATGTGGAAACAGTCACTCAAATAAGCTTTAAATTGCCGGATAGCGTTAGTGTCATTGCCTGCAACAATTAGGTCGTCAACATACACAAGGACACTAAGATGAGTTTTTCCATGGCTCATGGAAAAAAGGGAATAATCAGAGGAGGACTGTTAAAAACCATGGACCTTCAACGCAGCTGAGAGTTTGGCAAACCAGCAGCGAGGAGCCTGTTTAAGCCCATACAGAGACTTTTTCAACTTACAAACTTTGTTGGGAGTCAAAACTTGGAACCCAGGAGGTAACTTCTTGTAGACTGCTTCCTGAAGATCGCCAGGAAGAAACGCATTGTAAACGTCCATTTGATGAACTTCCCAATTTCTTGCAGTTGCAATGGTATTCGTACTGTAACCATTTTAGCCACCAGAGCAAAAGTCTCAGTATAGTCAATCCCTTCAATTTGATGGTTCCCTAAGATGACGAGCCGAGCCTTATATCTTTCCACTGTACCATCCGAATTGTACTTGATTTTGTAGACCCACTTGCACTCGAGAGCTTTCTTGGTTGGTGGCAGATCCTCTAGCACCCACGTTCCACTAGTCTCCAATGCCTGTATCTCTCGTTGCATGGCTTCCCGCCATTGCGCATCTTTCACTGTCTTAGAGTACGTCATAGGTTCTTGTTTGGCATGTATCCCTGCAAGAAATATTCTATGTCACAAAGAAAAATTGTTACAATTCACATAGTGTGCAATGGGATAGGGACTATCTGAGGAGTTCTGCGATGTGGGTGTCGATGCAGATGGACTGAATTTTTGTATCGAATGAGTGACATAATCACGCAGTAATACTGAAGCCTTTTTCTGTCTGTGACCTCGGCCCAATAACTCCTCCTCAGAAGAGGCAAACTCATCATGCCCAATGGATTCTTGCAGAGCTATCTCAGGAGTGGGCAAAGCCTCACTATTCAGGGGTTGTGCTAGCACAACACTAGGCTCGACTTGATCAACTTGCCTTCCTGCTCCCTCCCTTACTCCCAGATCATCACAGTCCTCAAAGTCAATAGATGGGTCCCCAAAATTAGAAGGTAGAACTAAGTCATCATGAGGAAGAGAAGCAAACAGAAATTCAGTTTCATAGAACTTGACGTCCTGGGAAACAAAGAACTCATGTGTTTCAAGGTCATACAAACGCCACCCCTTTTTTCCGTATGGATATCCCACAAAAATGCAACGCCTACTCCGACTATCAAATTTGTCGCCTATCCTTCCTTGTTTATGAGCATAACATTGGGAGCCAAAAACACGAAGATGATCATATGTAGGATCCCGACCATAAAGAACACTGTACGAAGTCTTTCCATCCAAAACCAAGGTAGGTGTTCTATTTATCAAATAATCAGCTGTCAGTACACATTCTCCCCAAAAATCAATAGGTAAACCACCTTGAAATCTTAACACTCTAGCAATGTTTAGTATATGTTGATGTTTGCGTTCCACGCCCCCCCCCCTCCCCCATTTTGTTGTGGTGGCCCCGTACAAGAGGTTTGAAAAATGACTCCATTCTCAAGAAAATAATTTTTCAAACAAATAAATTCCGTTCCATTGTCAAACCTCACAATTTTCACTTGTTTGTTGAATTGACGCTCTACCATAGAGAAAAACATTTTCATATTCTGGGACACCTCTTTCTTATCTATTGGCAAGTAAATCCACACAGCCATAGAGTAATCATCGACAATAGTCAAGAAATAAGATGCTCCACAAGAAGAGATATGTCGATAAGGACCCCATAAATCACAATGTATAGACTCAAACATATCAAAAGCTCTAAAATCACTAACAGGAAATTTTTCTCTAGTCTGTTTTGCACACTGACATATATTGCAACACTTATTGAACTTAACATTATTTTTCTGAAAACCTACAGCAGGAATTAACTTGATTACTTGCAGAGACGGATGGCCCAAACGTTGATGCCAAAGATCTAAAGACGCCACCTTGTCAATATTCAAAGTCGAAATACGCGGAGCCCCTTTGAAGTAATAGAGTCCATCCCGACATTCACCCGCACCAATCAGCATCCTCAAAGTGTGGTCCTGCATTACACACATATTTTGAGTGAATGAAACAATACTATTCGAATGATCTATGAATTGAGACACAGAAAATAAGTTGCAAGTCAATCCCGGCACATATAAAACATTCTCAAGACAAATCCGTCCATCAAGAACAACAGATCCCTCCTTGGTGGCCACGACATTGTTCCCATTCGGCAACCCGACAGTACATGGCACGATGTCCTGCAAGTCATTTAAAGTCTCTGTCATATGGTTTGATGCGCCCGTGTCTATGATCCACGACACTTGCTCACCATTCATCTTCTCTGTGTTGGAGATTTTCTGACTGTTTAGCAGATTTAACAACCCCTGTAATTGATCAGAACTCAGTCCAAGTGAACCTACAGCATTCCCTTCTGAGACGCTTTCCATAGCCATGCTGCCTGGAGAGGTTTGAGCTGCGTAAATCTTCACAGCACCACGTCCGCGCCCAGCCCCTGTTCGCTGCTGCTGCTGTGAGGGTTGCTGTCCCCTGCTACCTCCTCCAGCTTTCTTGTCATTACGTGGTCTGTCACCCCACTAGTCCGGATACCCGACGACTGCAAAGCAAGACTCAGCCTCATGTCCATTACACTTGCAATGAGAGCAGGCCACTGATTTGTCTTTCTTGTTCATTCGGCTACGAACAACAAACGCCATTACTTCTACTCTTTCTTCTTTCCCTCGAGCCATGGTCCTTGCTTGCTCTTCTCGTATGAGAATCGAATAAACCTTGTTCAGATTAGGCTGCGGGTCTTGTGCCAAGATATTGGAGCGAACCGTCCCGTATATTGTTTCGTCCAACCCCATGAAGAAAGTGTGCACCCTCTCCTCTTCTCATTTCTTTTCAAACTCCGATCCAAGATTGCACTCGCACTTTCCGCATTTGCACATTGGCATTTGATCATAGTTCGCTAGTTCATCCCATAATTGCTTGAGCTTGCCGTAATAATTGACAATGCTCATCCCTCTTTGCTTGCATTCTGTGATCTCTGATTTTATTTGCTGAATTCTCGGGCCATTGACCACTGAGAATCGATCTCGTATATCATTCCATAAATCCGCCGCAACCTCTATGTGTGAGATTGTTGAGCGGAGTGAAGGCTCAATACTGTTTCGAATCCAAGATACCAATAAAGAATTGATGGTCCACCAATCTTCGATGTCTGCCGAGTTATCAGCAGGCCTTGTAATTGTCCCATCCATGAACCCGAATTTCTTTCGTGCTCTTAAAGCCGTGCACACAGAGTGTGCCCATTCATCGTAATTTTCGCCTTTCAGCTGCACCTGAGTAATTGACAATCCAGTATTATCAAGTGTGGTTATGTCATAAGGTGAGATGGTTTTCCATTGAGAAGTTCCATCAGTCACGATCTGTTGGTCGGTCATGGTGTTTTCTTTAGCTTGTATGGCTCTGATACCATAACAAGTTCAAACAGATGGTGGAATTTTGGGAGAAGAAACTTCTGCCTCTCCATTCAATAAGTTGGCCAAGATATACACACATGCCTTTCCTAAACATAATGCACAAAATAAGCTATACAATCAATTGTTATCCTAAAATAACCCGCAATAACTCCTACAATATCATCTACCCAAAAATAGAGTAGTGCCTACCAAAAATACAAATATACAATAATATCACAATAGGGGTTAGCAGGCAACCTTGCAGGTAGTGATGTTTGAAATGCAATATTCACATAAAAGATGAGTCCATTTGTTTGTGAGTGCGTAGCTTAGATTGTTATAATGCCGTTGCATTGACTTGCTAAGCAATCTTGCAAAGCCAAAAAAGATTAGGACTGCATAGACAACTGGTTTCTAATGGCCTGTCTCCTTGCTGCAAGGCCCAGACGCGTGACTTTATGATGAGAGCCAATGTCTAACATGCAACATAACCCATGTTGGAGGTCTTTTGCTTTGGTAGGAAAAGGACACATTGTTTATCTTGAAGTGAAGGACGCCTCCTCCCCCCCCCCCAAAAAACCGGGTGTTCCTGGTAGTGGTTCCTAATTTTTGTTAACTTTTTTCCCCGTTTCTTGTAGAGCTGCTTTTGGTTTGGTCTGGTAGATTTACTTTTAGCTTCTTCCTTTTTTATATAGCATCGGAATGTTGCAGTCCATGTTTGGATGAGAAGATTCATTTTGATGTTTAGAAGCTTTCTTGTTCATTGAATTGAACATTTTATTAGAGTATTGATACTATTATCTTCTTCCCAAGTACTAGGTGGTGTTGCAAGAAGGAATACTCAAGGATTCATATTGCAGTTTCAATCGCGATTTCGGTTTCGGTAGCGGTACGGCAAAATCGCTAAAATATGGCAACCGCGTTCCATGTCGCGGCCATCACGGCATGAAAACGCGGTTCGCCCAACTCCAAAACCTTTCCAATGCATCCGTTTCGTCATGGTTCGGCCACATTTTGAATCCATGGGAATACCATATAGGGGAATTATGGTGCAGACATCTATTTCAGGTATAACGAGGGAATCCTGGTGAACTTACCCTTGTCCATCCCTCTGAGAATAATATGTAAGTTTTTTCCAGGTTTGATTTGCTTTGTGAGGTTTATTCTAGATATTGTATTTCTAGTGTTGGTACTAAGTCTGTTGTTGCACATAGTTTCCTTTTTCCTGAGAGATTTTAGCCACTCATGACATCAAATCCTTTACGTGTCTTTTAATAACTTATTTCGCATGAATCTAGGTAGGGATGACAAAAAGTTGGGGAATACCCGTCCCCGCTGGGGCCCCGCCCCGAAGTGGGGGGAAATCCCCGTTCCCAAAGGGGACGGGAACGGGGAGGAAAATTAATCCCCGCTCGGGGATGGGGACGGGGACGGGGACATAGTTCAACCCGTCCCCGTCCCCATTTCCCCGCCGGGGATTTTGCCTCGTTCCCATCCCCATCCACAATTCCCCGATTGGGGAAAAATCTCCGCCTCCGCCCTCAATTTTAATTAAAATTACAAAAATAACCTTATTTTCAAAATTTTTAAATGAAACAACTAAGGTTATATATGTAATTTTCTTTGTAAAAATCCTAGGTATATACTGAATTTGGTACTCATGGTCGTAAAGAGTTTAGAAGGTAAGGAAAAATCAGTAGGTAAAAATCCTCGTTGGGGCCCCGACGGGGATTAAATCCCCGCTGGGGATGGGGACGGGGGGGAATTTTTTCCCCACAGCGGGGAACGGGGCGGGGACGGGGGGCGGGGACGGGGAATATACTCCCCGCCCCGTTGCCATCCCTAAATCTAGGCCTGTCTTTGTTGTATCCTTTTTGGGTGGATGATCTTGTTGCTTATCTATCAAGATAACAAAAACCAAGTAAAGGATGTGACAACGCCAAAGAGGGAAGGAAAGTATTGACTTTTTGGTATGCTGTAGCCTGTATGTGAACTGTGAAGGCAGGGCAGGAAATAAGAGGAAGTGGGGATAGGCCATGCGTCCCCCCCCCCCTCTCCCTAGCGGCTTCCACTAAATGTTTATAATTCTCTTACTTCTCTTCAGAAGGACTTTTGCATTTGGCTATCCTTCAGGGTGTAGTCTGCTTTGCTTAATAAGGTATTCAGTCCTGTGCTGGCTCTAGTTGTTTAGGTACATTGGTGCAATACACTCGGCTATTCTAGCGGCTTTCATTTGTCTGAAGAATCTAGATGCTGGCTTAAGTGTTCTTGAGGTTGGCTTCTTTGACTCTTTTTCCACTTGGCCTTGGCCCACACCTGTTGCATTGCAAGATAAAATGATGACATTTGAGGAAGATATGAATGAGAAAATGTCCTGGATGCCCATTAGATTGCCCTACAACCCATACGAATTCTGCCAGTCTAATATCACACAAGGCACTTTCAGTCGAATCATGATTGAATTTCATCAAGGGCACAGGGTAACCAGGGTTAGGCTTCTTAATAAGTCTACATTGAATAGAAGCTCCATCAGCAATGGTTTTAGGAAGTAAATGTCCACATGCAACCAAGTCTTGAGGATCTTAGTGGTTTTAGTGATTTTATGATAGGTTCTTTATTGGCCTTGATTTTTAATTTTAAATACAATTTTTTGTGCCTTTTGACATTGCAGGATCCCCTGAGGCCTGACTCGACTGAGTAGTCTATTTGAACTTTTTGTCTACCGTAAGAGGTACTCATGGTTTATCAAAATTTATCTGTTTGCTTGGGAGATAGATGACTTGGGAGGTTGGATTGGGTGGGTAAAGTCATGTCTTCCTTGTCACATTCTTAAGGTAAGTGAGTACTGTCTTTTGACTTTATGCATCCTTTTTTGTTTTCCAATAATTCAAACTCAAGCACGTTGACAGTGTAAGGATGGCCCAGGCCCGAAGAAAGGGTTTAGGACCCTGCGATCAAATCTGGGCTTCTGGGTAAATGGTGGCTATTCTGAGCCATTGAGGATTGAGCCAACTTCCTAACGAGCTCAGCTTTGATCGGTAAATGCTGAATGACTTTCATGTTTATTAGGTTGTGTTCTGACTGGCTCTACAATATTGGAAAAATGAATTCTTCTTGCTGGGTTATTGAGTTCACAATTTGTACTTTTGTATTGCTTATGAAAATTCCAGCTCCAGACCATTTGGCAATATGGGGTCACCAAACCTTCTCTCTTTTAACTGTTCACTTTGCACGTTGTTTTGTTATGAAGGTATCTATTTCCACTTTAGTTGTATCACTGGGCGAAGAAACAAGCCAAAACAGCTAATGAATTTTCCTCCCTCCCTCTCTCCCTCCCTCTCTCTCTCTCTCTCTCTCTCGCACACGCACACATTTTCACAAAATATGTTGGAAGAGGTCACCTGTACGACTGTACCCAAGGCTTGTCTCATGCTTAATTTTACCCGCAGTTGGAGGAGGCTAGGCATTCTTGCGATCCCACCCCCACAATACGTTGAAACTGGGTCATCAGAGGCAAAGCCAAGTGTTGTTTTGTGCTGGGGCCTATATCCAAGTCACGTCCAGTTTGACATAGCTTTAGTTGAGGACTTCCAGAACCACTTGAATGGAGATCCTACTGCGAATATCAGATTGGCTGTGGTTCAACTTGCAGAATTTTCGAGCACGACCCAGTTTCCTACCAGGAAAGTTAAGGGAACAAAAACGTGCTGGAAAACCCCTTACTATGATCAGCGAACAACACGTGCCATCTCATAGCATCTTCCTAATCATTTCATGAGTTATGCTTTCATTTAGCACCCCCCCAAAAAAAAGACACCCCCTACTTGTACGTATCTGATGTAGTTTTGTTGGAATCTTTATGCATGGACTCTTGCCAAGTTGAAAATTGGTTACACACTATTTCCTTTTGTGCATGTCGGGCAGACCATGGATGTGTTCATACAACATAGGAGGTCTGAGTTCTCGCTCACGGAATATAAAGCAAATCTATACTACCTCAGGGAAATTAATGTTTCTATTCACCTTCCTTTTGCCATGAACCACAATGTGGCTCTTTTTATATTGTACAATAGCCAACCCT
>JACYFF010019584.1:11716287-11762236 GCA_017589665.1 Selenicereus undatus
TCCTTCTTTCTTCACTCTCTCTCTGGCCTAGATTGAGACGCTTTAGTTAACCTCGGTAGTTGGAAACACAACTCCCTGCGGACGACACCCCAAGTACTCAACGATACACCTTACACTTGGGGTTTATAAATATTAAAACTGTGTGGTTTTTCCCTAACAAATGTCAAAAAGATGGGGGAAATGGGGGTGAATCTAATATTCATAGCAAAAGTGGAGGTAATGAACCAGGTGGGGGTCAATCTTCTAGATGACATGAGTTTGATTTGAGTACTTTTCCATTGGATCCTGGGTTGAGAAAAACAATTTCAAAATATCCTCTCAATCTACAAGATGGAATAAGAAGATATTACATAGCTAATGGGCCAATCCAGTCTCGTACTCACATGTTGCCACAAAAATTAATTGGACGAAGGTTGCGTTGTTTTAATCCTTCTTGGTTTGAAAAGTATGGGACTTGGTTAGAATATAACATACATAAAGATGCTGCCTTTTGTTTATGTTGCTACTTGTTTGCTAATGTTAGAGAAAATAAGAGTGGAAACTTTATTAGGATGGGATTCTCAACTTGAAATAAACTCGACTCATTCGACAATCATGTTGGCGATTTTAATAGTATTCACAACAAACCTTTGAGAGATTATGAAAATTTAAGGAGGCAAAGACAATCAATCGAAGTTGCTTTAGATACACATGATGAAGAAACTAGAAAGAAATATCGACTTCGTTTGAATACTTCTATTTCTTGCTCAAGATACTTGTTGCGTCAAGGTTTACCTTTTCATGGTCATGATGAATTTGAGGAATCAAAAAATAGAGGGAATTTTCTTGAACTTGTGAAGTTTGTTGCAAATTTGAATGAACTCATTGCGAGTGTTGTGCTGGACAATGCTCCCCAAAGTGAGAAATTAGTGTCACACTTTATCCAAAAAGATATTGTGCACACTGCTGCTAAAAAACACGAAATGCCATCATGGAAGAATTTAAAGATGATGTCTTTGGTTTATCAGTGGATGAGTTTGGAGATGTATCTCATAAAGAGCAAATGGGTGTTGTTTTTCATTTTGTGAATAAAATGGGAATCGTCAAGGAACAGTTCGTTGGTGTCGTACATGTTCAAGCACTTCTTCTTTGTCTTTGAAAGTTGGAATTGACTCTTTGTTGGCAGAACATAGTTTGAGTTTGTCAAGAATGCGTTCTCAAGGTTATGATGGGACAAGTAATATGCAAGGTAAATTCAATGGGCTTAAGACGTTGATCTTGAATGAGAATAAATGTGTCTACTCGATTCATTGTTTTTCTCATCAACTTCAACTTACATTAGTAGCTCCTGCAAGGGACAATAATTATGTTGGAGATCTTTTTGATGAAATCGGTAAACTTTTAGATGTTGTGGGAATTTCTTGTAAACGACATGATCTCTTGCGTTAGAAACAAGCTGAAAGAGTTAAAAAGACATTAAAGAATGATGAGATTGAAACTGGACGTTGGTTAAATCAACAACTTGCTCCTATAAGGGCCGGTGATACACGCTAGGGATCTCACTACAAATCACTACTGAATGCAAGTCTGTTGTTTGATTCTATAATGGATGTACTTGAGGTTATCGAACTTGAAGGGAAGACCTCAACTATAAGGAATGACGCTACTTTGCGAATAGCTTATTTAAGTTCCTTCAATTTTGCTTTCACTCTTTAATTAATCATTTTGGGGATCGCACATGATATTTCACAAGCTTTGCAGAAAAAGGGTCAAAATATTGCAAACACCATGAAACTTGTCCAAGCCACAAGAAAGTCATTGGAATCGATGAAAAATGATGGCTGAGACTCTCTTATGGATAAAACATTTACTTTTTGTATAACACATAAGATTCTTATTCCAAACATGGATGATAAATGGCTCCTTCCAGGGAGGCCACGGCGTAATGTCGAGGAGCGTACTTATAAGTTTCATTATCAAGTGGAAGTGTTCTACATAGTTGTCGATCTACAACTTGAAGAGCTTAGACATCGCTTAAGTGAGACTGACATCGAACTTTTTATTTACGTGGCTTGCTTAAGTCCATGTAATCAATTTAGAGCTTTTTGACCAGTTTAAGCTAATCAAATTAGTGCAATTTTATCCCAATGATTTTTCTGATTTTGAGGTTACAGCACTTGAGCATCAACTTGCTAATTTTGTTCTTGATGTGCAATCTGATTAAGCTTTTTAGGACTTGAAAGGGCTTGGTGATCTTTTTAGAATAATGGTGGAGACAAAGAAAGACATTGCCCATCTATTGGTGTTTAGGCTATTGAAGTTAACATTGTTACTACCGGTGTCCACATCAACGTGGAAAAGAGCTTTTTCGACAATAAAAATCATAAAAAATAGACTTCGAAATCGAATGTGTGATTCATTTTTGAATGATTGCTTGGTTTGTTATATGAAAAAAGATGTATTTGACTCAGTTTCTAATGATTCTATCATGTATCCATTCCAAAAAATAAAAAAAGGACAGTTGTAGTAGTAGATTATGTAATATTTTATGTACTGTAATATTTCATGTATTGTTTAAACTTTATGTTATTGTACACTTGGTAATAAATGTTCGTATGTGGACACCCTAATTCAAAACCCTAGATCTGCCACTGCTCGGAAGGGAAATCATCATCAACTGGCTCAATACGGTTTGTGTATTCTTCACCTTTTTCTTCTTCCTTTTCTTTGGCTGTCTTTTCTGTTGGGGTTGATTTTAGTAAGTTAGGTATCCAAGATATTGTTGAACATTTACCTGTGAACAATGGGCATGATGCCGTTTTCATTTTATGGTTGTGTTTCTGTCATATGGGATTGCATGCCCTCGTGTATCAATCGAAGTGAATCTATGAACTCAAAGAAATTTGCCACTTTGATTTTAATGTATTCGGTACACTTTGGATGCTTCTTTGACTTGTATTAAGTGGACTGGGAATGGAAATGGACAATGATCAATGACCAATTATCAATGTGAGGTTTGTTACGTAGAATACCGGAATTATGAAGTTATTTGGGAACATTGGATTTCAAGAAACAAAAATGCTGCTTCCTATGGGTTAGAGAAGTATTAAATGAACTAAGGGAGTGAGAAAATATCTTGCTCAGCCTTTTTGCACTTTTAACGCTTAACTCACCAATTGCTTTTTACATTTAGTATGGTAGCAGAAAATTCTTTTGAAATTTGCTGTGTACATGCTGAAGGTGAGGTGTGGTTCTAACCATGATGATCACTGCCCCATTGTATCCAGATACAATTCAAGCGGATTAAAGGCATTGTCTGCAGAGGAAACTTCCTGCAGACGTGATTAATGCTAATTGCTAAGTCAGCAACGATACTGACTCAGAAGTCTTAAGCCCTTGGAGTAGGATTTCTATCTCTCCTTTATACTGTTTGTTGATCTCATTCATCATATCCCACAACATAGTATTGTTTTGTGGCCACACACAAATAGCGTATATCTTTTGCTTATTTTTGTGTGCCATGAACAACTTATATGTCAAATATGGGTTTGATTTTGTAGCTTAGACTTCATAGCAGATTGCGTGTCAAATACTTGGGTTTTCTCTCGTCGTTTAGTGTGGATTGCTGTGCTACAATGTCCCTATAATTTGCATTGCAGCAGATGTCAAATGTATACAAGATACTTGGAATGGATCCTCAACTGCTATAGGATACCTGGATGTAACTAGATCTAGCTGCATATATGTTAGACATCTCTAGGGAATCAGCCATTTGTTGAGGTTTGAAAGCTTTAAATCCTTGTGCAAAGTTACCATAATTCTAACGTATAGCCATTTTAGTTTGTTGGGTACTTCAGATGGGTCTAGGTGTTCGTCGGCCATTTTCTAGAAATCGTACATTTTTAGTCTTAATGCTTAATGTTCTATACCTAGCCTGCTGGCCAAATCTGAGCATTGATCTCTCAGTGTAGGCACTGGAGATCAATTGAAGTTCCAAGTGGTTGCTTTTCATCTGACAAGCAATGACGGGGATTTTTCATAAGATCTTGGTGTCTTGTTACTTTGCGTTCTTAATGATAGTATGATACTCGTCATGTCATTAGTATTCAGGGTAGGCCCTAAAATACTAAGAAAGACATTTGATGTGGAGAACATTTCTTTTTCTTGGAGCCGGTTTGTTTTACTAGAAAGATCGGGTGTTGTCTCTCTAGGGAGGGTTGAATGTTTTGAAATTGATCTTCTCAAAATTATGTTTTGTTATGTCCCATCTAGTAAGATAGAGTAAAAATGCTTCCACTGAAGCTGCATTCATGGCTCTCAAACTCAAGGCTTTTAATTAATGGCACCAATATTGTTTCTGTTACATTTTTGCTAGCTAAAGCTGGTGCACCAGAATAATCAACATTCTCCATATCATGTTGATTTCCGACTTCATTTTCTTCTCTACACTCAGGTTCATAACTTGCAGTCTGATATTGATGCTTTATGTGTACTACTCAAGCACTAGGTTTCTTTTGATTTCTGTATTACTGAATTCGACATGAAACTCACCTTTTGAGCATTGCCTCATTGGCAGTACTTGTTAGGAAGATCTTTTTGTTGTTCATATGCAATGTGCTTGAAAACACATGAAGTCTTTGATGTGCAGTGTGTCAGGGATGCTAAGGTGTCTTTGATGCTGTTTAACTTTGAAGGAATTTCAGTTGATTTGCCATATGCTTACCTTCAAGTCACATCCATTCCTGGAGTGAGCCCCTTTGCTGAAAGACAGAGGTCCATCTCCTTACAAATGCTTATGCCATACAGAAGGCTAAAGAATATATCATCATTCTGCAGCTCAATGTGTTGCCTTAACAAAGTTAATTTGTGTCATGTCCTGAATTTTGATTTAAATTAGTATGGGAAGATATTCAAATAGAGCATTCACAGTTGTTGCACGTACTAGCTAGTTTTCTATGATTGTTTTCCTTTGGCTCTGAATCTCAATGCGATGAACTCATGACTATATCAAATGCTGAAGGTGACTGAAATTTTGTTATGCAAACGTATTCTGGACTCTGGCTAAGGACATTCATGTTTCCTTAAATATGGAATATACAATAATCATTTTCTTTGAGTAAAGCAAAGCATATGTTGGACTGAAAGAGATCTATAGTAGCCACTGAAATGAATGAATCAGTTGTACCTAACAAAACCGTGTATAGTAACTCATACTACTGCCTCTCATGAGTCCCGTCATATTGTGATCTTCATCACAAAGGTAATGTTGAATATGAATTGTGTGAACTCAGTTATGAACTTGTTGTGGGAGTTATGGAGACCTGCTGTCTCCCGCACATGCACATATTGATAATTAGCATTCCTCTAATTGTGTTTGTCATCAGCACCAGGAGAGAAGAATGAAAACAGCACACAAAATGTGTTGTTGACTCAGAAATCTTGCATTTCTTTATTAGCTTATGCTTTTAGGATTTTCCCTGCTTCAGATGTTACCAGCTACCAGAATTTATGGGAATCATTTACAGGTTGGTTGCAGGTTTGGGTAGAGATCACATTAGTCACAGACTCAAGATCCTCCCTTTGCTGCATCAAAATTAACCTTGTCTAACATATTTATATTTAGAAGCTATAATGGTTTGTATTTATAGGAGAAACTGCGTTCATTGCTAAGCTATTAAGTTCAGTGTTTAATGATGTAGTGTATGGACATATACATCTCACTAAACTTGTCTCACTTATGGTTAAATGCTTTGCCATATTTTATATCTTTCGATGACCTTTTTCAGTTTGACTTCACCTCTCATTTAATCTCATATTGCACTTGTGTATCCTTTTGAATAGCAAATCATTTGGCAGATTATTTTGAAATCTCATTACTCCTGCTACCTTATGTAAAATTCTATAGTGTCGATATTGCCTCGTTGATTATAACCTTTAAAATTTGAAACTTGGAGAGCTGATTTCAACGATTGATTGTAGGCATTTTGCTAACGTAAAATGGCTTTCCTTTTTGGGGGGAGAGGGGGAGGGGCTTGAGGGTAAGGTAGAGGAGCCCCCCTAGGTCCTATGTACCTGTCAATTTTGTCCTAGATATTCTATTTTTGTGTTGATTGGTTCATTTTTCCCTATGTTTTTAACCTATTGTGCCAGTAGCTATCTTATTGCATTAAACCCCTGGAGCCTTTCTGGCTGGATGTTGTTGCTTACTGATCAAGATAACAAAAACTGAGTGAAGGAAAATCACACACAAAAACAGGAGAGGAAACAATTGTTTTTTTTGCATGCCAAATAACTCACGAAATAAGAGGAAGCAGAGGATGAGCTTTGTGTATTGTTTTGTTTTCACTGCACCTATCTTGTATCTTTTCAGAATGGCTATCTTGCAAGGGAGACTCTGCTCGAGTACCTGATGGCTCTGTGTTTGTCATAGTTGTTTGGGCATGCTGATCGAACATACTTAGCTATACTAGCAGCGTTCAGTTATATATAAGGAATGAAGATGCTGATTTAAATGTCCTTGTGAGTTGTGACAAGCTCCAACATGTTTTCCACTTGGCCTTGGCCAGGAACTGGGAGATGAAATCGTGGAAACTGAGGAAGATATGATCATATGAATGACAAAATATGCTGGGCACCCATTACATTGCCTCGCAAGCCCATTGAATTCTGGCAATCTAAACTCTAACATCACAAGAGCAGATTCAACCGAATCAGGACAGAATTCTCCATGACACAGAATATCCAAGTAAGTCTACATTCAGTAAATGCTCCATTAAGAATGGTTTTAGCTAGCAAAATGCCCACATGCAACCAAATCCTAGAAGCTTGGTGGTCCGGGTGATTTTTATCATGTTCCTTGGTTGACCGTTATCAATTTTTGATTTTATCCAATAGTGCTTGTGTTTTTCAACTTTGTAGGATCTCCAAATGTGACTCGGGTTGTCTACTTGAACCTGTTAAGTGCCAAAAATGACATGCATCTTACATGGTTTCTCAAAATTTACCTTTTGACTTGGGAGATTGGTTTGTGTGGGTAAGCCCCTTTTTGCTTGTCTCATTCTTAAGGCAAGTGACTACTAATTTTGGAATTTATTAGCACTAGGCCCTTTTACATCACTTTAATTAGACACTGGTTTAAGTCTATGCACCCCCCCCCCCAAAAAAAAGAAACCTAAGCTCGTTTGAAAGGGTGAGGATGGTCCAGGTCCTAGGCGGGCCATAGACTCCAGGATCAAACCCAAGGTTGTGGGTGGATGGGCCAATGCTCCCCACCACAACTGCCCAATGTAATCAACTTGATATGTACATGCTGATGAAGCTTTCTTGTATATCCGCTTGGCTGTATAAGTTCACAGTTCACATAGGAATGTGTAATTTTATATTCCTCTTGAAAATTTCAGCTCTAACAATTCAACAATTTGGTGGGCAGCAAGCGTTCTCTTGTTGAAAGTCCCATTTGCAATTGTTTGTAGTGGAGTGTATCTATTCCAGTTGAAAGTAATATCATGCATGGGGATAAAGATAACACTTGCTGTTTCAAGCTTGAAGGCTTCCGAGCAGCACCCTGTTTCCTTCTGCAAAAGGCAAGTGAATGAGAGCATGATGAGGAACCCCTGACTATGAGCAGCCCAGAATGCCCACCTTCCCAGAGCATCACCCTAGCCATTTCGTTGGCTGTGCTTTCATCAGGGATGATTTATATCTAGACTATTTGTAAACGTGAAGTTGGAATTGCTAGTTCTGACGGATTCACATGCCATGTATTTGATTGTAGTATGTTTGTACAATTTATGTTTTCTTTTTGAATGAAAAAAGTGACAAGTTTTCACTGAAAATCAATGTTCTGCATATATTATTATCCAGAAGCAGTTGTTATTATTCTGTGATCCACCTCAATGCCGTCTGTTTGTTCTTTTGGACTCATTTCTAGCACCTATGTCAGGTACCAAGCACGTAGGCATTGGTTTGAAAAGTCGACCCTTTCTTTTACACTAAAGACAATTTTCCTGAGGGAATGCCACAGTACCAGATAGGTACCAACGGCGGAACATGGGTGCTTGCTAAGTTTCCATTTTGTGTGTATTTCATCTTGCTGCTCTTTTTATCATCACTTTTTTGAACATTTGAAGCAAATTGTGGGCGCATTTTCTGGCATGAAACTCGGACTTAATTTCCAGTACCTTCGCACTTTTGCTGGTTGCTCAACAATTTGCCTGGTGTGAACTATTGGTCCTTCCTTTTAGAGTAAAAATAAACAAATTTTTAGAAATGGCTCATACAACAAAGTTGTACTCGACATTCTGATACAGGTTTAGATAAGCTCAACTGACAATGACTTTAGTTGGGTCCTTCATGTTAATCTGAAACCCCTTGATCTGATAGCGGTCTGAACTTCTTTTTCCACAATTATTGTTGGGTATTTCATCTGACATGAAATCAGTTCGAATATGTGACAAAGGAATAATGGTATACACCAAATCTCTCCCTATACTAATGAGATGATTCTTCTGCTGGGGAAGAACAAACTGATTCAGAAGGTTGAAGAGCTGTTTGCCGAGCTTATTTTCGAGTAGACATGGTAGAAAAAGTGATGGAAACCTATAATCTGTTGAAGGCTTCAGGTTGCGCACCAGATACGTTAACTTTGATAATTATGGTAAGGAATCTAAAAAAGGCGGGAAGAGAACAGCTGACAGCATCTGTGAAGAGAGACTTTGAAGAATACAGTGATGACCGCAAAGAGTCCCTTGAAGAAGTAGAAAAGAAATATGGAAGAGACCCCCTTGTTCATATAATTGCCTTTTAACATTTGTAGAGTGCATCATATCATTATTCCTTTGCTCTATAAGATGCTGCATATATTGTTTAGTTAGACAAGAAGGAATTCTTTTGGAGGTTTTGTGTAATATTTGCCTAAAGGTAAAATTAGTTTACTTTCGTTTTCGCATGGTTTCGTACAAAAAGAAAACTTGAACATGTCTGAAAACCGAACCGGAGGCCTAAAACGAAGGGGTTGTCAGATTCAGTGCAGCAGCAGAAGGCCCTTTGCCTAAGGAGCTTATTTGTAACATTCTACCTTCTCAGCTTGCAAAGCTTCCGACCAGCACCGTGTTTCCTACCGTGGAGGGCAAGGAAACGAGAGCATGCTGGGGAACCCCTCACTATGATCAGCTAAGAACGCCTCCCTTCGCAGAGTATCGTCCTAGCCAATTCATTGTTCTTGCTTTTCATCAGGGATGATTTGTATCTAGACTATTTGTGAACGTGAAGTTGGAAATTGGAATTGCTAGTTCGGACATATTCACATGCCATGTATTTGATTGTAGTATGTTTGTACAATTTACGTTTTCTTTTTGAATGAAAAAGGCAAATTTCAAGCCGTTGTTATCATTCTTTGATCCACCTCATCTTTTTTTTTTGGTTTTGTTTTTTTTGGGGGGGGGGGGGTTCACAACCCAACATTTAATAACCTAATTCTCATTCTGAATGTGCTAGCTCCAAAATCATCATAGGCAGTAAAGCCTCTTAAATACAGAAATCTTGGAGGATTCACAACATATATGCAAATTAAACTCATAAGTGTATGCTTCATAGTCTTCTACTTTGCAACCCGTTTGTTTTTTTAGTCCATTCGCTAAATGCCACTTTAATTATGCAAACGTGCAAGCAAATACCCAACTCTGATCTTTGAGTGTTGACTCCAAAATCAGACCCCCACATCCAGTGGGCCAAGGACCTTCAAAGACAGCCACCATCTTGGTGCTCCTTGTTGTGGGAGAAGGCAATCCAAACCTGAGATCATGTTGTTAGTCTCCTAGTAAATCCCTTCGATGGACCAACAAAGGACGCAACTCTAGACAAGTGCATGGAACCCGATCATTACGAACTGGCTGAGGGAAACCCATGAAGGGCTTTCAAACAAAAACTAAAGCTTTACTCTAGATTTGATGGCCTCTGTCCCAATAAATGTTGAGAGGAGCTTTGAGGGGTCAGTCAAGTGGCCGATATCCAAGGATAGCATGACTATATATGACCTCTCAAGCTTGCTTTATGCTGTTGTATTGTACATGTACTTGACCCTCCAAAAACGTAATTGGAAAGCCCGCATATGCATCTGCATTTTCCAAGCAGGCAAAATGACAAGGTACTGGCGTGTTGCTCTTGTGCATCTAATCCTTCTCCCAACATAATGACTATGATCATTGGTGAACATTGAATATCAATTTTACAATATGGGAAAGTAGCAAGTTTTATATATGATTTACAGAAGTATCAGTACATAGTTGTGTATAACACAATAGGAAAGATTGATCTTTTCACTCCAAGTTTGATTACCCAAGCAGAATCTAAGTAGCTGTAATAATCTAAAGGTGAATTCAAGCATATACATAAGAATGCCCTCTGATCTTAGACCGTAATTCTTGTACATGAATGCATAGTGATAGTCAATTACTGTATTCTGGAGTAATTTTAAGAGTCGAAGCTATGCAACACTTGAACTGCTGCTGGAAATTAAAACTATGAAGGGAAGAAGATTATTTTAAAAAAAAAAAACTACAAGAGATATATACTAAAAGAATAACGATTCAATCCAGAAATATACTATTTATATCTTCATCCAAAAGTACAACTACAGTATTGGATTAAGTGTCATAAAGAGTAGTGACACTGCAAAAGTGATCATTACAGTCATCCATCATCAAATCCAGCTTATATCACAACATGCTACCAATTCCTAATCAACAAAAGAATTAAGAAGACAAAAGAAGGAACAATTTGGACAACAAAATAAACTACCAGAATCAGTGGCAGAACAAATCAAGTTCTCCTCCGTTTCGTGCCCCACTTGAAAGCAAAGGAACTGTGCTGATCAACCTCAACTTGACTGTGTTTGCTACTTGTTGGAAGCTTGACCAATGCGAAGGCAAGCTTGCCATCAATCCTGAAAGCCCAGATTTGAATTTCATCTCCATTGTTTAATTTATTCTTAACCACAACTTCAAACCAGCTGTTTACCAGAACATAACTTGAAGTGTTCTCGGTGTAATTCCACTTCTTGAATGTGAGTTCTCTCTCCCGCAACCCTGGCTCGATCACTTTGACCCTTATACCCACCAGACTGTCTTTCTTATCTCGAACTTCCAGCATTTGTTTCTCCTCTTCAGTGAGAGAAAGACGTGTCCCACATTCCCTAACCGGCATTGTAACCCTGCCCTGGCCTTTATCAACATCGCATTTGAATAGCTTCTTTTGCAACACCATAACAGGGTCTGATCCTCCCAAAGAGAAAATCAATTCTCTGAAGTCATGGGGAAGAACTGGGTATTGGTTATCAGTTGGGTACGATGGGGCTTTGTTTCTCTTTACAGGTTTCATGGCATTCTCTTCAACTTCAACGATGGTGATGGGAATGCTGTGTTTTGGTGCAGTTTTTTCAATTTCAGGAAGCTTTGATCTCTTGAATTTGGGGTTTCCGGATGAAGTGAATTGTTGTTCAACCATGGGGTTTTCCTGAACATGAGTTGCTTGGCATTCAAACAGCTTCCTCTTGATCACATTCGTGGGTTTGTGTTGTTCGCGTTCAACCATTGGAATCCCCAGGTATGAGGTTGAAGAAAGGGCAGTCTCCTTCTCAAGGGCTTTTTGAGCCACAATTGCCAAACAATCCAAGGGAGACAGAGAAGAATACTGGTTTATGAGATCATCCCCAAAATCTTCCTTGCTAACAATCCTCCTTCGAATCCTCATATTCATTCACTCACCTTTGATTTTCTTCAATCAAACCTCACAAAATTTCAGAGACAGAAACAAAATTGTTTCACAGAGACAAGGAGATAAGGCGGGGGATTCGGGAGCCAAGTGGGTAATCTGTAGAGGAGTAGATCAAGATGATGCTATTCGTTGTTGAACTTCAGGAAGAACTTGACTAGCACGGAAAAATCAGGAGAAAGATGGTGTTTAATGCAAGTGGTATGTGATTAGGAGAAGGAGAGTAGCCCTAACAGAAGTTGTTTAGGAGTAAAATTGTGGGATTAGTTAAAAAGCTTCCTGATTGAAAATGAAAATCTTATTACAGCTTGGGGAATAAGTTTACCCTAAGATTTTGCTCCAACGGTCATATTTTGGAGCGTTAACATGGCGGTCAACTGAGTCCAGTACGCGGCAGTTTTGAGCGGGAAATGGTGCATGGGTTTTATTTTGAAGTGTGTTAACGGCTCTCTCTTTGCGGGTTATTTGGGCTCCTGGGTAGCCCATATTCATGACCCGTTCCCATTTTCTCTCTAATGCCCCCTTTTTAATTTAACAGCTAAAACCCTACGGAAAGTAGAGTAGAGAGGTTCAATCTTTCCGCTGTGGGGTTTGCGAATTTTCTTGCGAGGGTTTCTGGGTATGGTGTTCGCCCAGAAACCCGACCCGAATTCTGCCTTCATTTCATGCGTTCGACGCGTATTTGTATCCGACATCATTTTTGTCAGACGAGGGCAACAACTAGCTCAAAAAGGTTTCTATTTTCTTCACCTTTTAATTCGGCCTTCCTTTTTTTTTGGGGGTGTCTTGGGGTTGATTTTAGTAAGTTGGGTATCCACGTGTTGTTGAATAATCATTTATCTGTGAATAGTGGGCATTGCTGTTTTCTTTTTGTGTTTGTGTTTGTATTATAGGGTATGCCCCTAACTGGAGCTATGTGTGAGAAATTGTGGAATGTCACTGTGATTTATAATTTAATCAGTGGATTTCTAATGCTTCTTGGAATCATGCTCAGTCAACCGGGAATGGACATAGAGCCATGGGCAATGGTCAAATTGGATGTGGGTGGTTAGAGGAAATGTTAAATTTAACCTCGAAGTGAGAAAAATGTATTTCTTTGATTCTTTATGCGTCTCAAGTACATGACCTTGTTATCTGTTTTCAGTATTTGATGAAGTGTTGTGTTGTTCTGTTGTATAAGTGTTTGAGTGTAAAGTGTTGTTAAAATGTATTAATTAACTCATGTTGGTTATTGCCATACCGGAGATTGTACTCAATTAAACTAAAAAAAGTTGCATGGGGGATGAATCCTGCCAAATATGATTGTCTGCCCAATACGTAGGCTTTCTGTCATTAGTTCGGGACAGATTGCCCCGCTACTATATATCTATGGTTTGTCTTGCTGCAGATGTCAATGCATAGAGGAGACTTTGAATGGATGTGGATAGTTGATTGGTCCTCAATTATAGCGGAAGACCTGGAAATAATTAGATGCACATGTTTTAGACACTTCCAGGGATCGGCCATTTCGGGAGTTTCAAAGCTTCAAATTTGTGTGCAAAGTTACTAACGCTAAAATACAGCCATGTCAGATCAGAATGTCGAGTACTTCATGTAGGTCTATGTGTCCCTTGATCATTTGACAAAAAAAAAAATTTAGCCTCAGATAAAGGGTTAAGATTCTAGACCTGGTCATGTCAGAACATTGAACTCTCAGTACATGTATTGGAGATGATTGAAGAATCCCAGAATAAAGTCTTGAACATGTTCTATTGTCACAAGTCTTTGCTAATTATAGCTTGTGAATGGAGTCATTATGGAAATGAATGATCTTATGGATATTGTGCTGATTTCTGACATTTTTTTCTCTTACCGAGGTTCGTAATTCAGAATCTAATATTGATCCTTTATACCTAAGTCAACCCGTGCAGTTCAGCTTGAACGAATTTTATTTGATATGTCACATGCTTAGCCCCAAGTTACATCCATTTCTGAAATGAGCGAGCTCTGTTTGGCTGAAAGATAGATGTCCATCTCCTTAGTTCGATGCTTACGGCATACATAAGGGCCAAAAAGTATGTCAATTTCTGATGATTTCTATTATACGTGTCACTCTATTCATCATACTGGAGTTCCGAATCTTGCCTTGACTATGTTAATTTGTGTCCTTTTGTTAGTTTTGAGTCAAATTAGTACAAAAAGATATTCAAATGGAATTCACCCAGTTGTTACTGCACATAATAAATTTTCTGATTGCTTTTCTTTGCACTCTTAAGTCTCAATGCGATGAACTCATGAACATATAAAAGCAGAATCTAGTTCTCTTGGATCCGGCATCCATGGCAGGTGTTGATGACAATAACTGGAAAAGCATCCTTCAACTTGATCCAAGCTGGCAAGTAATACCCTCTTCTGACTTGCTTCTATATTCCATACTGTTCACCAAAGTTTGTGTTATTTGATCGTTAAAACTATAATTGCTAGAACAGTAAACCAAAAATAAAGGTTATTCAAGTTCTTTTTCAGACACATGAAGTGCAGCTGCCAAATTTTTGTTTTGTTTTTTTTAAAAAAGCTGTATTATGCCTTTTGGTGATAAACTTTTATGATTCACATGTACTCTGGACTCTGGCCGATGACATTCCTGTTTCCTTAACTATGGAATATTGAGTAATCATTTTTCATTGGTAACCTTCAAACTGGTTGTACTTAACTAGACTGAATCAAAACAGTTTACATGTCAAATGTGGGTTTGCTTTTCTAGCTTAGACTTTACAGCAGATTGCATGTCAATGCTTGGGCTTCTCTCATAGTTCAATATGGATTGCTCTGCTACTATGTGCCTATAATTTGCATTGCTACAGTTTTCAAATGCATGCAAGAAACTTTGAATGGATCCTCAACTATTGCACAAAACCTACACTAGATGCGTGTATATTAAGAAGCTTCCAGGGAATCAACATTTGTTGAGTTTTAAAAGCTTTAAATTCTGATGCAAAGTTACTGTAGTTCTAACATGTGGCCATTATAGATTGTCAAGTACTTCATATGAGTCTAGTTGTCCGTTGGTCATTTTCTTAAAGTTTGTATGTTTTTAGTCTTATAAATGAATGTCTAGGATTCGATACCTGTCTTGCTAGCAAATCTGAGCTTTGATTATTCAGTGTAGGCATTGGAAATGAATTGAAGATCCCAGCAGTTGTTTCACATCTGACAAGCCATGCAATGTGGACCTTTCACAAGTGCTTGGTAGCTTGGTACTTCATTAGCTCAGTGATGGTTGCCTCCAATGCTTCAACATGTCATGCCATCAATATTCTGTTTGCGTTATGAAATAAGAGAGACATTTCAGATAGAGGACAGTTCTTTTTCTTGGATGCCCTTTTCTTTTAATAGAAAGATTGAGTGTTCCCTCTCTAGGGAGGATTGAATGTTTTGAAATTGATCCTTTACAAATATGTTTCATTATGTCCAATCTACTAAAGATTGGACATAAATGCTTCCAGTGAATGTGTGTTTGCGGTTCTCAAACTCAAGATTTATAATCAATGGCAATAGTACTGTTTCTTTTGAATCTTGGGTAACTAAAGCAGGTGCAATAAGAGTAATTAGCATCCTGTACATTGCGTTGATTTATGACCTAATGTCCTTCGCTGTACTCAGTTTCAAAATTTGGAGTGTGACATTGATGCTCCATGCCTTGAGCTTTGCTGTGCATCTTGAGCAGTAGGTTTCTTTTGGTTCCCGTACCATTGCATTGGACATGAAACTTACCTTTTAAGCATTGTCTCATTGGCAGTACTTGATAGTAAGATCTTTTTGGTTGCTTTTATGCAATACGCTTGAAAACACACCGGGAGTCTCTGATGTGAATTATATCAGTGATGCTAAGATAACTGTGATGCTGTTTAGCCTGGATGAGTTCTGGTTGATTTGCCATATGGTTAGCTTCAAATTACTTCCATTCCTGGATTGAGGCCTCTTTGCTGAAAGTCAGATGTCTTTCTCCTTAGTTGAATGCTTATGGCATACATGAGGGGAAAAGAATATGTCATTTTCCGTCGATTTCTATTCTGCATGTGTCTGTTCATCATTCTGTGGCTGAATATCTTGCTTGGCCGTGTTAAATTTGTGTGTCCTGTCATTATTTTTGATTTAAATCAATATAGGAAGATATTCAAATGGAATGTTCCCTGTTAAACATAAGTTTCTGTGATTGTTTTTCTTTGCTCTGAATCTCAATACGATGAGCTCATGGACATATCAAATATAGAACATTGTTGTTTTAGGATACAGTGTTTATAGGAGGAATTGATGATGGTAGTTGGGAAAGCGTGTCTGCAGTACAAGTTAGCTAAAGCATCCTTTAACATACTCCTAACTTGCTGTCAATATCTTGTTTTTACTCTTGCTGGTAATATCCTGTTTTAACTAACATTTGTAATTCTATACTAATTATGGAATATTGAGCCTTATCTCTGTTCGTTAGACCTACAATTGATAACCACATTATCCGTGTTTTGGTGATTGAAATTTTATGATTTAAATGTGTTCTGGTCTCTGGCTAAGGACATTCATGTTTCCTTAAAGATAGAATATAAAATTATCTTTCTTCTTTGAGAAAAGCAAAGTATATTGGCCAGTGGTTAGACTGAGAGATCTATAACAACCATTGAATCTGTTGTACCTAACCAAACTGCAAATATTAACCCGTATTACTGTCTCTCACAAGTTCCCTCACATTGCTGTCTTGGTAACATTGGTAATGTTGAATAGAAATGGCGTGAACTTAGTTATGAACTTGTTGTGGGAGTTGTGGAGGCCTCCTCCCTCCCTCACACACATATTTGTCTAATTAGCATTCTTCTGAATTCACCAGCATTGTGAGAGAAGGATGAGGGATAGAGAACAAAATGTGTTGTTTAATCATAAGTCTTGCATTGGCTTATGCTTTTAGAATTTTCTTCTTCCAGATGTTAGCAGCTAGCTAGCACAACTTGTGTATCCTTTCAAATAACAAATCATTTGGTACTTTGCCATCAGCAGATTATTTTGAATTCTCGTTACTCCTGCAAGCTCAAGTAGACCTCTAAATTGTCAATTGTGCCTGGTTGATTATAACCTTTCCAAATTAAAAATTGGACAGCTAATACCAACGATTCACTGTGAGCGGTTGCCGTGATCGAGGGTAAGGTAAAAGAGCCTAGGCTGTGACAGTGAATTCTTTAAGTGCCTATGTTGTTGCTTACCAATCAAGATAACAAAAACCAAGTGAGGAGAATGGCAACGGAAACAAAGGAGAGTAAACTATTGACTTTTTTGTATGCCAAATAAAGCACCAAATAATAGGAAGCCGAGGATAAGCTTTGCGTTTTCTTTTGTTTTCAGGGCCACCTATCTTGCACATTTTCATAATGGTGTTTTCCATTGGCTATCTCTCAGACGAGACTCTCCTCTGCTTATCAACTATGTGATGCCCCTGAGTTTGCCGTAGTTTTTTGTGTATGTTGGTGGAATGTACTTTGCTATACCTGTAGCTTTCAATTGTTAAAAAATCAAGATGCTGTCAATTGTCTATAAATCAAGATGCTGGTTGAAGTGTCCTAGTGATAAACTTCTTTGGCATGTTTTCCATTGGCTTTGGCCTACACCTACTGTGTTACACAAGGAGTGATGTCACAAGCAGTGAGCAACCATGGAAGCTTTAAGAGAAAGAGAGAGAAAAGGAGAAGGAAGAAAGAGAATGTTGAAAAGTTATCCAGTTGTTTTGAGAGAGCATCATTAATTGTTTTATTACAAACAATAATAGAATATATAGTAAAGTTCCAACTAGCCTAACTAACTTCCCTTGATTCATGCTAACTAACTTTAACTAACTCCATTATTCTCATCACCCCTCCTCAAGCTGCAAGGGTGAGGAACCATTCCAAGCTTGCTCAGAAGGATGTTTTGCTGAGGAGAAGGTAGAATCTTGGTGAGTATGTCAGGAAGCTATTTATCAGTAGGCATGTATGATAGTTGCAACAAGCCTTCAAGTACCTTGTCTCTAGTGAAGTGACAATCAATCTCGATGTGTTTCGTTCTTTCATGAAACACTGGATTCTTGCCTATGTGAATGGCAGATTGATTGTCATAGTATAAAGTGACTGATTTTAGGGAAGATACTCCAAGTTCTTCCAATAACTTGACAATCCAGGTAACTTCTGAGGCAGCCTGTGACATAGCCCTGTACTCTGCCTCTGAAGAGGACTTAGACACAGTGCCTTGCTTCTTGCTCTTCCAACTAATGGGAGAATTTCCAAAGAGAACCAAGTAACCTATAATAGACGTTCTGGTGGAAGAACAGGTAGCCCAATCTGAGTCTGAGTAAGCCTGCAAAACCAACTTGTCAGTGCCTTTGAGTAGAATTCTAGCACCAATAGTTCCATGGATATATCTGAGAGTGTGCTGAAGAGCTTTGAAATGTGATGTCCTGGGCTGTTGCATAAACTGGCTAAGTGTTTTGTGCTGTGTAACTCAAGTCTGGTATGGTATGAGTCAAGAAGTTTAGCTTACCGACCAGAGTTCTATACAGAAAAGGGTCAAGGAGCAATTTACCATCTTCAGGGCTTAATTTGTAGTTTAAAGGCAAAGGGATTGAAACTGCATTGGAAGGCAAAAGGGCACACTCTCTTAGTAGCTCAGTAGTAAACTTTTTTTGAGAAAAAATGATGCCTTTTGAAGTGTTAATGACTTCCAAACCAAGAAAATAATGAAGTTGGCCCAGATCTTTAATGCCAAGCAGAGTATCCAAATGATGTTTTAGATGAGTAATTTCTGAAGAATTAGACCCTATGATCAAGATATCATCAACATAAACTGCAACCAATGTGATGTCAGTAGAGGATTTGTTAATGAACAAAGAATAATCACATTTAGACGGCTGATATCCTAGAGAAAGAACGGGCTGACTAAGTTTGGAAAACCATTGCCTACTTGCTTGCTTGAGACCATAGAGGGACTTTCTTAATCTGTATACTTTGTTGAAAGGATTTGGGATGCCTTTAGGGACTTCCATATAAACGTCTTCATCTAAATCCCTATGCAAGAAAGCATTATTGACATCTAACTAGAAAAGGGGTCAGTCCCCAGAAGCTACCAATGCAATGATGCTTCTGATAGTTGTCATTTTCACCATTGGGGAAAACACTTCTTGGTAGTCAACACTGTGTTGCTGAGTGAAGCCCGGAATGACCAACGTAGCCTTGAACCTTTCCAAAGACCATCAGACTTCAACTTGACCTTGTAAACCCATTTACTATTGATAGCTTTCTTGCCAGCAGGAAGATCCACTAGGTCCCAAGTACTATTGTTGCTTAGAGGCTCAATTTCTTTGTTCATAGCCTGAACCCATTCAGGCTTCTTAGCTACATCTTCATAATTTTTAGGCTCAGGGTATTGAGACAGTTGTGCATGAAAAGCATGAAATTCAACAGGAAAATTGTCAATCTAAACCAGGCCACAAAAGAAATCCTGCAAATGAGCAGGTTGCTTATGTGTTCTTGTGGATCTTTTGAGTGGTTGGGGAGATGGATGAGAGATATCATGTGAAACATTATGTGAAAAAGAATCAAGATCAAAAGATGTGTTGCAGCTGCTAGAGGGAGAGTCAAATGGAGAAACAGATTCTGTTTGTGTAACAGAATCAGTGTTGAAAGAATTAGGAATATTAAGAGATAAATTTGGTGTGTCATGAATATATTCTGATACAGCCAGTAAAGGAGTATTTGAAATGTGAGGCAAAGAATGGTAAGGAAAAATGGCTTCATGGAAAACCACATCTTTAGAGATGATAACCTTCTTAGTTTTGAGATCAAAGAGCTTGTAAGCTTTTTGATTAAAAGAGTAACCTATGAAAATGCAAGGATTAGCCCTAGGCTATAACTTATCTCTACTTCTCTTCAAAGTAGTGGCATAGCACAAACAGCCAAATGACCTCAAATGGAGATAAGTAGGCCTATCCTTGTATAGAACTTCAAAAGGAGTTTGATTTTCAAGCATTGAGGAGGGCATCCTATTAATCAAATAGACTGTAGTTAAAAGAGCATCTCCCCAGAATTTGTTGGGAATATCAGACTGAAATATTAGAGCTCTCACTACTTGCAGTAAATGTTGGTGTTTCCTCTCAACAATCCCATTCTGTTGAGGGGTATCCACACAAGTAGTTTAATGAACTATACCTCTAAGTTTATAAAATTTTAGAGCTGAAGAATCCTTGAATTCCAAACCATTGTCTTTTCTAATAATCTTGACAATAGCTCCATATTACTTTTCAGCATAAGTAACAAATGACTTAACCAAAGGAAATGCAAAACTTTTGGTGGCCATTAGATGCACCCAAGTCGCTCTAGATTTATCATCCACAATTGATAAAAAATAAGTAGCTCCATCATAAGTTTTGTATGGACAAGGACCCCAAATGTCAATATGTAAAACTTCAAAATAACAATCAGCTTTATTAATACTCAAAGGAAATGGTTGTCTATGCAACTTAGCCATAGGACAAACCTGACAAATGCCATGTCTATTGTCAATATAAGAAGGTAAAGCTACATTCTTAAGCTGATCAAAAGGTAAATGCCCCAATCTTTGGTGCCATAATTCAGAACTGAATAGACAAGCAACAGAAAAATCCTTATTGCCCAGAACAGGTGCTCCCAAGGTTGATTGGTGAACTATAGAATCCTTTTGTAGCAAGAAGAGCCCTTTATATTCTTTACAAAGACGGAGTTCCTTCTGTGTGGTAGGGGCCTGAACCAAACAAGAAGTTGGGGTAAAAATCACATTGGCTGAAAGTTGCTTGACCAACTTACTGACAAACAGTAAGTTATATTGAAAAGTAGGTATGTAAAGTACATTATGAAGCTCTAGCCCATCTCTCAAATACATAGAGCCTGAATGTGTAATAGATGCCTTTTGTCTATTTGGCATAGTAATAAACCAGGGTATATGTAGCTTCTTAACATTGTGTAATAATGAGATATCATAAGTCACATGATCACTAGCACCACTATCCACAATCCAAACACTTCCATATGTAGACTTAGTAAGAAAGCAAAAGGTTTTACCTGCAAAGAAACTAGCCACACTTCCACCTTCATTGGACTTGTCCATATCAGAAGTGTGTTGTTGTAGAAGCTGCATAAGTTGATTATATTGTTCTGTAGTTAGGGCAGGTGATTGTGAAGACTGGGCATCTGTTCCACTTTCTGTTTGAGCAATTGTTGCAACTCGTCTTCCTTTGCAAAGCTTATGGCCAGGTGGATAACCATGGAGCTTAAAACACCTTTGTGTTGAATGCCCTGGCACTTTACAATTATCACAGAAATAAGATCTCCTATCTTGGAAATTCTTGTTTGGATAACCTTTTTGTGCCATTTTGTAACTCCTAGAATTGGATTGTAGAGGTTGTTGAAACCCAAGACTTGGTGCCGGATTATACCTTGATAACTGTTGATTATAAGTCCTCTGCTTAAATTGACCAATCTTACAAGGGCCCCTAGATATAAAGCTATGAAAAGCAACATAATTACCACTAATAGGAGCAGAAGACGACAAGGACCTTTGTTTTTCTTCTTGTAACACAATCTGATAAACATGATCGAGGCTGGGCAGGGGTTTGATCATCAAGATATTTCCCCCAACATTTCTATAATCATCATGCAAGCCAACTAAGAATTGCATCAGTTGCTGATCATGAATCATTTTCTTGGCAAAATCAAACTCACACATCGTTCTCCACTTTTAGTATAACGGGGCAATGTAGTAATATTGCTATATGCATCCCAAAGTTTCTTGATATGTGTAAAATACTCAGTGACTGATAGATGTCCTTGAGAAATTACACATAGATCCCTTTGTATCTGAAACACTTCAGTACCATCAGCTTCATCAAAACATTGTTCTAGTCGAACCTAAATGTTTCTAGTAGTAGCAGAAAATAGTATGCTTTGACCAATATACTTGATGATAGCATTCATGATCCAAGATAAAACCATCTTGTCACATGTTTCCCAGTGTGCTACTAGATTCACAGCAGTTGGTTTGACACATTGCCCTAAAACGAATCCTTGTTTGTTCTTGGCTACCAAAGCTATCTCCATTGCCTTCTTCCAATGGCTGTAATTATCCCCGTTCAGGAGATCACTAACCAAAATGTTATTAGGATTATGTAAGGGATTAATGCATAAGAGATGTGATGGTTCACTTAAATTTCCAATATACATGGCATTTGTTTCAGTTTCTTTATTTTCAACAGTAGCCATATTCAACAAAATTCAAACAATATCTCCAAATTTCAATCAATCAAGTTGGTCAAGAATTCAACCGATGAATCAAGAAGCAATAGAACAGTTCTATAACAGAGTCCTCAATGAACTTAAAGAGAACGATATCACAAGAATATCAAAGAGAAATCCCCAGATGAATATCAAACTGAATAGACTTTAGATTTCAGAGAAATTTCACCTTGAAGATTTGAGAATTTGCAAATTTTGACAAAATTTGAATGATCAAGAAAGAAACAAACCCGAGCTCATCAAGTATACATGAATTGTCATCAAAATTGGGCTTGCTGTAGCTCTGATACCATGTCACAAGCAGTGAGCAGCCATGGAAGCTTTGAGAGAAAGAGAGAGAAAAGGAGAAGGAAGAAAGAGAATGTCAAAATGTTATTCAGTTGTTTTAAGAGAGCATCATTGATTGTTTTATTACAAATAATAACATAATATATAGTAAAGTTCCAGCTAGCCTAACTAACTTCCCTTGATTCATGCTAACTACTTGCTAACTAACTTTAACTAACTCCATTATTCTCATCAAGTGATGGCAATTAAGGAAGATATGAATGGCAAAAATGTCAAAGATGCCAATAAGATTTCCTTACACATTTCTTGCTTGAATTCTATCAGCCTAATACCACACGCAGCACATTAAACCGAATCATTACAGAATCTTTACTGTGTGCACAGAATAACCAGGGTTAGTCCTCCTGTTAAGCTTATATTGAGTAAATGCTCCGTTAACAATGATTTTAGCCCATAAATGGCTACATCCAACCAAACCTTCAGGAGCTTCGTGGTTTGGGCAAATTTTATGATTTTATTAGTTGGCATTTATCGATTTTTAATTTTATCCACCATCAGTTGTGGCTTTCTAAATTGTAGGATCTTGAAGCCTGATTTTGACAAGGGTAGTCGGCTTGAACCTTTAGATTATCAGAAAAGATACTCATGGTTCTCAACAGTTAGCTTTCGACCTAAGCCAAGTTGACTTGGGAGATTGACTGCAAGAGTGAAGTCCCATTTTTCATGTCTTAGGCCATGTTCGACAATAATATTTTGAGTAGCGTTTGGTATTTTGATCAAGTCATTATACTAATCAATCAATTTTTAGGGTTCGGTAGCTTAGTGTTTTGACTAGCATGTAGCATTTAGTGTTTTAACCAGTGTTTCTGCAAAGCTATAAAATTTTAGCTTTTGGCATTCAGAAATAGCATTTCATATTTTTTTGTCAAAAAATGTCCTTTGAAAATTTTATATTTGGAAATTATCTATATCCTTCTACGTCAATTTACATTAATCAGCTAACCCTATAGTTAAATTTACCAGACAAATTTATTTCAACTGCTCATCTAAACAGCTATCCACTAACAGCTATATTAGAAATACTACCAGCTACCTAAAAAGCTATCATGTACCTGAATCACTATCCGCTACCTAAACAACTAATTATGTCGAACAGGACCTTAAGGTAAGTGAGTATTACATTTAGGCTTTATTCAATTTTATCTTCTACCCTTGAAAGTTATTTAACATGTATAATACATTAGATATGTGAATCAACACTTTAAGCTTGTACAGCCAAAGCACATTTGAAGTACAGTCTCGATGTAGCAGCACAAATAAAAGACGTACTGATGATTTTGATCCTAATCAAAACACAAACAACACCAGCAATTAGACATAGGGATCTGCATATGCAAAAGTCTATCTTTCGTGATAAGTTTTCCACAACAGACTCTCCAAAAACACATGGAGTCTTAAGGTGTACTATATCTTCCTGGAAAACACCAGCAATCTGCTAAGTTTAGTAAAGTCAATTTTTGCCTTGAAGCAAAATAGTATGTTACGTTTATAGAAGTGAGGAAAGAGCAGGAAAATAATTTTTCTTTTTTTAGTTGGAAATTTTTTGTATAAATTGTTACGCTTTTTAATTGTAATTGCATCTCATTTTCAAGAGAGACAAATACAAAGCAGCATAAGAATTTAGAGAGAAAAATATTGTTTATTCTACTGGTTTTCTAAAGGCTTGGTGATTCTCCATGTTTTTTAGAGAGTAGTTATAATATCTCTTTCTTGAACTAATCCTACAATTTCTTGCCATTGTCAATTCTTATTTTCTCAACTTTATATTAGCAGTGTGAGATACAAATTTCTGTAATATTCGGAACCTAATAGTGGTATCAGAGCAAGGTTTACTTATACTATTCAATATTATGGTAGCAAAATATGAGACTGAGAAGTTCAATGGGAGTAATTTCTCCCTTTGAAAATTGAAAATGAAGGCAGTATTGAGGAAAGTTCATTGCATAGCAGCAATTGACGTCAGACTTGACGGATTAACCGACGACAAATGGAAAGAGATAGATAACAATGCTATTGCCAATTTGCATATGGCATTAGCAGATTCAGTCTTATCAAGTGTCGCAGAGAAAACGACTGCGAAGGAAATCTGGGGTGCACTCACCAAATTGTATGAGACAAAGTCATTACATAATAAGATATTCTTGAAAAGAAAGCTTTATACCCTTCGAATGAGTGAATCTATATCGGTAATGGATCACATCAACAATCTAAACATGCTATTTTCAAAACTTGTGGTGATGGATTGTAATATAAAAGAAAATGAGCGTGCAAAGCTTCTACTTCAAAGTCTACCTGACTCGTATGATCAACTCATCATCAATTTGATAAACAATGTGCTTACGGACTTTCTAGACTTCAATGATGTTGTAGCCGCTGCCCTATAAGAGGAATCTAGGTGCAAAAGTAATGAAGATAGATCATTCTCTTCACAACAAACAGAGGCATTATTGATGATGAGAGGAAGATCAACGAAACGCAACTCCAATGGGAGTCAAAATCATGCGAGATCAAAGTCACGAAGTAGGAAAAATGTTAAATGTCACTATCGTGGCAAAAGAGGACATATTAAAAGGGATTCTTGGAATTATAAGATGAGTATAGAAATGGCTTCTAAAGCAACAATCTCTCAAGGATGTGTTGCTAGTACATCGGATGATGGAGAAATCTTATGTGCAGATGTATCAATAGCTTCTAAAGCAAATCCACTCACTAATGTTTGGGTACTAGATTCAGGAGCAACATGGTATATGACACCTTGACGGGATTGGTTTCACTCATATAAAGCTATCCCTTAAGGATAGTTCATGGGAGATGATCATACTTTGGAGATTATTGGTATTGGCACCATCAAGTTAAAGATGCATGATGGCATTGTCCGCACTATCCAAGAGGTACGACATGTGAAAGGCCTAAAGAAAAATTTATTATCTATTGGGCAATTTGATGATCTTGGGCTTAAGACCCAAACTGAAAATGGTATTATGAAAGTTGTCAAAGGAGCACTCATTGTGATGGAGGCAGATAAGACCTCATCCAAACTATTCATGCTTAAAGGAGATACATTAAAATATGGAGATGCATATGTTGCTTCTACCAATCAAGAAGAATCAACGATAAAATGACATTATAAACTAGGCCACATGTCAGAACGTGGTTTAAAGGTTCTCGCGGAACGTAATCTCCTGCCCAGACTCACATCGGTAAACTTACCATTTTGTGAGCATTGTGTTGTGTGTAAGCAGAGTAGATTAAAGTTTGGAAGATCTATCTCCAAGAGCAAACACATACTAGACTTAGTTCATTCTGATGTGTGGGAATCACCAATCATGTCCTTAGAAGGAGCAAAGTATTTTGTGTCATTTATTGATGATTACTGTAGGAGAATAAAGGGTGTACCCAATCAAGAAGAAGGCATATGTGTCTCCAGTATTCAAAGAATTCAAAGCTCGAGTGAAACTTGAATTTGGGAAAAGAATTAAGTGTTTAAGGACAGATAATGGAGGAGAATACATAGACAGTGATTTCCTAGCATTTTGCAAAAAAGAAGGTATTCAAAGACAATTCACAGTTGTTGGCACACCTCGGCAAAATGGTGTAGCTGAGCGGATGAATAGGACTCTCTTAGAAAGAACAAGAGCTATGTTGAGAACTGCAAAACTACCCAAATTTTTTTGGGCAGAAGTAGTGAAAATTGCCAGCTACGTGATAAATCGATCACCGTCAACAGCTATCGACTTAAAGACTCCAATGGAGATGTCGAATGCAAAGTTGGTCGATTATTCTTCTTTACATGTGTTTGGATGTCCCATATATGTAATGTACAAATCCCAAGAAAGAACAAAACTGGATCCGAAATCCAGAAGATGTATATTCTTGGGTTATGCTGCCGGTGTTAAGGGGTATCGCATATGGGATCCCACTACCCACAAGGTTATTGTCAGTAGAGATGTTATATATGCAGAAGGAGAACTACAAAATAAAGATGACAATACATCTAAAGAGACTACTACAGTACATATAGTTGATGAGTTTAGAGACAATGATTCTTCTGAAGCAGAGCCAGAATAAGAGGAACAAGAGCCAGAAAGGGTCAATGATACAGAACTTCGACGATCTCATCGTCAAACAAGAAAACCTTCATGACAGTCAAATTATGTTATGGCAAGCCATGACGTGTAATGTCCTCTAACTGAAGATAGAGAGCCATCCACTTTTGAAAGGGCTCCGAATAGCCCAGATGCTTCTCTATGGATGAAGGCAATGCAGGAAGAAACGGAAGCCTTACATAGAAACAAGACATGGGAACTTGTTCCACTTCCACAAGGACAGAAAGCCATTGGCCACAAATGGTTCTATAAGATCAAACGAGAAGGTAATGATCAGGTAGAAAGATATCGTGCGAAACTGGTGGCAAAAGGATAGGCTCATAAAGAAGGTATTGACTTTAACGAGATGTTTTCTCCAATTGTTAGACTTACAACTATAAGAGTAGTCCTAGCTATGTGTGCTACATTTGATTTACATCTAGGACAGTTGGATGTCAAGACAGCTTTTCTTCATGGGGAACTTGAAGAAGAGATATATATGCTCCAACCATAAGGGTTTAAAGAAAAAGGAAAAGAAAACTTGGTTTGCAGGTTAACCAAATCTCTGTACGGTCTGAAGTAGGCGCCAAGGTTTAAAGAAAAAGGAAAAGAAAACTTAATTCAGACCATTATGCATATTACAAGAGGTTTGAGGATAATGATTCCATCATTTTTGTTGCTGTATGTGGATGACATGTTGGTTGTAAGCCCCAACAAAGATCGAGTCCGAGAATTAAAGGCACAATTGGCTAGGGAGTTTGATATAAAGGATCTAGGAGCAACAAACAAGATTTTCGGGATGCAAATACACCGAGATAGAAACGCTAGGAAGATATGGCTTTCTCAAAAGAATTATGTGAAGAAAATCTTGCGACTCTTCAGTATGCAAGATTGTAAGCCAATTTCTACTTCACTTCCCATCAATTATAAATTGTCCTCAAGTATGAGCCCTAGCAACGAAGCTAAAAGGATAGAAATGTCTCGAGTGTCGTATGCATCAGCAGTGGGAAGCCTAATGTATGCCATGATCTGTACAAGACGAAATATTGCTCAAGCAGTGAGAGTGGTCAATAGATTTATGGCAAATTCTGGTCGAGAACATTGGAATATTGTGAAAAGAATCCTAAGATATGTTAAAGAAACCTCAGATGCAGCATTATGTTTTGGAGGATCAGAGTTTATTGTCAAAGGATATGTTGACTCTGATTTTGTAGGTGATCTTGATAAAAGAAAATCTACTACAGGCTATGTGTTTACACTTGCAGGTGTAGCGTTAAGTTGGGAATCAAAGTTACAAACTATAGTAGCCTTATCTACTACAGAAGCTTAATACATGGCAGCTGTCGAAGCTTGCAAGGAAGCAATTTGGATAAAAAGAATGAAAGAACTTGGATACACACATCAAAAGATTCATGTGTATTGTGATAGTCAAAGTGCTTTGCACATTGCTAAAAATCCAAGTACTCATTCGAGGACTAAACACATTGATGTTCAATATCATTTTGTTCGAGAAGTAGTACAGGAAGGAAGTGTGGATATGCAAAAGATTCACACAAGAGATAATTTGGTAGACATTATGACAAAGCCAGTTAATACTGACAAGTTCACATAGTGTAGATCCTTCTATGGCTTATTAGAAATGTAAGCATGATAAAGGCTCGCCAAAAATTGACTTTAAGTGGGAGATTGTTAAGTTTAGTAAAGTCAACCTTTGCCTTGAAACAAAATAGTATGTTGTGTTTATAGAAGCGAGGAAAGAGCAGGAAAATAAGTTCTCTTTTTTTAGTTGAAAATTTTTTGTATAAATTGTTGCGCTTTTTTATTGTAATTGCATCTTATTTTCAATAGAGAGAAATACAAAGCAACATAAGAATTTAGAGAGAAAAGTATTGTTTCTCCTATTAGTTTTCTAAAGGCTTGTTGATTCTCCTTGTTTTGTAGAGAGTAGTTATAATATCTCTTTCTTAGATTAATCCTACAATTTCTTGCCATTGTCAATTCTTATTTTCTCAACTTTATTTTAGTAGCATGAGATACAAATTTCTGTAATCTTCATAACCTAACACATTGTGTGTTTGTGTTGTGGTCCAACTAACTATTGTAGCGCCTTTAGCCATAGAATAACTACCACTAGGTCCATCTGACCATTTGCTGCCAACATAACCAGCTGCAGATTTGTCTCAAACCTTAAGGAGTTTTTTCTGTACCAAGAGTAGTCCACTTTGGGAGCAATGTATCAAATGTCACCCTACTTCACTTAGATGCCATGGACCCATTTGGCCTATAAGCATTTTTTATTTTTATTTTTTGGCTAGCCACACAACATAAGCGCCAAGCAACAGCTGCAATGTCTATTTAGACCAGTCAATGACACCCAGACCTACAGCTTTCCAACGCAAACTGACACATTCCCAGGCCACGGATAGGTTTTGACATTTTCATGCTTTTGAACCACCCCGTAAAAAATTCCTACATATATTCTTAATGCTTTCGATGGCATTTTCATGTGGAAGAAGCAGTGAAGACCAGTATGTGTGAAGTGAGAAAAGGCACTAAATTTACCAACTGAAGCTTCCCTGCATATGAGAGACGTCTAGTTGTGTTATTTTGTTTTCAACTGCACCTATCTTGTATATTTTCGAAATGGTGTTTTCCATTTGTCCATCTTTCCTGGGAGACTCTGCTTTGCTTGTCAACAATGTGATGGCTATGTGTCTGTCTTAGTCACTCGGGTACATTGTCCCCTCCCCTCCCCCCCCCCCCCCCCCCCAAAAAAAACCCAAAATGATAGCTGCCAAATTGTGGGCTCCCTATCTAGGGATAAGTCCAACGGGCTGGGAGGTGGCAAAGGGGAAAGCAGGACATGCCCACTAAACCCCATGTCTAATAAACCTAGTTGCTCCTTATGGACCAAATATGTGTATGATCTGGGGTTTGGAACTTGGTCTCCTCACTGGAGGAGTACAGCAAACTCTAGTTCTGCTACTTGCACTTCAGGCTGTTTCGGTATATTGGTGGGTTGCACTTTAGCTATGCTAGTAGCCTCCGATTGTCTAGAAATCAAGATGCCAGTTGAAGTGTCCTACGAATAAGTTTCTTTAGCATGTTTCCCATTGACTTTGGTCGACACCTGCTATGTTACATCAGAAATGATGGCACTTGAGGGACATGTACATGACATTAACTTCAGGCTGTTTGGGTATATTGGTGGGTTGCACTTTAGCTATGCTAGCAGCCTCCGATTGTCTAGAAATCAAGGTTCCAGTTGAAGTGTCCTACGAATAAGTTTCTTTAGCATGTTTCTCATTAACTTTGGTCGACACCTGCTATGTTACATCATAATTTATGGCACTTGAGGAACATGTACATGACAAAATGTCATAGATGCCATTTAGATTGCCTTGCATATATCCAATTTGAACCCTAATGGTCTAATATCACATACAGCGCATTCGACCAAATCACAACAGAATCTTTCCTGCGAGCACAGCATAAACAGGGTTAGTCTTCTTGTATAAGTCTATATTGAATAAATGCTTCTTTAACAATGGTTTTAGCCAGTAAATTCCCCCATGCAACCAAGTCTTGAGGAGCTTGATCGTTTGGGCAAATCTTATGATGTGTTATTATTAGTTGAAATTGATCGATTTTTAATTTTATCTACAAAGACTTGTGCTTTTACATTGCAGGATCTCTTGAAGCCTCATTTCGACAGGGATAGTCTACTTCAACCTTTTATATTATCGGAAGAGATGTGCATTGTTTTGTACAGAAACGTGTTTGCACATAGTCTTAGTGAACCAGAATGTTGGTTGCATAATCTCTCTTTTTGTGTGCGCCTGGCTGAGCATAGAGGTGGTCATAAGACTATATAAGAGGTATGAAATCCCAACAGTCATGTTGAATGTTGAGCATCCTTATAGTTCTCATAAGACGGCTTGTGTTTGACTCTTATCACTCCTAATCGCTGACCGAGATGCCATGCTGAATATGTACCTAGGTCTGAAAGAACCTTTCGGCATGCATTACGTAATTATAGTATGTTCTATGACATACATATTCTTATAATGGAAAAACGAAAAAATTTCATTGAAAGTCCATGCTCTACATTAAAGAATTGATATTTGATATTGAGAATTTGTCTTTGCTTTTGGGGTATGAACGCAGCCCCCTCTTTCTTGTTATTAGCTTGCGGCCAACCGGTGGCTTTTATACACCAATTACATGAAAAACACCCCCTAGGTCACGTACTTATACATGAATTAGGAAAGCATATGTTATAGACTACTACATGCATAAGGAAACATATATTAGTAATTAATTACACAACAATATTTCCTAGTACTCCCCCTCAAGTTGAAGCATGCAAGTCATCCATGCCCAACTTGCTCTTCAAATATTGAAACTAACGCTTCCCAAGCGCTTTTGTAAAAATATCCGCTGGTTGTTCCTTAGTACCAACATGGGAGAGTGTACGAATACCAGCTACAACCTTTTAGCAAACAAAGTGGCAGTCAATCTCGATGTGCTTCGTACGTTCATGGAACACAGGATTCTTCGCTATGTGTAACGCGGCTTGGCTATCACAAAACAGCTTCATGGTTTGTGTTAGGAAGACTCTTAAGGAAGCCAAAAAACTTCTCAACCATACCAATTCACTAGTAGCAACGGCCATTGACATGTATTATGCTTCAGCAAAGGATTTGGAAACTGTGGCTTGTTTCTTAGTTTTCCAGGAAATAAGTGACTCACCGAGTCGTACAAAGTACCCTGTCAAAGACCTCCGTGATAGTGGGCATGGCCCCCAGTCAGAATGACAAAAGCCGTAGAGCTTCAAGTCAGTGTCGGCCTTGAGAATAATTCCAAGGCCAGCAGTTCCTTTCAAATACCATAATGCGCATCGAGCAGCTTCCATGCACTCTTCTCTAGGAGCTTGCATAAACTGATACAAAATATGGACGGCATAAACCAGGTCAGGACGTGTAATCCTAAGATATATTAAACGGCCAACCAATCTGCGATACTGAGCAACGTCCTTTAATAGTCGTCCATCTACCAGGGTGAGCTTGTGCTTTTCTTCAATTGGAAATTCGGTAGGTATGGCACCTAGTAGACCGCACTCCTGGAGTATCTCTAGTGCATATTTACACTGACTAAGAAACAGGCCCTGTGATCCCCGAGCTACCTCAATGCCCAAGAAGTATTTCAAGGGACCAAGATCCTTAATGCTGAAACATGTATGCAAATAACTTTTGAAGTTCTTACATGCTTCGGCATTGTTTCCTGCAAGCACAATGCCATCTATGTAGACAAATAAAGCCATGAAAACTTCTCCCTTTCGATAGACAAATAAGGAGTAGTCAGCGTAGGAACGAACAAATCCATACTCATAGAGTTTGGAAGAAAGTTTGGCAAACCATTGCCGAGGAGCTTGGCGGAGCCCATAGAGAGATTTTCACAACTTACATACTTTACCCGTTTTACTAGAGGAAAACCCGAGGGGCATGCGCATATACACTTCTTCTTCGAGATCGCCATGTAGGAAGGCATTGTTGACATCCATTTGATGCAAGTCCCATCCTTTAGCCACTGCAGCTGCGAGAAAACAGCGCACACTAGTCATCTTGGCCACTGGAGCGAATGTTTCGTGGTAGTCAAACCCTTCAATTTGATGGTCTCCGCGTATAACCAAATGTGCCTTATAACGTTGAATTGTCCCATCTGAGTGGTACTTCACCCGATACACCCATTTGCAACTAATGGGTTTTTTATTGGGTACGTGGTAGATCCATGACCTCCCATGTGTTATTGTCCTCCAGAGCTTTTATCTCTGCTGCCATTGCCTTCCACCACTAAGGATCCTTAATAGCTTCGTAATAGAACCTGGGCTCAACAATCTTTGTAATCGCAGCTAAATATTGTTGATGAGAGAGAGAAAAATTAGCGCTTGTGACATAATTAGTGATAGGATAACACATACCTGAGGACCTGGTGTAAGAAGGTGTAGCAAGTGAGATGCGGTCTTCAACTCGGGCACCATAGCAAACAAAATCATCTAGATGGACCGGTGGCTTTCTGGGCCGGTCTCCTCGTTGCACACCTTGGGCCGGCGCTGGATCCCGTTTGGTCAGGGCTAGAGATGTTGTCGCTGGCTGTAGGTCAAGGCTCGTAGTACTGCATCCTAGTGTTTGGGCCACTATCCGCAAGGCTAGGCTTGCTCTCCCTTGCTCTTCTTAGCACACGCCCTCTTCCAACGGGTCAAATATGGGGTGGTGAGAATGTTGTGCTGGCCCAAGTTCAATACTCCCCCTTTCGTGAGATGGGATGAACCCTTCATGGCCAAGTCCATTACAATCTTCAAGGTCATCATATACCATGCCAGTGCTATCGCCACTGTGAGGTGCTGCCAAGGTGTCTAGAGGCTTGGATTGATATTGAAAAGGGAAGATTTCCTCAAAAAATGTAACATCTCTATTCACAAAAATTTCATGGGTCTCTAAGTCATAAACTTTCCATCCTTTTTGACCAAAGGGATACCCCAAAAATATGCATTTCCTGCTTCATGGTGCAAACTTATCTTTTGTTTGTAAGCGATTTTGAACAAAACATAAACATCCAAACACTCAAAGATGGTCATAAGAAGGATGTTGATTATATAGGATTTGATGCGGGCTTTTCCCATCCAAAACAGTGTTAGGAGTCCGATTGATCAAGTGAACTGCCGTCAACACACACTCGCCCCAAAACTTCAAGGGGAGCCCCGCTTGAAAACATAAGGCTCTTGCTACGTTTAAAATATGCCAATGTTTACGTTCCACCCTACCGTTTTGTTGGGGGGTGTCCACGCAACTAGTTTGATGGATTATGCCATTATCAAAATAGAACTTCTGCATGGTCCCAGACTTAAACTCAAGCCCATTATTGCTTCTAACTATCTTCATGTTCTTCTTAAATTGATTACTAGTCATGGCTACAAACCCTTTCAACAACAGGCCTACTTCGCCTTTTTCTTTCATTAGGTAAACCCACGTAGCCCTACTAGCATCATCAACAATTGTGAGAAAATAATTTGCACCACAACAAGCCTTCACTTTATAAGGTCCCCAAATGTCACAGTGAATGAGTTCAAACAAATCACTAGCTTTATTTTCACTAACAGAAAAACGATTTCTAGTCAGTTTAGCGCGGAAACATACATCACAAACATCTTTATTGGTTCCACTCAAGTTACCAAAAATTCCTAAATTTTTAAAGAGCACGGACATAACTTCATTGGAGGATGCCCGAGACAGTGATGCCACAAGCGTCTTGACACTACTGCATTGACTTGATTCTTGACCTTCGGTGCCCCCGAGTAATAGTATAGCCCATCTTTTTGCTCACCCACTCCAATCAGAGTCTTCGAAGTGCGGTCCTGTAATACACACGAATCATCAAAGAATGTCACAGCACAATTTAAATCTCTACACAGATTAGCCACAGATAACAAGTTACAGTTAGGCTAGGGGAACAGATAAAACATTAGTCAAGGACCCTTTTCCGTCTAAGGTTAAAGTCCCCTTCTTTGCGGCTAACGTATGAGCCCCGTTAGGAAGGCCGATTGGAATAGGTCGGTTGTTCTGGAATTCATTAATTAAGCTCAAGTCACAAGTCATATGGCACGACGCTCCGCTATCGATTAACCATGGTAACTAGTCGGACAGTTTTTCATATCCCCCTTTCGGGACTTCAATGAGGCTTAAAAGCCTCTGTACCTGTTCCGGGGACAACCCCGGGATGTTGATTTGAGGAACCTCAACCGCTGACCCGTCGTGATTCACCATTGGTTCTACTTGAACCACAGCAGCATGCGCTACTTCACGCTGCCTAGCCCCACGGCCTCGTCCTCCTGCTACCCTGCCATCATGACTGCTTCTACCACTCCGGCCGCCACGGCCACGACCACGAGTGGTCCAGTTAGAAGGATAGCCGATAATTTCATAACAACTTGCCTCGTCATGTCCAAAGCGGCCACAATGTTTGCAGGTACTCCTCTCAGCTCCACCCGACTTGTCTCTCACAGCGAAGGGCACAGTAGCCTCAGTTCGAAGGTCCCTTCCTAGCATGAGTTGCTTGTGGTGTTCTTCTTGCTGAATCATGTTAAAAATTTTGTCCAAAGTAGGCAGCGGGTCTAGAGCTAGGACTTGGCTCTGTATGTTTGCATAGGACAGGTCGTCAAGGCCCATGAGGAATTGATGCGTTCGTTCATCCTCAATCATCTTTACTACTTTAGCCCCAACTTCACACTCACACTTTCCGCAAGTGCATTGAGGGATCTTTATATAATTATTCAACTCACTCCACATACCCATTAATTTTGAGTAAAAATCGACTACTTCGAGTCCTCCTTGTTTTGCCGTAGCAATATCAGTTTTGAGTTGGTTAATCTTGGGTGTATTAGGTGTAGCATACCTCTTACGCAAATTTTCCCACATCAACGAAGCTCGACATATGCTACACTAGTGTGTAATTTTGGATCAATAAGAGCATATCATCGAGTTCACCATCTCCCAAGCGTTACGTTCGGTCGGAACATCTCCTTTCTTCCACTCGGGTCTTTTTAGTGTTCCATCTATGAATCCCAATTTATTTTTTGATCTCAAAGCGGTTCTAACCGCTTGTTGCCACAAGTCATAATTTTTGCCATTAAAGACAATGGATGTGATCGTTATGCCAGGACCTTCTGAGGGATGGAGATAATAAGGCGATTGAGAATCGATTATCAGTTTCTTACTCATGGCTCTGATACCATAAAGAATTGATATTTGATATTGAGAATTTGTCTTTGCTTTTGGGGTATGAACGCAGCCCCCTCTTTCTTGTTATTAGCTTGCGGCCAACCAGTGGCTTTTATACACCAATTACATGAAAAACATCCCCTAGGTCACGTACTTATACATGAATTAGGAAAGCATATGCTATAGACTACTACATACATAAGGAAACATATATTAGTAATTAATTACACAGCAATATTTCCTAATATACATACTTATCATGAAGGACAAGATACTGAATCGAAAAGCAGTTTAATTTTCCTGGCCGAACACAGATTATTTTGGGGGTTTTTATTTGTCCAAATGACGATAGCAATAAACCTATCAAAGTCAGAACAAAATCTGACAGGATTTGCACAACATGGGAAATTAATAGGCAATAAACCTGTTAAATTGTGAAATAAATCTGACAGGGATTTTTCAAAATATGGGAAATTAATTGATATATACCAGTCCAAAAGCTTGAAAACACCCCCAAGTCACCTTGCAAAATTTTTCTCAACCTTACAAAGTACCAGCCTTGAGATACAGAGGGAAATCTACCCTTCATAGTCCTCTACGTTGCAGCCCAGCTTCTTTTTGAGCACCAACTTTGAGATATAGAGAGAAATCTACCCTTCATAGTTCTCTACATTGTAGCCCAGCTTCTTCTTCTTGTCCACGCACACAATGCTACTATAATTGATCAAGGATGCAAACAAGTGCCTGATTATGATCTTTGTGTGTCAACCTTAAACTCAAATCCTCCGACACGTTGGGCCAAGGACATTCAAGGTTTAGCCACCATCTTAGTGGTCCATGTCAAGGACAAGGTGACCCAAACACGAGATGACATCATAGGCCTTCTGAAAGACCCGTCCATGGACCAAAAGGAAACAATTCCTCAGCCAATGCATGAATAGGTACCTAACACAATCATTATGAACTGGCTCAGGGAATCTCTACAAGCGTTGTTGAACAAAGGCTACAGCTTTGCTTGAGAGTCTATGGGCTTGATCTGAACCATTGTTGAGTTGTGCGAGAGGAGCTTTCAGGGGCCAGTTTAGTCGCCCATCTCCGATGCAGCAAGACCATGGATGGCCTCTCCAAGGTTGCTTATGTAATTGTATTGTACTTGAATTTGCACCCTTCAATATTGGACTGGCATAGCCTATGCATCTGTATTTTCCACGTTATTAATAAAATAGTAGGTAAGTATACTACTTGAATCCATATAATCTTTCTCCTTGGACAATGAATCTTTTACATATGATTCACAAAATATGAGTACATAGTGGCAAAAAGAAACACGTTTCACAAAAGATTAACTAATATATGTTTCATTCCAAGTTTAATTACCCAACCAAAACCTCAGCAGATATAGTTGTACAAAGGACAATTCTTGTCTACATAAATAGAGTTATCCAAGTTATACAAAACTTGATAATTACTATCATCTATGATAATTAGATTCTAACATATGTTTCCAATTGTAATTCCCAACCTTTACATTAGGGTGAGAGACTACGGTTGGAGAAGATTTTATTGATCTTGCAGCAATATACTAATGTAAGTTTACTGATTCGAATGAATAAAGCACTCCCATGGGACTTGATGGTTAAAAGAAAGGAATTAATGATAAATAATGATTTGGACAAAAATAAAATCAGGATCTGAAAAGGAAAGTTGTTTGTTTAGCACCAAACTAGCAAGCAAATGGGCTCCTATGGCTAAATTTTGCGTAAGGACAATTTACATAAAAAGTAACTAATTTTGCATGTCTCTCAATCATGGTTGGGCTTTTTTAAATATTTTATGGTTCTTATATTTTTCGATTAAGGACAACATGATTAATAGATGATGTATCAGCATTAAAAAATCCTTTAATTTTATTATTGCTAATCCTTCTATAGGTGTGAAAGAAAAATTTAAAGTCAAGCATAGTCATGGAAGCTAAAAACAAGATCAAGTAGCCATGTCAAAGGCTAATCACAACCAAATATCACAACTTTAATTACAACAAAACATGAAAAGAATGCATGCAAAACAAAGAACTATTGAACAAACAAACTAAAAGCATAAGACTAAAGAGAAAAAGAAAAGATAAACTTAGTCTTCAGTAGCAAAATCCAGAATTATTCTCCCCTTAATGAGGTTTTAGGTGGCTAACACAAACCCTAATTAAGCCCTCAAAGACTCAAGTAAAAGGTAAAGTATCCTATTTTATACTTTATAGGTTTTTGCCTGAGCATTCATGGCCAGCTTGTGGATCATAATCTCAAGATCTATTCTTAACATCTCTTGTGTTGTATAAGCAAATACATCTTCATACTGCCTGAGCAAGGATGTTGATGGAGATGTCACCATGTCCTTTGATTTAAAAGAATCAAATCAATTTGGCATTACTAATATGCTGGTTAAAGGTTGTATAATTCAACCAAGTTTTGTTTTAGTTGTTCTATTGCAGGGCATAAGGTTCATTCCAGCACCGACCTGATTTTGTGAGCAATTTTCGACAAGCATCAACATGGTTTAAGTCTAATGTTTTTGCATGGATTTCAAGTTCAAGATGTAAGCTTTCCAACAAGACAAGTTGCATCAAATTTGGAGTTCATTTGGTCGTCCAAATCAGCCAAAAACCAAGAGATGTCAAAACTGCCCAACAATCCAGAATTAACCCGATTTTGTTTAAATCATAACTTAAGCTATACTAATGCTTAAGTTACGAATTTATACATTTTTGGAGTCCTCAAGATGTGTACTTTAAGGTACAAGCATAAAATTTCAATTATGCACACAAGAGGATGAAGAAACAAGGTGTTTTCCCAAACCGGTCAAATTAGGCCCTAATCTGCGCGGTAAAATGTTTAAGCCTAATTACCCTACTTAAACATGTCCTAACCTTGATTTATTTGTTGGGGGAATTATAGACATCCTAAAGTTACCCCCCCCCATGATTAAAATCATCATCATATCCATTTTTCCTATGCTTAACAAGTTGCATAAAAACCGGACGAAACTGCCCCTAAACCCGATTTTGTATAAACCGGTTCTTTTAAAACCTCCAGCCAGATTTCTTCACTTGAATGCAGCTAGGCACGACCATCTATGCTTGGCACACACTTCTAAGCCTTCATGGATTGGTTGCATGGCCAAGAGGAGGTCCAATGGGAGCTAGCTTGGTGGCATTGAGTTGCTTAACTCCTATTGGCCAGCCGTAATGCCTTTGCGGCTGTCCAATGAGATTGTAGCAGCAAATTCAGCTTGGATTAAGCTTAGTTTAAGTGTGTAATGATGTATTAATAAGTTAGACATAGTTTTACTTTGTATTTCAATGTATTAGTTTAGGTTAAGAATGTTGTAATCTAGGTTAGTGCAATTCAGGTTGTAATTAGCACTAATACCTTTCCTAAGCATGAAGGAAAGGTAGGAGTCATGTTACTAGCTTGTATTTTCAAAGCTTGGCCATTGCTTGCTGCCTATTTAAGGTACCACATGGCCAAGGCAAATATATACAACCCCTTTGAATGATATAAATCAGTTTTGAAAGCTTGTGTGCTTTCTTCTCTTAAACCCTCACTTGCTTATCCTTAATTAGGCCAATTAAGGTGGTGTTCAAGTGAGTCTTAATCTTTGATTGAGTGGTGTTTCTGTATCTTAGTCAAGATTAAGGGCCCTAAACTCATATTGGTGGTGTTTCTGTATCCAATCATAGGGTTTAGTTCTATCCTATTCCAATTTGATGTTCACGGTTTCTAAGTGATGATTTCGCTTGTATTCTTAAGCTGAAGTCATTCACTAATCACATCCATCATATCCCTTCATCTTTCCACTCCAAACACTCCCATTTCCACCCACTTCCACGGCCTATACTTCACAAAACAAAGCAAAACCAAAGCAACACATGAATGCACTCAACCGGGCATAACTAGGCATCCCTAGTTAAAGTGGGCAGCATTTTGGCACGGTGTGGCCGTGCATAGTGGCACGACCGTGCCCCCCCTAAAACGTGCAATTCCCTTACTTTGTGTTGTGTTCTTGAAGTACTAGCTTGGTTCCTTCATCCCCACCGTGATATACATCAAACACTCCTTTGGTTTCACTTAGAGTCACTTGATTCTAAGGTTCCATTCTCCCTTCACATACTTGATGTCTCACAATCATCATTTTATGTGACCATTTTCCTTGGTTTTCCCCTTGCTGTCATCTACCCTTGGTTGCTAAGTTAGTTGTATTCTATTGAACCCTAGCTTGGTCATCAGCAGATACATCAGATGTCAATGCTTTTGTTGGTTCTCTATCCGCACAAATTTATATTATCCTAGCCTGAGCTAGGGGTACTTCTTGCAATTGACCCTTAGGTTCTAGCCTAGGGTTTTTATCATCCCTTGTTGTCAAGGTTAGAGACTTGGATTATATGGACCTCTAGTTGTTTCTAGTCTTGCCTTTTGTTGTGATTTGAGGCCTCTCCGACTTCATACTATGAGTATAGAATGGTGGCCTTCAAGGTGGCTATATAGCACTCATTTGCACTCTTTTGATCTCCCATAATTCTTTCTACAGAGTCATTATCCACCAAGTATTGAATCTCTAGGTTGTAAATAGAGAGTGCTACTCTCATGGATTTTAGGAGTGGTCCTCCCATAATTATATTGCATGCAGAAGGCACACTTGTGATAATGTAATCTACCATCACTTGGTGGGTCTTTCCCTAATTAGGTTTGCTAAGTAGTTTGATCATTCCCTTTTAGTAGGTGATGTGACCTATGGAACCCATGATGAAAAATGGTGTTAGGGACACATCCTTCTCCTGTAAGCCAAGCTTAATAGAACAGTCATAGAACATGACATTTATGGAGCTCCTTCTGTCTACTAGTACCCTACTAATTTCTTAGTTGGCTACTATCAACTTGATAACCATTGGGTCATCATGGAACTGATATATAGGTCTAGCATCATCAAGGACAACCTCAGGAAGATAGTTCAAATACCTTGTTTAATCCTGCAGTTGTTTGATCTAGAGTTCTTATATGACTTTTAAAGCCTTTTTGGACTGCTAGGCTAAAGGCGGTCTCCCAAGATGACATAGATGTTGTCATTAAGGCGAGTGCAGCGAGGGTCATCTTCTTTGGACTCGTTTCATTTGGATGTTTTCTCCTTTTTTGGGGCCTATTTTTGAGGCATTTGTCTAGCTTTACTTTTATTGGTCAACTTATGGAGTACTTTTTCCAAATCCTAGTAGTATTCCATGTCATGCCCATAATCCTTGTGAAACGCTCACCTCTTATGCCTATTCTTGGGCCTCTGCTTGGGATCATCCATGTACACTTGACCCATAATCTACGTCAAGATCTCACTCCTTGAGTTATTGAAGAGAGATTCAGTCTTAAAGGCCCTTTCTTTGTTTTCTTTTTAGTTTTTTTTTTTGGACATGTCTCTTTTCATATCTCTTAGATACCTCTTTTGAAAGTTTTAGCCCCTCTCATGATAGCTTCCATTTGTACGTATCTTTCCACCATCTTCAGGGCCTCTTCTAGGGTGGTTGATGATGTAAAGCTCAAGGGAAGACACTACCCAAGCTAGCTTACATCAAAAGGAAGCCAAAACTTGATGTTTGGTCACGATGAAAGGTGGCACGGTCGTGCCTTAGCGCACGGCCACACCGTGCCAAAGTGCTGTCCACAAAAGCTAGAAAAAGCAAGTTATGCACGGTTTGAATGCTCTTATTGTTTGCTTTGATTCTAACTTCCTTGGTGATGTGCAGGCCGTGGAAATGAATGGAAATAGATGAATTTGGAATGGAAGAATGAGGGGATATGTAAGATATACTAAGTGAAAGTAATTAACTCAAGAACTCAAGCTAATAAACTCACTTAGAAACCGTATCAGTCAAGCTAGGATTGATAGAACTAAACCCTTGGATTGGATACAGAATCACCACCAATCTTTGAGTTTAGGGCCCTTAATCTTGATTAAGATACAGAATCACCACTTAATCAAGGTTAAGACTCGCTTGAACACCACTTAGTTAGGCCTAAACTAAGATAAGCAAGCAAGAATTTGGGGTAGAGAGAAAACAAGCTCTCAAACTGAATTTCTTCTTCAAAAGTGTGGAATGAATTCACCATGGTCGTGCCTTGCTCTACATATTCAGCAAAATGGGCAAGGGAACACGTCACTTTTCCTTCCTAGGGAGGAAAAGTATTAGCTTAGCTTAATACATCCGGTTATAAGCTAAACTAATTATAAGCATGTTTAACTAATGCTAATACATCAAATCATGAACCTAAACCTTGTCTAAGCTAATTATACATCAATTAAACTTATGCTTAGACATAATACAAGCTGAAAACATGGCTAGAAGTCATGTGCCCAGCTGAAATTTCAAGTCACTTTTTGGCTATCCAATGAGAAGCAAGCAACAAGGTTATTTCGGCTAGCCAATGGCAAATGAGAGACATCCTTAGTTGCAGCCCTTCTCGCATTGGTTACACTTCTCTAGAAAGCCTAGGGACGTGTGCCAGCCTTGGAATGTGTGCCAATGATGCAAGAAGCAGCAAAAAGAAGTCGTTCTCTTGCAAATACAACCGAGTATAATGAACTGGGTTGGAGCTGGTTTAGAGCCGGTTTTCAGGCAAGTTTTAGGCTTAGGAAAAATGGTCATGATTTGGGTTTTAAACATGGGGGGGTAATTTTAGGATGTGTATAACCCCCCCCCCCCCACCAAGAAATCAAGGTTAGGATGTGTTTAAGTGGGATAATCAAACTTAAACATTAAACCGTGCAAATTGGGGGTAATTTGGGACGGTTTGGAAGAGCTCCTTGATTCTTCATCTTCTTGCATGCATGACTTGAAACGAGTGCTTGGACCTACAAGACAACATCAAAAGGATTTCAAAAATGCAAAAATGTTAGACTTAAGCTACAATGTAGCTTAAGAAATCAAATGCACAAAACCGGGTATTTTGTAGCCGGTTAACCCGTTTGTGCTAGCTTGTTTCCCTTGCAAAATGTGAGCCAATTTCTTCAGTTGGGACCTTATTCTTGGACGTGTTGGACTTGTATCTTCATGGACAAGGTCTTCACTAGATAGGATTCCATCAGTTGACCATTCCGTAATGAACGTTTCACTGAGACCCTTAGGCCTAACCTCATTTGTGAAGAAAACGAAGGCCACATTTGGCTTAAGATCTTCTATAAAGAGTTTCTAATGATCAAATCCTTCCACATATTCAACTAGGGATTCCCGGTTCCTCTGGGACAGGTTCATCAGTTTTGCATCTGACTTTCGAGCTCTACTGCTTCTAATGAAGTGAATTCTAAGACTACTAAAAATGTCATTCTAAGATCTGATTGATCATGGAGGCACCTATTGAATCAAGATTGTGCTATTCCTATTAGGGTAGTAGGAAATTGCTTGCACATCATTGCCTCTAATGTATACAGTTGCAAATAGGCTTGAGTTAGGTATGCATCAAGGTGCTTCTTAGGGTGATTGGACCCATCAAATTGCCTATCTTTATCACTCTGATCTTCTTTAGGAGTTCATCCTCCCAGTTTTCTATGTCAAAGGATGTCTTGATTTGTGGGCGATCTATCAATGGAACACCCTAGTCAAGGGCTTTCTTAGCGTTTTCTTTGAATGTGGTTGAGATTAAATAAATTTGACATAGCTTGAGCACGGCTGCTATGAATTTTCATTATAGCCTTCTTCTTTATAGGACCTATATTGATCAAGCCTTTTCTGCAAAGATTTCTCCTGCTCATTCCTTTTATGGTTCAGGGTCTGTCTCAAATCTTTATCTTTATTCCTCCAATATCTTGTATGCCTGTCCTTCAGATCTCGTTCCTTTGAGTCATTAGAGGAAGCTCCTTTGAGTTTTGGTTGTCCCTATCCTATCTTTGACAGCCTTTGACAGGCTAAGAACTTATCTAACTTCTTCATGATGGGGGGTATACCTTCATCCACCTTCAATTTGATCAACTCATCCATTGTCTTTGTCTATTTGTTCTAGGGTATGGGTACACTTGAGAGATAGATTTCCTCCAAGGGCAGTTGTATCGTCCTAGTTTAAAGTATCCTCCACAACAAATTCTTCTTTCCTAGTGGTATGGGTATTTGAATCTTAGTTCTTAGAGATAGCATTGTCTTTGCCCTTATCACCTTCCTTAGATGACATCTTTGCTCAACTCTAGGTCCCACAGACGATGCCAAATATTTCATCACAGTTTAGAGCTTGTGTGATTCTTCTGGAAACCTTGAGGAATTTGTGCCACTATATAAGGGTAATAACACTAAGAAGCCTCTGAAGCTCAAGTTATAGGGTATAATGCTCTAGTTATGAAGAATTTTAGATAGGGTAGTAACACGAAGAACCTTGTGAAAGTCTTGTTGACCTACTTTTGATGTTGGTCATGGCTTGTTTATAGAATTTTGGGACGTTTCTTTAAGAGGAAGTTTACTAGAATTGTATTTCTTTTTAGATATAGATTATTCCTAGTTGTATTCAAACTCAAAGAACTTTACCGATTCCTTGTAAATTTAGCAGATCTTGGCTTGATCTTTCCTTTGTTATCAAGCCATGTGTATGGTACTTAATTTCAAGGTTTCAGGGAACTTAGGCTTTAATGAGCTCATATTCGGGCACAAACTGCTCAATCCTACAGTTTGATATGATCAATTCTCTTTCTTGCACTTTTATTTTGCTATAGTCCAATGCCTATTAAAGTTAATTTCTACCCAAATCACTCTAAAAATACAAATTATTGCAAGCCAATTTCCCATAATTATAGAAGTGAATTTATTTTAGGGGGGTGTTTGATCTTAAACTAAAAGGAGTAAGGGAAATAAGATTGTCATAATAAGTTGCCTTTTTTTTATAATAAAAAGGAAGAATTCATTAATGAAAAGTCATATGACATATACAATGAATATCTCCTAATAAAAGTAAATCTAAAACATCAAATTGAATAATTATATCCAGAAAGCTAATAGTAAATATACTCTCGACCGATTCTGAACTTGTAGCAGTGTTCTTGCTACTAACCGCATTCTTCGATGTCAATGCATCTTTCCCGAATATCGGCAAGCTATAGTATAATTTCATGGAGTTGTAACACCCAGGCTTTGTTTCAAAAAAAAAAAAAAGTCAAAGTCAACTTTGACTTGGGTCAAAGTCGGTTTGACCATTTATAAAAGGGGGGGTGGGGTTTGTTTTTTTTCTTCAAAACACACACGCACGGGCAGAGAAGGAAAAGAAGAAAAAAAGAAGAAGAAAAGGAGAAGAAAAAGAGGAGGAAGAAGAAGAAGGAGGAGAAGAGGAGTTTGATTTTTAGTTTCGATTTGCAGATTAAAGTGAGTAATTCTTGTCTTTCTCAACCTAAAATTGAATAGGGAAAGATTAATTTGTGGATTTAGGATTCCAATTTGGGAATCAATTGAAGTTATGAATTTGATGTTTTAAAGCTTAGTAGATTAAATCCATAAATTCAATTGTTAGAAACCCACCCTTAAAAGTTGTATGTTTATTTGCGATTTTTGAATTCTATGAATGTTGTGAATTGAAACTATGGATTTTTGGATTGGTTATCTGTATTTGGTTGAATAATATGGTAGAGAAAAAAATAGGGTGGATTTTCGGATTTTGCTAATAACGTGCTACTGTCGGATTTTCTGGGAATTATTGGATGCACGAAAACTTCTGAAATTTTTATTGTAGGTTACCCAAGATATTAGGCAACTTTTGTTAAAGTTTCATGAATTTTAGATGTGTATTTTAGAAGGTATGAAATTTTGAGTGAAACTGCCCTGTTGTTGAGTGCAGAAATTCAGATTCTGTTTGAATTATTGTGAGACATTGGGTTGGCTAAAACTTATGAAATTTTACTGTAAACTTCTGAGGATGTCAGGGAAATTCTTGTAAAGTTTTATGAATTTTGGATGTGTAATTTAGATGTTATGAATTTTAGATTGAGACTGCCCTGTTTTAGTACCTGATTTCGGTTACTGTTTTAATTTGTTATGAACGGTTTGCTTGGAGAAAAATTATCAAATTATTACTGTAGATTCCTCATGATATGGGGTGATTTTTGGTAAACTTTTGTGACTTTTGGTGGTGTATGCTAAAAGTTATGAAATTTTGAGTTTAATTCACAGATTTTTTTTCATTATTTTGGCTGACTGTTTGAATTTCTGGGAATGATTGGCCTGGACAAAAATCATGAAATTAATATGTTAGAATCTATATGTTATTTGTCAATTTCCTGCAAAGTTTGGTGAAGATTGAATGTGTATGCTGTGAGTTATGAATTTTTGAGTTAATGTACCTCGTTTAGCGTGCTTATGGATTATTTGTATGTATAATCCATAAATTAGGTAAGCTGCCTAAAAATTCTGATTGTGCGATGAAGTTTGGGGAACTTGTGAAATTATTTTGAATGGAATTATATTCTGTTTTGATTTCGTTTTTTTTTCAAACTGTGGGGTTTGAATTTCTTTGAATATATGATTTCATTAAGTTATGTTTTTGGGGAAAAAGATTCGTGTCTTGTCTGAGGCTATTACAGAGCGTTCTAGAGCTATGGCCATAGAAGTAGTTGTCTTTGTGTTTGGAGCTGTGTGGGTCGTTGGTTGGTACCTTGAGTGGGCAATGCCCGG
>JACYFF010019584.1:11762246-11781940 GCA_017589665.1 Selenicereus undatus
GCTGTGTGGGTCGTTGGTTGGTACCTTGAGTGGGCAATGCCCGGTCCACCAATTGACTCCTCAGTTTGTGTTATTTGGGAGCTGTGTGGGTCCCTGGTTCTCCAGGATGTGAATGTGACTCCTCAGTTTGTGATTTGAGGGCATCTACGTACTTTAGAGCGTTGGGTCCCTGGTTGGTACCTTGAGTGGGCATCGCCCGGTCCACCAGGATGTGTTTGTGACCCTTGTGTTTGTGATGGTTCTTTATGTGAGTCATGAGTTGATTTCCCCTAAACTAAAAGTTTTGTATTCAGTTAAGAATGTGTGATGTGTTGTGCAATTGATTTTGGCTTGGATTTTTGAACTTTGGATATGATATGGAATTGGGTTTCGTTTGGATTTGGTTTTGATGTTGTAAGACACATGTTGTGTGTTTATGGCTAGTATGTGAACTTTTGTGATAAAGTTGCTTTGATGCATGTGCCAATTGTGGTTATGGGCAGGCCGTTAGGTTGTTTAGCAGGTTTTACTTTCTTTTGGACTCCAGTGAGGACTATGAGCCCAAAAGACATGATTGGTATGGGACAATCATGGTTAGTTTAGTGAATAAACTAACAGTAAAGCTTGTTCGAGGGCTCAGGTGTAAACGTGAGTCCTTGAAACGTACCTGGTATGGGACATGTGCGGCTAAATTAATCTAATTGCCTACCTCATAACAGAAATGTGTATGCGTTTGTGATATTTATGACCATATTAAATATGAACGATATAAGTGCCCTTTTGATTCTTGAAACATATGCGTGTCCCCTTATCGTCCTCTATATGATATATGAGATGTTGTGTACTGTGTGCTTATCTGTTAATCGGTTAATGTGCAAAGTGTAACAACGGGGAAGGTAAGGGTTATTCACTGAGCTCGGGGAGCTCATGACCTCACCATTTTTCAGGTCTTGAAAGCGATGAGGGACCACAGGAGCATTAAAAGAACTCATTTGGACCTAGATGACTCGTTCTATGTATATGTTATGGATTATGTTTAGTAAATACAGTTCTGTATTTTGATTTGGATATATGTAAGAATATTGGGGATACGGTTTAAGTATGTATGAGATGTATGTTTTAGATTGACCTTTTTGAACTTCAGTTAGATTTCTATAAGAGCTTCTGCTGCTATCTCTTATGATCAGGTTTGTTAAGGTCAATAAGTTCATAGAGCCTTGTGGGCGCCCCTGTCTGAGCGTCCATGGCGGTGACGCGCCGACCCCCCTACGGGTGGGGCGTTACAGGAGTAAATGTCCAATTGACGTGGTGGATTGCACTTTAGAGGAAAATTTTCATAAATAGAACCATATGAAATTCCATTGTTGACTTATTCCTTAATAAAAAAAAATGTAGATCTAATACAATAATTTTCAAATTCTACTCGACAAAAAACTCACTCTAAATTTTCAAATCTACGATAAATTACACAAAGGTAATGAGTCAAACTCACACTAATGATGAGAACAATCTAAGTCACACTAAAGGTGAGAACAACCAAACTCACAGTAATGGTGAGAAAAATAAACAACTAAACTCTCACAAACTGGAGAGAAACTTTATTGAAAAGAGACCAAAATATTAGTAAATACCTTACAGTTGAATAAAATTTCAAGACGTATGAAGATTGGGGCTTACCACTAATAATTATTGCTGATGGCAGCCCCTTATTGGAGTATATGCCCTTTTTTTTCACAGCTAACCTTGTCTAGCAAGGCCTGCCTTGATTTTTCTCATTGAAATGAAATTTCAACTCAAATAGCAACATACATTCAAATAACATCTTACAAAAAAAAAACAAAAAAAAAACAAACATCTTCTTTTTTTTTTTAACCACATAGCATGACAAAAAACCAGTAGAAATGTCTTCTAACAAAATATTTTTGAAAGAAGGGGGCTACTAATTAGACACAATAAGAGGGGGTGCGGGTGTCAATGCCGATGTTAGATGGTCGGCCACGCAATTGGCTTCATGATAACAATCCTATAGAGATGGTCCACTTCAGGCTGAAGATGATTTTTCGACATTTGTTGATGATCATATAGTACGTTCGCATAATCTAGAGAGGTGTTTTTCCAATTTGTTTAGGGTGATTTGAGAGCGTGGACAATGCACAGATCAAACATTATATTTTACCGAAATAACTAATGAGACCTTAATTTAGTGATTAACAGTGAATTCTTTAGTATATATGTTAAAAGTTCGGCTTTCCCCCTTCTTCTAATTGGACACACACCACCTCAAAAAAATAAAAAAAATTCCTTGTATACAAAGATACATAATCATGCCATTTGACATTGGCGTACCAAGTAACATGCCGAGATCGAAGAAGGCCAAACAAAGGATAAAAAGAGCTCATCGCAGAATAAAATGAAATTTGGAAGCATATGCATATGTCAAACCTTATAAATATCATGAAATAATTACCTCTTTTGCTAGAGAATGCAAAATCATGCTTCTTGTAAGTCATAATGGCAAACATGGCAATTATAGCTAATATGACTTTTTAGGCCAGATTTATATGTTTTTCCCCGTAGGTCCACGTTTAATTATAACCCTAATTATGTCCTAAAGCAAAGTGACATGTATTGTGGGCGGTAGGATTTCCTTCTTGTCTCCCTAATCATTTGCTTGTACATTGTTTTCCTGGACCCATTTTGGCCTTCTATCTTTCAATCGTTGTGTAATTATTTTGACTTATATGAAAGTAATCTTAAAAAATAAAAAGGTTGAAATAGAAGAGAAATTGAAGAAGATTACTTTGTTTAAAGTTTGGAAAATACCAATGAGATCTTAGCTAAGTGGTTAAGATTGAGGTCATGAGTATATTAATTAGGTCTCATGTTCGATTCTCCCGGCCCCCTTCCCATTGAATATCTTAAACAAGCTAGTTGCTCAAGTTAGTCTTATAAATGGCAAAAATATGTGATGGGAGAGTTATATCCCTTTATGAATTAACAATAACTCGACTTTGGTATAATAGATATTGAAATACGTAAAGAAAATATTTATAATTATGAGATTAAATATCTTATAAACTCACAATTATGAAAAAAGGTTTAAATATCTTTAAAAAAACAGGTTAGGTTTATAATTATGGGAGAAAAAGCAGATGTCTAGACTATCTTATAAATTCATGGTGGCTAACTATTTAATTTCATCCCTTCATAATTATGAGATTGTGCACAAAGAGCTTGTTCATCTCAACCTTTAGAATTAGCGATTAGCAATTAACAACTATTTAGCATTTACCAGTGGTTAAGAACAATGGTTTGTGGTTTCCAGCAGTTTGTAGCAGCTATAAATAATGTTTAGAGATAGTAGATAGCGATTAGAAAGCGTTTGTCAGCGATTAGGACTAGCGAATAATAATTAGTAGCGTTTGAGGGCGATTAATGGTGACCAAGTGCTCTTAATTAAAGCTGTCAAACGAACAAGCCCTAAGTTGATAGAGGGGAGGGTCTACTGTGTTTAGTTTTGGGGGGGGTGTTTTATGTTGCAATGACAAGGATTAGATGGATAGTAGGTTTGATAGCTATATGGCTCTTTCCTTGCTATTTATTGATTTTATATATGCTGAAGTGATAATATTAAATAAAAAATAAAAACCATTGTAGTATTAGATATGAACATATGGCTCATAATATATGTTTTGACGGATGACACTCTTGAACATTTTGCACCATCTTAAATTAACATGTTTTATGATTTTAAAATCATCAAACTTTCAATGATTGTACTTAATTAATGAATTGCTAGCCTTAAATATTCGTCGGCTATGCCAACAAATGTATTAATTAATATTCTAATTGAATCAACCATATCGAGGAAGACATATAAGGCGCATATTTATAAATGATATAAATTATGGATAAAAAAAAATTTTTACACAATTTATAAGTTGTAATATACTTTCACTATTCAATCATATCATTTTTTCCAATTTAGAAACATGACAATATGATTTTTAAGTCAAAATAAGACACTTATAGTAAGACATTTATCATTTTGCAATATATAGCATATAGGTTCCACTCCACTATTTATGACTTGGTTATTTGTTCTTGATATTTCATAATTGATCAAAAATTGCTTCTAATACAGGCCTTAACCCTACACACATAACCATGAGATATCTCTAAAAGTCCGATCCTACGCAGGCAGACTTCTTTTTCCCCCTTTTTTTCCAAAAGAAAGAGAAGGTTTTAGCTGTTCATGTAATTAACTGATACCATGTTTTCTTAATTAAGGTTACCGTTTTTATGATCCAAAACAACGTGGCCCTTTAGTGAGTCTTAACTATAAAGAGTACATACCATGTTGTTTATTTTAATCTTATTTGACTATAATATATGATTAATTAAAAAAAACTTAGTTGCAACGTGCATGTAACTTAGGTATCTTGAGTTCTAACCATTGATATATGACAGATACATGTCAAATACGACGCATGAGAGAAAAGGTGCAAATTCACGTATGGATATGTAGGCATGGTATATATATATTCCAGTGAAAACGAAGAACCAATAATTTACTCAGCGCATATCCACTTATAATTCATTAATGGTCTTTTCCAAAACTTTTGCTTCACATCCATAATACTTAAGAGACTTTTAACAATTTTTTGCTTGGAAAAAGTAAGAAGGTGAGCCATTACCTCTTCTTTATCAACATCTGAGTCACTTTCAGAGTCACTGATTCTAATATTAGCGTTTGTTTGGGCAATGAGGCAGAGATTTGATATTTCTTCTCTTTCATCCTCACTTTCACTTGAATCATCTGTTGGGGAGATCCAAGAAAAGAGCTCACTTCAACCAAGGTCCACGGCAACAAGCCAAAGTGAGGTTTCATCCTAAAATCAATTGGCAATAGGAGGAGTAGCCCACTTGACTTATATACCATGACCCTTCTTTTCAAACTCCCGATATGGAACTTCTTTACTCATGTACGATATTCCTAACATCATCGTCACTCTAGGCTGCAACCATGGCCTTTTTAGCTTTGTGTCTTTTTTTTTCTCCGCCATTTTCTTCAGTTTTAGATATATAGTCCTTGACCGAGTGGCTTGGATTTCCATAACCAACGTAGATGTCATAATTCTTATCTGATTGTGAGGTATTTTTATTACCGTTCATATTTTTGTCCAAGTTCTTGAATGTTGAGTCTTTGTGGAATGCTCTATTCTTCAGTTTGTTCTGTCTCAGCATCTTTTAAACACCCTTTGACAATGAGGCCCATTGCATTGTCATCATCCTTTGGGTTGCTTTGATTGTCGACTTCAATGTTGGTTGTCTTTAGGGCAACTTCGCTTCTAGTAGGAATGTCTTCAGACGGCATTTTGAAAAGTTCATATTGATGCACGTACATACTGATTTGGGAATCCCTTACTTGACTTGTTTCTTCATAAGTTGTGACCAGTGTGTCCCATACTTGCTTAGCAGTCCCACAAGCTGAGACTATTGAACTTGTTTGAATTAAGTCCACGTAGAAGAACATTCATGACTTGTAACTTTTGGTAAATCTTTTCTTTCCAGTGATAATGGATTCATATTTAGCTTTGGAAACTTGTTTGTCATCGTCTTGTTTCATTGGCATATGTTTCGATTACAGATAATGTCTCATACTTTCTCAACCTGACCCACAATGAAGATTTACATTAAGTTCTTCCAATGGACAAAGTTTGAACCTTCAAACAATAGTGGTCTTGTAAATTACCTTTCTTGAGTAATCTCCTTGTTGGATGCCATGATCTTTTTGCCGCTAGATTGTTAGATCTTCAGGGTAGTGGGATTGACTCTGATACTAATTATAGGTCACAAATATGTGAAGCCACCTTAGCGAGGGGTGAATAGAGTGATGGTCTTTTCTAAATTCCAGTGTCCTAAAGTGGTATATTGACTTTTGCAAATAGAGAATAAAAGAAGTATAGTCCGAAATATAAACGGGACTAGACACTATAATATTTTAACGATATTGATGTAGCTCCAAAATGATGGATTAGTCACTGCATAAGAGTCTTTCCCTTAGTATTGAACTATTTTTTATTACTCTCCTAAGCACACATTTCACAAAAGGTTATTCACTTAACCATTCGACAAGCCACTCAAAGAGCACTCTTTTTTCTCGTGGCACTCTCCTCACACCTCACTAGATGTGTTTCACTGATAAGTTGGCAATCCGTTACTTCCTTGCTACAAGTTGTATGAATTAAGCGAATAATAAAACTTAATACGATAATGAAAAGATAGCTTAAGATAGCTTGTCGTAATTTTCTACCTCTTCACTTCTTTCTGGTCTTCAATATACGGATGTGAATCTTTGTGACCGTTTGAACCAATCTCACTAGTTATTGTACTTGCCAACTTTAAATCTCGTGTTTCAGTGTGCATTGACTGTCTTCTTTACCTTCCTTTTGTGACTTGTGATTTTGAACTTTTTTTCTTGTATCAGGCTTTGGTTCAAATATTACTTCATTCCAAAAATAACTTATATTAATATTGATATAAGGGAGGAGTGAGAAAGAAGAAAGAGAATGTGATATTTTTAGATTAAGGTGCATGTTGGGTGCTCGCCGGAGAAGAAGAAGGCGTCGGAACTTGGTCGGAGAAGAAGAAGACGCCGGAGCTTCACCTGAGAAGAAAAAGAAGCAACAGTCGATTGCTTGAGAAGGAGAAAATAAGGGAGGAGTGAGAAAGAAGAAAGAGAATGTGATATTTTTAAATTAAAAATATTAATATTGATATAAAAAGTAAAAAATAAAAAATGTGATTTCATTCCTTTATTAAACCAAACGTACAATTTCAAAGAATCAAATTCCATTCTATTGCTTCTAGATTTCAAATCCTATTTTATTCCATTCAACTCCAAGTGAACCAAACGGGCGCTAATGTCTATTGGGTTTACTCATAAGTTATGATCACAATGTTACCTTATGAAAAATGTGTTTATTAGGGAAGGAACAATAATCCAAAATAGGAGAGAACATGAAATAGATACTGTCATAGGTGCATAGGCAATGAACATTTTACTTTAGTGAGACCTTAAAATCAAAACCGTAATACACATTGACTTAAGTTCAATGTGAGAGATTTCTTCAGACAGTATAAACAAATTACACTCGATACTTTCTTAAAGAGTGAGGCTAAAGGTATCCTATACCATTGTAATTTGATCTAAACAAATGTCGTAAGTAGTTTAGAAAGCAAATTAGTAACAGTCGTAACCGATTATTATGTATAGAATTAAAGTTTGTCAATTATGCTGGCTAGTACAGAATAAAATGATAGATCCAGCATAAAAGGATAATTGTGCATGTCATCTTATTACTATGAGAACTACAATAAACATGGTGATTTTACACAATTCATGAAAACTTTTACTCTTATACTATCTTTTTTTACCTCCGTTAATTTAACTTATTGTAAGTACCCTTTTATCAAATGAACATACAAAGAACTTGAAAACTTGAGGCTTTAACAAATAGTTTTCATTTTTTATAGAATAGTTTATTGTCAAAGGATCTTTAATTTAAGTAATAGATAGTCCAAAACTTTTAACATAGAGGTGGTTAATGGATAGCTCAAAACATTTAAACATAAAAAGAAAAAGATTTCAGACGTGGTTTCAACAAGATTTTGAACTTGTTTAAAATAGAGGCATACATAAATTCAGACAAATACTCTTTTGTGATGATCGGTGACTTTTTAATAAATATAAACATATATTATTTTAAATTATATTCACAATAAATAAATGCACTACTTAATTGATTTGACCCCTCTCAAAACACAAGTTTAACTTCGCCTCTAAAATCAAAGGAATTGATTTCATATTTTTAATACCCTATTTTATTTATTTGGTGGTTGTTTGGGGGGGGGGGGGGGGGGGAGATGGGTGTAAGCCCATCATCAGGGTGTTTTGTCTTTAGGCAAAAGGGAATTCATAGAAGAAGACGACGATGATATGATGATGAAGGCAAGCTCTGCACGACCAACCTCGCACGCACATGTACACAACTGTCCTCTCTCGCCTACGCCTCGGCCTTGTAAAGGGGTTCGAGGTTCCACCCAGCTTTATCCATCTACTTTCCATTGCTGTCGTTTTTCTATCATGGTCGTATTAAATTTCAATTTATAAATCTCAATCAACTTAAATTCATTTCAACTTATTTACGCCTGTTTGATCAATTTCAATAAGAAACTATCTATTTTAACCAACTTTAACTTACTTCTCACTATGTTAATCAACTTTTATCTATAATACACCCAAAAAAAAAAAAATTCAAAACCAACTCAACCCACTTTCACTCACTTCAATAAAAAAAAAAATACTCATTTCAACCTATTTCTATCAGTTCCAATCAACCTTACTAATTTACCAACCTATATTTCCTAACGGAAATAACAGACCCTATGTTATGTTACAAAGATGTTTGCCAGATAATTATTAATTATTAATAGTTAATACTTTATGAATAATTATTTATATTAACTATTCTTTTTTTTTGAATTAGCTATTTCAAAAGATGTTAGAAGAAACACTAACCAAAAAAAAAAAAAAACTAATAGTTCGTGCTTACCTTAGAATTAGTTAATTAATGAATTACTATGATATACTTCCTTCACATTTAGGTAGACCTTATTTGCAATCAATTGTTTTTACAATTATTATTTACCTCCTCATCTTAAAATTTTTACCATATGTATAAAATTATTATTATTTAATCCCCTCACAAAAATTTGATTGAAAAATTAAACCATGTGTTAATCATTTTTAAAGTGAATGAATTAAGGGTGTGTTCTGCAACAATATTTTTGGTAGCATTTCACATTTGGATTAAGTCAATACACTCATTAAGTAATTTCTAGAGTTTTGTAACATAATATTTTGAACAGCATTTCAAGTAGTGTTTAACATTTTAAGCAGTGTTTCTGAAAAATTAATAGTATTAACGTTTTCCATTCAAAAGTAGTCTTTTATATTTTTTTGCCAAAAAATATCTCTTGAAAATTTTATCTTTGAAAATTATTTATATCCTTTTATGGCAATTTACATTAATTAGCTAACCCAACAACTAAATTTACCGAACACATTTATTTCAACTGCTCATCCAAACACCTATCCGCTAACAACTAAATTATAAACGTTATTCGTTACCTAAACAGTTAGCCTTTATCTGAACCGCTATCTGCTACTTGAACCGCTAATTTTTTCGAACTGGACCTAAATAATAATTTTAACAATTAAATGGTATAAATAAAATTTATTTATTTTTTTGGTCTTGAATCTTCATTATCATTATAATCGAGCTAGTGTTGATCCAATAAAGAATAAAGTTCTTCTATTATAGATTTTTGTTTTATTCATAAGATTTAAATTCAAAATTTTATTTAAAAAAGTAAGTTTCAAACTACTTAAATGATCTTATATTAATATAAAATTTATCTAAATACAAAGAAATATGTGATGGTAATTCATTAATTAACATTCACACATTGGAGTAATGATTCCAGATGCCATAATATTTGTCGCGATTAAGAGACAAATGGGACGCTACGTCCTGTCAAATATTTAGGGTGTGAAGATGTCTGATCTCTTTTTAAATGGGGGAAAAAAAAATGTGGAGGGGTGATGCTCTTATTCTTTATGTCTCTTCTCTGCCACAATGAAATAAGGTGCAGATACGAGTGTGACTGCATTTCCTATCAAGGATTCTACTGCCTTATTGGTAGTGGTAGTCATAGTGGGTGTAATCATTCTTTCCCCCTCATTTTTAAATCTTACAAATTGATCATTTGGTTCGAATATAAATTGGATTAAGTTTAGATCGCATTATATTTTGGATTAAGTGATATTTTGAGTCGATTTGGTTTGAATTAATTTCGAGTCAATTGATTTTTAGTCTAGTATGTTTGTCATGTAAGAATAAGTAACTTTGTAGAAAATTTCAAGTCGGGTATGACTCGATTTGGGGTCAATTCAAATTTTGAGTCCGCTTTCGGGTGAACCTATTTCGGATGTCGGCTCAGACATAGGTCCGAGTAGTTCGATTCGGGTTTCAGCTCTTGGATCAGCTTTGCCAAATCTACTCAATTTTTGCAAGAATATAAATTATATGATGAATATGCTATTTAGTGAATAAAGTATTTTTTATTAAAAAATAACTTGAGTTCACGATAATTCAATAAATTTGAATTTCTACGAATTTATGTATATTTAGCTGATAATTTTACTACTTTTAATTAAATTTTAAAAATTCTATCCAAAAGTTATCCTATAAGATACATGCTATGTCATGTAACTCAAAAGATTTGGACTATTTGTTTAAAATACAAAGTTACTTTGTTAAGTTTTAAGATTCTCTTTAACGTACCAGTAAAACCGAGATAAGAGTCATAGAGTTGAAGAGAGAAACCTTAGACAATTCACTACTTCTATCACATGAAAAGTCAAAGCCTTGACCTTCAAATTATAGGGGAAGAGGGAGGCATTCATTAGGTAGAGTTAATCTATCCAATGAGTATGTTATTCGAGTTTACTTTTAAAAAGAAATTAAATTTATCACTTAAAAAAATGTAACTAAACCTATGTACTTAGAAAATTAATTGGTTGGTTGATTGAATGCTACCAATGTTCTAGTACAAACACACTTGTAATTGTGTTTTTTAATGATATAATCGTGATCGCATTGTTATTAACTTGAGTTTGATCAAATGTTACGACAGCTTATTTTATAATGTGCTATGTTGAATTAGCATTAAGCATTTAAATTCGAATCAGATTTGCTTAAATTTGTATTTCTCTCTCCATGGTTTTAGACTCGTGTGTATCTAATACTCCATGGTTTTAGACTCGCGTGTATCTAATACTCACAACCGTACTTATCAAATTTTACAAGTTCTATCCTATTTAAACTTTAAACCACAATATTAGGCAACCATAACATGTACTAAATGAGTATGAGAATTAGGAGTTATTCATTGTTATTTGTGTTAGAATTTAGCGGACTTATCTATTTTTCTTTTCAATCTTCTGGAATCAGCCTCTATACGGACAGAAATATTGGTAGAGGTAAGATTGTCTATATCTGGATCTCTCCAGATCCCGCAAAAGTGAAACTCACATCGGGAGGTGTTGTATTATTGTATTTATTTTTATTTTCTACTAGAAGATTTATTGGTTATTAGTGATTCTTTGTAATTTGCCTTTAATATATTTGTTTTTTAGATTGTGTCCAAGTAATTAATGGTTGAAAAAATTTAAATAGAATTCACAACTACATAAGCATGTAAAAGGGTGGGGAAGAACGGAAACGCATAGTACACGTACACCAGAGGCGAGGGATGTCGAGGTCAAATCAACAAAAATGCGCAGCCCACGCCCTCTGTTTCACACTCTCACTCACCTTCAACACAATTCGACTTTGATAGAGCATCAATTCTGGGAAATACATTATATGTGCAAGTAATCATTGCCTTGCTACGTACGAATATATACCATCACCTTGACGTCGGCACCACGCCTGGACATGCTGATTTGCCATTGCATTTGCATGCAATTTAACAGCGATCACAAGTACTAAACTTTTTTTTTTTTCCCCTAAACACAAGTGCTACGTATTTTGATCAGTAAAAGTTAATATAATATCATTTCTCAAGCCTAGAGTATATATCAACTTTAATTTTTTTTATTTTATTATTTCGAGCCTATCTTCAATCGATCTTTTTATAAATAGCGATACTTAAAAAAATAAGACAGTTACATTTAGATCTTTTCAAACTCTACATAAATAGAATTCATATTGGGAGTTATTGTTTTTGCTGTTGTTGTTGTTGTTTCAAGCCTTCATATCTTCAACAAATGGGGGAAGATATTTTCATAGATAAAGAACTTCGTTTATTCATAAATTTACAAACCTTTCCGATCTCCCTGCAAATCACGGGAGAAATTTACACATAAATATCAAATAAATACAATCTTCATAAATAAAAGACTACGTTTACATGATAATAGACATTGGTATAGATCCAAAAAAATGCACCTAATGTATGTAGGCCTTGGGAAGTTCATCTTTCCTTCCCCGTTGATCTGTCCCAGTTGAAACTTCTTCTTTGTAGAAAAGGAATTGTTGTAGGAGTAAAAGCTCAGAATTACTATGAACTGCCACCCATATAACAGTACCAACTTATTGAATAGCTTTGCATGGGATCCAGGGGATAATATATAAATGTTGGATAAAAGCACAATTTTACAAATAAATAAAATAAAAGAAAAAAGAGCTTAGAGAGATAATTAACAAAGGGTGAAAAATAAAATTAAAGTGAACCAACTTTTCCCCTAGCCTTTTTTTTTTTAAAAAAAGAAGGCAATATAGGCCCTAGGTTATTCCATATCTAAATCATCATGACGTCCTCACACTTGAGAGCAGTAGTAGAGATTTGTGTCCTAGATTCACCATCATTGCTTCTTACTTAATTTGAACGATTATTATCTTTAATTGCATCCACATATGAAGTGATCACGTACATATTCACAGGGGCGGAGGCACTGTAGGGTCACGTGGGGTCAACCGACTCCGCTTTAAAAAAAAAAATTCTGCTAGTTAAGTAAAAAAAAATATAAATAACATAATATATAATTTCAGAGAGATTAAATACAGAACAATGAAAGTGCTCTGGTGGTAGAGGCGCCGTGCAATCCTCTCTTTAGTCTCACGTGTCCCAGGTTCGAAAGCTGCTACAATCAGTTCTTGTTTTTTTTTTTTTTGGCCCAAATTTCAGTTCCTCACTTTCTCTCATTCTCAATCTCATTCGATAATTCGATTCACACTTTCCACCTGCCCAAGCCCTAGCCAGCAGTCCAGCACCGTGGGTCCCTGACGTCTGACGACCGGCACCGTGGGTCCCTGACGACCGGCACCGGTACTGCCGTACCGGACTGGACTCCAACCTCAGGCGACAGGCAGCAACGACAGCAAGGGAGCAGGCGAGCAGCTCCAGGCCTCCAACCTCCGGGCTCCGGCAACTCAACCCCGTCCCCACTCCCAACCGACCACCTGCAGTCGACATTTCGCCCCTGCTCAAGCGGCCAGGCAGCCACCCACGCCCCACGGCCCACCACCACCACTGAATTGTCTGAAACTCTGAATTGATTTTGAAGAATTGAAGGTACAAACTACTAACCGATTGTTACTTAGACCCATCGTTAACCATTCACGATTGGGATTTTCTTGCCCTTACTTTTTCTTCTCTGATTTGCTTCACTATCATCTGGGTTATGGAGTTCGGAAGCAATTATTGATTTTTCTAGGCAGAAAAGTGTACCCAGAAACGGGAAACAAAATCTGTGCGCTTCTAATGCAAATTGTATTGCCTCCAAGGAAGCGATTTACAGTTCTGGGGGTGAATTTTATTGAACGTTATATCCAGTATCAAACAATTAAGAATTTAAGATGTCGTGGGCTGGTGCTGAAGATCTCTACCTTTCAACCTCTCTCGCCAGCTATCTTGACAGTCTGCTCTCTCTCTCTCTCTCGCCCCCCCCCCCCCCCCCCCAAAACCAAAAAAAAGAAAAGTAAAAAAGAGCCCTTTTACTGGATAGAATTCAGTGTCTTGCTTGCTGATTAGTATTGTTTGTTCTTGAAATATTTTGTCTAGAAGATGTTTAGACATTTGTCAATTCAAATTTCTATTCTTTTTTTGGGTTTGTGATGTCTAGCTATCTGGGCATGTTTGATATTTGGCTGTATTCCTCAGTTTTTGCAATTTGTAAGTGTTAGGGGTTGATGATGTTGGTTTTTTCAAGGGTTCTTTTCTGGGTTTGCAGTTTTATTTGTGGTAGAATGATCTTGGGGCTTGTTAAACACGGAGATCTTCTTGAAAAAGTGAAGGAATGGGAGTAGAAACAGGAGGGGCTATTAGTCTGGACTCTAGACTTGGGGGATGTTAGAAGAGCATTGCAGTTTGGCCTGTTGTTTGAGCTTATGCCTTGATAATTATAGCATTACTGGAGCCCTTCATTTGAACCCGAAGTACCCAATTCTTGGATACCTAGATAAAATATGGCACTAAGACACTTCATTCAGACAAAAAATTTGTCAGAAAATACTTGATAATTCCTAAAGTTGACCAAATTACCCGCATCCATATCCGATCTTCCTTGAGTCTGAGTTCCATATCCGCCCTGTCTTGTCAGTGTATAGAGCGAGTTTTTCCTTTCAATCTTTACTTCATTGGAGATATTACTAAACTATGCGGGAGACAAGTGTGCGATGACAATCTGATCACACAGAGAATGGTCATCTATACTATGATTAGTTCGGCTGCTTATTGTATTTCGAATGAAAGCATTTGAGGATCTTCCAAATCTACCAGAGGGATCCATAAAGCATTGTATAGATTATTGGGAAAGAGCTGAGATTGTATACTACAAAGTACAAACCTTAAATTTTCATTTTATTTGTCAAATTTTTGATTGTTTACTGTTTAATTATTTACATATTTAGATTAGTTTCAATTATTGAAAATTGAAATCATTTGATGAAATATTGAAATTGGCTATAAATAATTTCTCAATTTGTCAATTTTTATTTTATTATGTTCAGTTGAAAATGCATCGATATTTCAAGAAGTTGGCTACCGAATCGTTTCCTTCAACTTCGACACCTGAAAATTCTCCTTTGAATCAAGAAACCGGCGAACACAACACTCAAACACAAACCTCAGATTTTGATATTGATGCAAACACTAATCCCTGGTCTTGTGGGAGAAGCCAATTTGATTCAAGTGCTATTCAGTCAGATCCAGCTGAAAGAAAACCAATTTCACATTATCATCCAAATGAGCATGATGGGGTAAGAAGAGCTTATATTCAAAAAGGCCCCTGTCAACCCCGAAATTATGCTTTTCCTCAAAGATTGATGTCTGAAAATTATCGTCGTTTCAATGAGTCTTGGTTTGATATGTATGGGAATTGGTTAGAATATAGCATAAAAGAAGATGCGGTTTTTTGCTTGTGTTGTTATTTGTTCAAGAATGAGCATGAAAGTTCAAGTCATTTTGGAGGTGAAACATTCACTTCTAAAGGATTTAGAAGTTAGAATAAGACAGAAAGATTTAAGATGCATGTGGGTGGGTCAAATAGTGTACACAAGCAATGTGTGAAATGATGTGAAGACTTGATGATGCAAAAGCAATCCATACAGACTGCCTTGAATAAACAATCAGAGCAAACTAAGTCTGAGTACTACACTCGCCTAAATGCTTCAGTTGATATTGTGAGATTACTTTTGTTTTCTGCATTGCCATTTCGAGGCCATGATGAAAGTGAATTGTCAAGAAGGAAAGGACTTTTTAAGACTTTCTTACAGTTTCATGCGGAAAAGAATGACAATGTGGGAAATGTTGTTTTAAAAAATGCTCCAGGCAATCATATAATGACTTCTCCTGAGATCCAGAAAGAAATTGCAAATGCTTGTTCAAAAGAAACTGTGAAGGCTATTCTTGAAGAACTTGACAATGGATATTTTTCTATATTAGTTGATGAATCCCGTGATGTATCATGTAAACAACAAATGGCTCTCGTTTTAAGATTTGTTGATAAAAGGGGATTTGTTATGGAGCGTTTGGTTGGCCTTGTTCATGTGACCGATACTAGGTCTTTGGCATTGAAGGATTCTATTTATTCATTGCTTTCTGCATTATCATTGAGTCCATCTCGAATAAGGGGACAAGGGTATGATGGGGCTAGTAACATGCGGGGTCACATTAATGGGCTTAGAAGCTTGATTATGCAAGATTGTTCATCAGCCCATTATATTCATTGCTTTGCTCATCAACTTCAATTAACTTTGGTCGCGGTTGCAAGAAATCATAATGATATTGGATGGCTTCTTGACTTGGTTGGTGTCATGTTGAATGTGATTGGAGGTTCCTATAGACGTAGAGATGAATTTCGAGAAAAACAAGCAGAAAAGGTTGAAGAAGCATTACGTATGGGTGAGCTTCAAACTGGGCGAGGTTTAAATCAAGAACTTGGGCTACAAAAACCAGCAGACACTCGTTGGGGCTCTCATTTTAAAACATTCACCAATATTATTATCATGTTTGATCCAATTCTTGATGTGCTTGATGTGATTGGAGAATATGCTAATCATCCAGAAGACAGGGTCAAAGCCAAAAGTGCTTTAGACGGCATGCAAAAATTTGAGTTTGTTTTCTTGTTGCATTTGATGAAATTGATTTTAGGAATTACAAATGCTCTCAGTCAAGCTTTACAAAGAAGAGATCAAGACATTGTCAACGCTATATCATTACTTGGTTCAGCTAAGCGACAGCTACAAATGACAAGGGATCAAGGATGGGATTGTTTGATTGAAAATGTTAATGCATTTTGTCACAAGTACGATATTGACATTCCTGTCATGGATGATTTCCATGTTATTCGGGGACAAAGAGTAAACCGCAGAGTTTCTAAAGTGACAAATGAACATTACTATCGTGTTGATGTATTCTACACAATTCTTGATATGCAGATGCAAGAGCTTAATAGTCGCTTTCCTGAAGCGAGCACTGAGTTGCTTCTCGGTGTAGCTTGTTTGAACCCAGTAGATTCATTCTCCAATTTTGATAAGGAAAAAATCCTTCGAATGGCTCAATTGTATCCGGATGATTTTGATGAGTTGGGCATTGAGACTCTTAGTTGTGAACTTGATACTTTTATTGTCAATGTACATGATGATGAGAGATTCTCCGACTTGAGGGGCATAGGTGATCTTTCAAGGAAATTGCTTCAAACGAAGAAGTATTTGAGCTTTCCTCGCCTATATCTACTTGTGAAGTTGGCATTAATTTTACCAGTTTCCACTTCAACTGTTGAAAGGGTATTCTCAGCGATGAAGATCATCAAGACCAATTTGCGCAACAGAATATCAGATGAGTTTTTAAATGATACTGTTATTACTTATTTTGAGGATGGTCTTTTCAAAACAGTATCAAATGATGATATCATGTATCGCTTTCAAAACATGAAGGCTCGTCGAGGACAATTGCCGTAATTGTATTAGCTTTGTAATTTCGTTTTTATGACTATTGTTAAATTTCAAATTTCAAATCATATTTATGTTTGAGTCCCGACCCCCCTTGAATTAATTTCTGGATTCGCCACTGCATATTCACATGATACTCTCCAAAAGAAACGTAACTTAACCAGAGCCCCTAGGAAGAACTGATCGAAGAAGGGTCCATGGATACGGGTCTCTTTGCGTTTGCAAATACAAATTATTGTTAGGGAAGCGCTCAAAGATACCTGAATACAAATCAAAGTTTAATAAGATCATATTTTTTTCTACTTATTTTGTCTGAATTTATTTAAAATTTGACTTTTCTAAATTATTTGTTGAACTTATTTAGAATTTATTCTGAACATATTTCAACTTATTTTGCTCTTATTGGTTGAATCTATAATATATTAAGATTCATATATTAGGGGTCTCTTCCGCACCAAAAATAATAATATATTAAGATTCATTTTTTTGGATAATTAAATGATAATTATTTTATTGTTGGGTTTCTTCTTCATCATCATCGTTGTTGTTGTTGTTGTTATTATTATTCTCTATTCTTTACAAGTAGATGGTTATTACTGTATTTAAGTGGTTCTTGTTATGTTGTATTCTGGGTAGAAATAAAATCTACAACAACTTTCATATTTGGGGTCCATCCAAAAGTTAATGATACAAAATAATTAATGCAAGCCAAAACAAAAATTAAAGAGCAATCAACTAGCATCCATGTGCAAAGATAATAATTGGACACATCGAACACATTTTTAATCTATGTTCGTTGGAACAAAACCTTCCATTTCAACAGATTGCCAAATAAAAATTCACAATTTAAAAAAAAAAGTTACTTACAAAATGATGCATTTTAGGAAAACTTAACATTTTAATATCGACACTAGTTATACTTTGTTAGCCTCAACATAAGTCACACTTACAAATAAATATTTAAATCACAAATAATAATGATTTCTTCAAATGCTAAACTTTGATTGGTTAGTTGATTATTTTCTAGAACTTATTTGCCGAATTCTGAACTTATTATGAACCTATTTGCTAAACTTATTTTTTTTAACTTATTTTGAACTGAAGTTATCTGAACTTATTCTAAAAAAAAAAAGCCAAAGAGAACAGTGCATAAATTATTTTCCTACTTGTCTTGTAAAATAGACTATGAAAAAGTTATGATCAACCATATAACACAACAAGGAGACCCCAATATTACTTGAAAAATTCCAAGGAGGAGAAAGACTATGGGATAGTTGTAAATGCTACCAAAACGTCCTGACTCAAAAAAGTGACAAAATACAAAGTCACACAATGAGGACTATGAGAGTTCAAATCGACAATCTGACTGTGGAGTTGAGGAAGACAAAGTTAGGAGCAACATATTAAAATTTGGAAGTAATCGGAGGAGGTTTGGTCGTCGATCAAAGCATGAAACAGTGCTGCTGTTGCACTTGCTCTCTCTAGCCACGACATTTCCAATTTGTTTGTCTCTCTAGCTTCCTCAAAGCAAATAATCTACATATTACGACCCCATTCATCCACATAAAAAAGCTTTCTTGAAAAACTAAGCAAGTTAAACAAAATGAGCCTTTTTAGACAAGTTACATCCAATGATGAAGCTGGGAATTTGAGAAAGAGGGATTGAAAATAAGTTGGTAATTATAGTTGAGTGATATCGTTCCCACCTTCTTTATTGAAAAGTAAGTTTTTGAGTTTAGAATTTGAAGGGAATGATGACTTTTTTGTTATCTTTTTGAAATATCTATGCATTTTAAGTTAGAATTCAAATTAACCCAAAAATTAAACAACTTTAGAATTAAAATTGACAAATTAAATTCATAAATTAAAACAAAAAAATCAAATTAATCTCAAGTTAAAGAAATAATCAACAAATTGAACTATTGAGGTCAGTTAAAGTATTATCTTTTTAAAATATTTATATACTTTGAGCCGGGATTGAAATTAAACCCATAAATGAAACAAATTTAGAATTAAAATTCACAAATTAAACTCATAAATGTACTTAAAAATAGATTAATTTATAAATTAAGGATTGAATAACAAATTGAAGTCAATTAAAGTACTAAACTGCAATTATTAGACTTCAAATTGCAGAGAAGGCGCTGACCTAAAAAATAAAAAAGAAAAAGAAGAATAAGAGATGACCCCAACAAGATTCAAACCAGCAACAACCTGCACCAGAGAGCAATAATGTGGGCAATTGAACCCACTGACACCATGCTCCCTCTTCTCCTCGTCAAATCCAATAGAAAACATAACTCATCCACATAATACTGTGGGTAAATAAAATTCGACACAAAAGGTTAATTTGATTATCTTCTCCTTGCAGGAGGGAAATACCTAGCAATTATTTTTCGATATGTATGTTGTTATAAGTTTGTTCTTTGCTTATGCCCTATTCTCTTTAACTTATTTTTTGAAGAATAAGTTCCGATAAGTTCAATTCAGAATAAGTTTAGAATAAGTTCAACAAATAAATCTAAAATAAGTTACGAATAAGCTTGGTTCAATAAATAAGTAGTTTAGAAATTTGCTCTTAATAAGTTCACAATTGTTCAAGAACCAACTCAACTAAAAGCTTAAACTGAT
>JACYFF010019584.1:11796915-11813006 GCA_017589665.1 Selenicereus undatus
AGAGATGCAGTGTGGGAGAGCATTTTGCATTGTGAAAGACATATGCTATTTGATTTGATAGGATGCTGTTTTTGTTGAGGTGGCAACAATAATATTCGAAAAAAAGCATTTTACGTTGGAAATGGTCTTAAAACTTCATTGATTAAATAAATTAAGACAAACTTTATTTGAACGGTTGATAAGTGAGATGATCTATTAGAACTCCTATTTATGGATAAATTCAACGTACTATCATCAGCAGACGAGACTACTATAGTTACTATATACGAAAAGATGCATGAAATAATACCACTGCATAATTCTCCCCTCAAGGAGAATATGGTGCCGATTCTCGTATCAGAGAGGTGAGTTACGACCTAACGCAAACATGCCACTTTATAGAAAGGCCATTCACAAGAGACCTATTTAAAAATTAGAATACATAACTCATGTAGACACAGTTTGCAACTTAATAATCAAACTGAAAGTCAATATTATGTACCAGCTATCTCGAAAACACACAGTTTAGGGGCTATTTTTTTCATGTGAAGAGCACTTGCACCTGTGAAAAACGCGTTGTCTAGGGGGGCCAAGGTCACGTGGATGCATCTGATTTACTTGCCAAGAAAATGCCTCGTGTGGAGGAACGTCAGTGTGTTCCTCCCCTTGTGCCCCCTTTTTCCTGCCTTTTTGTGATTTTTTTTGTTTTTCTTTTTAAAAATATTATTTGGATTATTAAAAAAAAATTGTATGTTATGAAGTGAGTCCATTATAAATATTTTATTGAGTCGTTTAAGTTGCAGTTGCATGGATTGAAGGAGTGAAGGGATTGGAGTTCCAAAAAATTGAAACATTTGATGATGTAACGGAGTAGAGTTCCAAAATATGGAATGCGGGTTGGGAATGCGCTACGCTTTGTGGCAGCATGCACGATACGTTATTAATCATTAAGCATGATTAAATAGGGTATGACCTTTTTTATATAAAAAAAAAAAATTTAATGCATATATTAAATTAATTTGAAATTTATATCTAAATCTCACATATTATTAATCATTAGACCTAATTAACTAAGTTAGCTTCATTTCATCACACATGATGAACCTCTTGAGCTTTGAGGTCACATGCATGCATTGCCCACATATTAAGGTCCTGTTTTTTTTCGTTGGTAAATCTCAATTTACCTACTTTAACTTATTTCATCAATTTTAAAAAAAAATACCTATATTAATTTATATTTTAATCAACTTCAATCCACTTTAATAAAAAATACTCATATTAATTCACTTTAATTAATCTTAATTAATTTTACTTATTTTTCAATTCATATTTTTTAACGTAAAGAACAGTCCCTAAAGCTCTTGAATTGATTAATCAATTGTCAATCTCAAGAAGAGGAAACAAAAAGAGGGTCCAAACAGTACGTATTATTTGAAATAGGGACCGACTAAATCGCCCCTTCATGATGAGATCACAACTGGATTTCGACCACCTAGTAATTATTTCATAATAATGATGATAAATGAAAAAAATATATATTAATTTCTTTTTTTTGATTGGTTTATTTTGACCAGGTCGTCTTCGAATTTATCCAATGCTGTCCAATCACGGGATTGAAGCTTACCATATGTTCGCTATTTTCTTTGTTGTGGAATAATATTATGATTGCAGACTTTGCAGTACGGGCAATTTCTAGAGTGAGAAAAAGGGCATGCATGTTAGAGGCAACTTGTTATACACTTCTGGTATTTTTATTTTGTTATATATTTATATATTTTTTAATATATATTTATTATATGAACGGTTATTAATATATATTTTTCTTGCATCACTTTGAAAATACATATTTCGGAGTATATGATATAGGTTTTACATTTTAAATAAGTGATGTTTGATGGCTTGAATCGTGTTTTTCCCTCTAAAGATTGTTGGGACCTTAAATTCTTAATTCAAAACTATGAACTAGCTAGCATACTTAGATGAACTATTTTTAAAGTTAAGTTTTATGTTAATGAGCATCAGCATTTAATAGATATAACAATTAATGTATGAAAACATGAGAAATTTCCACCCAAAACCAGCAAAATGATAAATGCAGTCACTCACAACACATGTTATATATGTGTAATTATGTATGCTTGTAACTATATGTTTTTTGTGCTTTATTGTTGTTTACTAATCATCTCAACTAAAAGTATAAGCTGATATTTGAAGTCCGACACGTCATTTCATGCAAATGCTCTTTAGGTGTGAGGCATGGATATTGCAAATGCTTCCCCTACTTTACGTAATAAATCAATATAGCCTCTTGCTCAGAAAAACTCTAATATTATGCTTACAGAATTATCGCAACCAAAAGCTTAACGGATAGTTGAAGGCTCAAAAATAAATCTATACTCTTACAATGGGACTTAATTTATAGGTTTTATTTCGTCCGCTACTCATCACTTCATACAAGTAAGCAGAGATAAGCCAAGCAACAAATTTTTTTTTTTTTGGGGGGGGGGGGGAGAGGGAGGGATTGTTATAGTAGAAAAAAGAAAGATGTATAATATTGGATCAACTTTTCAACTACAACAAAATTCAACCTAAATATCCATTTATAAGGACCTAATTTACATATATAGTTACTCAAGGCAAGAAAGTAAATTTGACCTTAGTCGATCCTACTGTTCATCAAGTATAACACTATAATGAAATCACCATCAAAACTCTATATATTAGTAATGTTATTCTTTTACAAGCTTTCAAATATGTACTCTCATATTTGCGAGATAAAATTTGAAAATAAATTAAAGTTAGATTACAGGTTTTCTTATAAGACAACTGCCATCTATAAACCTGTAAACTTATTATAAAACATGGTGCAACAATATTGAAGCACCTAAATTTCAAACTATGCTTTCTTGTTATATTAAAAGAATGAATATGCAAAATTTAGGGTTTGAAAGTCATGAAATGTATATGCAAAATTTAGTACCATAGGGCCTGTTCTTTTCGTGGGTAAATTGAGTTGGTAAAAGGGTGAAGTGGATTAAAGTAAGTTGAGGTGGGTTGAAATAGACTTAAGTGGATTGCAGTAGGTTGAAGTGGGTTAAATTTTTTTATATGATAAATTAAACATGATTAAAATAATAAAAATAAATTAAAATAGCTTAAAGTGATTGAAGTGAATTAATATTGATATTTTAAAATTTATGAAAGAACAGGTCCATAGTCCCTATGTTTCTTGTTAGAAGAAGAAAGACACCTGGTGGGGGGTGTCAGAGTAGAGGCATTAATATGCATGGAAAAAGCAAGAAGAGGAGTTTACTTGAATTAATTTGTTTGATTGATTGACTCATTCATGTAAGAGGGTGAAGCTCAAACTTTCTTGTTTGGACTCTTTACCTATTCACAGATACCTCAAAACCTTCATCCCTCTGATATGTGCAGGTTAAAATAATTCCATCTCAATTATTGAATTTCTTTTCTTTATATCTCTTTTTAGGAAAACAACCAAAAAAACAAAAAATAAAAGGAGGTATAGGCTGCATGGGCTATAGGGTAGCTGCCCAACCAGCAATAAAACAACCCTACAACATTCCGGTCCATTAAAGACTGAATTTTAGAGACCGAAAAGTTAGACAATCTCCAATTTTATTTTTGAGATCAAATTTAGAGACTGGCCCAAACGGTCTATATTTGAAACTAATATTCGAGACCAATAACAAAATCGGACTCTAATAGAGACCGTTTACTGAGATTGATGGCTTTGGACTTAGATAGAGACGAATATTAGAGCCCAACAAGTATCCCAGTTTCACGCAGAGACTAGCCATGGCCACACATAATGATGGATTTTATGATATTTTAAAATTTTGAATAACATTGAAAAATGAAAAATAAAGGGTTTTTTTCTTGGGCATAAGCAAATGAAATATTTCAGACTAAAGTGAAAGTGAAAATTAGGTTATACTTGCTGAAGTATTATGTATATATTTTGCTTCCATTTTTTTTGAAGTTTTACTCTTTACTAATTTTTTTTTTGTTTTTGCGATATTAGATTCATCTAAATCGTAATTGAGGGTTTCTTTTTCTTTCGACTCCGTTTGATCCTTAGAAAATTTGGCGGAAAGAAAAGTTGAAGGAAAAAAAGTTGGGAGAAAATGAATTTTTTTCTCTTGTTTAGATTGAGAAAAACATACAAGAATCTGGATGAGAAATTTAAATGTTGACGAACTACTTCAATCATGTCAATGTCATCTAAGTAATGTGAGGTTGGAGAATGTTGGAAAATTTCCCCAATCTTTCCTCACAATTTTTTTAGGAAAATTTATTACTTGTTTCTAACAATTTTTTCACATAACTTTCCTCCATGTTTTTTTTTCTTCGTGATTTTCTCTAAATCAAACACAAGAAAAAAATTAACTTTACCAAAAAAATTTCTTTCAATCAAATTTTTTAAGCTCCTCCAAACAGAGCCTTAAATTATTTGACAAAGCTGGAGACTTTCCATAAAGTCAAAGCTTGATGAATACACTGTAGTCCTGTAGAGAAGCACAACGCATTATATTTTAGAATATACAATCTAACAGCTAAGGCCCTGTTCTTTTTGTTGGTAAATCTAAATTTACCAACATCAACCAACGTCAATGTATTTCAACACATTTCAACCTACTTCACGAACTTTAATCCACTTCAACTAATTTCAATCAACTTCAACCCATTTTAATCAACTTCAACCAATTTTCCACTATTTTAACCAACTTCTCCCCATCACACAAAAAATAATTCAACCTACTTTAATCAATTTCAACCAACTTTAACCCACTTCAATCAATTTCAACCCATTTTAGCCAAAAAAATACCACTTCAACTCATTTTAACCAATCTTAATCAACTTTATTTATTTATTAATATATATTTTTCAAGGAAAAAAGCAGGCCCTAAAGAGAGAGGATGGCAGAGCAGAGCTCGACACAGTTGGTCCCTGTCACACTGAGTCATATGAGAAGTCTTGTTCAAATTGAAATGCAAAACTCGTCGACTGATGCATGATGAAAATATGACAATCATTAAAGTTGTTGACAAATGGGAACTTGATAAGAGCTGACGAATAATGAAAATTTAATACCGGGTATTTTTATGGTTATTATGCTTGTATTTTTTGCCCCCTTTAAAATAAATGCTCTCATCGGCATTTTTGAAATTGTAAGGCAGGAATAATAAAGTTCATTGAAATAAATCTGCATTGCATTGACTGAAGAACTAGCATGTAATTGTAAAGTCAGGCAAAACTAATGCCAGCAAGATCTTAAATTCAATGACCATTTTTTCTACTTTAATGCAAGGGAGAAACTACTAGTACATATGTACAAATTACAGCAAGAAGACCCCCAAGAAACCCAAAAAAGAAAAAAGAAAAAAAAAAAGAGACTAGAAAGTACCCATGACCAGCTATTGTATACAAAAATAACAAGAAAGGGCTTCTTTGATGATACATACAATAATTATTACAAGACACTACATTGAAAATTATGGTTTACACCATTTCAGAGTGGGAGGGGGAAAAATTTGTGGAGCTCTCAAGTCTCAACACCACCTTCCAATTCCCAAGCTATTGCTTGAGGTTCCCTTCAGGGACTTCTTTTATGGTCATATCTAACACTTCAATTGTTGTGCTAAAACCTCCCCCCACTCCAAATCTCCCTTCATTCTCCTCTGTGATGGTGGATGTTGAGTGCAAGCCAGACCCAGCTTGGATCTCCTTGAACATTGCCATGACCTCGATCATTGTGGGGCGCTTCCATGGCCGATCATCAAGACAAGCGCAAGCCACATGTAAATGCTGCAATAACTCCACTTCTAAGCTGGGATCCTCTTTCAATAGCTCTGGATCGAAAACATCACCTATTTTCAACTTGGCATGTTGCTTAACCCAACCCACAAGGTTATTGTCCCCAAAATCTGCTGAGTCTGTGGGTTGCTTCCCGGTTAGCAATTCCAGCAGGACTACCCCATAACTATAGACATCGCCCTTGGTGGAACATCGGAAGCTCTGGTAGTACTCAGGGGGGACATATCCTGGGGTGCCTGCCAAAGTGCTCACACTCAAATGGGTGTCCATCGCACTCATTAGCCTTGCCATCCCAAAGTCAGAGACCCGGGCTTCTAGGTTTTCATCTAACAGAACATTGCTTGATTTCATGTCTCGATGAATGATATGCGGGATGCAGTTATGGTGAAGAAAAGCTAATCCTCGAGCTGCCCCAATCGCTATTTTCCTCCTTGCTGCCCAGTTGAGCTTGATGCCGCCTTTCTTCTGGTTATGTAGGACATCATCGAGGCTTCCATATTTCATGTACTCGTAGACCAATAACCTCTCTTCCCCAACTTTGCAGTAGCCTAAAAGGGGTACAAGGTTTCTATGCTTGATCTTCCCAATGGTTTCCATCTCAGCTGTAAACTCTCTATCTCCTTGCCCACTAATGTGTATAAGCTTCTTGATGGCAACAACACTTCCATCCTTGAGCTGAGCTTTGTAGACATCACCAAACCCACCCTTGCCAATTAAGCTGTTATCATGGAAGCCATTGGTGGCTTCTAAAAGATCGGCAAAAGTCAGCTTTCGAAGAGGCTTTTCAAATGTGGCAAGGTTGATGCTTAATGCATCACGGTTACTGGTAAACCTCCAAGCAGAGTGGGCTGTGCCTGAGTGAGAGTTACCATCCACGTATATATCCAGAGAAGACTCCTGCTTTTTCCTCCTCTTCTTCATCTCAATGCCCACTATAATCAAACCAAAGACGCAGAACAGAGAGAATAACAATCCCATTGCCACACTTCCTAAAAGGGAGGCTTGTCTCCCATGCTTTTGATGCTGAGATGCATTTGCACCAGAGTTGCTGTCACAACTGGCAAGTGGATATCCACAAAGACCCGAGTTGTTGGAGAACCTATAAGCCGGGAAAGTCTCAAACTGACCCGATGTAGGGATCAACCCAGACAGCTGGTTATTCGACAAATCGATCTCAGTGAGCAAAGTAAGACTTGCGAGAGATCCAGGAATTTGCCCAGAGAGATTGTTATGGGAGAGATCAAGAACCCCAACATTCTTCAACCCTCCAAGTTCTTGTGGGATGGGACCAGAAAGCTTGTTATGACCCAAATTCAATATGGAGAGATAGTACATTGCTCCAAGCTCTTTCGGAATACTACCCTCTAAATTGTTGTAAGACAAGTCAAGAAAAATCATGGACCCATTGTGGTTGAAAGTTGGCTGTGTGTTACCCCTATAGATTTGAGTGAAGTTGCAGGTGTGCCTGGTAGGGATTCTATCCAGAGCTTGCTCTCTTATCCCAGCAAACTCAAGCAAATTCCCAGTTCCATGGCACTCCTTGCTCCATTCATTCCTCAAGTACACATACTTCTTCCCAACAACAAGCCCAACAGCCATATTGCCTGACTGCTTTGCCAGAGTAGAAGGAATGTTCCCATTCAACAAATTGGTATTGAGATCCAACCACAACAAGCTCTTACAGTCTCCCAACTCAGCCGGGATTTGCCCGAAAAACGAGTTGTTCCCAAGCTTCAGGATTGCCAGGTTAGCCAAGCTTCCAATCCAAGAGGGTATCTCCCCACTTAACTTATTACTCGACAACGAAATCCAGTTCAAGTTGGTGCAATTGCTCAGGCCAGAAGGGATAGTGCCTGTCAACTGATTGTAGTCTAGAATCAAATTTTCGAGAGCTTGAATGTACATAAGCTCAGATGGGATTTCCCCCTCAAGCAGGTTCATCCACATAATCAAGTCCTTAAGCTTGGAGAGAGAACCCAAGGTACTTGGGATCCTCCCAGTAAGGTAATTGAAGCTGAGATCAAGAGATACTAGCTCTGAGCAGTTCCCTAATGTAGGAGGGATATGGCCAGTGAGCAAATTATTCTGAAGATACAGCTCTTTCAAGCTAGGGTTTTGACAAATCCCCGGTGGGATTTTCCCTGAAATGCTATTTGAACTCAAATCCAATGACTCCAAGTTACTTAGGTTAGAGACAGAATCAGGCAAAGTACCCATAAACCTATTGAAAGCCAAGTCCAAGTTCCTCAAGCTGCCCATTTTCAAGAACATGTCAATGGGCAGATCCCCAGAAAAGTTATTGTACGAGACATCAAAACTTTCAAGCAAAGAGCAAGACCCAAAACCAGAGGAGATAGTACCAGAGAAATTGTTATGAGAAAGATTCAACTCCACAAGAGTAGAACAAGTATCATCTGCAAAACTTTGAGGGATCATACCTTGTAAATGGTTACTCCCAAGGTAGAGAAACTCCAAGCTTGAACCTTTCCCTATAAGCGCGGCTGGGAACCTCCCAGAAAGCTGGTTGTTAGAAACATTCAAGTAGCTCAAACTCTTCAAACCAGTGAATGAATCCCCAATCTCCCCAGCAAACCTATTGGATGACAAATCGAGGTGTGTCAAACCAGCACAATCTCGCCCAAATTTGGGCAAAGGGGTGGAGAAATTGTTAAGTGAAAGATCCAAATGCTCCAAACTCGAACACCCAGAAAGAGAAAAGCTCCCCACGAGCTTGTTCCCCTTCAAAACCAACTGTTTAAGAGAAGCACAACCACCAGATAACACCCAAGGCAAGACTTGGGTATTCCCAGACAACAAATGGTTATAAGAAACATCAAGAGTTTCAAGCTCAAGCTCAAAAAAGGCACCCCTCAAGTCGTTGGAAAAATCCAGCAAATTGGAAGATAAATTGAGGGATTTGAGATTCGAACACGACCCAAAATGGGCAAGCTCAGAAAAAGCTCCGGATATGGCGTTGTCAGCGAGGTTGATTTGAGTAAGAGAGGGAGAGCAACTAGAGAAAGTGCGAAGTGAGCCAGTGATGTTGGTGGATTTGAGGGTGAGAGAGCTGAGGTTTTCAATAGTGAAGAGATAGGTAGAAATGGAGGTAAAATCAGAGGAGAGAGAAAGGGAGGTAAGATCCACAGATGTGACTCTAGAGTTGGTGCTGTCGCAGAAAACCCCAGAGAAGAGACATGGGTCTTTGCCTTGTTCCCAGTTTGAGAGGATTTTGGGGTCAGGGAGGGATGATTTGAAGCTGAGTAAGTTGTGTGCATCTCTTATTTTGCCATTGGAGGTGGATGCAGGGGAGGAGAGACTAACAGAGCAGAAGAAGAGCAGAAGAACAAGTAAAGGGGCTAAAAAATTCATGGTTTTCTAGCTTGTTTGGTTCTGGGGTCTAGTGGGTTAGGGTTTGAGAGTCCGCCATTGTTGAGCAAGCAAGCTTAGAAGCTGTGTGAGGACCACGAAAGAGGGAGAGAGCAGAGGGGGGTCAAAAGACGGAGTTGGAAAGAAGAGAGAAGGCATATATGGGAAGAAGAAGAGAAACAAGTTGGGGAAGAGTTGAGTGGAGTACACAGCTGGTGCTCACATGCCATGTGACAGTCTCTCTCACTCTCTGTGCTCTCACTGTTAAAATATTGGGGGCTGGAATGCTTGACAATTTAAGATTGCGGGCGTAGAATGGTAATTTGGCACTTTATGTCAAATAAGAATGTACGTGAGAATTTGACATAAACACATGACTCTAAAAGGACTCTCTAATGCATAAACATTTTGCATTTACGCCGGGTTCGTAGAAGACCACATCTTAAGGGAGTAAATTATAGGTAGTTTAATTTGATTTTATTAATGACTGATTTTAAGGTTTGAACTCATAATTTTTTAATCACACGGAGACAACCTTATCGTTGCTCCAAGGCTCCCCTTCAAATACATAAGGACTCTATTTAGGGTATATATATTTTTTGCAATAAAATTTAGCTACAAAATGTAAGAAAATATTATAAAAATTTGTAAAAAGATGTAAAAATTATAAAAAAAGTTATAAGGAAATCTAAGAAGTTGTAAAAAGTTGTAAAGAGAATTCAAACGTTGTATAAATATAATTTTTAGATGTGTATACATAATTATTAGTCTTTAAGGTATAATTTTTGAAATAGTTAATTTATGGAAGTAAATTACGTATAATACGTTAGCAATATTTATAAAACTAATTCAATACCATCTCTAAACAAATTATTTTTAAATTAGACAAACAAATTGTGCTTTTCTGAAATTATTGTTATGGATGAGAAGAAATAATACTCAAATAATATAATTAATGAAAGCAAAACGTTAAATAAGTCAATTGAATAACAATAAAATATATTCAAGCCCAAGAATTTATGAAACCAAATATGTTCTATACTTGAAGTAAAAAATATGGTCCGCGTGAAGGACTGAACGAGCAATTCAACCATCAACACTCATATTTACGAATAACAATTGAGAGAACATTTGGAGTATTGAAGGAGAGATGAACAATATTCGTAGACATAATGTTTCAAATGATGCTAGAGCAATAGTTTGAGATAATTGTTGCTTTTTGTACTCTCAATATTTTATGATTCTGTATAAAAAGGATATAACAATCTCAACAATAAAACCAAATGTGGACGGGCTACCCAATATTCAATCGTAGGATAATAGCAATCAAATTACCACAGATAACCTTAGGGATGAAATGGCTAAAATGCTTTTATCACCTACAATTTGATTATTTTCATATATGAGTTGCGTCGAAACTCAAACATGAGCGCAATTTTTGTATTATAATTTTCAAAACATGTTGACCTATTTTCTCTATGATAGCATATATGATTCACGTCGAAAGTCAAATATAATTCATGTCGTTAAATTTATTTTTATATTTATCCAAATATTATATTTAGAAAAATATATATAGATTTTTCATTGATACAACAACAACAACAACTACTCCCAGTGTAGATCCTGCTTAAGTAGGGTCTGAAGAGATCTAGATGTAGGCAGTCATACCCCAATGCACATTACTGCTTGTAGAGAGTTCGTTTCCAATAGACTCACTTAAAAAGATTTTAGAAAGATGCTTTAGAAATTGAAAAAATGTTGGGTAGTATATAACAAAGTATATACATGTTTCTATGAATATGACCAAAAATAAATAAATAAATGACAAGTTCAATGCAATAGAAAATACATAAGAAGACGAAAGAAGATGGAAGAAGATATAATGTAACAATATGTACGGAAAAGCAAGAAGATGTAAAAAATTGCAAGAATTTTGTTGAGGATACATAAGGAGTTGTAATTAGCTATAAGAAGATATAAGTTTTAGCCTAAATATTCACTCTCGCAAAAAAAAAAGAACAAGAAATTAATAGTATATAAGTTTCTCATTAAAAAGAAAGGTATAGATTAATTTATACATAGGAAAGTGTGCAATAATTAAATAATGATGCATGCGTGACATATAATTATATGTCAATATTTTAAAACAGAGACTCAGATTTTGTTGCTCAAAGTGCTAATAAGGTCATATATTTTTTTTAAATTTTTAATTTTTCAGTTAATTGAAATGAAGCTACTCTTAATACACCAGAGTTAAAGATCTCTCATTATATATAATTTATTCATAAAATTTAAATATGAGACTTTACTTAAAAGAAAAAAATAATAAACACATTAATATCGAACAATTAACAAATATAATGTAAAAAGGGATTAAAGTAAAAACAAAAGAGGGGGGGGGGGGGGGGGGGAAAAAAGTGCTAGTTGCAATGGTGGGGCGAAGGAGAAGGAAAAGGATAAGGGGGAGGAGAAAAGGAGGGGAGGCATGAATCGATATCAATGTGTGTGTTTGTCTTGCCCTGTTTTGTTTAGGCTGCGTACGTGTGAGTTAACCGTGGATTCATCATCCTCCTTGTTTTCTTTTTCAATTTCTCCACACCACACGTCACCATCTCTCCCTCCCTCTCTCTCCCCCCTTCCCTCCCTTACTTTCTGTTACATTTTATGGGGGTAGTTAATTTACTTTTTAGATTTCCATGCCCCCCTTCCTCCATCTAATTAATTATTCATTAAAAAATCCACATTCCTTAGAGTACAAGTTCTATGTATCCTAATAAGTGATAGAAATTTAGATTCAGGGCAAATTTAAATGGGATAATGTTTAAGGATATAATCTTTTGTGTAATTAGAGATGACAGTAAATTCTGAATTCGATCCAAAATTATGGATCTGGGTCTAAGGAATGCGGATTGAGTTTGGATCTGGGTCTAAAAAATTCAAACTCAGACTCGATCCGAGATATATTTAAGATTCATTGAATTTTTTTAAAAAATTTACAACAAAGGTAATTGGCTAAAGTGACTCTAAATTAATGAACTTTAAAGCCATTTTCCTTTATACCGGTGTAAAAGAAGACATTTTTTGTTATGTTTGTTTGAAATTTGATAGATTTTGTCTTTGTAATTGGTATTAAAATATTATTTTGTGTGTAATACGCAAGTGAGGACACTTAATTATGATATATATTTCTAGAAATTTTGTATTAAATATCATGAGTTCTACATTTAATTATTTGTCTTTAAAATGTGGTCATTCATGTTATAATGTGAAAAAAAAAATTCCAATGAGAAAAACAGTCAGGACCTGTTTATAATATGTGGATCCACCAACCCATGCAGTCTAGTTCTCGGTCTCATCTTTTCAGACCCACTGAGTCTTGGGGGTCTGAATCCAGGTCCAAAAAACTAAATGGGTTTGGATCCACATAGACCTAACTCATCGCCATCCCTATGTGCAGTGCTCATCTTTGTTTTCGCTCTAGAAAATCCCAATTCATTGTATAGTTCTTTGGTAGCTTTCTCATTCCTGTTTTTCACTCTAGAAAACCCTAGTTCATTGTATAATTATTGGCGGGCTACCATTGACCAAGGTACTAATAGCAAAACCCAATTTCGCCTTATTTATGCTTTATCTAATATTTTTTTCCCTCTCAATAAACTCTCTATCACTCTATATTCAAGAATCTCTTTATATCATCTTCTGATGAGTGGTCTATTTCTCTCTCTTGAAGCGAATCTGACAATTTAATTTCACAATCATCAATTGAACACGATAAGGATTTTCAACATATATCAATTCTTCAGGATTAGACTGCAATAGCATATGTCTTTTCTCAACAGAAAAGTTATATAAGTTTGATAAATCTCTTTGTTAGAAGTTGTATATTAAAAAAATGATCAAGTGATAGTGAAGCGTTCAAAAGTATAAAAATTAGTTTTGTTTTTATGGAAAGATTTTATTTTGACATACTTGCTTGACTTTAAGTTATACTGTAAATATTATATGACTTTTAATTAATAACATCCTTTATTGTAAAAAAAAAGAGAGTGAAAAAAAGCGTTATAACTTGTAAGTTTTCTACCTTTTTTTTTTTGTTTTCTATTTTGCATACTGTTGGTGGTGTTGCTCGTAGGCGTTGAGCTCTACAACCAAAAGCAACACTTGTTCTTTTTATTATTATTTTTTTCTGGTGATTTAATTTTGATTATTTTAAATCAATTAGCTGAGCTAAAGGGATTTCTTTGTCTTACCAACAAGTTTTCGCGTGCGTTGGATTGGGGCAATTGAATGTATCCATCAGCATCCGCAGCGGGGCTTGAAAAAGGGGAACGCAGACCCATGCTGCCACTTGCTGTCACGTGCTGGAGAACGGGCAGATGTTTCCCCCATGGTCAACTTTTGATATTTTTTATTTTTTTTGTTTTTCTTTTTTTTGGAATAAATATATAATTTTTAAATAATTTAAAAAATAAGTTGTGTGTTATAAGGTGAGTTTATGACAAATATTTTTATTAGATGATTAAAATTGAGTTTTATGGATTGAAAATGTGAAGAAATACAAGTTTCAGAATTGTGAAACTTTTGCTGATGTGACAGATCAAAGTTCCACATACTGAAACTCTGGTTAGGAATGCTTTGAATATCCCCCCTCTTTTTTCCAATTAAATTAAATTCACTTCATGAGAGATTTGAGATTCCCTTCCCCACTTAATAAATTAATTCACTAATTATTTTGTTAATTACCAGATTAACCACTAAGTGAAGAACATAGGCACTAGGACTTTAGGTTAGGCTCACGAGGCTACGGACCGGGAGGAGAGCGCTTAAGGGCAGATACAATACTTCTTTCCCTTCATAATATTTTTCAACGTTGGTCAAAAATAGGATTTTATTAATTTAAGGAAAGAAATAGAAATTTTGGAATGCCGAAAGTTATAACCCAAATGATTTTATAAGTGGCCTGTAACGTTAATTTTATACATCAATAATCTTGTCAATTTTACAAGAAAATAACAGTCAAGGTTACGTTATTTTTGATAGATTTTAACAAATATTATGAAACAGAAGAAATAATAATGTAATATTTCAATCTTTGATAAGCTAATAATCCAAATCAAGCTAGCCATTGATTCAACATGTACAACTCTCTAGTGCAAAGTTTCTTCGTGCTTGAATTCAAGATTATTTTTTTAAAAGTCACATAATTTGAACCAATATACGTTCATTATATTAATAGTATAGAATTGTACTAAATAGAATACTTTCGTGTACAGAATCATCACTCTTCACCCTCGTTGGCATGGATGCGGCATTAAAACAAGAAGGTACCTTATAGTCTTATAGAGTACCATTAGTCTCTCCCTATCTATTGGTATTATCTTCCTCCATCATTGTGGAGTACTTGAACAATATTAGAGAATTAATAATAATAACAATAGTCATAAAGTCTAATCTTATAAAAGAAAACTAATAGTATAACACTAACATAAGAGGATTTATGCTATGTGTTTTTCCTTTTCTTTTAAAGAAAAGACATTTAAGTAAATTGTTCCAGTTAAATGGATAGTATCAGAACCCAGTACTATTAATCTCTTAATTGAGTTGCTCCGCTCTCAGTACATTTTCAGCTATTGTCAATGACTCAATATATTACATTATTGAATAATTGTAACTCATTTCAACACAAAATATATGCCATGCATGAAAAAAAAATATACACATCGATCTTGAGCTCGAATAAGTTTTTAGATTTTGAATATTGATGTAAATATGATTGGACATTAAAATTTTTTTATCTATGGGAACAAAACAACTAAGAATTAATATTGATAGAAAAATATACGAGATAATTTTGAAAAGATTTGAATATCAAATAATACTAACTTACAGCACATATTCTATCCGTCTTACAGATGATCATAAATAAAGATTAAATAATAAATTCAGTTCTACAAATAAATGCTAATTTGATAATAAGATCATCATACTATAAAAACTTATAAATATTTTTTTACTAGAAAAAGCCTCCTAAAGCTTGCAAGATGGAACCCAAAATTCAAATTACCCAATTCCTAAACCATTCCCCACCTTGATGAGCCCCTCAAATCAATTCCCTTGGTGGGTCACTTAAAATTTTGGACTGATGTTCAGCTCAAGGGCCGCGCCGCCCGCTCTCCACCACCACCCCAAATAAAAAAGAAAAAGAAAAAGACTATAATCTGTTTAAAATTTTTTGTCTTGGTGCCTTGAAGAAGTTAAGCGAAAAAGTGGGCCACTGTCTGCTATCAACACGTGGCCATGTCCTTTGAGGTGACGTGGCCCAAATCTATGCAAAATATTGGGCCTCACTTGGGCTTTCGCTAGCTGTCTTCTGTTCTCTGTCTCTCTCTCTCTCCTGTTTGACCGCTCACCAGTCACCACCACACACCGACAGCCAGTGCAAAAATGTATACTTATTTAAATTTAATTGTATTATATATTTTTCCAATTTTATTTGTGCAAAATTAATCACTATCTTTCATTTTTCTACTGTTTTTCACCAGTGTTTTTGCTGGTTTTCCTGTTGGGCTTTTAATTTCGGTTGGTCCACTTCTGCCAGTTTCCTAGAATTTTAGCTTGGTGGGCATTTCTAGTTTCAAATCTATCAATTATGACCATGATTTTTTTTCCTTTTTTTTTGAAAAAAAATCCTTAAGAAAAGCTAGGGATCCCCTAGCATAATTCGCACTCAAACCTAACATTACATAGATCAAATTAAAACACAAACTCAATAGATTACGAAACAAATTTGACATGAAATTTTGTTGTTCAGTATTTAGCACGAAAATAGCCTTTCAATATCTTTTAGTAAATTTGACTTATTATTATTATTATTATTATTATTATTATTATTATTATTATTATT
>JACYFF010019584.1:11828881-11840512 GCA_017589665.1 Selenicereus undatus
AAAAAGCTGCAGAAAAAAAAATATGAAGAAAAAAACAGTATGGAAAAAAAGAGTTTTTTTTTCTCTTGTTTGGATTGAGAAAAAAATACAAAAATTTGGATAAAAACTTTGAATGTTGATGAATTATATGAATCATGTTGATATCATTTAAACAATGCAAGGTTGGAGAAGAATGAAATTTTTTTTGAAAACTTTTCTTAAACTTTCCTCACAATTTATGAGGAAAATTTTATCGCTTGTTTCTAACAATTTTTTCCAGCTAATTTTCCTCAATACTTTTCTTTAAACCAAACACACACAAAAAAGTTATTGTCCCAAATTTTTTTCTTTCCACCAAAATTTTTCAGGTTCAAATATAGCCTAAATGTTCACTAGTAATTATCTTACTTCTCTCTTTCTCTCTGTTTGATCAAGTAATACTTTATCCAACAAATTCTCACTGCTTATCTTTACATTAACAACAATAACGACATCACACATACCTGAGAAGTGGGAATATAGGCAAAATAGCTGCACAAGTAGATCAAATGCACAGAGAGAAGAGGGCAGGGCTGAGGAATCAATCAATAAACCTCAATGAATTAAAAAAGAAAGAAATACTCAACTTTAGAAATGTACCCAATACCATGTCATAATCTGAAACAGTAATAATATCCTGCCATACTCTTGTTATCTTCAACCTATTAATGTTCACATTCACACAGTCACACTGCACTTTCTGGACCACCCATGTTCTCATCAGTCCTCTTTTCCCAGGACTCTCTCTCTCTTTCTCTGTCTCTCTAACACATACTGGCCTTTACTGCCATGAAAGTAACTGGTCCATCCTCTCCCATATGGTGATGCTATGGCACCATCCGATTGAGAAAACCATGATCATGTACATGAGTTTGATCATAAATGCAAATCCCCAGGCCAACTAATAAATAACAATGGATCAACTTCTGGTATGCAATTCCAAAAATATCCCTGTGTATGTAACCAAAAAGAGTAGCATTTCACAACAATTCAAGGGCAGAAATGGGTTTGACTTCACCTCTATCATAACTTGGTCGTTTTGGGGGAAATAAGTTAATACATAACAAAACAACGGAGGGTATTGATGCTATACACCTTATTCCCAAGATGAAAAATTTCTGATACGGTGAGAAATCCTAGGGTACTTGGTTCCTCAACCTGCAACATTTTCTTTTGCCACTTGGTCGAAACTCATTTTATTTTTCTAGGGCAAAGCCCAAGTTTCATACCTTGCCATTTGGACCATCAGATTCAAGCAACTTGTCAAGATCTTCTAGCTCGGCAACATCAGGGTCTGGAGGAGTCAGACGCTCCTTTCCTCCAGGCTTGGATGAAGCATTGCCATACCAAATCATCCCCATGATCGCAATTATCATCCCTAGAACCACATGCAGGTTGAGACCCTCTTTCCCGAAGAAAGTAAATCCTAGGGTCAAGACGAGAATAGTCTTCATGTGACCAAGAACTTGGAAGGTCACAGCTGAGAATCTACCGATGCAGATGAACTGGCTGAGATTGGTGCCTATAGCGATGACACAGGAGAGGAGAATAAAGAACTGCAGAGAGAGCAATGTTTGATTAGTGAACAAAAACAAATTTCGGCTCATCTATGTAGCTCATACTCTCAAGTTTACCTCAATTACCAAGGTTGGACACTAGACTCTTTGACATGGGTGTGGAACATGGAACTTCCTTTCAGGCTAAAACACAGGAACTTTTGACAATTGTTGAGTATGAGGCCGATACCAGTATCAGGGATTCAACACTGCGACATGGGTGTTGGTCCTAAAACCTATCCCCTAGCATCGATCCATCAACATTGATGAGTGCGGGATCTACGGGTTCAAGCTCTACCTATGTGTACATCTGTAGTGTGGAATTTGCAAAAACCTGGTATGAAGGCTTAAAAATGATACATTACTTCTCTGTTGTACAATTTCTCATCAGCAGAGTTCTTAAGGTTTGGGCCGTTTGGCTGATATGGGAGTTATGATGGAGAATGTGATGCACTGACACACAGAGGAAGATTCACTAGCACAAGGCTATGACAAAAGATGCAAGCAACAGTCACAATTATAGGCTTAATTGAATCATGTGTGCATGAACATGCAAACAAGATTGGTTAGACCCACTTGATTAACGAACACAAACAGATTGAAATATCACCCTATAAACGAACCAGTGATGAGCACAAGGGTGTTTGATAGATTTTGATCATGAGCTTCGTAATGTAGCTTGTAATCAGATCTTAGTCTAACAGAGTCAATCCATCTTTTAAGATTAGTCTTTTAATACCTTGACAACAGTTCCAAAATTCTAGTACCAATTCCTGAATTAACCTCTGGCCCCTCCCCTGCCCTCAAAAACTGAATATAGTTCAACTTCGGCATGTATAAAGGGAGAGAAAATATCTAGAGCAACACTTACCATAGCCAAAGGATTATAGGCATAAGCATCAACTCTTTTGTCTGTTAGCCAATAGTCTAACAATGGGCCTACAAGCAGCAGAGAAGCAGCCTGAGCAGGCGCCGTACATCCCAAGAGGTTGAAAGAACCTATTGAATACTGGCACTGAAGATGATGTACATACTGTGCAAGAACATCAGAACAAAATAATGAAACAGAGACGATAAATCCAAGCTGAGCGGCAGTTCAAGAAGATGATTATTAGACATCAGGAAAGCCTAGGGGTGTCAGTTAGTATAACTAGTAAAGTCTTTGGAAATCATTTCCAAAGACCCGGGTTTCAAATCCAGCTTATATCGGCTTTTGCGCCTCCCTATCTTCCAGAAAAAAGCCTAAAATGAAAAATTAAGACTAAGCCTAAGGTCTCAAGGAAATGAACCACAAAACAAGAGTGCGGAGACCACGGGAAGAATGAACCGATACGATTCTAAAAGAAGTGTTAATAAAGAGACCAAGCTATGCAGGTAGAAGTACGAATAATTCTTTTTCTTCATTTTCTCTGCATGAAGCTTAGTTGACAGCTTCAGTTGACATAAGCTAAGAGCTCCAACCGGCTGTACATGTCCTATGCTTCACAGAAGAGCAGGAGAGAGAGAGAGAGCAACATTAAATAAATGGCCAAACAGATGGAAATGTACTATTTTCGTGTGTACAGTCATTAATCCAAGGTATTCCATTCCATCAAAGCCAATGTCACTAAACAAACTCCAAACTTGAAGCATTATTAATTTGTTTTCAGTGCTAGAGTAACCAGACTGAGAAAGGAAACCTGACCAAGAAAGGAAGCCTGACCCTCAGTAAATCAGTCAGGCATGAAGTGAAGGAGCAGAATTAACTAAAGGTTCGATGCTTACATATTGCTGCAGGGAAGTGCTCCAAACTGCCACAAATGCAGCAATGAAACCCTTCACATTGACACTCACATCTGTGACAGTGCAGACTCCAACCCCCAGCAGAACTAATAAAATGCTTAGTTTTGTATCTCTAGAATATTGGATCTTGTCCAGTATAACTTCAAGAAAGCAAGACACAGGAATCATACTCAACTTTGCAATCTGAAAGACAGATGAGGAAAATATTAGATTAAATTATAGAAACATTGCTTCAGCATCCAACACTTTCAATTTCATGACAATCCAACTGACCTGATAAAACCCAACAGAATTCCACATAAGACTGACATTCATTCCAACAATTGAGAAGTTTGCAAAAAGGACATACTTCAGAATCTCTGAAAATGGAAGATCTGATGGCTGTATATAGCCCAGCCAACGAAAAATAAAAGTCATTACTGTGGTTGTCGCAAAATGGAGACCAGTCAATGTTGTGGCTGCATCACATTGATAAACGGATATTCTCAGCAAGCTAAGGAGCATGTTAATATAGGAACACAACAGAGGATCATGGCCAGACAACAAATATACAATAAGATAAGAGAATAGACATTACAAACAGAACATCAACAGCAATATCGCCCAAAATTAGCAGAAATAATCCACTGCACTCCTCAGACCAATCATCATAATCATGGGACAATAACAGAAGGGAGAGGGACCCCAGGGGGAGGGAGGTGTTAGTTAGCAGCGTTATCTTTCCTAAAATTAAAGGGGCCTCATTAGTGACATTTGCAACTTTCTCATATATTTATGTGGGAACGTCCACAATGTATTCGAACACATAAGTAACCCATATTTACATTGTGGCGTACTGCATGAGAGCAAATCACAACTGCCAGCTCTAGAGAAGAAAATCAGGCATTATGGATTGAACCAAATTTCAATAGACTGCCTAGATTACAGAAAACGGCTCCCATGAGGCCACGATCATATCAGCAGCAGCCGTGCTAAAACAAAAATCCAATTGCTACCCATTTTTGGGGAAGTCAAGATGTAGCAACCTTCCCCTTGAGTTGTTGAAATTAGTGAGGAATGCTCTCGGAAGAAAAATTAGAATGTTACTGGCAGCAGCGGGAGCGGTAGTGGTGGTGGAGGTAGTGTAGTAGTGATAAAATAATAGTACTTTCTTCTTAGTTCAGTCTTCAGAAACAGGGACCTGATACCCTTCATTGTGAGAAACTTACTTATTTCATTTGTTTCCAGTAAGTCCTTCACAACTGATGTTAACATATTTTTCACTTCTTATATCAAGAACATTTGAGCTTTCCTTGCTATAGCTACGTTTGTGTACATTCAAACTCCCAACAAGCATCCACATTGATGTCTCAATTGTCTTCTGCTCAGCCACTGAGACCAAGCTGCTTCAGACGAACAATGACTCTTATTTGGTGGATCAAGCCTAGTAATGGACCTCACGGTCATTGTTCCTATGCATGTTCATCCTTCTTTCTCATTTGATGGTTATCTTTATTACTGGTCACTTACATGCCCAATCCAACTCTGTTTTCCTTAGTCATCAGTGACACATAACCAATTCTGGGTAGACATAGAGTGCTTCCTCCCAATGCAAAATGTTCTAAGATTTCTTCCTTCCATAGCTACATGTTAATCAGCCAGATCACTAAGATCGGCAATGTCTTGGACCCCTAGCAGCTAGCAATAGCACCATTGCTCAACCTTGCAGTCTTGCATCCTCGCATGACAACACACCTTGTTACTATGTGTCTCTCTTCCATTTACCTTCAACTGAATATGAAGTATTGAAATCCATTTTCCTCATTCAGCTGACATTGTTACAATTTGTCTCTCTTCCATTTACCTCCAACTGAATATGAAGTATTGAAATCCATTTTCCTCATCCACCTAGATGTGGAGATCAGGGTTAATTAGACCCTTCCTGCTATATAAGAAATTTGGGGGGGGGGGGGGGAAGGCTCATATATTTCAACTTCTGAGCATCAATTACTGACAATTCTCTTTTATCCACATCCACATCATAGCATTTCCAGGGTTATTCTTGAAAAGTAACCTAATTTTTTTAGCAGTTAGTAGGCTTAGAAATAATCAGTAGTAGTTGAGTAGAAATCAAAAAAGCTAAATGTACGCAATCCTAATCTTCTCAGGAGACATGAACACATAAATTTGAACAGAATTGTCGGGACATTAATGTCAGAAACATGTCTACTGGTCTCAACTGTTACATAAGGTTGCACAAATTTTGATTGGCCTTACCCCTTCACAAGAGGGATCACACTAGTTGCATACATGGATTCAAAATGTGGCTGTTCGCGACGAAATGGCCGCATCGGAAAGGTTTTTAAGTAGAGTGAACTGCATTTTTGGCTCCCAACAGCTGCAATACGTAACACTCTTGCCGCATTAGAGTGATTTTGCCATGCCATGGCCAAAAACCAAAATCGCAACCGAGGCGGCATTTGGAATCCTCGGTTGCATGGATAGAACTACATACAAGACTGGTTTCCCTAGGCAACTGTTGGAGAGTCAAATTGCTTTGTGTCTGTAAATTTTTAGAAACTTTCAAGTGGACACCCATAAAAGTTAATTGTTAACTATCAAATCCCAAAGAAACTCAAAATTCAGACACCCTTGGACAAAATTGCTAGATCCAACACTAGAAGGATGTTGTGGCAAGGGCATTCGATTCAAGTTGAAAGTTATTGCTCCTTTTACAAATTATATATAGTATATACAGTAATGCTAAACTAATTAAAGTTGGTTCTTGGTACCATAGACACTCAAACCCATTGCACTCTGCATCCTGGCTCCAGGTGATTTCTGTACTGCAACGTTCAAATTAGACCAAATAATCACAACTAAGAAGCACATTGCATTCTGATACCCCATTTACTGCCTAGAGGATCCATGATCAGCAGCTACTACTTAGCTAACATAAAGTTCGGGTTGAGTAAATATGGGTTACGTCAAAATCACTGCCAAAAATCCATGGATCAATGTATAACACTCAATGATAAGATTAGACAATATCTCCTTAAGTTCAACATCTATGGTGTATTAGAAACTCCTACAAAGATTTAGTGAGTCAAGGAAGAGATTGAAAACGAGAGACACTCACCAAAGGTAAAACCATATGTAGCCATCAAGGCCTTGTTGACAATAATGATCCCCACAGAAGTGACAATGTTAAACAACCATGCTCCAACATCAAGAGCAGCTTTCCTGTCCACCTTACTTGGAGAAGACATGGTTAGATGCTGCTGTTTTCCACACTTTGTGATACAAGGGCTGCCCGCCTTTCCCATGAACTGCCAGTCACACAGCCCTTCGAATTAATCTTAAATGTTGCTGCAAATCTACCTCTATACTGTTCTAGGATTAGCCTCCATATCTTGTAAAAAGTACATATGCTCTAGACATTGCAAGAACTCAAGTTATTTAATTTCTGACAACATATCATGCGGCAACACCTTTTCTCCATAACATCAAGAAATGTCAAGATGGTCAGCAAGTCAAACAGCTGAAAGGGACTGCTAATAACTTTCCACTTATATGTAAGAAAGCTTTTAAAATAATTCGCAAATCTATTGGTATTGCATCAGTAATTCAAGGAGGGTAGATAAAAAGAAAACCAAATCTCACAAGTTGAGATTTGTAAGAATTAATGAATTATATTTTTTGGTGCGTATGAGCCGCAAAGGTTGGTGTCAGGGCTTTGGCAACAACTTTTAAAGACTTTACCAATTAGGCTAGTAGCTACCCATATAATTAATGAATTATATGGAGGACATTAGAATGGCAATCTTTCCATTTTCCACTAACAAAATCAGCAACTCTAAATTTTTCTTTTTCCCCCAAATGTTATTAGCAAATCCCGATTGATTTATTTCCAAAATGTGACAACAAGGGCAAACCCTTTGATGTTCCATGGACAGCACATCAAAATGCGACATCAACCCGCGCCACCAAAACAAAAAAGAAAGAAAGAAAGTAATGTGTAATGGAATGACCCGTGTCGCTAAAAATAATCAGCAATTTGCCCTTTTATTCAGAAATTAATTCTGAATTATGTTGCGTTCAAAAATAATCTGCACCTACATTCTTGAACATATGTGATAATCCCAATTTTCGTTTTTATCAAAAATAAGAAATTTGAACAACATTACTTTTCAGCTTTTCATGATTTCGTCAGTATAATACACACAAAAAGGAGTTATTTTCCAGTGAAAACAGCATCCTTGATATTAATTATGGCACAAATAGTTAACGACGAATAAAATCATCATAATGCGAATGAACAAAACCATTAAAATCACTCTAAACTTCAAACTACCAGTTGCAAAATACCCCAACAAAACCCAAAATAGCATATAAAACCTGAAAAATTCAGCGAGTAATCTTACCAGGCGCCAGATTACAGCAACGAAATTGAACTAAACTGCTTTGCATAGGAAGATCAAAGTACTGAAGTAGCAGCAAAACCGAGCAGCGACAGGAAGAGAGAATGGAGGAAGAAAATAGGGCCACATTTGCGGCGGAAAGGCTGCATCGTATGAATTGAGGAGGAGTGTCAGACTGTCAGTGGTGGAAGAATTTATTGAAAATGAGGGTTTCGTAATCGCCATGAGAGTGAGAGAGCGAGAGACGTAGGCTGAAAGAGAGAGTGTGTGTGAGACAGTGAGCACAGCGGAGAATGAGAGACGCAATTTTGTTTCTGTATATGTTGCGTAATTATTGATTTACTACCTGCATTTCTTATGCTTTTGTGTCTAATTACTGCCATTAATTTCAATTCCCTCCAATAAGGAAACAAACACGCCGGACGGAGGGGGCGGGAAGACATTATTTATAGGTCACGTAGTCGGCCAAAACAAGAACAACAATTATAAGGAACCGTAAACGGGGATTAGAGTTCATAGAGATATCGATTTTAACAGGCTATATAAAAAGTTTTAATAAAATATTTTAAAAGTTAAAACTAGTTTGATAAATAAAGGTAACAAAAAAAAATATCATTAATTATAGTGAACAATAAAGAAGAAATAAGAATTGTACATACCGTAAGCAGCAAGCAGGGGCATAATGCTGATTAATCTAGCCAATGACATGTACAACTTAAGCAGTTGAATGTGGGGGATTAATAACGCAGATACAGTGATGGCACTACTAGCGTACAAAATACAGCAAACGCGAGATAACATAAAAACTAATACAACACTACACATCTCCTACCATTCAGAAGACGAAGGAGTGCCAATACGCTAGCTATTTAACGGTCCAAAACCTCAATCCAAGACTTCCACAAATTTATATCTTGAATTATGTCCTCCGTTGGTTGTAAAATTTCAAATCATGTTTAATCACTTCATCCCAACTTTTCTTATATCGTCCTCTGCCTCTTCTATATTCTGGGAGGTAAATTATCTCATACTTTCAAAGTTGCTTCCCACACTACTCTTTACATGACCCAACCATCGACGTCTAATTTCTCGCATCTTATCCCCTGTGGATGCCATTTTTACTTTATTTCTGATCACCTCATTCTTCATCCTGTCCAATCTCATATGGTCGTACATTAACCGAATCATTCTCATCTCTACTACCATCAACCTTTGGACCCGGGTCCTTTTTATTGGCTAGCATTTGAAACCATACAATAGTGTTGGTCTAACTAGTGGACCAAAAGAGTTTATCAATTCATTCTGCAATTGCATACTAGTAGTCTAATATTATATTCACGTGAGTAAATTTGGTACCATTGATTCTAGAATTGAAATTTGAATCAAATAATTTGAAATATTATCTAATTGGAATTAAAAATAGTTAATTGGAATTAAATTCAAAACCCAAAATGGCCTGAATGTTTTACGCAAAATTGTTTTTCCACATGAAAAATTATTAGTTCAAAATTAACAACTAATTGAAAAAGTTTTGATTAGGCTAAAATTAGAAGCAAATTTTATCGACCTAACATGATCCAACTCAAAGTTAACCCAGCCTATATTAATCTTATTAATTTTCAATTCATCTTTTGTTATAAACTTAAAAAGCAATTAAATCATGATCCTTTATTTTAAACAAATACTTAAGTTGAAGTAAGACTTTTAACTTTATTATGAAACAACCACATTTGAGAATTTGTAAAAATACTTTTAATAAGAAAGTAAAAAAAAATTATAAAATAACTATTGCACACTAATTAAGGGCAAATTGATTTCAAAGTCGAAACACCTTCCCCTGGATGTATGCCTCTCGCCCACATGGAGATGGAGGGGACGTGAGGATGGAGAGAGACGTCCAGGTCCCTAGACATCAATGCTCTATTTGGTAAACAGTTGTTATCTATTTGTGTTAGCTATTAGTTGTTTTAATTAGATGTTTATACTAGCTATTTGAATTAGCTGGTTTTTAGAAAAAGTGGTTGGTAAAACCTAACTGTTTCTAAAAAATATGTCGGTCAATTTTCATTTCTACCCTTATTTATGAATTAGTTTTTAATGAAATGTATGTAATTTTTTCAAACTTATGGGCAATTATGTAATTTTCATAAAAACTCTTCTCAAAGAGCTAATGAGAATAGTTTTTTCAAAAAGAGCTTTTTGGGGTCAAATAACTATTGCAAATAGCTCTTTACCAAACATCATTTACCTGTTTGACTTGATCAAAACAACTAAAATTCTCCCAAACAGGTTTTTTTTTTCCAAACAACTATTGTTACCAAACACCTCCAAATAGTTAGGTACAGTAATTGACACTTGATATTGAAATGAGTTCTTACTCAAGCGAGCTAAGATTCAAAAGTACTTATGTTAAATGGTTAATATGCTCATATAGTTTTATTATATAAGCCAATGGATTCTGATATGTACCTTTACTTTCATTTCTGGTTTAAGTCTTATTTAACCTCTCGTTTTCGTTTTTTATCCTTTACATAATTCGAAGCTAATTATTACTCATACAGTTCTCTCAGTTGATATTGAAGTGAGTTCTTACATCGTACTCAAGCAAGTCAAGACTCAGAAGTACTTATGTTTAAATGTTTGTCTCACATATAGTTTTATTATTGTATGAGCCATTGGGGTCTGATATGTATGTTTTCTTTCATTCTTGATTTAAGTTCTTTCATTATAAATTTTCTTTATTTATAATCAGTTTTGTTTTTTTTGGATCAAAAATATCAATTGTTTAAACCAACTTAATTGATAAGCTCACATCCAACTTTTATGTTACCTTCCAAATTTTTTAATTTAAAATGCAACTGGAAATATACTTGAAAGGTAGGGAGTTTGACAAATTGGCTCCTAATGAATGTTTCTCCTACTACAAGTCAAAATGTTTTTCAAAGTCTATGTATAATTAAACAATGATATAACATGAAGATGCTCCATAGGTTTTCCTTTCTTCTTTGGAGCATTTGAAAATTTAAAATGCAAAAATTTTCAAAAATAAAATTTTCAATCCTCTATAGGCTTACTTTGAGCAAAAAAATGCAAGTGCCAAATGGGAATCCGAACTTTTATGTTAGTTGATGACTATTTCAGGGGGCCTTCTCTTCCACCTCTAACCACTTTGTGAAGCGGCATGCCCCTTATCTTGGACTCATCAAAGTTAATATTGACATATCATTCAACAACTTTTCAGTAATAGGTGGATACATTATACGCAATTGGACCGGCAAACTAAGCAAAGCATGAGCAACATCCTATGGTTGACATCTATTCTTATGGAAAAAGTTAGAGCTCTTAGAGATGAAGTAAATTTAGCGATCCAAGCAGGTTTCAACAAAATTGTCTTTAAAGGCGACAACCAGATTGTGATTCAAGCACTGAAAAGAAAACGTCCTTTGGCAAATAGTCAATATTATTGAAGACAATTGTGCATGCTCAAACCAAGATATTCATTTTATCGTCAACCACATCTTTCGGGACATAAATATGGCAGTAGATTGACTATCAAAATTTGAACATTATATAACATCATTGTTGTCTTCATATTTTTGTTCCTATCCATTCCTTAAGGCAATTGTTATTGATGATGTAGTGCACTCTTGTGAGAAGATGCGTCTAATATCTTTTACTTACCATTTACACTTGTATGTGTGCGTGTGTGGGTGTGTACACACATGTGTATATGTATGTATATATATGTATACACACACACACACATATACATATATATATACATATATATATATATATATATATATATATATATATATATATATATACACACACACACACACACACACATATACATACATACATACATACATATA
>JACYFF010019584.1:11853268-11884274 GCA_017589665.1 Selenicereus undatus
AATCAATTGAATCTATAAAAATTCAATCTTTGTAATTTGTGATTACATTTATTTTTAAAAATAATACGTCAATAGGTATAGATGGAGGTCATTCATTGTAACTGCCAATGATAGATGTTCTTGGGCCATCATGCACCCTGAAAAAGAAAAGGCGCATATTTAAAGCACTGCTTGTAGTCTGAAATGAACTTTTCGACAATCATGTTTTGATCATCAATCCAGAAGTCGCAGTCATCTTTAAGCTTCAGAACTAATTTCATGCGTAACAAATACGGTACCACATCATCGTCACACTGATGGGTCAAAGTGTTTATAACTTGAAGTGACCAAGTGTCCATAAAATTTAAATTAAGGTGCAATAGCGTTGCAGTTCATTCATCATATGCAAATGACGATACTATCAAAACCAAAGGAAAATATGCTCTTTACATGTGGTAATTAAGCTACAAAGTCATAAAATCACTAAGGGTGTGTTTGGTAAGGAAGAAAATCATTTTCCCAGAAAATTATTTTCTCAAGAAAAATGATTTTTCACTTACATTTTCAGCTGTTTGGTAGAATGAAAAATCATTTTCTTTCCACTTCATTTTTTGCTATTTGATAGAATGAACCCCCTGTTTTCACTTCATTTCATTTTACCATCAACACTCTTCCCTGCTCACTACTCCGACCCGACCCGACCAGTGAATTCTGTTTCTTTCTCCTCTTCAAAATCAAACCCAAAACATCAGTAAGAAATATAGCCAGTAATAAACCCAACAAAAGAGAGAGTCAACATTAATGAATCTTAAGTATAGACTATTGGCTCCAATGCCCCAAAGATGGAATTATTGGTGTCCAAAAACATTTTAATAAATAAAAATATGAAAATCTTAGGTCATGATTTGAAATTTAGAAAATTTTTTTTTTAAAAATCACAACTTTATTCCAAAATTCTTAATAATAACCAAGCTTTAAATATGGGTTAAAAAATCACTAATTTTAATATTGGTTGTAAATTATCACTAAATTTTTTGTCGTATATCACACCAATTATCTTATTTTTTAAATGCAAATAATTCCTAATAATTGGTGGACAAAACAAAAGGATGTAAAAAAAACAACAAAATATTTAAAGACAAACTATAGATAATCTATAGCTGAAAAAAGAGAATACCAAATTAATAGTGCTAGTACCTCCCCTCGCCCCCCCCCCCCCAAAAAAAAGAAAATTATAGTTGACATAAGCACTTTAGTCACATTTGGTCATCTACTTCTTAATTTCATATACTATCTATCAATAGACATTTTGGCCATGTTCGGCAAAATTAGCGGTTCAAGTAGCAGATAGCGATTCAGGTAACAGATAGTTGTTTAGGTAGCGGATAACGTTTTTAATTTAATCGTTAGCTGTTTGGATGAGCAGTTGAAATAAATATGTTCGGCAAATTTAGTTGTTAGGTCAGTTGATTAATGTAAATTAACATAAAAGGATATAAATAATTTCTAAAGATAAAATTTTCAAAGGATATTTTTTGACAGAAAAATATTAAACGCTACTTTTGAATATAAAACGTTAATACTATTAGCTTTTCAGAAATGCTGTTTAAAATGCTAAACGCTATTTAAAATGCTAGTCAAAACACTATGTGTTACCGAACACTAAAAATTACCTAATGAGTGTATTAATTTAGTCAAAATACCTATTGTTACCTAAAACGCTATTTCCGAACACGCCCTTTATCATCTCTTTTGATATAGTAAATTAAAACTATTTACTAGTAAAGTACTACTTTGCAATTAGGTCCTGTTATATTGGATAATCAAAAAATTTTAACATATTGTTTTTTCTCTTTTTTTTTTTCCCCTTTTTGTACATTGAAAATCTCCTATTTGACGATATATTAACCATAAATTATTTTAAATTAAATAGTTCATTAATTATCCTTCTTAATTAAAAATTACCCAAACTTTCTCCCCCACCGTGCGAAACCCTAGTGGCCAAACCCTAGGGTCAACATTGCTATGTGGAGCTTTTTGTCCTGGGTTGTAGGGACTGTGTTGACCTTTGTTACCTCGTGGCAAGATTGGTGCTCTCGTTCCTAGTAGATCTTTTTCCCTCTGTCATGTGGATCCCCTAGTATAGTCAGCTGCGAGGTTGCATGTGGATCCCCTAGTATAGTCAGCTGCGAGGTTGCATGGTGCTCAAGGTTGATTGTCGAGGGTTCCAAGATGCCTATGGGGTTGGAGTCTGATTTGCAGAAACTGAAAGTCATGAAGGAATTGGGGATATTGTCAATTTTGATGACCTAATGGCGGACGAGATCGATGCCCAAATCACCTTTTTGCCTGGTGGGTAATCTTTTCATATCAAACCACTTCAATGGCGAAACTTTCGAAAGCGCCGTGAAGAACATTTGGAGGCCACAGAAGAGTGTGTTGATAAATGCAGTGGACAAGCATTTGTTTACATTCCAATTTTTTACCCATGTTGATAAGCATACAGTGTTGAATGACGGCCCTTGGGCCTTCAATGGAAATATTCTAATACTAAAATGGTAGGAGGAGGGAAAAGTCTGACATGACATGATAACCTGACCCAAACCCGATCTGAAGTTATTGAGAGAAACCTGAACTTGACACGAACAGAACCGATTTCGACACAAAGGCAACACGATTTGACTGTTTAGCTTGAAAACGTGTTATTTTTCAATTTTGAGTAGATTTAAATTATTTGGAATGCCGACACGAAGTTGACCCATTTATTAAAGGAGTCAACCCGAACTGACCCATTACCCAGCTTTACGGATGACATCAAGGAGGTGGTGGATCTCTTTGACTCTTTATTCTCCACGGCTGGCCACTCCAATTTAGATATAGTGCTTGATCTTATTCTTCCCAAAGTGACGGATGATATGAATGAAATTTTGGTCATACTGTACTCTGTTAAAGAAGTGTACCTGGCTCTCAAGCAAATGCACCAACGGAAGGCTCCTAACCCTGATGGTATGAACCCATTCTTCTATCAAAAGTTCTGGTCTATTGTAGGTGATGAGGTTTGTGTTTCGGTTTCGACTATAATGAATGGGACACTTATCCTTGATAGGTCAAACCATACTCATATCATCTTAATTCTAAAGAAACACAAACCAGTTGACATTGGAGACTTTCGACCAATTAATTTATGTAATGCCATGTATGAATTAATTACTAAAGTCATAACCAATCGGCTTAAGGAGCTGTTGCCTAGTATTATCTCCCCTAAACAAAGTGCTTTCACCCTGGGTCGGCTCATTACTGATAACGCTCTTGTCGCTTTTGAGGTTTTTCACTCAAACTGCCACTCATGAGTTAGAGATAGCATGACAATTAGGTTGGATACGGTCAAAGCATACAATAGGTAGGAATGGAGTTTCCTTCGTTAGGTTATGTTGAAAATGGGGTTCAGAGAGAGGTGGGTTAACTCGGTTACAGGGTGTGTTGAGTTGGCGTGTTTCTCCTTCATTATTAATGGCGAACCGAGGGGCTTTGTGAAGCCTTCGAGGGGGATTCGGCGGGGGGACCCTATTTCTTTATATTTGTTCGTATTTTGTGCAAAAGGTCTTTCTTGTCTACTTGCTAATGCAGCTAGTGAGGGGAGATTCTTGGGTCACAAAATTTGCCCTAAGGCTCTCGCTATATCTCATTTGTTCTTCGTAGGCGACACATTTTTTGTACGGTAGATCATAGTCATGCTCTTGTTGTTATGGTGGTGTTGGATAAGTACGAGATGGCTTTGGGCCAAAAGGTTAGTTTCTCCAAGACAAATGTTAAGTTCAGTAAGGGTACCTTGCAACATGTCGAGTATAGCATCCTACTCATTTTGGATATCTGGTTGGTCCTAAAACACAAAAGATATTTAGGACTCCCTACTAGAGTGGGCCGATTGAAGAAGAAGCCTTTTCTAGATCTCAAAGATCATATTGTTCGTAGACTTCATGGTTGGATAGGGAAACAATTCTTCTAAGCTAGTCGGGAAGTGCTAGTAACAGTTGTGGTTTCAAGGAGTTCTAACCTACACAATGAGCATCTGTAAACTGGCAAAGGAGTTTTGTGACGATGTCCAATCAATTATTAACAAATTCTGGTGGGGGCATTGTTCTTTGGAGGCTAGGAAGCTACATCTACTTAGCAAAGAGCTATTGCATGCTACCAAACGAGAAGGAGGTCTAGGCTTCAGATCATCTTGATGTTTTTAACAAAGCTCTCCTTGCTTGACAACTTTGGCGACTGGCTCATAGAGAGGGCTCTCTGGTGTAGACACTTCTTAAAGCAAGGTATTTCAGGAATTGTAGTATACTGGAGGTTGAACTTGGGCATTGGCTCATTTACATGTGACGTAGCTTGCGGGGTGTTGGATGGGTGATCTGGCAGGGGTCAAGATGGCAGGTTGATGATGGTTTCTATTAAGGAAACTAAGAAATAAAATCTTGTGAATATTTTATATGCATTATTATCTTCCTAGAATTTGTATTTGTCTTAGATTGTAGTTTCCTTATTCCCTAAGCTAGGCTTTTCTTGTTCAAACCTTGGTGAATAAATATGGAGGCCATGATGAATGAAGAAGTGAGGAATTGAGGAATCGTCTTTTCCCAACCTAATTCTAGTGAGTTATTTTATATGGTATCAGAGTCAGGTTTCCCAAAACTTTGAAAAAAAAAATCGCTCATAAACCACCATGCCAAAGACAAGAAATATCAAACCTCTATCATCACAAATCAATCCCCATACTTCCTTCATCCCTCCGACTCACCTGGTGCCATTATAACGGCAATTAAATTTGATGGTAAAAATTATGACTTGTGGGAAAAAGTAGTCATAATATCAATAAAATCAAAAAATAAACTCGGTTTTATTGATGGATCAATAACAAAGCCAACGAAGAATGAGGGGGAAGAAGCAAAAGCATGGGAGATGGTAAATTCGATGGTATTATCTTGGATCATGAATGTCAAGGTTACATAAAAGTGTAGCATATGTGGATACTGCTCAACAATTATGGGCAAATATAAAAAAGTGGTATGATGTGCCAAACATACCTAGGTTTCACAAATTAAAGGCTGGGATTACATCTTGTAAACAAAATAAACAAGATGTAGTTGATTTCTTTTCGAGAGTTATGGGATTGTAGAGTGAACTTGACAACTCCATTAAAATTCCACTGTGCAAGTGTGAAATGGCGGCAAAGATGATCAAGTATATGGAAGAAGAAAAGATTCACCAATTCTTGATAGGACTTGATGACGATTCATACTCAACAGTACGTAGCCAAATTCTCTCCATGGATCCACTACCCTCGATAGACAAGTTTTTCAATATGGTTAAGCTAGAGGAGAACCGCAAACGAATAATGAGCGACCGAGATCAACGGCCAGAGACTATGGAGGCATATGCAATGTCGCATAGTACTCGACCTAATAGCATGCAAGGTGAAAGAGTGACTTGCAAACATTGCGGAAAAATAGGACATGAAGAGCCAAATTGTTAGGAGCTTTTAGGCTATCCCCCAGGATGGGGTAGTCGAGGAGTACGAGGCGGCAGAGGTTGAGGTCACGGCACACGGGGAGGAGGACGAACCAGCACTGGTCGTGGCTGTGGAAGCAAAATGGAGTAGGTCGCCCAGGTAGCACCTGCCGACGCAGCAACCGGTTCAAGAGAGGAGTTCCAACCAGCGACAGCAACTGCGGGTTTTACACCCGAGTAGGTACAGCATATCCTGAGTCTTATTGAGGCTATCTGGTAAGGAAAATTGGCTACTTGATTATGGGGCTTTCTATCACATGACGGGATTTTTAAGTATGATGGATGATATACATGACGTAGAACCTATACCAGTTGAGCTACCTAATGGGTCTATGACTCTTGCAACAAAAAGAGGCTCCATTATTTTAAACGCCAAACTAAGACTGAATCATGTTCTATATGTACCTGGACTAAGCTGTAGCTTAATATCTATAGCGCAACTAATTGATGAGAATTATTGTGATGTAACATTTACGAAAAAGCTTTGTGTGATTCATGACCTTACTACGAGGAGCTCGATTGGAGTGGGTGAACCAAGAAGAGAGGTATACTACTTGAGGAAGTCATTCCTGGCAACAATCCAAGTCAATAAGGTGGAGTCATATGATACGTGGCATCGTAGATTAGGGCATCCTTCGATTTAGGCACTTTCTAAATTTTCTATTATTAGTAGTAGCAAACATAAAAGTGATTTGTGTGATGTGTGTTTGCGTGCCAAGCAAACTCAAATGTCTTTTCCCATTAGTGACAATAAAGCAAGTAACTCTTTTGATTTAATCCATTGTGAAATATGGGGAGGATGTCGAGTTAAGTCTCTTTCGGGTGCTCAATCCTTTCTTACTATAGTTGATTATGCTAGTCAGGGTGTTTGGGTGTACCTAATGAATGAAAAGAGTGAGGCCTCACAATTGATAATGGATTTTTGCATTATGGCGGATACACAATTTGGAGCTAAGGTGAAAATTATTAGGAGTGATAATGGACATGAGTTCACCTCTAAACCTATGAAGAACTTTTATAGGGAAAAAGAAATCATTCATCAAACAATATGTGTTGACACCCCTCAATAAAATAGTCGGGTTGAAAGAAAACATCATCACATATTAAATGTTGCAAGAGCTTTAAGATTTCAAGCCCATCTTCCTTTAGAATTTTGGGAGGAACGTGTTTTGACTGCTACTTACTTAATTAACTGAACCCCTATAGCCATTCTTAACTAGAAGACTCCTTATGAAGTACTATTCACTGAGAAGTCATCCTATGAACACTTGTGTATGTTTGGTTTTTTGTGTTACGTTTATAATATCCAACGACCAAAAGATAAGTTTTGTGCTAGGAGTAGAAGGTGTGTTTTTATTGGATATCCTTTTGGAAAGAAAGGATGGACGGTTTATAATTTGGAAACCGAGGATATTTTTATAAGTCGTGATGTCACATTTCGTAAGGGAATTTATCCATATGAAACCCAAGCCAAGGCAGAAGATGAATTCCTTCAACCTGGGCAGCAAAGTGTGTGGGTTGATGGTGATTTTGGAGAAATTGAGGGTCTTGGACCTGTAACTGTACGGAGCCAGTCGCATTCGCGTGAAACTGAGCCCAATGGACAGTGCTTAGGGCCCAAGGATGGATCCGACAAATTTCGCGAACCAACAAAGGAGGGGGTGCTGCAAACAAGTCAACCAGCAACACGCCTGGGCCACGACCTGCTAGCGCGACCAGGCCCAGTCTCTCTCGGGACAGGGGGAGTGTGTTGGGTGAGGACTAGGACACGGGAAGTCTAGTACCAGTAGTCCTAGGCAAGCCCAGGAAACGGGAAGCCCAGAAGAAGCATCTTCAGACAAAGGGGCAAAACGGACAACAGCCTAAGGACAAGAAAATCCATCAACAGAGGTCTCAGAATGAGAAAAACGGGCACGAAAAATTCCGAGACATTTTCAGGATTATGTTTGCTACTTGGCAAGATCATGAAACCCCTCTTCGACGGTCTCACATCCACATCCTAAGGTCTCCTTAGGTAAACCATATCCCGTTGCTGATTATGTTACTTACAATAATTTCTCTTATGCGCATAGATGCTATTTATATACTATTGATAAAATTGTGAAACCTAGATTCTTTCATGAGGCAGTTAAACATCCTGAATGGAGAGAGGCCATGTCCAAGGAAATGGAAGCTCTCGAAGCAAATAACACATGGAGCATCGAGGAGCTATTGCCGGGAAAGAAACCTATAAACTGTAAGTGGGTGTTTGAAGCCAAACACAAGTGCGATGGCAGCATAGAAAGGTGCAAAGCCCATTTGGTGATTCGGGGAGATGAGCAGATAGAAGGCTTCGATTATCAAGAAATGTTCCCCCTGTAGCCAAGATTACCAGCGTAAGAATATTCCTATCAGTTGCTGCAGCAAAGGGATGGGAACTCTATCAGATGGATGTCAATAATGCCTTTCTGCATGGAGATGTAGATGAAGAGGTCTACATGATGATGCCACCAGGATTTCGGGCCTTTAATCCCAATAAGGTATGTTGATTGCGCAAGTCACTTTACGGCCTAAAACAAGCCCCTCACCAGTGGTTTGCAAAGCTCTCTTCGAAGCTTTGCAAAGCTCTCTTCGAAGCTTTGCAAAGCTCTCTTCGAAGCTTTTGGAGTATGGTTTCAACCGATCCTATGCAGATTATTCTCTTTTCACCTACAAAAGGGTGACAACTTTATGGCATTGCTTGTGTACGTAGATGATGTCGTCCTCATCAGAAACAATCATCAGTTGTGTGCAGATTTTAAGGCGTACCTAAATAAGTGCTTTCATATCAAAGACCTTGGCAACTTAAAATACTTCTTAGGCATTGAAGTTGCAAGAAACTCCCAAGGTTTATTTTTGTGCCAAAGGAAGTATGCCTTAGACATCATAAATGAATGTGGACTCCTAGGATCCAAACCGGCTGACTTTCCCATCGAGCAAAACCACAAGCTTGCATTGGCCTCAGGAGAATCCTTGAGCGATTCAACACAATACCGACGATTGGTAGGTTGCTTGATCTATCGTACTATCACTCACCCAGAACTGTCCTATGCAGTACATATTTTGTCTCAATTCATGCAAAATCCTAAGAGTGAGCATTTGGATGCTGCTAGACGGGTACTGCGTTATTTAAAAGAAAGTCCTGGGCAAGGCATTTTATTGCAACACAATTCAGATTTGTAGATTTATGCTTTCTGTGACTAAGATTGGGGAGCCTGTCCATTGACTAGATGCTCACTGACTAGGTTTCTTATCACTCTTGGTGGCTCGCCCATAGCTTGGAAGACAAAGAAGCAAGGGATAGTTTCCTGGTCTTTAATAGAAGCAGAGTATAGAGCCATGGCCACAACAACGAGTGAGATGATCTGGATCAAGACGTTCCTAGCTGGTATGGGCATCTTCTTGGACAAGCCCATGAAGCTCTTCTGTGATAATCAGGCAACACTTCATATTGCAAAAAACCAGTTCTTTCAGGAGCGGACCAAGCACATTGAGATCGATTGTCATTTTGTGTGAGAACGACTACTTTTCGATGACCTTATAACTGGTTACATGCCCTCTAAATATCAAGTTATAGACATATTCCTTAAAGCACTTGGTAAACAACAGTTTCAGTTTTTGTACAGCAAGCTGGGCATGTTGGATCCCCATGCTCCACCTTGAGGGGAACTATTAAGGAAACTAAGAAATAAAATCTTGTGAATATTTATTATTATCTTCCTAGAATTTGTATTTGTCTTAGATTTTAGTTTCCTTATTCCCTAAGCTAGGGTTTTCTTGTTCAAACCGTGGTGTATAAATATGGAGGCCATTTGGCCATGATGAATAAAGAAGTGAGGAATTGTGTAACACCCCGAGTGTGGCTTAAAAGGGATCGAAGTGACTACTTATATCACCAAAGGTGCACCTTTTTTTTCCGGGAAGCCTACTCTTAAGAATTCCACAGTTAAGCGTGCTTGCTGAGGAACAATCTTGGGATGAGTGACCTCTTGGGAAGTTTCCCAGACAGCGTGTGAGCGGGACAAAGCACGCCGAAAAGACTTGTGGTGATTTGTGGGGACAGTCGACGATCCTTGAAGTTGTTATTAGCAAGACCTGCGACCGATAAGGGTCGGGGCATTACAGATGGTATTAGAGCCGATCTGCGACCGTGAGTTGCGCCAGTGGATGGAGAGCCCATGGGCAGTCACCTAGCGAGGCAAAGATACTGGGTGTGGACCGCCGGTCAAGAGGACTCGTAAGTCGGTCGGTTATTGAGGCACAACGAGGATGTTGTGCGCTTTAAGTGGGGGTGATTGTAACACCTTGAGTGTGGCTTAAAAGGGATCGAAGTGACTACTTATATCACCAAAGGTGCACCTTTCTTTTTGGGAAGCCCACTCTTAAGAACTCCACAGTTAAGCGTGCTTGTTGAGGAGCAATCTTGGGATGGGTGACCTCCTGGGAAGTTTCCCAGACAGCGTGTGAGCAAGGACGAAGTACGCCGGAAAAACTTGTGGTGATTTATGGGGCCAATCGACGATCCTTGAAGCTCTTATTGGTAAGACCTGCGATCAAGAGGGGTCGGGGCGTTACAAATTGTCTTTCCCTAACCTAATCCCAGTGAGTTATTTTATAGTTTCTTACTGAATGTATAGTATTCTAAATGGATCTCTCGACCTCGTTCTGTTAAGGTAATTATTTTGTTTGACCCCTGTTTTTCGCTAGTCCGTATTGGTGACCTTATCGACAGGTATAAAGGGGAGTGGCGCGAGGATATGTTGAGGAAAATATTTTTACTTGTTGATGTCTATGTGATTCAAAGTATTTTGTCAAGCTAGAATGGGACTCATGATAAGTTTTTGTGGCACTTTTCTCCAAATGGGGATATGTTTGTGTAGTCCGCTTATCATTTTATAAGAATGAGGAATAGGAATGTGTCGGGCTGTAGTAGAGAGGTGGGGCCAATGGAAAGGGATCTAGGGTATGCATGCTCCCCCATGTATCCAAGTATTCGTATAGAGATGTTGTGTGGGAGCTCTTCCCTATTCTCTTCGGCTAGCAGGCTGGATCCCCAACTTCTCAGGGCATTGTTATGTGTGTCATGCATTGGATGAAACAAACATTCATTCCCTTGTTAACTACTCTTTGGCCTCCGCTATATGGAAGGGGTCTCAGTTTTGCCATCTTGTTTAGGACGGCACCTCGCTGACTGTTAGGACCTATTTATCATAACCAGAGAAGTCGTTGGAGGAAATGACTGGGTTGAATTTGCTACTATTGCATGGATTATCTAGGCTCTCAGAATAGGGTGTTGTTCGAGGACGATGCCATTGATGTTGTTGTTGCGAGCTCTAAGGCTACCAATCTAGCGATTGAGTATAAAGAGGTTATTGGTAATTTGGATGTTGCCAGTAAAGAAGATCAAGCATGTTGGTCACCTCCGATAGTGGGTTTCTACAAAATCAACTTTGATAGGAGCAAGATTGATGAGTGGGGGTTTGGTTGGGGCTCTGCTATTCTGGATTATGAAGGCGATGTGTCATGTGCGGGTGTGCATCAAGGGCTAAGTTTCAAGGGTGTAGAGCTAGAAGAGGCTGACTCGTGTCGGTTTGCTTTGAAGGAGGCCTATTCATAGGGCTTGAAGAATGTCACTAGTAAAGGAGATTGTTTGGATCTTATATCCAAACTCAAGAAGAAGAAAAAATTAGTTCTTGAGCTCGGTCTCATCCTAGATGATATTTTCATGTTTTGCTCTTCTTTTGATTTTATTGCTTTCTCATTTGTTCATGGGGATGGGTAGGGGGGGTTCTCTTACTCACTTCTTGGCTCATTTCCAGCACTATGATTATGGTTCCAGGATTTAGTTGGATGATTGTCCATATTCGGTTCTTGATCTCAAGGCCAATGATTGTTGTTCCAGTTTGCAGTCTGATGATGATAGATGGGAAGAACTGATACAATTATTTTGGTAAAAATGTCAACGATCTATGCCTTTGTAGACACATAAGTAGGCTGAATAATCCCCTCTTTCATCATGTCTCTAATAAAGTGACAATCCATTTCGATGTATTTCGTCCTTTCATGAAAAATAGGATAAAGCTGCCTGATTGTCACACTTCACCATTACAGGGGCGAAGTTTGGAAGACCAATATCTTTGAATAGCTGAAAAGCCATGTGACCTCACATGTTGTTGTGGCAATCGCTCTGTATTCTGCCTCTGTTGTAGACCGTGCAACTACAGATTGCTTCTTAGACTTTCATGAAATAAGAGAGTCTCCTAACAAAACATAATATCCTGTTATAGATTTTCTTGAATCTGCACATCTACCCAGTCACTATCACAATATCCAATCAATATAGGTGCTGATTGGGAAGATAGTAGAACTCCTTGACCAGGTGATTGTTTGAGAGACCTGAGCACCCTTATAGTAGCATTGAAGCATGCAGCAGTGGTGAGTACATGTACTGGCTGAGTACTTGAACAGTGTAGGTCATGTCTAGCCTAGTAATTGTAAAATAGATCAATTTTCCAACAAGTCTTCTGTATTTATCTTGCTCAGACATCAAACTACCTTCTTGAGTCATGGAAGAATTTGGATCCATCGGTAGATAAACAGGGTTTGAGGTGGACATGCCTGTTTCTTTGAGTCGATCCATAACATATTTTCTTTGAGAGAAGAAAATGCCTTGATTTGACCTTGCAACCTCAAGGCCTAAAAGTATCTTAGTTCACCTAGATCCTTCATGTGAAACCACTTATGTGAGTGATCTTTTATTTGCTGAATAAGAGGCAGAGAACTTCCTGTAATAAGCATATCATCCACATACACAAGAACTGCCATTTATCCTCCATATGTCTGTTTGGTAAACAAGCTATAATCAGCCTTTGATTGTTGGAAACCAAATGTCAGCAGACTAGAAGTTAGCTTAGCAAACCATTCCCTAAGAGCTTGCTTCAACCCATACAAAGATTTGTGAAGCTTGTATACAGTTGTTGGATGTGCATATTTTAAGATTTTACTGATTTTGGATCTGAATTGCATAGAATTGGCACCCTCTCTCCTCTATATCCTTTGGAAAGTTTCATGTAAACTTCCTCTTCCAAGTCACCATGTAAAAAGGCATTTGTAACATCCATTTGATAGACATTCTACCCTTTCGTTGCTACCATAGCAAGTACTGACCTGATTGTTGTCATTTTTGCTACTGGAGCAAAAGTTTCTTCATAGGCTATCCCTTTTTGTTGCCTACACCCTTGAATTACAAGTCTTGCCTTGTGTCTCTCAATTGTACCATCTGATCTATACTTTGTTTTGAATTGCCCTTTACAACCTATAGCTCTCTTCCCTGCAAGGAACTTAGTAATACTCCATGTGCCATTTCTCTCCAAAGCCTTTAGTTCTAAATTCATGGCATCACACCATTTTTGACTTTGGACAGCTTCTTCAAATGTATGAGGATCTTGTTGGTTGTCAAGAGCAGACATAAAAGCTTGATACTTGGGATTGAGATGTGTGTAAGTTACTTGATTTGCAGCAGGGTATACTATTTTTTGCTGAGTTGTAGCAGTTGCAGTCACATAATCTTTCATTCACTGAAGCTTCTTTGATTGCCTTGCAGTTCTTCTTGACCTTTGCACAGGCATAGTTGATGTAGGGATAGATGGATTTGCTGAATCTTCACAATCTAAAGTTTCAGTGCTTGTCCTAACATGGTCTAAACTTCAGAGTGAGGTGCATGCTGAATATTCTCCTCATGCTCTAAGGAGGTAACTGTAGGATAGATATCATCAATATAAGTTCTTAGGTCCATGTTGACTGCAATTGGTTGTATATCAGCTTGAGCACTATTTTTGTGGAAAAGAAAAATGTGTTCTTCAAATCTGACATCTGTGGACACGATGATTTTGTTGGTTTGCAAATCCAATAGTTCATATCCTTTTTGTGTTGCAGAGTAGCCCAAGAAAACACACGGTATACCTCTTGCCTTGAACTTGTCTAGTTCTTTATAGAAAGGTGTAGCAAAGACCACATATCCAAAAATTTTGATGTGGTCATAAGTTGGAGGATAACCAAACAACTTCTCGTATGGTGTTTTATAGTTGAGCACAGGAGTTGATAACTTGTTTATTATATATGCTGCTATTAAGACACAATCACCCCCAGAATCTGAGGGGTAAATTTGCTTGAAATCTTAAGGCCCTAGAGATCTCCAAGAGATGCCTATGTTTCCTTTCAACACAACCATTTTGTTGCGGCCTATCGACAAATGAGGTCTGGTGTACAATACCCAGATTATTAAAAAATTACTAGCAAGGATCACTATGAAACTCAAGAGCATTATCTGATCTTACCACCTTAATTGTGGCCTAAAATTGAGCAGATACAAGTTTCATGAACTACTGAAATGTAGACAATGCTTGAGATTTTTGCTTGAGTAAGTACACCCATGTTGTTCTAGTACAATCATCAAGTAGAGTAAAAAAATATTTGTAATTCTTATGTGTAGAAACTCTGTATAGTCCCCATATATCCATGTGTATCATTTCACATATAGAGCTACTTCTACTAGAGCTAGGCTGAAAAGGTTGTCTAGTAAACTTTGCCGTCGAACACGTAACACAAACTTTAAACTTTGCCGTCGAACACGTAACACAAACTTTATTCTCTTCTCCTTTAAGTTGGATATTTGAAAGATGCTTCAGCTTGTTTAAGGGAGCATGTTCGAGCCTTTTATGCTAAATTTCATATGAACCAGGAATTTTAGGACAATCAACAGCCCCTGTAACTTTAACCTTATCCTTGTCTGTCTCTAGCAAACTCTTTATGATACTTTCCATTTTACTATCCACTCAACTAAGAGGTTGATCTTTGAGGAAGTAGCCTCTATGCTCTCTGCCAACTCCCAAAATCCTCATGGTGAGATAATCCTGTATTATGCAGAATTGAGGACAAAAAATAACCATGCATCTGCTATCTTTTGTCAGTTTTGGAATGGACAGCAGGTTATACTTGAAGACTGGCACATACAAGACATCTTTCAACACTATCTCAGTAGATAATTGTACTTTACCTACTGAGAATATTTCAGATGTATTCCCATTTGGCAAAGTAATTTTTGACTTTTCATTGAGCACCTTGATATTACTCAAATGATCTGACCTATATGTCAAATGATCTATGGCTCCTGAGTCTAGAATCCACTCTACTTTATTGAGCCCAGCATGAGTGCATAAGATCATACCTGCATAGTTTGTGTCCAACTCCTCATCTGTTTCTGCTCTACATTGCTTATTATGCTGAGGCAGTGATTTCAGAAATTGCTACAATTGCTCAATTTTGAACTGAGTCAAGGAAACATCACCAGATGGTCTACTTGTTTCAACATTGGCTACTATCGTACCTTCATTGGTTCCCTTGATTTTTCCTTTATATGCCTGATTCTTGTGAAGTTTCTTTTGATTAAACTTCTTGGCTTTAGGTTTCCAAGATGGATAACCAATTACCAACCAACATTTCTCTTTGGTATGTCCTTTGTTCCCACATTGACTACAACCCTTTGCATTTTCATTTCTACTATAGAGTGCGGTTTGTTCAACCTCCCAATTTCCAACTTCTAAAATCTCCCTCTGACTTTCTTCTTGCTGAATCAATGAGCATGTTGCCTCAACACTTGGCAAGGGTGTCATGAGAAGCAACTGACTCCTCTGAGGTCCATACTTATCATTTAGGCCATTAAGAAATTGAAATAACCTCTATTCCTCTCTTTGTTTGATTATAGCTTTTAGAAATGTGGTAATTTCATCAGTAATAGCAGAGATTTTGGGCAATTCATTCATAACTTCCAATTCTTCCCCAAGACATTTCAATCTAGTATAATATTCACTTACGGATGAGTGATTTTGCTTGACTTCATATATTTCTTTGTTGAATCTATATTTTCTTGAACCATTGCTCAAGGAAAATCTCTGCTCAAGCTACACCCAAATTTCTCTAGCAAAATTCAAAAATAGTATGGACTTTCCTATGGATTCAGACACAGAGTTTTGAATCCAAACAATGATCATACAGTTACAAGTATCCCAGAATTCAGCTTTAATGGCATCATCAATAGGTCTGGAGATTGTACCTTGAATAAATCCAAGTTTTCTTTTGGTTACAAGTGCAATTTTCACATTTCTTCTTCAAGATCTATAATTCTTTGCACCTACCAACTTTTCTTGGATTGCCAAAGAGCCAGGACCTTCTGATGGATGTAAAAGCAATGGATTTTGAAGATCTGCAAAACCTAAACTGCTTCGATTTCTTTCTGCGGACATTGTAAATCAGGATTTGAAATCTGAATCACTGTGATGTTAAAGCTTGATCAAATTAAGGATTCAATTCAATCGATCGGATGTGAAGAAGCATGAATTCGTTTAATGTTTGGCTTGATCTATGATGAACCAAATCATCAGATCGAAAAAGAAAAGCAAGAAAAATCTGCCCTGATACCATGATGATGATAAATGGGAAGAATTGATGCAAGTGATCATGAAGATGCACTCAGATTGGGGAGGATCAATGTGATCCATTCAATCCCCTCTAATGCTCTATATTCTATGTATGTTTACATTCATCTTTCCTGTGTTTATATACACATCTAAAACAAAGAAAAACAACTCTGTAATAGAATGGACACCTCAGCAACTAACTGTGTACAGCTGGCACATTTCTTAAGTAACTCCTATTCTCTTCTTTCCCTGATATATCTTCTATACAGTCTCATTAATATATTTTCCCCCATTTTCTATCCAAAAAAATTCCCTCACATTTTTATATCTATCAAAATATTAGGAATTATTTCACTTAAAAGATCAAAATAATTAGAAATTTTTTTTAATATGAGGTGTCCATACAACATAGAATATTGTGACCATTTGTATTTGATGTTAAGGTTTAGTGCTTTTTTAAAACCTTTAAACTCTGATTATTATTTTTTTTTACAACTTTGAAAAAAAGTCGACTGATTTTTAAATTTTTTCCACCTTCTATTTCTTGCTTATCTTTCTGTGAGTGTATATGGGTAACATAACCTTGCGTCCTGACATATATTTTTTAAAAAAAGTTACTTTGCTTCTATATTAGTCAGAAGATAACTACGCATGCATTTGTTGAAGACAATCGTACTAACTTGCAAATTCTTAATTCTTGCGATTCCAAGAGGGTATTTTTATCACAAATAAAATGTACGTCTCCAGGAAATTTCCTCTCATTATAGAGAACTGTAATATTCAAAGGCATACAAATTAACCTTTGTCTTTACTGAACGAACCACTGGCGGATCCACACAATACTTAGGGGCGTTCATGGACACCCCTAAGCCCAAAAAAAAAATAAAAAATCTGTTTTAAAATAGGTTAATTTAGTAACAATGTTGGGTTATGGACACCCTAAAAAAAAAAAAATAGTATATATTAAAAATGATATTAATTTATGAACACCCATATCCTAAATATCTAAATCCACCACTGGAACGAACTAAGGACCAAAAAGTTAAATTTTTAAGGACAAAATGTCAAATGAATGGTTTCACATGTTACTCCATGATATTAATTTTCTTTTATTTATAGTTGGATCTTTCTAAATTTAGATTCGGTTTTTTCTTGTTTCTATTACAATTTTCTTGTGCGACAGTTATTTCACCTAATAGAAGCTAAATTTTTAAGGTTACATATAGAATATTTATTAATTGTTATGCTGTTTAGTGGTCTATTTGTCGTATAATTTTAGTATTAATTTTAGAATTTATCGCCATTAAAAGTTCATGTAACTTTTGGATTACCTTAACTAAACGGTTATGAGAAGTAATCAAAGGGTCACATTGATAAGAAAAGACATACTCCGATCATACGAATTTGTTAGACCTCCCAAAAACAAACCTCACAAATAGTACTTAGCCATATAGCTTCTTAATCTAGTAATTTTTGGATTATTGAACACGAATAATTCAAACTTTGGAGGATTTAGATGGCAATAATCCTAACTTTGAAAATAGTTTAGCGCTCCGAACATTGGGAACGTTTATTTTCAGTAGTCCAGTAATCATTTTGGATCGTATTTTTAGATAATTTCAAATGATATTCCTCCTAAAATAATACAAATTATACATAAAATTCAAGTTGCTTAAATTCGTTTTGAAGTTTAATTGTTAAAAAATACAATCTAAATTATCCCTATATTACTAAAAATACATACCCTCAAAGTTTGAGCGTTGGGAGCTATATCTAAAACTCGAACTCTTGACCTCCAGACCCCCTGAAATTTAAATTATTCACGTCCAAAACCCATTATTTTAATACAGTGGTGAATGATCTCACAAAAGGCATACAGCAAACATTGTATAAGTGGGGTGATTACTTAGCCATAGCTTTTGGTTGGCGCTTAGAAATCATCACAAATGATTTATCAACCACTCCATTCTGAATTTCTGATAAGGAAGGCACTCTAATTTGAGTAGTTAGTCAACCTTCAAAATCTAGAATTTACCCTAAAATATCTAGCACGTAAAAGTTCATATGTAAGATAGTTTCATTAAAATTTGTTTAGAAGTCTAATGTTATTAAATTTTGCACAATCCAATAACTAAATTTATACGAATTACAAAAGAATCAAATACAAACATGAAAAGTTTCTAAAAAATTTTAAACTTAAACACAATTTTTTTATAATAGATTACTTGGACCAACTTTGAACTTATTTAATTTATGTGCCCTGAAAAAAATTAATATACAACAAGATATTTCATACTATAGTTCGGTGGAGGAACTTTAGGAGCTATATAGGCCCCACCCCGCCGGATTGTAAATCCTTTTTCCCTAGTTCAAATCCTAATTTCGACAATTCAAATCAAAAATATAAAATAAAAGGATGTTTCCTTGTTTAAGATTTTCTAGATTTTTTTTTTTGAAAACGAGAATTCCTTTCTTGCCGGAACCACAATCGGTAACCCAAGTCAATTCTTTTTTTTCAATTTTTATTTTCACCCCGACGATATTCATTGATTTTATTTTGCCATTTTTGGAAAGAAACAGAAAGTAATATTTCTTGCAAATAGAATAGAAAAAACTCTTATAACTATTCATCAAAGAAAAGAAAATCATTAAAAAAAAAGGAAAAGTAAGTAGGCAGAGATGACAAGATTTGAAGTTCAAAATCACGATCAATTCCTTTTTCAAATCCTGTTGGTTCGGACTTCTACTTAGTTTCATCCGAGCTTCACCCACCCGTCGTGAAATTCTATACTCGTGCGGGTGCTCTATGTCGATTTCTACACCAACTAAATTTTGATTTAACAATTTGTGGAATTAATTTTAACTCGAATTCAAGTTTTGCCACCGCGCCTCTTCGTAGCACGTGGTTAGGTGATAATTAGTTTGATTTCCTAATGAACAAATTCTTAGATTCAAGGCTAAAAATTCTTCTAACCAATCAAAATTCTTGAATAAAAAGGGGAAAATGGAAGAAAAAGCAAAAAAGCAACTTTTTCACGGAAATTCCATTTGGAATAAGAAATCTCTCTGCAACTTGACACCTGCCCCTTTCCACCTCGAATCCTCCAAAATCTCTCCATTTCTCTTCCTTTCTCTCTCCTCTCTCTGTCTCTCTCTCTCTGGATATCTGTAGACAAAATCTCTCGTTTCCTTTTATATCATCAACTGGCAGAGTTGATCAGATTTCCAGAAGCAGAGGTAAAAAAACACCCCTTGAATTTCTCTGTTTTCAGAGCTCAAATTCACCTGTACTTTTGCATCTCTACATGTCTTTCAAGTCCATCTTTGGTCTGTTTATAGTTCTTGATAGAATCCTTGTATCAATTTGTAGGGTTCTAGGGTTTGTTCATTGAATTCTGGGGTTTTGTGGGGGCTAATTAGAATTCAGGATGTTAGGGTTCTGTGCATGATGGATTAGTGCAAACAAGATCTTTTTCTTTTTCTTTTTTTGGGTTTTTGTCAAATAATTCAATTGGGGGGGGGGGGGAAGTTCAGGTGGGTTTCTGAAAAGGGTGTGAATTGATTTATGTTTTTCTTGAAGAATTAATCTTTTTTCAAGCAAAATTGTGAGTTTGTTTGGTTGGGTAAATGGCAAACCAATCACAAAACTCTGGGGATGTACCCCTGTGTGCAAATAATTGTGGATTCTTTGGCAACCCAGCAACTAATAATTTGTGCTCTAAGTGTTACAAAGAGTATCTCATGACACAATCAAAAGAACTGGGTGATTCTCTGTTATGTGCTAATAAATCAGATGATCAAAAGGTGGAGGAAGAGAAAAACCAGGAATTGGGTAACGACGGAGTGAAAGAAACTGTTCAAGGGGGTGGAGGTAGTGGCACTTCTTCTGATAGCAATGTTGCAGAGAATCAGCCTGCAAATCGATGTAACCTTTGCAAGAAGAAGGTGGGATTAACTGGGTTCAAATGCAAGTGCGGGCAGACATTTTGCTCATTGCATCGATACTCTGATAAGCATAACTGTGTGTTTGATTACAAGGGAGCTGCTCAAGACGCGATTGCTAGGGCAAACCCAGTTGTCAAGGCTGACAAGATCGACAAAATTTGATCGAGTTGATGCTAATGATCGCAATGGCGGGTTGGGGTTGTGTTTGGAGGGAAGAGGGTATTTGGTCCCAGCTTTGGAGATTCAATAATAGGGTGGTCATGGTTGGATCTATAATATGCAGCTGCTACTGCTTGATACAAGTGATTGGTGAAAAAATTGTGTATCGGATCATATTGAACTGGTTATTGTAACATAAATGGTTGAATGTAATGTTTATTCATGGGTACTTGTAAAGTTATTATGCAGTGTGCTTCATCCATTTTGAGCTGCAGACCTATTCCCTTTTGTTGTTGCTTCAACTGTGCTTTATTCCTGCTTTTCTATAATGGTGGTGGTTGGTTCTGTCGTTACAGACTGGGGATGACTTCATATGAGAAGTACTCCTAAACTGCGAATTTGACCCAACTACCTCTGTTATGAACGTATCTAAACAAGGTGAGAAAAATTTAAGTTACATGTCCTCTATCCCCATTCTCTTCCTATTTAAGAACTGTTCTTTTTATAGTAAATTAGAGTTGGTAAAAGGGTGAAATAGATTGAAATAAGTTAAAGTGGGTTGAAGTAGGTTGAAGTAGGTTAGAGTGGGTTGAATTTTTTTTATGTTAATAAATTGAATTTGGTTAAAATAGTGAAAGTGGGTCGAAGTGGGTTAAAGTGGATTGAGGTTGGTATTTTAAAATTGATCCATGAAAAGAACAGGACCTAAACCTCCATTCCTTTCCTATCCATAATCTCCAGACATGGTATAGATGGTTTAGAGAATATGATAAAAAGTTAGATGTACACAAGTAACACAACCTCACCTCCAGATGTTGGTTCAATAGAATTTTAGAAAATTCAGTACCTTGTTAAACAATAGAGATTACAACACTACCTCCTAATGTGGATCCCGTTTTCGCGGGGTCTGAAAAAATCCAGATGTAGGCAACTTCACCGCTATCATAGCTCTAGCCATAGAGAGGCTGATTTTAAGAGACCCACAAAACAAGATTTTGTGAAAACATTTTATAGAAGGATTTTGTGAAACACTAGAGAGATTGGTTCAATTGACATTCATTGGCTAATTGCTAAAAGTAAGTAGAAGTCTAGTTCTAATACTACATTGTCATCCAAGACTGTCACATGATGATTTTTGTTCATCTCCGTGACACTGGATTGCTGTGATGGTTCTTCCAACTTTGCTTGCAATGATATGAATCCTTACATATCGCCAAAGAAGTCTATGATCTTTTACCCACACGACATCCTCAACAATCGAATTTTTGGAATAGCTCACATAGATTAACATTCATATAACCTACAAGTAATTCAAGAGAATGAGCTTTTGAAGCAACATAATCAGCATCATCAATGAACAGAAGATCCAACCAGATAAATTCACTGAATAGAACATCAAAAATGGAATATGATGAAATTAACTACACAATTGTCAAGTGGAATCCATTATTCCGTCCATGGACCATCCTCATGTATATCCACAATTTCACATACTTCCAAAAAGGATGTAAGTATTGAGCCAAATGTGACTATCAATCTGGCTTTTTTCTTCTCTCTTTTTCTCCCATGGCCAACCTTCTGAAAACAGAAAAAACAACGTCCTTTTTTGTCAAAAGTATTGAACAACTAATGGCATACTCAAAGGCACAGATTTCACAATCCTGCCTACTATTGTGCTTTCGATCTGGATATTCATTATGCTTCTGCTGTTCCCAAATTGGGATTACTAATCTCTCTTTTGATCTGGATATTCGTCACGCCTCTGACGTCTCTGAGCAAGTGCCCGTTTAGTGCTTTCAAGTACACCGAAGAATATAGAACCGCCAATGCCAATCCACAGAACTCTAGGACCGATCCCCTGCAGTTATTAGAGATTGGACAAAGCTCGTGAATTCCTTTGACAATGTTCATTCATGGAAAAGAGAACATTCACAATATATACATTGTCAAAATGTAAATCAAGTTGCAAAACTCTGACTATGCATGCTTTTGACTATTTGTAGCTCAATGCCCATGTACCTCAAGATGGGGTCACTATCATTCCTGTGAATGTTTGAAAAGAGAAAGAAAGTGAAAGAAATCTGCATTTTTGCTGAATCAGAAAAAGATAATAAACTCGATCACATGGCTATTTCAGGCTTGGAATATGCAAATGTAACTATCACATGGGCAATGAAACAAAGTAATCTACGAGGAAAGACTTGAATCTGTAAAAAACCAAGTTCTTGATAGAATGATGTTCACAGCTTCCTACTAAAATAGGCAAACAGACTGGTAAGGTTGGTTCAGGTCCAAATCAGTTGATAAAATATTGAAGTTGGACCTGTAACAATATGTCCTATATCTATAACAAAATGCAATCAGTATCCATAATGTAAATTTCAGGTGGCTTTGGTTCAAGTCAGGTTAAAATTGGGTTATGTGTCTAACGTGGAGTTAGGGTTGGATTTAAGAAGGGTGGAAGGGAGTTGAGCTAACTTGTGAGGCTCATGAGCAAGCTCAATGGGACACTGAAAAAGCTCGGCTGAGAAAAGCATGAACAGGCTCAGGCTCAGGCTGGTCATACAAATAAGCCAAATTGAGCCGAGCTTCAGGTCCGTGATGCTTATACATAGGGGAAAGAGAGACCATGCAGTTGCTTCGCTTTGACCCAGTCTGAAAACTAAGTTATAATAATGAATATAAGCAGAAAGCTATATTATCCCTAAACTGCCCCTTTGTACTTAGTGCATCCTAAGGCCATCATGGCACCACCCTCATACTCATTGCCTTCTTATTTTCTTCAACACTGGCACTCTTTTAATCACGTCATTATGCAGTTCAAATACACATTTTTCACGGGAAATTTTGGATTAATTAAGTTTCGATTGAGTTAAAAATAAGATCGTCTATGCTTTCAGTTGATCTGATGTCCAGTTTTTTAGATCCAACAATCAGGCAAGGCCTATGTTTGCAATGCTTACTTGATTCCATTTACCATCACATGTCATACATAATGCAATGAAGCAAAGAAGGCAATTCCATTTTTACACATGCAAATCCCCTAGCCTTTCCTATATAGATCTAATTTTTTTTCCTCAACAAATGCAAGCATCATCATGTTGAAACACGCAGTTAAAAGCAGGAAGAACAAAAATCATAGTTGCCTTCTGTTCACAAAATAGTACAAGCAATCTTACTTTTAAAAGAGCAGGGGCTCCCTCCTCCTGAACAATGGTCCTGACACAATCAAATATCCCTTTGTACTGGTTTGCAGATCCCTACAGGCAAAATATGATGTGATGAGGTAAATGCCTATCCAGCCCGACTAAGACAGACACATGCAAAGAAAAAGAGCAAGAATTCTAGAAAACAAGAACTTAAGAATCAATTATCACACTCAAACACAGATGAAACACCAAGCAGCGAATTGCCCTGACCTGGACCATCAACCTAGTCTTAATTACATCGAGAGGGGTAGTTATAGCGCCCGTTAATGCGCCTGAAATAAAAAATTGAAAGGTGTAAGTAGCATGACAACAGGACCGTGATGCATATATATACCAAAACGAGCTCTTCAATTAGTTTCTTCAGCAGATAGCCAAAAGCAGAAGAATCAGAATGATGGAAGTCTGCAATAAAGCATGCTAAACCACACAAATAACAATAGAAAAACACATACAGTTCTACAGCCAATCAAATTTTCTATCAAAATTTTTCTGTGGATCTTTCAAAGGCAGCCTCTCTGACAGCACATATCATAAGTAAGGCTGTAGACATCTTGGCATTAGAGGACCAAACCTCCTAGCTATAGACCCATATTAGATCAGTGCTATTATTCTAAAATAAACATCATGTATATAGGTTTGCATATTATCAGGCATTAGTGTTAGCCAATTCCTCGTTAGATATATATCACTCTATTAAAAGCCTCGAAATTCTCAACATAGTATGCTCTTCATTTGTCGGAAGTTGTACGTAAGATACGTATATAATGATTAGCTTTTTGTTTTACAAACTCTGTTGGCACCCGCAGTCTAAAATGGAAACTGAGCAAAGGAACCATCTGAAAAGGTCTCAAATTCCATAAAATCAACCATTAGCTGGCAGCCAATCACCAAACACTCTACATAACTACTGTTAGAACTTAGGGCAAGGAAGTGCCGACTTATTGGCAAATTTAGCATACAAGACCTCAGGGAGACAAAAAAGCCTTTGCACCGCAAATCATAATGTAATGCACCATGGCGGTGCAATGCACGCAAACAAAAATTATTTATGGTTACCTGCAAAAGCACCAATCATGGCATTCTCAGGATCCTTCAACTCTCTCTTGGCCTGAAAGATGTGAGGTTCAGTGATTTTCGGAAAGAAAGTTCTCATGTCTACAGGGAAAAAACATATGAGCTAGATAGCTTTAGAACACATCAAACAGCAGCACTCGCTGCATCTTACCCCGATTCTCCCAAAACATATCATTAAGCATAATATATTCAAGTTATGACATGAGGGAGATCATGACATGTGAACGAGATTATTGATTATATTTGAGTATCAAGCACCTCTCAGATTAACTTCTTTTGCCATTTAACAGAGCCCTTGAATCACTAGTCAACTTGTAAAGGTCAAATCCTGGAGTCAGTCAATAATATATAAGGGCTCTGTGTTTGGATCATGAGATGCTATATAATTTTGTTCGAGGAAAAAGAAGATGCATATCTACAATGATCTGTTTCAATCACCAAGCTGGGTAGGAGAAAAAAGTAGGGGAGGAGGGTTCATGCGCTCGTTATTCTACAGTTTCTGTTCAGGATCTATCCCCATGCTAGTCCATGTGCTGGTCACTTCCCCGGACTCTACGTGAATGCGGGATGCTTGTACACCGGGCTGCCCTTTCAATACTTTGCAAAATGTATGACAATCTAAACCACTGCTGTAGCTTTGTTTCATACCATTTTTCTTTCAAAAAGTTTATTATCCAGATTGCAAATAATCTGGATGACCATGGATCATCATTTATGTAGCATTTTCTTTCTTTTCTCCATTTGTCAGCTAGAAAATCTACTATCTAGAGCTATTAGCCAAGCACTAAAGGCAAGATTGAGATAGCATTTTCAAGTAAGAACCTGCCATCCCCTAATTGGAATAGGTATACAGAACTGAGAAACTCACTGCCAACTTGTAACCCAGCCGCAGCTGTTCATAGATGCAGAATTGGATAGCATCAAAGGGCAGGTCTCGCAGCAGGAATGAGCCATATCCCTGCAATGTGCACATAAGCAAGAAATACATCAAAGTGTACCAGATTCGTAATTAGATTGCAGATATTTACAGAACAAATTCATTAATACAAGAAAGCAATCAGCTCAGAACTGCTGATTAGACATGGGAAATAAGATTGATAGACATCCATGTAGCTGGGAAGAAAACATTAAATACCGCATAAAGACCTTTAAATCCTTCCTTTGAAACAATTAGACGCACAGCATCCGGAGCTGAGGTAAATTGCCCTGTTTGCATCCTCTGCTTGACAACCTGGTGCACATCAATATTAGATGATTAGTTATAGATTTAGAACAGCAATCTGAGAAAAGCAATTTCACAACAGAGGAGCGTACTTCAGTAGGCACACGAATGAGAGAAGCAGCCACCCCACCTATAGCTCCAGCAGTCTGCAGAAAATTAGAGGAAACAAAGAAGGTAAGACAACAACAATGGAAAGCGTGGGCTGGGACCATCTATCATAGCACCAAACCAATATCCTCACAAGTGCTACAAGGTCGTGATAGAGAGGGGAAAATAAATCATATCCATTTGAAACACCACTGAAGATCCTAAAACATCTCTTGAAAAGGTGAGCATTATCTTGAATCCGGGATATTACCTATAAAGTTTAGAACTGATCCTAAAACCATTTATCTTTGGAACAGTGTCTTCCAGCCAACAAAAATAGGATATATTCTCCTTAATTTGTGCATGCGTGTTCTTTTTTTCTTTTTTTGCCCCTTTCCCCTTTCTCTTTCCCTTGTTTGAGTACGACGATTATATTGAAAGCTTATCCATAAGTACATCCAAGAGCTACTTATAACTATGGTTCCATACAACAGTATAAAAAAAAAATTTCTTAAAATATGAGAATGGCTACAGAGAAAGAGGTTGATCCCTTACCAAATGTGCTACTGCACTAAGATTCTCAGGAAACATCCTTAACAATTTTTGCTTTGCAGGCTCATACACGCCAACGAATAAAGCAGAAGCTCTGCAATGAAAAAAGCCCTATGAAGCTTTGATAAAGAAAGTACCCCTATGATTCCATGAGTTACTTTGGTGTTCTACTGTTCTTCGCAAATTCGTAATTCAGATGCAGGTACTTAAAAATGATGCAAGCAAGGAATGGACGTAAAGCTTACCAGTTTTATACTTTCTTTACTGAAAAGATACAGCCCTCAAAGAACAAAGAAAGAGCAACCGTCGTATCATAATTACCACCATGGATGACATTGACAATGCATAATATTGACACAAAACCATTCTGAAGCTGCACTACATCCTATTATAGGTAGCAAATCCACTATCTGTATCCTCTAAAGTGCCTTTCCAAAGCAGATTTCTTAACTGAACACCATATGAAAAGGCAGCAGTAATTCAAAGTTCATGTCAGATTGGCCATGTAGTAAGAAAGATACATACGGCAAAACACCCGCAAGATTTCCAGCCAATCCAGAGTAAAGGCCCTTCAAGACTATTTGCCCTCCACCACGAGCAGCCTATCAAATAATCAAGGTCTATGTTTGAAATTCATATCACCCCAAAAGAAAATGCAGTACATGCTAATAAAATATTTTACTTAGAATGGAGCTGAAAAGAAAGAAGGTAGGCAAGAGGTCTGTTAGTTTCCTTAAAAAGTAGCATCAGCAATGTGCTTGCATTGCCCCCATGTACAAGCAGACGTATACTAGACTACAATACACAACTCATGAGGTTAGTCAATTAAAACTTCATCCCATATGAAGTGTGAAAACTCACACGAATTCAAACAAGTGTAATTTGCACCTAGTCAATTATTCCCAACTTCATGACTCAAAGGAAAACCTCTGACCAGCGGAACTATCAAGCAAGCTCAAAGATAGTGTGAAAACATATTAAATGAACTAATCTTATGTTTAACAATTATCCAGAATGAAAACCATTGTGAATGCTGTAGTAAGTTTAAAGATAACCTGCCTGTAACCGGGTCTTTATAGTATCAATTGGATAAAGAACAGTCTCAACCACAACACCTGCAGTACCTCCTGCAATAACACCATCTGCCAAAACGAACGATCAAATTAGAGGCATATTTAGTAATACAGTTCAACTTCATCAGAAGCAGCGTTGTCTATGTGCAAGGGCATAATGTATCACAGATCTTAAACTGAAATCTGGATTTTTCAACGCTATCAAACTCAAGCACAAATGCCAGATACAAGAACTCCAGATGATATAAATGCTAATGCTCAGTAGGCTCAAATCCCACTGGAGGCATAGGAGAATTTCGCTCCCCTTACCCCCCTCACATCTCACATGCCTTCCCTCACCTAAGGCATCCCCATGAGATATAAGACCCTTGGTTGCACTTGATTACCAATCCCCCCCCCCATGCGGCCCCCAAGGAGGAAAAGGAAGCCAGTAATTCTCAAATGAAACGGTCTTATATCCAGTGAGCAGCTTGTTTGTAGCATTTCTGTAGGGTTTTATGGGTACAACAATCCTCCTACATGTCAATAGTTAGGGTGAGATGGTCTCACCCAAGACAAACTCTAACATAGATAGGTTAAAGTTGCTCACATGTTATCTATATCCAAAACATTGTAAAAAGCACAGCGATATACTGATCCGATGGAACACTGTCTAGAAAAGCCTATGCAATGAGAAGAACCCCCCCCCCCTTCAAATCACCCTTTACTTCTTTTCTGTCCTGCCCTTTCTCGTTCTCTGGCGACTAGAACGATATTACTATAGTTGTATGTTCAACAACACCCAAACAACCTTATTTTGTATCATCTACAAGGAAGCACAGGCTGCACAGCAATCTGAAATCATCTTTCAAAATATTTAAAAACTCAGATGCACCACATAGCTCAGATCTCCATCATATCATGAATGGGATGACAGTGTAGGGACATCCAAGCAGCAAATAAGGCAGTTGAGGCGCAGGCACACACACATGTTGGCAATTATTACACTTGACTATACACAACCATATAGGGGATACAACTAAGATCAATTCACCATTCTCACAGCAGACTTCATCTACATACTATTCCCTAGTTGAACAGGAAAGATTAAACCGATAATCATAAGACGCACCTATCAATGTCTGGAGGAAATCAAAAGGCTTCTCTTCTCCCACACTAACAGATGCAAAAGGCATCTTTTGCACCTTGGAGACTGACATATCTGTCGAAGCATCAAATCATGTTAAAAGGACAATATATAACATAGGTTAGTCATTTTAACAAGAGCAATAAGACACTATCCAAGATCGTGGCTATGTTCACTTTGTAGAGCATTGAGATTTCATAAAAGTAAAGCACAGAAATCTTTACATAAGCCTTACAACTTTCAGCTGAGCTATGACATTTTCAGTAGTGCTCTGAGATTCTCAGTGAACATGTGAAAACTAAGCTTACAATATTCACTAAAATTGAAATGAACATAGCAACACATGTACAAGATCATATTGATTTTTGTTCCAGAATCAACTCAACCAAAAGTTTAAGCTGACAGTTGAAGGCCCAGGAATAGGTTCATACGCTTAACACACTCCCTCACGCAAATAACCTTTGTGTTTGAAACATAGATGCTGCAAAAGCTCCCCTACCTTGCGCAATAAATCAATATGGGGCTGCTGAGATTCGAATGCGAGACATCCCAGTCAAAAAGGTTCTGACACCGTGTTCAAGAACCAACTCAACCAAAAGTTTCAGCACATAGTTGAAGGGCCAGCAATACATTTATACTCTAACGCCTTCTATCACACTCAAATTACATTCTTAAAACCTAAAGATCCCTCCCTGATAACAAAAGATTGCTCAAATGTCCCTTCACTTGAGACCCATCTCAAATGGCAAAATTAAATGATCAAAAACTAAAACAAATTCAAAATTGGCTTACCTGACGATCCCATTGAAGAGTTCTGCACATCAATGGCTAAAGTGAAAGGCCCCATGTCCTCAATTCCAAGAATCCCTCCACTGCAAACACCCCTTCCCCCCCCCCCCCCCAAAAAAAGGGGGTAAAAATATGATTCAGCAATTAAGATAGAGTCGACATGCGACATAGTACTTTCCCAATTGACACTATAAAGACGCGGTTACAGGCATGGAAAAACTAAAAACTCCAACCCTCCAATATCCTCTTGTTTTTCTTTTTGAATATTGGGGCTCCATAACAAGAAGTTTGCGCCATGTTAGTACATAATTACATATGCATAAAAGTACCCCAAAAAAGGTTCAGAAAATCCGATATTAATTCATCAATGGAGGGCCGAGGGAGGAGGGGGGGTAGAGAGGGAGAGAAAGGGAGAGAACGCACCGGAAGCTGACACTGTTACAGCGTTGAGCTGGATCGACGTGTAAGTGGAGAGGATAACGCAGGCGGCTGTGTAGTACTCTATTCGAGCTTTCCCAGGGAAAATTTCAGAACTTGGAACGCTGCCTGCGACATCAACAAAAATTTTATATTTTAAATTTTATATTTCTTCGCTTTTTCAATGAAACTCTATTTTGATTTATTTAATAAATATTTATCATGAACTCATTTTATAACATGCAATTTTTTTTTAACAACATAAATAATATTTTTAAATTAAAAAAATAAAAAACCAAAAAGATCATTAAAAGACAAAAAAAAAGTGAAACACAAGATGGAACGATCAATGGATCAAGCGTTCCATCACACATTCCATGTCATCAAAAATGCTTGTTGTAAGCCTAGGGAGTGGAATGTGGGCCCCACCTATGAAATGTATGTAACCGATAGGGAATGCTTTTCTATTCTATGTGAGATTGTTCGATAAATTTTTACTGGGAATATTGCAGGTGGTTTGTCTCAAATGCTAATATTTTTAAGGATTTTTTGGCATCAATTATATGAATTATTGATGGTATGGGTGAAGATGTGGAAGTGTGGAAGGGTACAGGCGACTATGGACTAAAGTAGTTAACAGATCTTTTTAATGTCATTCTTAGAACTACAAAGATGCCAGGTGAATGGAGATTCAGTACTGTTATCCCTCTATATAAGAATAATGGAGATATTCATATTGCAACAATTATAGGTGTATAAAGCTACTTAACCACATTATGAAACTATGAGAAAGGGTGATTGAAAGAAGATTAAGGATTGATATCTCAATCTTAAAGAACCAGTTTGGTTTTATGTCATATAGGTCGACAATGGAGGCTATTTACCTCCTTAGAAAGCTCATAGAATTATATCGAGATAGGACAAAGGATCTCCATATGGTGTTCATAGACCTAGAGAAAATATATGATAGAGTACTGCGCGAAGTGCTATGAAAGTGCTTGGAGGAGAAAGGAGGTGTCAATTCGATACATTCAAGTTATTAAGGATATGTACGAGAGAGTAAAGACGAGTATTTGAATGCCAAGAGGTGGCACTGATGAGTTTTCAGTTAATATTAGACTTCATTAGGGATTAGCATTAAGTCCATTTCTTTTCACTATTGTTTATGGATGTATTCACTAAAGATATTCAAGATAAGGTACCATGGTGTATGCTGTTCGCGGATGATATTGTCTCTATTGATGAGACTAGGGAGGGAACTAACAGTAAGTTGAAGCTATGGAGGCATATCGTAGAGTCTAGGGGTTTTAAATTAAGTA
>JACYFF010019584.1:11889274-11906552 GCA_017589665.1 Selenicereus undatus
TATATATATATATATATATATATATATATATATATATGTATGTATATATATATATATATGTATATGCATGTGTGTGTGTGTGTGCGTAAAATTTGAAGGTAGTCATTTGATTATGTGGCATTCTGAGAGAACTTTTATGTCCAAATGATGCTTCTATATTCATTTCCTCCTTTTGTCTTATTTTTAAATTTTAAACATTAATTTATAAAGGAAATTCTCAACATTTTATATGCAATGATGAATGGGAATCAAAATCCTAACACCTTACAGTTATATTAAATATTATTTCTTTATAACAACGGATACTCATTCATTCATTCATTTATAACACATTTATAACAAGCTTCATCAATACGTGTTGATTAGATTAAAGGAAAAATTAAATCTATATTGTAATTACAATATATTTTTCAAATGAATAAAGTCACCACATAAAATCTGCCCCCTAAAAAAAGATGCATCAAATTTGTTCCCTCCTTTTTACATAATTTCAAATTTTAAAATTTACACTTTAATTACAGTGGGTTTGATTATGGAAATAGAATATATATAAAAAAACTAACAATATCCTCTCAAGATCAATCCATGCAATCTTTATATTTGTCTATTCAGGGCAAAATATCATGAATAACATTATTATAGAAACATATGAAATTATTATTCATAATTTACTTTATTTCTTTTCTATAATTCAATAGTATGTGTAGTTAATTCAAAGATTAAGATCACACACATGTGTATGTCCTAATAATCCAAAAACAACAAATTTTGTTGTTGTCAAATTAATTTTAGCCTTATAATCTTACTCCACTTCATATTAAATATTCATTTCTTTCCGTATAGAATAATTAGTGGCGCACTTTCTATTTAAAACCTCCTTTCTTTTTCATATTGGCAGTTTGTCACATTTTTGAGATCCTTTCTTACATCTACAGTTCTCCAATCTCTCTATCTATATCTTGCGCTTCTTTCATCCTTTCTTTGTGATCACCATATTTATGACTTTTTATCATCGTAATAAGATCTACTTTCCATTTTTTCCTCTAGATTTTCACTTGAGCCAATCGCAACTTTAGTGACAGTATTTTTCGGGAGGGTGAGGAACGTGATGCTTAAGTCCCTATTGATGGAGATTTTGAGTCTTCAACAATAAAAATAAACACAAACATTTTAATAAGAGGAGATAATTATGCTACACAAATTCCTAAATGTGAAAAAAATGGTTAGTTTTGCTTTTAAGCTTGGAAAAAGACATTTAGAATACTAGTAATTTGTGTGTTCTATACAGTGGGAACTAACTCATATTCATACATTAGTGCTAGAGTTTTTAAGATTTCCACTTGTAATAGACTTGACCATGTGGTTTACAATTAATGTAACTTTCATTTATCTCCCATTCTCATAAACACAATGTTTATATTTTACGTAGCTGTAAACCTGATCAACGGGTTGGGGATTCGCCGAACCCGTCCCAATCGGACCCTCAAAAATGAGGGTCAAGGTCGGCATTTTTTGTCTTCGATCCCCCCGACCCTCAAATTGAGGGTACACGACTATGAGGAGGGTCGGGTTTGGGTAAAGGTTTTGACCCTCTAACCAAAACCATTGACCCCGACCTTTTAAAAAAAAATAAAAATAAAAATAAAAATAAGATACTTTTGGTTTCATTTGTTCAAAAATTTTTACGTTTTCACTTTCCCATCTTTCTTAGCATCTTCCCTCCCCTTCACCTCACCAAATCTCACTGGTTCGTGACCTTCTAATGCTCTACTCTCTAATATTTGGAGTTAGTCATTTTAGTGAACCAATCGATCTATTGGTTTAATGACTAAATTACGCATTAGAGTGTTTGTAGTTGCGATACGCTTCATTAGAGCATTATATTATCATTTGCCTTTTTATTTTGTAAGATGTTTAATGTTGACCTTCATAATAAAAAGAAAACTTAATGAAAAATCTCATTTCCTATATTAGGAGATTTGGGGGTCAGATCTGACCCGATGACCTGAGGGTAACCGCAGGGTCAGGGTCAGGGTCAGGGTCAGGGTCAAGGGTATGTCGACCCGTATGAGGGTCGGGTAGGGTCAGGGTCGAGAAAATTCTGTCTGCCATTCCTTATGGCTCGACCCTCAATTCAATCCGACCTTCAATTTGATCAGGTATACCTAGATGTAAAGGTTCTTGCATGAATCAATTCTGGTATTCACAGCTATAAAGTTGTAATGGTTACTAATTTCGCTTGATCACTGTTGTCATTCATAAGTTCAATTAAACTCTACTACATGCTAAGTCATCCTCAATTGTTATGTTTGATTGGATCAAAAACATTTTAATGCATTTAATTTAGCTTTTGTCTTTTATTTTTGTGAATTCTTTTATTTTTAAATCTGCTCTTTCCCTCTCATTCAAGCTTCATTTTATTTTTCTATTCAGAATTTTTTTTTACTTTTTTAAAACATTAGTAAGTTTGGCCTAATTTATAAAAGCACCCTAAGGGGGGGGGGATGAGGGAGGGAAGATGAAACAAGGGTAAGGAAACATTGGTTTAGGTTTATTGTTTCTTCATTTAAGCTTCAATTTGCTGAGAATAATATTAATTTTGACTTATTCTTTCAACACAGGTAGTCTCACCTTATTGATTTAATTTCGTCGGCTTGATTTACATCTTGATTGCTGATATTTGTTTTATTATTTTTTGTGGATACCTAATTTCATAACCCGAGTTTACCTTTGTTTCATTGCATTTTGTTAATCTTTTTCCTTTAGTGAAGCTCCATGTTTCCTTTTTGGGGGTTTCATTATTATCTCTTTAATCTGTTTACCTTTTTTGTTTTTCGGCTTCGACCATGTCTTGCTTCTTTTGAGGCAACCTATAGATTGTTGACAATTTTCATTGTAACAAAAAAAGAAAACTTTTACTTAGAAGGGACCACCAAACAAAATAGTACGTGATGTGCGATTTTCTTGCTTACAATATTTGACAATAGGTGTGTTCATTTGTCTGTGCGTGTGCGCACACGCGCAGACTATGGAGAAGATAGATTTGACCATTTTCAATGACTCATTTGCATCTTTGGAAGGTGATGTTAGAGATCAAGGTGCATTAGGGGGTCTTTTGCCAATTTGTATTCAACTCTCTAAAAAAAAAAAAAGAAAGTACTCAACTTTATGATCAAATACACCATTCAAGAATTTTGAATGAGATTAATTAAAATTTAAAGTTGTTGAAATTATAGATCAATTCTTATCACACTCAAAAGATAATATTTTGAGAAATATGACAACAATCTTCTTTCCCTAATCTTCTTCTAACTTCACCAACTAATGTGATTACGATTCAAAACATCTAATGCATAGAACTTCAGGCAAATAGAATAAATTATTCCATCTTTTCATGGTTTCAATCAAAATTCAATAAAAACTTTAAATGAAGCTCGATGTGCCTCCATGCAATTATAGGGACATGACTATCTGAATTCGAATTCTTTATACTTTATTTCGGCAAGGTTGTCTTCTGACAATCTTAGCAGTTCATGAGGCTTGCATTTCTATTTCAGTAACTTCTTTTCCCCCCTGTAAATAAGTAGTAGCGATTGGGATTTAGAAATTATGTCAAACATAATTAATTATTTTGTTATTATTATACTGATTTAAAATTAGACACTCATGCAAACGCATGGATATCCATTAATGTGTTGTGCAATTTTTCTTTATAAGATGCTTCTTATTAATCATCATGGGCTTGCTTGTTATGGGAAGCAATGTCGAGGAGAGATCTTACCATAATTGAAAATGTAAAACAAAAATGAGCAAAATATATTTATATTAATATTTTGTGTTTTACTTTTAATCTACGCCATCATATCTATTATAATTGTGCTCTCTTATTGGGCAAAGACAAAGGCCATGTTTGGTACATAATTTTTTGGGTGTAAAAAGAGCTTTTTAGGGGTTTCACTTTGGTCAAAAAACTATTTAGGTTATTGAGTTGATTAACTTTTTTGGATGAATACTCAAAAAGTTCTTTTGCAAAAAGCTCTTTGTGATAATTTTTTCAATGAATTTTTTGATGTGTATCATTAAAGTGACCATATTGTCCTCAATAATTTGGACAACTTTACATTAAATTGTCATTCACAAATGCTATTCACAAATGCAAAAAGCTCTTCGGGATAAATTTTTGGGGTTTTCCCCCCTCTTTTGGGGGTAAGAGCTGTGCATGGTCTTGTTGTCTAAGTTAGTGCTTTTAATTTTAGTACTCTTAAATTTAACAATTTAAATTGTTAAATTGTTAATTAGTCTTACATGATAAATAAATAGTCCTATGTTACATAAATTTCAATTGCTATTAAAAAGGAAACTTTCAATATTTAAAAAATATTATTATAATAAATACTAAAATTAGAAAAAAAGTATAAATGTAATTGTATATATCACATAATGAATATACATAATTCATTTTGAAATGAAAAAATAAATATGGAAGAAAAAGTTGCATTGTTTAAAAAATTATGAAATTAAAATATGGGCAAAAGTGGAACTTTACTAAATAGTATTGTTAGAAACAACTAATTTATTCAACACTTTGTTTAGAAACAGTGTAACTTGTTGTATGGCTATTTATTTTGATGAAATACAAAATGAACAAAGACTAGAAATAGGACAAAAGCCATCCACTTATACTAAAATAAATGTGCCTACACTTGTAGCAAGATCATATCTTCATTAATTCAGAAATCATATATGTTTCAAATATTTGATTTTGATTTTATAATATATGATATCACAAGATTGTATTTGATTCAAAATTTAAATTATATGACACATGCTTATTATGAGAGTAATATTATTTCAAAGGAACAAGATATTCACTAATTAGAATCAAGGATCTTATTAAATCAAATATATGATTCGAATTACATGTAAATTTACTATCCTAGAGATTTGATTGAACAAAACAAAAATATTATCCTTGATTTTCCCACATGTTAAATATTTGGATGATTGGATTTAATATGCAATCTTTGCTTATGGAAATACAAGAATATTATGCAGCATATCTTTTCTAATCTTGGCAAAGATTATGAAGAATATCAAATCAAATTATGATATGGAGATAACTTCCTTCTTGGACAAATCGGCATATGGCTACTCAATCCTATAAATAGGGGCTCAAGGAAGAAGAGAAGCATCCAAGTAATCACACAAGCAAGTTGTAATCATACTACATTGAGCTATACATTTGCAATTTTCTTTGAGTCTTGAATTGTAATCAAAAGTCTTGAGAGATCTTGAGGGATTCTTATTAAGAAGTGAACGAAGGAGTTGGTGTGAGGTCACAACTCCTCAAAAACTTAAATCAGTGCATGGTTGATTTAAGTAGCTGAGATCTTTAGAGTGTGGTGCTCTGAAAGAAAGCGTGAAGGTTCATCTTAATGAGAAAAGTAGAGCGTTGAATCCTAGAGTTGGATAACTCTAGGCGGGAACCTAAGCCTGTTGAGGCCCAGCCTCGTTAAAATATCCTTAAATTTTATCTCTTTTTATTTCAGTTCTTACTTTGAGTTTTGTTTTTAATTTTCTAAAATCACCCTATTCACCTCCTTCTAGGGTAATCTAAACCTTCAATACAATATTAAGACTCTTTGACCTAACAGTCGAGTGGGTGAATAGGGTGATCTTAGAAAATTAAAACCAAAACTCAAAGTAAGAATTGAAATAAAAGAAAGACAAAACTCAAGGATATTTTAACGAGGTTGGGCCTCAACAGGCTTAGATCCTCACCTAGAGTTATCCAACTCTAGGATTCAACGCTCTACTTTTCTTATTAAGATGAACCTTCACACTTTATTTCAAAGTACCACACTCTAAAGATCCTAACTACTTAAATCAACCACTGATTTAAGTTTGGTAGAAGTTGTGACCTAACACCAACTTCTTCGTTCACTCCTTAATAAGAATTCCTCAAGATCTCTCAAAACTTTTGATTACAATTCAAGACCCAAAGGAATTTGCAAATGTATAGCTCAATGTAGTATGATTGCAACTTGCTTGTGTGATTGCTTGGATCTCATTGCTCTTGCTCTTGTGATAAGTATTTATAGTCTTGCAAGTTGTGACTCCCATCATCCAATAAGGAAGTGTCTCATCAAAGATATTCTAATTTTATCTTATGATCTTCTCCAATAAGAAAGTATATGCTCACAATCTCTTTTCTTGCCTTTTGGACATGTAAATCTCTTTGAAGCTTGGCAACAAAATATTTTTTTAATAAAATAAAATCATGCAATACAATCTTTGTGAGATCAAGTTTGAAATTAAAAAAGAATATTCCATTCAAGTAATATTGCTAGAATATTCCAATCAAACAAGGACAATATTTTGTCATGACTGGAATCAAGGATAGAATTATTTAATCAAATAAAATTCTTTTTATTTGAATAATATTTTCCATATTGTCTCTTGCCTAGCATGCATAATTAATCTTGAACCAACCTTAGATATTATACATGAAGTAGAATAATTATAAAATCAACTCACTTCACAATTTCATATATAGCACTAATTATATTATTTGTTATCATCAAAACCAATATGTGACTCTTGGAGTCAACAATCTCCCCCTTTTTGATGATGATAAACAATCAAACATTAGTGTGAAGCAATATCAAGATACATACCTTGATGCTTGCATACACTTACCATAAGCTCATTCTTCTCCCCCTTTGTCATCATTAAAAAGGGATGAGAAATATAAACTAACCAATTAATAGTATAGTTTCCCCTTAATATAACACTCATAAATATGAAAATGGAGTTATATGTCAATAATTCTTTGGAGATATTAATATATTAGAATGTCAATATTTCAAAACTCTTTACATCTCCCCCTTTCAAAAATGATTAAACCATGTGATAATTTATCATATGTGATGAAATTATTTTCTCCTCCCTTGATGCAATAACTAGAACGTACAAATCAAGAATAGAAGCAAGGGATAAGTACCGTTGACGATTATATCTTCCCCTTAATTCATGCCAATATCATTATAACGCAATTTATATACCATTGGCATATTTTCTCCCTTGTAAAAATAATTTAAGCATATAATTTTAATCTTAGAATATGAAACCACACAATGCAAGAGCATGGAAAGCTATGCACCATAAATATTACTTGACAGCATGATTATTTTTCTCCCCTTTACTATTATTCAAGTGAATCAAGATTTGGTTTTGTATGTCAACCAATTTGATTCGCAAATCTATTATCAAAATCCATCACATGTATGAAGATCCAAGAGATAGATTTCCTATATTACATATGTATAGGGTCTAGAGGGGCAAATAGAACTTTTTTTGGCTATTAAAAACATACCATTTCTCCCCCTTTCACAAGTTTAATCAAGGATAATTCATGGGGCCAAGTATAATCTAATCTGTGTCAAACGCAATATATGATAAATCATTTCACCTGCTAAAATAATGAATATTTAAAACTACATAGCCATGGAGATAATTTCATATAAAAATTGTACTACACATATAAAGGTTTATCTTACTTGCTGATAAAAACTATTCAAGAAAATGCAAAAGGGCCTATAAATCCTCATAGATCAAGATATCAGTTTATTCATGGCAACAAAATATAAGTTGTAGTGTAAAAATAAATAATTTAAGCCAAGTGATGATCAAAGAATGCATACATTAGGAGACCTGGAATCACACTTTTTAGAATATATGCATAATCACATTTGGACATGTCACCCACTTCATGCATGCATTTGCAAACAAGCGTATCAAGATAAATTTACATATCATCACATGTCATGTGCCACATAAATGATAGCATCAGTATTAACATTCATGGTCATATGCAGGTAGATATGGGAACATTTACTCTTATAATTTTCAATTCATATATGACGGGCATAGAAGGAATTATATGTCAGCCGATAATAAAAAAATAATACCAAATAATCATATTCTACCCAAAATCCATTCAGATAAAAAATAATATCCATAACATATTCCACCCAATTGCATCCGTAAGTATATCATTCACATCAGTGAAAATCCTTAAATATTATTGGGTAAGAGATACGCGGTAATATCATCAAAATCATGTCCAAAAATATTTTGAATTACTTTGTGATTCTAATATGCACTCTAAATTTAAATTTAGTATATCAAATTTATAAAGTATCCATAAAAATTATCTTACATTATAGCAGATTTATCAAGTAGACTTTTGAAAATCCTTATCTGATCCCTAGGTGATCAATGTACTTGGCTAAGTTTTTCTATCTTTGAGCAAAAAGGGTAGGTAACATTGTCTGATTTCTTTCTTCCTTTTTCTTTTTCTTTTTGATTTCAATGCATTGAAACAGGGTTTAGACTGCAAAGTTAGTTTCTCTTCATGCACATCCAACCCTTTCCCTTTTTATTTCTTTTTTTTTTGGTTTTGGTTAAATTATCGTTTATAAAATTTTCAATTACACCATTAGTACTATGACATAGGATTCCTGTCAATTCATGCCATATAAAAATATATAAGCATGTGGAAAAGACTCAATTATTATATCCACTTTTTGTAGTTATTATTCCAATATAATTTTTAGGTATAAAGTATACTAATTAAGCAAACAACATGATCCATGAAAATTAATCTTATATTATATGAATGGGAAAATACTAAACACCAATTGTGAGTCACATAGGCATAAATATATATACAACACATGAATCAAGATATTTAACTATAAAGCATATCACTTCTCCTCTCTTTTATGAACTGTTAATTAAGGATAATTAACGAGTTACATGGTACTGAAAATTCAAAAACCATGCATAATCATGGAGATAATAGCATATAAATATTGAATATTAATACTGCACATCAAGCTAAGTCTCCTATTCACATAATTGGGGTAGATACCAAAATTTTTGGATATAGAGCTCAATTCAATAAAACAAGCACATGTAGAATGATAGTCAAATTTTAATGTAAGTTTCATGCAGTAAATGAGTAATGTGACACAAAATTTGAATGACATACAACAAACATGATTTTAACATTGAAATAAATAATGATATTAAGCATCTATGCAAGAGAACACTTATTCACAAATAAGATATACAATTTCTCCTTTGCTAAATAATCAAAGAATAATCAAACTAATATCTGATTATTAAGCATACCTAATTTATCTTCCCGCCCTACATGGTTATGAAAAAAAATATGGAAGGGGAAAAAAGGATAGATTAAAAGTTTACCTTATTTTTACCTTAGGTAGCCCAACACTTACCAGTTTTTTCTTTTGATTTTGAGAAGCCCCACATTTTATTCTCCCTCTTGAGCTTTTTAGAAATTTAAATGCTCGTGGTGACTTTTTAAATATTTCAAAATTATGGGCAAATAATTTTACAAAAATTTGTCGATTCTTCATAGAGTTATGCAAAATAGAATATATAGGGCAAGATTTTTTCTTAGGTCCATAAGGGTTAGAAACAAGAGAGAATCTTGAGGTAGCCAAATTTTTTTTCTTATTTTTGTCCCACTTTTTAGATTTAATACCACTTGCATAAGACTTTGGAAAAATATTACCAATTGTAGTATTTAAATCAATAACGTTGAGGCAAGATTGAGAAGAATTATCAATGAAATTTTTTACCTTATTTTCCTTACTCATTGGAGTTGATAGGTCTTGAATATTTTTTTTGAACTTATGCTCTTCTTGGTCTTGCTTTTCCACTAACTCTGTATAAGACTTACTTTTGTCATCACCATTCTCATTTGTAATCGTTTCAAGATCTGCAATCTCTTCATTGGATCCGTAATGACAACAAAGATAATCCCAAATCTCTTTGGCACTCTTATAATGAAAAACTGATTCACAAATATCAAGAAAAAGACCACAATATAGCATATTAATGGCTTTAGAATTTTTGGACATCATCCTGTAATCCTCGTTGGTAAACTGATCCTTCGATTTTTCAATGACAATGGGACCTTTCTTGATAATCTCCCAAAGATCTAGATCTTTGTACTTAACATAGAGTTTCATGATTTCCTGCCACCAAACATAGTTAGTACCCATAAAAAGAGGTGGACAATCAGAATCAAAATTATAACTAACCATGAGATCGAAGCTATTAGACAGTTAAGTCTTAAGATAATAACACCCACTCTGATACCAATTGATACAGGACTTTGGAAGAGCCCATCCCAAAAGCTAGCTCCAGATCTCTTTAGCTGTATCACAGGCAGAAATTCTGTTATATTAATTAGCATCTAAACCACAACAAAGTATGTGTTTGGCCTTTGAGTTTTTTGTAAGTTTTTCTCAGTCAGCACTGGTGTACTAATCCTTTGGTTTATCAATATCTTCTCCTTTATCATTTTTTATTCTAGGAATGGCATAAGGCCCATTGTTTACAATTTCTCACAGTTTCATATCAGTAGATTCAATAAAAATTTGCATAGCGTTTTTCCAGTAGGAGAAATTGGATCATTTAAACAATGGAGGTCTAACAGTGGATCTTCCTTCGATATTGATATCACCAGAAAAGGCCATGATTGTCACCCACTCGACTGTTAGGTCAAAAAGTGTGAGACTCACTATTGAACAACTAATATAATCAGGTAAGTTAAACGGTTATTATAATCAGTTAACAACTAACAATTAATGCAATTAACTAATAGTTAATAACTAGCAGTTGATTGCCAAATAGGGCCAAAGATATATTGAACAACTTCACTTATTGAAATTGGGCCACTGTCACTCCAAGATAAAATACTTGGGCAATACAATATCAATTGATGAAACTTCATTGGACTCTTTCCAAAGAGAGGCAATTCCTCAATTTCTCAGGTCAAATATGAAATATCAGTTAAGAAAATTCATATACACTAGAGCTCGAGGATAACAAATAAGAGAGAACAAGGAGAAGAAATGCATGAATAAGACCCCATATATGGCATCCCCATATATGGTCAAATTTTCCACCTATTAACGTTCAACATTGAGACTTTTAATTTACGTAGCATTAGTTTTGTATTTATATTATATGTTATTGATACTGTCAATGGAGGCGGCTGCATCTCCGCAAGCATCAATGTTCGCATAGAAACTGATTCTAAAAGATCCACAAAAATATTTTGGTAAAACATTTTAAAGTTCAAAATCTTGTTACACACAATATGGAGCAAAACAATAAATACTAAAATCTAGTAACATCTATAATATATATAATTTAAATGTAGTCATTTGCTTATGTGGTATTCTAAGAGAACTTTTATGTCACGTGGAGCTTCTATATTTATTTTCTCCTTTTAGCTTATTTTTAAATTTTAAACATTAATTTATAAAGGAAATTCTCAAGATTTTATATGCAATGACGAATGGAAAATAAAATCTCGACACCTTACAACTATATCAAATATTATTTCTTTATAAAAGCTGATACTCAATCATTCATTTATAGCACATTTATAAAAAATTCTATCAATACGTGTGGATTAAATTAAAGAAAAAATTAAATTTATATTGTAGTTACAATATATTTTTCAAATGGATAAAATCACCACATTACATCCCACTAAAAAGATGCATCAACGAACGAATTACTCGTGCTACGTTTCAGCATATTTAGAAAAGTTTGACGAGTGCCTGGCTGGGTGGAAATCCCAATGTCTTTCACTGGTGGGAAAGGTAACTTTGACTAAGTCGGTACTCTCTACCTTACCCTTTTACTCAATGCAAACTGCGAAGATTCCACAGCCAGTATGCGGTGATCTTGATAGGAAGACATGCAAATTTGTCTGGGGTGGGGATGAGGAGCATGCTCGATTACATCTTGTTAATTGGGAGACATTACAGAACGACAAACCCCAGGGGGGGGGGGGGGGGGGTGCGGGGGATTAAGTCCATGAGACAAGCTAACGTAGCTTTTCTTACAAAACTTGGATGGAGATTACTATTTGAACCTAATTCGCTTTGGTCAAGGGTGCTTCGGTACAAATATTGCAATGGCTGATGTGACCTAGACATGTTTCTCGCTAAGACCGGGGCATCGAATGTATGGCAAGGAATTATTGCTAATAGGGAGAACATAAGGAAAGGGGCAAGCTTGAGTCTTGGTAATGGAAAGAAAACCCTCTTTTGGGATCATAACTGGGCCATGTCTACGCCACTCAGTACCCATGCTATCAACGAGGTACCTCTAGTCCTCCAAGACAATACAGTGGAGGAAATATGGGATCAAGATCTTGGTTGGAAATGGGATTCATTTGCCAAATATCTACCGGCTGAGGTGTTAAAGATCATCAAGACCTACTCGCTGATACCAGGAGATGACAATGAAGATAGGCTGTTTTGGAATGGTACCCCTCATGGTGGTTTCTCCATGAAGTCGGCACTGAAAATCATCAGAAACGAATAAGACTCACCTCCTACACGACACTGGGAAAATGTACGGAAATTGCCAGTATCACAAAGAATTAGGATGTTCATATGGTTGGCTTTGCACGACAAAATTATGACAACTGTCAACCATGTTCTGAGACATATTGCGGACGATCCAAGCTGCAAAATTTGTGGACCGCCAGAGGAAAATTGGTGCATGTCCTTAGAGATTGTCCACAAGCAAGGTTTGTTTGGACCAATTTGGAGACACCTAATAACATAGGTAATAAATGGCTACTACCGCTCCAAGATTGGGTTGCTGCAAATCTAATGGCGGATGCCCTCCCTTCAGCCATGGCTTTGGACTGGGCTATGAAATTTGCAATCACTAGGTGTGTAATAGCCCGAACCTAATACACCTTTTAATGACCTTAATTTATTTTAATTTTAATTACAAATTAATCAAGTTGGGCGCCGTATTTCTGTGTAACATTTTTTTTAAAATAAAATTTTATATTTGCATCTGTGCAGTGCAGGTTGAAACGATGATGTGACATCAAATAAGATGATATTAAACTCTTAATAATTTTCTAAATAAATATTTATTTGAATACTCACCGGTCTAAGTTGGACTGCAAGGGAAAAGAGCATGGGCGGAGCCATGAAGGGGCAAGGGGGGTCAATTGACCCCCCAGGTTTTTGAGAGAAAAAAATTAAATGTGGGATATTCTAGTAGAAAAATAATAGATATATATTAATTAGTTCCTAAATATTTCACAAAGATGTGCATAGCAGAGTGGTTGGTTGCCTGTTGTTTAGTGTAGAAGGTTGTGTGTTCAACTCCTTATGTTACCCTCTACATATTTTTCTTTTGAATTTTTGCGAGTGCCCTTTAGTTTCATCTATTTTTATTCTTGTACTTATTTTGAGATTGATTTTTTTAAAAATCAGTCGAACGACGATATCATGCTTTACTTTCAAAATATGAGATCTCGTCGATTTCAACTTTTTTGAATGTATTAGCTGCGCACTTTATTTTTAAAATTATTAAAGTTTATATTATGTATATTATTAATCTCGCCCCCCTTGTTTTGAATCCTGGCTCCGCCCCTGGAAAAGAGTAATGCCCGCGTAAAAATTTCGTCATAATTATAATAATAAGCATATTAGTAATCATGATAATAATACTAACAATCATAATAATGATAATAATCACATATATATATATAGTAATTCAGAAAAAAAAAAAGAAAAAAAAGAGGAAACCGACATCAGCGAAATAAAGGGAAACAAAATAAATCAATTTTACCCAAAGAAAACAAAAAACACTCAAACTCTCGTTCTCTCTCTCTCTCCGCTTTGCTCTGCCCCGACTCCTCCTCCTCCTCTGTTTTGGCTTGCCGGTAACCGGCCTCCCCTTGGCCGTCAATCGCCGCCCAGACCGCCGGCTGTGGCAGTCAGCCACCGTGGCACTGTTCCGGTCACCTCGAGAACAGCCCCTGTTCCGGTCACCTTGGGCCTCCCCTGAGTCGTGTAGCCCTGTCCTGTCGCGCTAAGTCCGGCCTGATTGCCGCCAATTCCGCCGCCCACCGTCCCCACCGAGGTCTCGCTGGTCACCGTCCACCGCCGTCAGTCATCAACGTCACCGTCCACCCCTCTCTGTTCTGGCCCAAATCCAAGTGGGAAGGTGAAACCCTAAACTTAATTTAGTCGATTTCTTGGGTTATTGAGATTGAAATTATTGAATTAGTGATGTAATTAGCATTGTTATTTGCTTATTTATAAAATTTTGAAAGAATTGTGGCCATTGGGGGTTGAATGCTATTTGAGGCAAATTGGCAGTGAGAGAGTAAGGAGTTGAAGTTCATGTGAATATTTGTTGCTGTTTGAATTCGCTGAATTCGTGAATCAATTCTATTGAATGACTGCATGACAGATTCAAGTGGCTGTTATTGAGTTTATTGTGTAATTATAGTGGAGTTGGATAATGTTTATTGTGTAATTATAGCCGAGCTGAATGATGTCTAGACTATTGGTATAGTTTGAACGAAAGATTGTGAGTTGGATGATTGTAGCGGTGAAGGATTAAAAGAATGTCGGGGAATTAGTTAGGCGACATATATACATTGCCACCGTGTGATTGGAAGCATATTATGCTTGACATGAATGTTTGTGCAAATTTTACACCATCATGGACTGATGTCGTTAATTTATTGAGTTAATGCGATTCGTCAACGTTAAAAATGAATTGGTTATATTGCAAGTCGTGGCCTGGTGTGAACGTTATGGGTCGTGGAGATAAGTTCAAGATAGCTAGCTCTTTCAAAGGAATCGTGAGTTGCGAGTAACCGAGAGCTTACCGTTCACGTAATGAAATTTCATGAACTGACTGTGAGGTGCCTCATTAGTATAATAGTAAAGAAAATAGGATAAAGTCAAATATATATATAGAGAGAGAGAGAGAGAGAGAGATTAGCAACGTCCACTAATACGTCATTTCATATAAGCAACTAAATAAATACTAAATAAATAAATGATTTAATGAATTAAAACTAATACCACAATGCTAATACTGATAGTCACCTTGTTATTAAACATATAATGAGATAACGGTACGGAATGAACTTATTCGGTAGAAATGAACTTGTAATAATAATTGAACCAACAATAATTATCACATTAGGTTGAGGAATTTAATAAACTTCGTAAGCTCATACTAATGGGGAAAAAGGCCACATTGAAGTAGAAGTGAGGCCACATCAGTCGCTTCAGGCTGCACGCAAACAATTTTCACTAAAGCTGGAGAGAGACTTCTAAAGACCAAGTACGTACATTGCCTGTGCTATTCGAAAACTCACATGTTTATCAAATTATGCAAATCAATATGATAATTATATAATGAATCATTTTATGCAATGTTTTGTCACATAATCAAGTGGCCCCATCAATTATCAATAATCAAGGCTTATGCCCATCATTATACCAGCGCATGGTGTCAACCCAGGCTTCTCGATCGGTCTGGGAGGTGAGCACCTACAGTGTGATCGTTTCAAGATGTACATCGACCAAGGGGTTCACTTTCAGATAATAATAAGCAAATCATTTTATTTACGCATTCTCTCTCTCTCCTGATTGCGAAATCAAATATTTTGAAATGCGGGCGCCCAACTCTTTATGTATTATATTGATTTCACTGCATGGGAATGTATGTGCTGAGCTTCGGCTCATTATTCGAATGTTTTATGTTTTGGTTTTAGGAAAGGAATCAGTGAACAACCCATTCCCTGGAAAACCCGAGGGCAGTACCAAGTGAAAGAGATACCGAAGTTCTTTTGCGAGGGAACCGCTAGATGAGCTCACAGTGATACTTTAAGCTTGGCACCCCAAGAATCAGTTAGTTGTGTATAATTTTGGACCTTATGATACTTATAGGCAATACTGTACCAACGAATGTATCAAACATTGTGGATTGTATAAGTGTTTGCATGCGGGTTTCTTTTCAATAGTTGAATATCCAAACATGGTTACTAAGTACATGGTTACAGTTAAACCCAAAAGCCTTGTTCCGTCACGAAACAGCGGTAACGCTCCAAGTCAAGAAAAACTTCCGCTGTTTATAAATAATAATTCATGCGATCATTAGACTAATCAATCAATTAGGATTGGGGCGTTACATGGTGGATCTAGCGTTGGCACAATGTCTAGATTTTCAATAATGAAGGTATGATTCCTATTGATCCTATTGCTTTTCTGTTGATCCTATTGCTTTTCTGTTCACTCGATTTAAAGAAAACAGCAGAACTCTCGAATTGGATGAACTAGTGTTTGGTGATCTAAAGCATCTTAAATTAGAGAAGCTTGTTAAATGGGAAGCACCAAGGCATGATTAGATTCTACTCAACATGAACGGTGCTTCCAACAGGAACCCTGGGCAAGCGAGTGGTGCCGGAATTATTAGAGATCACAGGGGTGCCATACTTAGTGTTTTCATGGAGAATTATGGTCATTGTTCATCACCAAAAGCAGAGTTATTGGCGCTTCTAGGTGAGCTGAAGCTAGCTCAAACCATAGAAGCAAGTTATCTACAAGTGATGGTGGACTCCAAACTTGTGGAAGGATGGTTAAATAAAGAATTACCTAGCTACCATCCTCATTTTTATCTCATCTTGGAATGCAAGAAGTTGATGATGCTTGAAGGAAGGACAGTTCGGGGCTAACATTGCTATAGGGAAGCAAATCATGCTGCGAATTGATTAGCGAACCAGGGTGCTCTAAATTCTAGTAAAAGGGTCGCCATCTCGTCCCCTCCCCCGTTTGAGCAAAAATTTTGTTAGAAGATCTTATGGGTGTGGCTTGGCCTCGAACGGTCAGGACTTAATTAATTAATTAATTTATTTTTTGTTCTAGGAGCTTTGGCCCCTCAAGTGCACCAAAAAAAAAAAAAAACTAAAAAAGATGCATCATATTGTTCCCTCCTTTTTTTACGTAATTTCCAATTTTAAAATCTGTTAATTTAGTTATATTGGATTTAATAACAAAAATAGAATATATTAAAAAACAATCATATCCTCTCAAGATCAATCAAAGCAATCTTTTTTACTATTTGTCTATTTAGGGCCTATTTCTTTCGTGGGTAAATTGGGTGGGTCAAAAGGATGAAGTGGGTTGAAGTTGGCTGAGGTGGGTTGAGATAGGTTGAAGTTGGTATTTTTTTTTTTAGGTGGGTTGAAGTAGGTTGAAGTGGGTTGAAGTGGGTTGATGTTGGTTGAAGTTGGTTGAAGTTGGTATATTTTTTATGTGGTGGGTTGAAATGGGTTAAAATAATGGTAATGTAATTAATGTGTGATAATTTATGAAGTTATCCAAATTTTGTG
>JACYFF010019584.1:11931552-11960761 GCA_017589665.1 Selenicereus undatus
AAAAGTAAAAATCAAAAAAATGTAAAATAAAAAATAACAAACAAAAATTTCACAGAATTTGGATAACTTTATAAATTATTACACATTAATGACGTTCTCATTATTTTCATCCATTTCCACCCACCCTATAAAAAATATACGAAATTCAACCAACATTAACTCACTTCAGCCTACTTTAACCTATTTCAACTCACTTTCAAAAAAAAAAATACCAACTTCAACCTACCTTAACCCACCTCAACCAACTTCAACCTAATTCACCCTTTTACTTACCTAATTTACCCACGAAAACAACAGGCCCTAAATCTCACATGATACTTTACAAATTATTAAAATTATGAAGGGGTGGGTTGAAGTGGGTTGAAGTTGGTTGAAGTGGGTTGAGATAGGTTGAAGTGGGTTAAAGTTGGTATTTTTTTTCAAGTAGGTTGAAGTAGGTTGAAATGGGTTGAAGTAGGTTGAAGTGGGTAAAAGTGAATTGACCAACGAAAAGAACAGGCCCTCAATAATATGCTTTGATGAATTAGCTGGATTCAAGTGGCCTGGCAATCACAAGACATCGACGAGAACATTGTTGCACTGGCCAAGTAAATCAAACTTATGTTGAAAAAGCCTTGCAACCTCTTTCAAGAAAGTAGTGAAATGGGACTTCATCTCCTTTCTGAAAGGCTTCTTATCTTGCTGAAAAGTAGCACTATCCTTGAGGAAGAGGATTAGTGTCCCAATCTCCTCAACGGAGCCAATCAAAGCAATTAAAAAAGTGAACAACATCGTGTGAAAAACATAGCTACATCTAATATAATCTGAATAAGCATATGGGGCCCCCAACTTACAAATAGCATATCCACCTCATCAAAACCAATTAGCAAAGACCTTAGAAATTGATATAACAGAAATAAAAGGCTAACCCAAGTACAGAGCAAGCCCTGGAAAAAACTAGGCAGAAAGAAATCACCTAAACAGTAACTAAAGGCAGTAAATCTATAGAAAATAGGACGAACCAAAAAGATTTGAGCTCGGGGATCCTCAATAGCGAGTACAATAAGCCACTCAAGCCTACTAGCTAGCTGAAACTATTTTCATCATAATACAACACCAATCAACCAGACTATCACTCATGAATAACTCCCAGCAAGCCCACATCGGCACAAAAAGGCCCCAACAAAACCACAAAGCGTTAATTTCAACCTACTGTCACTGCTCAAAGTCGTAACCAAAATAAACTTATCAACATAAATCACTCTAACCCTAGAAACATAGAATGGAAACAACGCAGCTAAAGAGAAAAACCAAACCTGGCAAGAGCCATTACGAATTCAACTCAGAACCAACTAGATAACCCGTGAGAAGGAAAATAAGACTGTCATTAACAGACCTAACAACCCATAAGAGACCAAAGAAACTAGGTAATAGATTTAAACCAGATAAAGAAGTGAAAAAGTAAGAAGGATATACCAAAGAGTAAAAAACATACCTCTAAAGAGGCCATATGATCCAACATTCTGAGAATCTTACCAAACAACGCCCGAGAAGAATGATTCTCATTGGGAAGGGTCTTGAACTTAGGCCACGGAAAAGCACATCGAAGGGTCTTGACATCTACCTAACTCGCAAAAAATGGCCGATACAATCAATTGTGATTTTGCGTAATCCACGTTCATGGTGGCGACGCAGGCGCAAGAGGGCGAGAATCGTCACAATAAAAAGCTTAGAAGAAGGGTCATTTGTAGATTTGCATATCAAGAGTTGAAGCGGGCAACTTTCAGTTAACCTAAAATTTGCAGTTAGTAACCATTAGAACTGTAGTTCGTCGGTAAAACTCTCGGAGAGCTCAAGGAATCGAGGGCGACTGGAACAGGGGCAGTGTAAGACACCCATTTCTGGAGTAAAATGGCATACTATAGTATAAATGATCACATAAACAGCACCATGTTGTTATTTACAAAGTGTAAATAATTAAAAAGAAATAAATTAGTATCTTGCACTTTTCTTACTTACCTACTTTGCAGCTAAGCCTGATTGATGCTTTTTATGTAATATGTAAACAACAACAACAACAAACTCCCAATGTGGGTCCCGCTTTCGCGGGGTCTAGGGAGATCCAGCTGTAAGCAACCTTATCTCTACCTGTATTTCTACCTATAAAGAGGTTGATTCCATAAGACCCATAAAACAGTTTTGTGATAAAGGTTTATAGAGAAAACGATTGCAAAACCATTTACCGAGTAAGAGAAAGAGGAAGAGAAAATGGTTTCGGAAAGCAAATAAAAAGTGAGCAGAGACATAGCTCAACAAACCAGGGGCGCTTGGTGTCGTCATATCCCAGAAAAGCATGACCTGCAGACAAGCACACCAAAAAACCTTACCTGCCCTACACCGCCTAAGCTACTGCCACCTACGGAGCCGGTCCCCTACAATCAGAGACCTTAATCCTGTCCCGCCACAGCCTCCTATCCTGAGCCATGTTCTCCGTCATACCAACAACTCTCAGGTCCTCTTTAAGCGCTTCTTCTAGGCTCTTTTTCGGTCTACCCCTCCCTCTATTACCACCGGGGGGTTGATCATCTCACACCTTCTCACTGGGGCGGCCACACTTCTCCTCTTCACGTGGCCGAACCATATGAGCCCCGATTCCCTCATTTTCTCATCTATGGGGGCCACTTCAGCTAAACCCTGATTACTCCATTCCTAATTCTGTCCAATCTCGTAAAACCATACATCTACCTGACCATTCTTATATCAGCTACCATCAACCTTTGGGCCTGCGTCTTTTTTAGAGGTCAACACTCTGATCCATAAAGAACAGCTGGTCTAACTACCATCCGCTTTTTATGTAATATGTAAGAGTTGTAATATGTAAAATGATATATGCCCTGTTTGACAAACAGCTGTTAGCTGTTAGTTATTTGTATTAGCTATTAGTTGTTATCTATTTGAATTAGCTGTTTGTATAAAAACTGTTTAGTGAAATTAGCTGTTTCTAACAAAGTTGTTAGACAAAAAGCTAATTTTTCAAAAAGCTAATCAAATTAGCTTTTTGGATCCAAAAAGTTCATTAAACAGCTATTCTACCAAACATTTGAATTAGTTTTTGGACTAGGTCAAGCAGCTAATTTCGATATAAAAAAAAAAGCTCTTTTTAACCAAAAAATTCTCTAAAAAAGCTGTTTATCAAACACCCCATACTTATCAAGAGAGAGAAACAAACCCTCTACAGAGAGAAGCTAAGTTCTCTTAACTTTTCCTCACCCCAAACCCTAATGTCTCCACCCTAGAAAAAGAAAAAGCCTCCAGATTTGCGCATTCAATCGCCTTTATATCTTGAAGTTGTTCCTGATCTACTCGTACTCCAATCTTGTTCTTTTCTTGCAGTTCATTCATTGCCTATTTTTGAGTCCCCTCTCCAGAAATGGGTGTCTTATCCTGCCCCTGTTGTAGTCGCCCTCAATTCCTTGAACTCTTTGAGAGTTGTATCGACGAACTACAGTTTTGATGATTACTCCACTACAAATTTTAGGTTATTTACTGAAATTTGCCTGCTTCCCTACTTGATTTGCAAATCTATGAATGACCCTTCTTCTTACATGTTTGTTAGATATCTCTATCTTTATGATAAATGTGTTGTAGAATTTCATTTTAACAAAAATCCGTATGACATATGATTTAATGTCACCAAATTGTTAATAATTACTACTAATTATCAATTGTGAAGCTTTGATATTTGTTAGTTACGCTTAGGAGTATAAATGACACCCTAAATGAATTAACCCTATCCGTGATGACATATTACATGTATGATTTTACCAATTATGAGGCATCATAAATGAAACAGTGACTTTACAAATTTTATAAGTAGTAATATCATTTCAATATACAGTCATACCATTTTTTAAAAAATTTAATATATAATAATATCATTTTAAAACCAACATAACACACTTAACAGGTATCTTGTAGAAAAATATTCGTATCTTTTTAAGCTTAACCTTTATTCGCCTTCACCCATTTGGTCCCTCATCTTATACCTATTATAATTTCTCCTCTAATTATCTAATTATAGGTGTAGTTGACTATACTTTTTAACAAACCAAGACTACAATTTAATTTGTTTAGCGGTACATCCCTTTCAATCAATAATATTGAAGTTAATATTTTTTTTAAGTGGATTGACATGTCTATTCCATCCTTATTCATAAAAGTATGAAATTCATATCACTTTATTGTAAATTGTATTATAAACTTAACCTAATGGAGCATATTTTAGTTAATAAAAATAAATTTTCTCCTCTAATAGAATCACGGTAAAATTGTTAAATTTTATTCAACAAAAATATGTAATGTAAATTATGCATCTCATGACAAGAATATAATGTTACTTTGCTAGCTATATATTGTTTTTGTCATCATAATATTGCTATAATTTTTTTTTTGAGAGACATAGTGTTGTTATAATTATCAATTCAGGGCGTATTCAGTATGTATTAGTTGGGTCACCCGGCACCCCTTCTTAAAAAAAAAAGTAATGTGCGTCAAAAATTAAAAAATAAAACGTTATGGATAAATTCGAGATAAGGCAAACTCTCGCCCGAACTTGTCCAGGGCCTAGCAGTTCACTGCAGGTAATTAGGTACTTTGATAGTTCCTGAGGTCGCCGGGTCGAATCCCCTTGTACGCACTTTGATTTCTTCTGAAGTAGAGCACAGAAGAGGGAACATAAAGTTGCGTAATAGTTGGGATAGCAGTGCTCGGCTGAGTGGTCGCGTGGTCAAGGCTAAGTTGCCGCATCTTTTAATGTTTTGGTTTTTTTTTTTAAAAAAATTTTTGCCCAGCCTTGAATACTTTGTCGCCGTATTTCCCATTTTTTCAATATTTTCACTGCATTTTTGTATGTTTTGATTTAAAAAAAAATGTTTTTTTAATATTTTCACTGCATTTTTGTATGTTTTGAATTTTTAAAAATGTTTTATCAGTAAATCCCTACCTTTCCCCCCCCCTTTTAAATATTTTCACTGCATTTTTGTAAGTATTAAAGACAAAAACAGGTTACTAGTTGCAATATTGGATGCCCCAACTTTTCTAACCTAACTTTGCGGTCTTTGCACACTTTTAGGTTCCAAATGATATAAAAGGCATAAGGTTATACTTAAATAGTTTTGTGACTCTTTCCAAAACTTAGGAGTTTGACATGTTTATTTCATCTTTTAAATAAATGTATTCCTTAATTTCTAACCTTTCACTACTTTCTCACAGCTTATCTAATTAATTATGCTTTTTATAACGTTATTTTTATTTTGTTTACAAACATTCTAAAGTCTCTTCTATTAAAAAGAAAAATCTCAAGTGTCGATACTAATAATCAAACCCCACCATTCACCATAATGTGATAGTTTTCTAAAGTTTTATTTTTGTATTAGTGAAACTTGAAAGATATTGATTTGACTCTAAAAAAAAGAAATAAATATTTTACTTTTAAATTTGATTGTACAATAGTTTGCTAAATTAGAATCATATATGATTAAATACTAATTAATGCTAGTTATGTAAGTCTCTTGCAATTGTTAGACTTCTAGTCACTAGATTAACGAACTCTGTATTTAATGAATTGGCTTATATTAATTTTTCAAAAAAAAATGTTGCACACATTAATTAGCCCCCCCCCCCACCTCAAAAATTATCTTTCAAAATTTGTTATTACTGATGATAACATCAGCTATTGCTTTTAAAATATGAGGTCTTGTAGAGAACAACTAAATTAGATGTTACATAATAATTATTTAATGTTAGTTTCATGACTAATATTAAATTTTACTTTTATATATATTATTATTTCCAATGCCCCTTTCCCAAAATTCTGGTTTCGCCATTTATTAACATAATAGTAATTGACTAATGGCTATCCTATTAGTTAATTTTATTAGGAAAAAAATATTTTGTTTTGATATCTAACTTCATCCCAGATCCAATTTAAATTTCATTATGAATATGTTGTTAACTTTTATAAATGATATATACACTTCTTTGATAAGGAAAGAAGGATCTTCTTGTCTATTCATAAGGTACATCTTAGGGCTTGTTCTTTTCATTGGTAAATTGAGATTGATGAAAGGGTGAAGTTGATTGAGATAGGTTGAAGTGGGTTGAAGTTGGTTGAAATGGGTTGAAATTAATTGAAGTGGGTTGAAGGTGGTATATTTTTTGAAGTTAGTTAAAATAGTTAGAATAAAATTTTGAAGGAAGTGAGTTAAAGTTGGTTGAAGTGGGTTGGAATGGGTTGAAGTTGATAAATTAGAAAAGATTAACGAAAAGAACAGGTGCTAGATCCCATTAATCCATGCTCCTCATTGACAAATCAGGTGAAAATAAAAGATTATGATTTTTTTTATTATTAGGTAGAAGCAAACAAATAAATGAGTACTGACAAAGGTCTTGTGCTAAGATAGGATTTTTTTTAGTCTTAATTTCACATATTTATGGACAAATTGCCTAAAATCATTAAATTATTATGGCTCGTTTGGTTCCATGTAATCAAAGCAGTAATGCTATCAAAATGGTAATTAATGATGATTCTATTACCATATTTGGTAACAATTAAGGAATGTAATCAAAATTACATTAATTGTAATCATATTTAATTACCTCAATCTATGCAAATACAATTATTTGGCTCGTCCTAAACTATTGTTATTACATACCTTTGAATTAGAGTCTACCAAACTATAAACTACTATATTTGGATACTTTCCCTCTCTTTTCTCCGTTGTCTCTCCGTTGCTGCTCATCTCTTCGTACACCACCGCATTTTTAAAGTTTGAAGTCCCCCCGTACTCCCCCTTCTTTGTCTTCTTCATATTAGATAAAGTTTAACCCAAACCAGAACCATACTACCATATTTTTGTACGTTCCAGATATCATTTCTCCCCCCATCTCTCATCATCATCATCATCATCATCATCATCATCATCATCTTCTTCTTCTTCTTCTTCTTCTTCTTCTCTCTCTACTTGCTAAACTTGAACAGTATTATATTATTTTTAATTAGAGGATATGGAGTGATGTTATTCTCATGTGAAGCATCATAATTATAATGATAATTAATTGAATGATAACTATCAACAATGCTGCAAATAACTAAAGTAAGCAAAATAAAATGTGAATTAAATTGCAAGTATTTCATGCCCGTGTAAAATGAAGTGTTGTTTATAAATAAATTAATCCCATTACAATTGTAAAAACTTTATAACCAAACATTGTAATGTAATTATCATCCCATTCTTTTACATTGAAAATTAATTATGTGACTGATTTCATTACGTACTGATTACATTACTTCCAACCAAACGTCACATTAGTACCTTCACAATTGTTAGGTTACAATTTACAAAAATATTGTATATATATGTACAAATTAACTGAAATATATTACAAATTACACCATTCAATCGAACAAATTTTCATTAATCTCTTTAACACATGATATATCAATTTTCAACCGAACCAAGATAAAAAGTTGTTTGCCTTAATTTAATGTACTTATCTTTTTTGTGAATTGGATGTGAAAATGTGGCTTGCCAAAATGTAAAGATTTTATGAATTATATACTGGCACAAAAGATAAGCAATTTATTCAAGGTTGATTTTTCCCATTTTTCTTGAACATCATCCCCTCGTTTGAACTATTCTATAGAGAGACAAATATTCATTTGAACGAATTATAATTCCTTTTTAATCCACCTTGATCCACATGTTTCTCCTCATTGTACTTAGAACTATTCTCTAGAAAGCTGAAGAACAACTCGACATAAAATCAAAATATGTTCTGTTAAACATCCAAAAATAGTATTTGTCACAGCTAGATCTTAGTGCAACCATAATGAATCTTGATCTCAAATCAACCTAAAATAGTGATATTTAACTGGTGTTTATCACTGTAATTCTGGCTAGTGATTTCAACCATAATGTAACAAGAGTTGTCATTTATAAAAATAGTACTCTTTTTCACCTACCTCTACATACATATATCTTCCTCTTCCTCGACTGTTGTAGGGTTTAGGACATACGTACGCCATGGCTGAGACCTTGGCCCTATTCGTGTTGACTTTCTCTATGCTATTAGCCACAATCATGGCAAGTGATCACGTTCTTGACGTAGGTGTAAACTGGGGGACCATTTCGTCGTCGCCTTTGAATCCTAAGATTGTTGTAGGGATGTTGAAAGATAACGGTATAAAAAAGGTGAAACTTTTTGATGCAGACTCCTCTACGCTTAATGCTTTAGCTGGTACTGGCATTCAAGTTATGGTTGGTATCCCTAACAAGATGTTGGAAGATCTCAAAAAGTATAAAAATGCTAAACAATGGGTTAAGAAGAACGTTTCCAAATACCTCCATGATGGAGGAGTTGACATTAGGTAAATCTTTCTCCCTCCGGCCCCACCCAAAAAAAAAGAAGAAACATAGTCTTTTTTTTTTGTGATTGTAAGGTAGCCCCAAGGTAAAGTACGTACAAGATAGTCGAAGATAATAGTCAAAGATAACAGTGACAGAACCATGCCGAAAAAGATAATAATTCGGGTAAAATCCAAAAATGCATGTAACTACACTGTATATAGGCCAACAAATGCGATTGTAAGGTGTTCCCCCCCCCCCCCCCCCAAATTATTAATTTGGGTAAAATCCAAAAATATGGTACTTATTGTAGGCCAACAAATGCATGTAACTACACTGTATGTAGTTCTCTATCCTTTTATGTAACTAAGCGATATTTTTGAATGCACATTTCTGACAATGACACTTAACCCTGTAATAATAATAGGTATGTGGCAGTAGCAAATGAACCCTTTTTAGCTAGTTACAATGACAGCTACAAAGAAAGCACAATTCCTGTGCTAAAAAACATACAGCAAGCCATCGAAGAAGCTGGTCATGCTGATACGATCAAGGTCTCGGTCCCCCTTAATGCAGATGTCTATGAATCAGCTTCAAATGTGCCCTCAGGTGGGGATTTTAGAAAGGATATCCAAGACAAAATGGTTGAAATGGCCAATTTCTTCAAAGAAAAGGGTTCACCCTTTCTTGTCAACATTTATCCTTTCCTTAGTCTCTACCAAAACCCTGATTTCCCTGAGCAATTTGCCTACTTTGAGGATGGAGGTGACAATACAATACAAGACAAAAACAACGAGTACACCAATGTATTTGATGCCAACTACGACACCCTTGTTTGGAGCTTGAAGAAGCATGGAGTTGGAGACTTGAAGATCATTGTTGGAGAAATTGGCTGGCCTACAGATGGCCACATCAAGGCCAATGCAACTGCTGCTCAGAAGTTTTATGAGGGTTTGCTTAAGAAGTTAGCTTCTAATAAGGGCACACCTATGCGGCCTGGAAAACTCGAGGTATTTCTCATACACGCTTCGATGAAAATGGTATTTTTATATATGTGTATAGATACTGATTTTGATCATTTTCTCTCGTATGGCATGATAAGAAACTATAAGAATTGAAATTCTCATTCGTATTGCGTGAGTTAAATAAACTTTTATTGGGAAAGAATAGAATGTCACTGTTGGTTCCAAAGTCGAAAGAGATTGATTGTTCATTCCTTTACATCCAAAAAAAAAAAAAACAAATTATAATTTGGTTCAAAAGTTTTTATAGTAATTCAAAATATTCTAAAACTAAGCCAGTGAATAAATAACATGCTATTTGTAAACTATTACTCAGGTATACCTCTTTGGGCTCTTGGATGAGAACATGAAGAGCATTGCCCCAGGCAACTTCGAGAGGCACTGGGGGATCTTTCGATACGACGGGTACCCTAAGTTCCCACTGGACCTCACCGGCAAGGGAAACACCAGGATGCCTGTAGGAGCCAAAGGGGTCGAGTACCAGGAGCTAAAATGGTGCATTTTCAACCCAGAGGCTAAGGACATAGAGAAGGTGCCAGGTGCACTTGACTATGCGTGTTCTAGGGCCGATTGCACGGCCCTAGAGTATGGATGCTCTTGTAATAAGTTAGATCGTAATGGGAACATCTCCTATGCCTTCAACATGTACTTCCAGATCAATGACCAAGATGTAGAGGCTTGCCAGTTTGAGGGTCTTGCTATGATCACCAAAACTAATGCCTCTCAAAAGAACTGCCTCTTTCCTGTTGCACTAAAATCTCATGCAGTTAGGGTTAGAATGGGTGCTAGTAGGAGTGCCCTTTTGGGGTTTATGTCCATTTTGTTTTTGTTGTTGTAAGATTTAGATTTAGAGGTTGCAAGTTAGTGATGATAAGCTAATAAATATTATCTTTTAGCTTGTCAATTAATTAATCTTTTGGTATATAGTTCAACTTTTCGGGAATATTTCAGTTTTAGACAACAACAAAAACATCTTAGATCATATACTTTTGATAGCCTCACCCAACACCTAAACAATCTCTAGCTTGGTCAAAATGAAATCAAGATTAAAAATAAAGGATATATCAAACTTATTAATTAAAAACAATTATATTCGAACACGGAGCGTCTATTTGATTAATTTCATTTGAGTCCAAAAGCTAAAAAAGACTTGTTACATTCTTTTAGGAAGATGCGTGCATATATTCATTAGATGTTGAATTTAGGAGTACTTACACACAAGAGGGGGGGGGGGTGAATTGTGGTGTTCGATTTTCGCATATTTACTGACAAACACCTTCCTGATTGCAAACGTTGTTCTTGAATTACAAACAACCTCCCAACTTATTTGCAACAGATGTTTTCAATTTGCACAAAGGCGAAAATCAACAAGATAAATGCGGAAATTAAGCACACACAATTTTTACATGGAAAACACCTCTAGCCTAACTGAGGTGTGAAAAACCACGATCTACCTCGTGTAGGATTTAATCACTTTCACTATCGGGCTTCAAACGTTACAAATGCAATACACCTTGTTACAACTTGCAACCACGTAACCTTCTTTCCTAAGACAGGTTACACCACGTCCAAATCTCACCAGATTGGACACGTCCAAAGTCCACACGACTGAGGACCATTCACTCACTTTTCTGATTCAAGATCAGGGTTACAAAACACCTTACTGGGTGCTTCTGTCTTAAGCAGATGTAAGGTACAATGAAGTCCTAGTATGCCAATATCTTGAAAGCTCAACTTGAACACAACTTGTCTCGGTTTTTCTTTTCTCAAGAGTAGCTCGAAAACAACTTTTTCTCACTAGAAAAACCACTTTTTAATTCTCCCTTTTTGCGTTTGTTGTGTAAGTTTCTCGTTTTTTTTCTATGTGTATCAATGGGAGTAAAATGCTATATTTTTATACAAAAATTCCAACGGTCAAAAACCAAGGAGAAGAGAAGAAATTAGCTAAGTTTGACAAAGAGAAATTTTTTGCTTAGCTCAAGGAATTCTAACGGCTAAAAGATAATGTTTCCCAATATTGTAGGAATTTGATTTTGGAAGATTATCTTTGCCCAAAAATATCCGTGAGAAAATCTTTAGTATGAGTTTTTTGAATTAATCACTTTCCAAAGGATAAGAGAGAGATATTTTCGGTTTTGGTAAATATTTTCCAAAATCAGTTTTGCAAATCTTCAGCTTGAATTTTCATATCAAGAAGATTTTCTACAACTTAAATTGTTGTCTTGGAATTTTATCAAAATATATTAGAGCTTTTGGCCAACCAAAATAAGTTTTTCAAAGAAACCGGGTTTAGCCGTTGCAGTTCAGAAACATCCTCGTTACCCTGTTTTCAGGGTTGTTTGAACTTGGTGTTCTGAAGCAAATAGCGCAACCGATTCAAGAGTGGTTAGTTAGAGACTTTTCAAGATTGGCATATTAACAAGAGTCTAGAATAAGACCTAAATTACCAAAGACATCTTGTTGTAGATCTAGTCATCTTGTTCAAGATGAATACGCTGCCCCAACCACCTAGGCCAACCTGTTTGCCAGGTTGTTCTTGTATCGCTTGAGTTCAGAAACTGATCTTCACATTCAATCAACTCATCGAGGTGGTGTTCTTGACTTGAGCGTGAGCCATCAAGGTATGAGACCTGTTCTCAAGACTTGTTCTCAACATTCAGCAAACAAGTTAAGGCACATATTGAAAACAACAGTGTATGCCTGTTTGGAGAACTTTGTTTGGAGCAACATTATTTTAGGTTTGTTATCATCAAAACTGAATAACGAATTCAACAATTTCACTAGATAATATGGATTAAAGTTCAAACTCGAGTTGCTATGAGATTTGCATGCAAGGGGAACATATCTCAGAGTGTTCGGTGTCCCATATAATTGTTAGATGGAAAATTGTTTATTTTTTTAATCTAGATTCCTCAAAAATTTTAAAGTTGACACTAATACAAATTACTTATTGAATTTCAAAACGTTCAAAAGAGGGACACCTTCGTGTAGAATTTGTGGATTCATCACTAGAGTCATGAGCAAAATGTAGCCTTCTCTAGGAATATTAAGGCACAGAGATATGTAAATTTATGTCGTTCCTTGGGGGAGTATCTAAACTTCCATTCTTCTGCACTTGTAGATTCCCCTGTTGTAAGGTCTCTCCTTTTAGCTCCTGTTTGGACCTAAGAAAATGAGGTAGAAAGAAGTTTCAAAGGAAAAAAAGAGGAGGAAAAAAATGAGGAGAAAAGTAATTTTCTTTCTCTTGTTTGGAATGGAGAGAAAATACAAGGAAAAAAAATAATTTTCCACCAAACGCTTTTCCTTTGTTTTTGGACTGGAGAAAATGAATTAAGCAAAGAAAAATATATCTAGTTAAGATCAAAATATGATCTCCAAGTCACCCTTTGCTAGCCAATGCCGATGGAACTCCCAACAACAACACCATTAAAAATGGCGGACACAAATAATTGGTTCATCTCTCAAACTTTTCCATTCCAATGCAAAATTCTATTTCAAACTCCCAAGTTATGTTACAGTTCAAAAGTTTACAAAAATCCATATAAATTTATAACTTCAAATCAAATTATCCAGAAAATTCTGAGTTCTACTTGAAAATAGCAGCAAAGAGCTCACTATGGATGGAACAACTATCATATAAGGGTTATTGAGCAGCTTGAACTGTATTATAAAATAGTTCTCGCCAAGTGCTTGACTCCTCCTCTCTTACATTTTAATTTGCCATTATAGCATCACCAACCATGTACTCCATACGATCTACGTAGGATTCATTGTAGTTATGATTAAAAATGACGTGAACCTCTAGCTTCAGACATTTCACTATTTGAATACCCAAAATCATGTTATTGAGGTTCTACTTCTCTATGGCTTATCTAAAACCAATACTCTTTCACAAAATTCTTATACATAAGGTGCATCTTTACCTCATCGAGTGTCAAGTACATTCTATTTTTGCATTTAGCACATAGGCATCTATACTTCCCTTCATTTTGGAACTCTGTCTGTCTATGTACAAATTCATCAAATTGATTTACTCTATTTAGAAATTTTTGCATATAACTACTACAATCAGGTAGTAATCTATTATACATTCACCAATGATGTGAAGGACCATTCATATTCAGCTCAAACAACAATAACCACGTAAGTTATTAGACTATAGTTAATTTTAATTTAAATAATTATAATTATACGAATTACTCAATTATATATTACATATATTTTAATAGTCAAACACAACATTAATTAATCCATAAAAATACATATAAGTACATCTATATGTATATATATATATATATATATATATATATATATATATATATATCATTAGAAACATGCGTTATACAAGCTATATAATTGAATATGTAAACATATACGCTAACGTACTTGCATGAAACTTTTTAAATATTCATATTCCACTAATTTCACATTAGCATACAACCCACATTATAGCATCAACTTTATGCCAACAATCTCATTGAAATACATAATGCAATATTAACAATTATTTCCTTTAAAGCATGGCAATTTACATAAATTATTCATTTTAACTCCCCCAAATTTCACATTCGACATATAAAATACACTAATTTTATACATTTACTTATAAACTTCTACAAATACATTTCTATTCATATAGATTTCACAAAACTAATAATATATTCAAACTTGAGCATTTCATTACATACACATTTTAATTAAAATTACCAAACCTAAATCCTAAATTACATTGAGGAAGATGTTGAAGCAATAACTTCATACAAATTTCACATTTCAACAAAAACATGAACTAATTATGAAATTTTAACAGTGTAATGTAAAAATTTGAAGAAATTAAAACTACAAGAAGTGAGAAAACTACCTGGCTACTCCGGCTGTTTGGACGAAAAAGGCAACTGGCAAACTGGTGGCGGCAGGTGACGACAACACCTGAAGGAGGTGGCGACGGGTAGCAGCAGTCAGCAGGACACGGCGACACTTGCAGGGGATTTGGCGGCTCTCGGGCTATCTCTCTCTTGAAGGTTGAAGCGTCGAATGAAATGACATAATAACCAAATCTGTTCTTTTAATTGAAGCTAGTGACGAACTGGCGATGGAATTTTCGCCGCTAGTTTGCATTTTTTTGAATTCTATTTGGCGGCGGATTTTCCATCGCCAACTGTTAAAAAAATACTAAAATCAATCCAAAAAATGGTGACGGAATAGCTATTCTGTCGCCAATTCCATCACCTACTATGAGCATTTCAAATGCTGATTATCCGTTGCTATTTCCGTCACTATCTGATACGGGTTTGAATTCATCGCTAATTTACGTCGTTATTCAGCGCTTTTTTAGTAGTTTGCATTTCTCTTCGCTCTCTGCAAAAATGAAAGATAAAGATGTGGATAAGATTGAGGGAATAGACCTTGTGTGTTATATTCTTTGACTGACTCCCTAAACCCTCTTTATATAGGTTGAGGTACAGTCAAGATTGTAGCCCTAGGTAACTCGCGTGGCCGTCGGGCCTGGCACCACAAGGCCCGGCCTACAGCTCCCACTCGGCCACGCAGGCCGCTGAACACTTATTCTCTATGCACCACAACTCTTTCACGCTTCATACCAGGAATAGGACGTGCGACCATAAATAACCAGTAGTGTTATATTAAGTTACCATCCAACTAACATAACACTTTCACAAAATACGATACCCCAAAACCATCCCAAAAACATCACCAGTGGCATCTCTAATCCCTTATGCCTGATATATCATATGGTTATGTTCTCAACATAACCGCCTGGGCTGATATGGTGATGGTGGATCGGTTTTTTCTTAAACACTCATGAAATTTCACTTAGCTTAACTGCTTTCCTAACATGTTCTCGTTGAACCGTATACTTCGTGGTTCTTGAGAATCACATCAAAGTAGCAACATCAAGCTTCGACTTAATATCATTGTTTTAAGTCAAAGAGTTATCGTCCATAGGGTCACACAATGACAAGTGATAGGGAATTCAATTGTCACCCCACATATGGGTCGTCTTATAAGCACACACAGTATGAGATGTGTGTCACGACATAGCTCCCACTTAGTTGGGTTCATGACTCTTTATGCCATGCGAATCGTTAGTCTAGATTTTCACCCAAAAATCTAACCTGAGCCACTAGATCAACATACTGAATGTTGGTCTTGACACTCAAGATTCGGCTTTTAAGGCTTCAATATGAAATCATGTCTCATATTCGACTTCCTCGAGTCTCATCTTAGACTTACTAAGGTGACTATTTCTCATTCTAGTATGAGTTATCGATATTGCATACCTAGTGCTAATATGATTACGTCTCATTATGCCTGCTACTGAAGCGTTAGGGCGACTGCCTATGTGACTAGGCTAATCAGAAGCCTGTGATTTTTCAACATGTCTAACAGATAAATCACAAAACATTTAGAAAAAAGAACACTTAATCTTTATTTCATAAATGCTTATTACATGAAGAACGTATCTGTCATACATAACAAGATTCTATCCAAAAACTAAACTCTGCGAAGTCCTAGACTCAATGAATGTGCTTTGAAAGCATCTCTAGGAATTGACTTAGTTAATGGATCGGCAATCATCTTGTTAGTGGGTATATACTTGATGGCAACCTCCTTTGTCTTTATGGCGTCTCGCACGAAGTGATAACGCCTATTGATGTGCTTGGTTTTCCGATTGAACTTTGGATCCTTGGCGAACTGGATGGCAGCTGTATTGTCACATAACATCTTTACAGGATCATCAGCTCTCGGAGGAAGTTTAAGATCCTGGAGGAAGCTTCTAAGCCACATTGCCTCCGGCGTGGTTGGGCTGCATGCGACATATTCTACCTCCATGGTCGACAGAGCTATGCAGTCTTGCTTCTTACTGCACCATGATATGACTCCCCCACCCAGGGTGAACACATATCCTGAGGTTGACCTTGATTCATCTGGGTCACCACCCCAATCGACATCTGAATATCCTCTCAACTTAAGGTCCCCGACCTGATAGCATAGGACCAGGTCGGTTGCACTATGAAGGTAACGCATGACTCTCTTGACAGCTTGCCAATGAGCCTGTCCTGGGTTGCTTTGGTAACGACTTACTAGACCAACCGCAAAGCAAATGTCTGGTCGTGTACATAACATGGCATACATTAAGCTTCCTACGGCACTAGCGTAGGGGACATTGCTCATGGCTTCCTTTTCTTTGTCTGTTTTTGGCATTGGTCGAGGCTTCAGGTTAAACCCTTCTCAACTGGAGTGTCTACGGGCTTGGAATAATGCATACGGAACCGTTCTAAGACTTTCTTGATATATGCCTCTAGGCTCATACCTAAAAGTTTCTTGGGACGATTCCTTATTATTTCCACACCTAGGACATACCTGGCTTCACCCATATCCTTCATCTCAAAGACAGAGGATAGCCACCCTTTAGTGGCTTCGATCATCTCCAAATTGTTCCCAGCCAATAGTATGTCGTCAACATATAGGGTAAGGAACATTATCCCTCCGGTTGATCTTTTGACATATACACAGTGGTCCTCCGAAACCATGGATAAGCCAAACGAGGTTATAACTTCATGGAATCTTAAGTACCAAGACCTGGAGGACTGCTTAAGACCATATATGGACCTTTTAAGACGACATACCTTGTCCTCTTTTCCCTTTGATGCAAAACCAATGGGTTGGTCCATATATATCTCTTCCTCAAGGCTGCCATTAAGGAAAGCAGTCTTTACGTCCATTTGAAACAACTCTAAGTCCAAATGGGCAACCATGGCCAGGGGTAGGCGAATAAAGGCAAATCTCACCACAAGAGAAAATGTCTCTTCATAGTCTACACCCTCAATTTGTGGAAACCCTTTCGCCACTAAACAGGCTTTGAACTTGTCGATTGATCCATCTGCCCGACGTTTTATCTTGAAAACCCACTTGTTTCCAATAGACTTACGCTGGGGTGGGAGATCAATAAGTTCCCAAACCTTGTTTCTTGCCATTGAGTCCATCTAGTCCCTTATGGCATCCATCAACTCCTTGTGGCTTGGTGAGTCAATTGCTTCTTGGTAAGAGGTGGGCTCCTCGACTTCCAAGGAAGTGCATAGGAATATTTCCTCTTCGATTTAGAAATATCGTCGAGGAATTCTTCCACGCTCACTCCTTCGGAGCCTAGGGCCTTCATTGTTCGTCTGCCTGGGTGAGGTATCCCTCCCCCTTTCTCTAAGGGATGTGGGATCCTGATCATGTGGAGAGTTGCTCACACTATCCCTCTGGGGCGTGGGATCCCGAACATGTGAACTAACTGTATATTCGAGAACTGGAGATTGAGGACGGACCTTATTCGCAGGTTGACTTTCCTCATGTACAGGAATTTGAGGACAAATCTCATTGTAAAGCCTGTCGAGAGCTACAAATTTAACCACTACTTTGGTTATTAAATAATTTTTTATAGCGTAGGGAAGTAGGGATCAATCCACGAGGAAAGATTGTTGTAAACTACTAGCTTAATCCTAAATGATTTTACTAATCCAATTTATTAAATCAAAACTTAATAATTCTAAAATAATTAAAATCTAATGAATAAAAATCTAGAAAAATACCCAATGATGTTCCTAAATATTCTAAATCATATTTTGGAAATAAAATAGTAAAAATATTTCCTAAGTAATCTAGAAAAATAAAATCAAAATAGTAATTGAAATTTTAATTAAAAATCGAAACAACAAAGAATAATCAGAAAAGAAATATTAAAAATTGAAAACAGTAACCTAAAATATTATACCTCCGGTATATAGGCTTATAAACTCTAAATTGTATCTAATTTATTTCAGAAAAAGCAGATCAGAAAATCAGCATAGAATATGCAGCATAATAATAAATCTAAAATTAGAAATAAAATAGTCAGCATAAATATAAATACGAAATTAATCAAGAAAATTAATCTAATTATAAGACACAATTTTCTGGACTTAACAGTACCCAAAAATCGTAAATTAAAATTGAAAATCGAAATTTTCAGAATTAATTACCTAAAACCCTGCACATACCAATTTCACAAAATAAATCTGAAAAATTATCAAATAATTTCCAAAAATTACCAAATTGAATATGGGAAGATTAGGACACTATATAAACCCTATGAATTAATTAAAATAGAAAAATAACGAAAATAACTATTTTCAGTCTAAGTTCGAACAAACCGGTAATTAAATACTAAAACTGAATATAAACCAATCTAAAATTATAACCACTCTAAAAATCAAAATCTAAACTATCTAAAATTACCTAGACACTCCTAAAATACTATACTTTTGGGGGGGGGGTGATTGAAAGTATTTTGAAGCTAACCAAATTAGAACAAAAATCAACAAACTAATCAGATTAATTCTAAGCAATAGATAATAATCAAAAGTTATCAAATTTAAGAAGAATACTTAGTATAATCTCAATTCACCATGCAAATTAATATTTATCATTAACACACAAGTTAATTTCATTCATAAGTTAAACTGTAGAAGATATCCACCAGCGGTTCTTCCCCGTTTTTTCTTAGATTTTAGTTTACTTAGGTCTAGTCCTAATATAAACCCTACTAATTTGATAATCTTTACACCAGCGCAAAAATTTAACCAAATTAGAGTATTAAGAATTAGAAAAACATCATTTAACACTTTGTAACCAATTTACTAGCAAATCGATTTAACAAATATCTAAAGCGATTACCTAATTAAAAGAGATGGGTTTGAGTCATCTATGATTAATTAGGGTGATACGTAGGCCTAAAAGATTATAACTTTTACGTATTATAATCTTTTAAACTATCAATCGAAATTGTATTTAATCAACTAGCATGCATTCCAATCGATTTAACACAAGTTTCATAAACGATAAATGCTAATCGCTAAATAATCATGAATATCAATCAACTAGGAATTAAAGTACAAAACTTGTTTCAAAATAATTAATTTAGTATGGCTTCAAGAAGATTATACTAAACATAAAACATTACTCAGTCATATAAAAATTAAAATTACAATAATAGCTTAAATATTTCATGTTTACTACTAAACCTACCATAAAATAAATAAAACAAAGAAAAATAATAATAATAATAATAATAATAATAATAATAATAATAATAATAATAATAATTATTATTATTATTATTATTATTATTATTATTATTATTATTATTATTATTAAAAAATAGTCCTACTTTACGTGAAGGTGGTGACGGTGCGTGAAGCTGGTGAGGATGCTGAAGATCAGTGATGATGTTGATGATGATGAGGATGATCGGTGATGACGATGCAGATGCTGATGACGTGTTGTGATGATGAAGGTGATCGTCACGGTGGGCTGGTGATGTTGATGAGATGATGAGGAGATGATGTTGATCACGGTGAGGGCTGAAGATGTTGATGAGATGATGAGGAGCTGATGAAGGTGGCGTGGAGTTGAGAAGAAGAGGGGATGCTGATGATGTGAGGAAGAAGAGATGGGGAAGCCATGGTGCTGATGATGGCGATGGAGGATGATGATGGTGAGGGGATGGTGAAGATGATGCTTGAAGAAGAGATGGGGAAGCCGTGGGGATGTGGTTGAGATAAGGAAGGAGGGAGTGTGAGGAGGTGTATTAATAGGGTGGGGTCTAGGGTTTTTGTTTAGGTTTTTCTTCTCCTCTCTTCCTTAGATTTCTTCTTCCCCAAGACTTGTAGCTTCTCACCAACTCTTGAAACTCTAGCCCAATATAATTGTTGCGTTATTATGTTTAGTTTTGATGATAACAAATCCAAGTGTAAAAATTTGTCCAAGTAATGTTGCTTCAAACACGATCTCCAAACAGGCCTAGCTGATGGTTATGATCTTTATTGTATTAACTCCAAACAGGCCTAGCTGATGGTTATGATCTTTATTGTATTAACTGATTTGCTACATGTGAGAACAAGTCTTCGAAACAGGTTTTACTTGGTGATTCTATATTAAGTCAAGAACACCATCTCGACAGTTGATTGTAAGGCGTGTTCCTGAACTCTAGCAATGCAAAGAACAACTTCAGCAAACAAGGTGGCCTTGGTGTTCACAGCAGCTCTACAAATCTTGGACAAGATGACTGGTTCAAAACAAGAAGTCTTGGGTATATAGGTTTTATTGATTTAGACTCTTGTTAATATGTCAATATTGAAAACATCATTTTATACACCTCTTGAATCGGCAGTTGCGCTAAGCGCTTCAGAACACCAGGTGCGAACAACCCTGCAAACAGGGTGCCTAGGGTGTTTCTGAACTGAAACGGCTATGCCCAATTATTTTGGAAAAATTTATTTCGGCTGGCCAAAAGCTCTAAAATACTTTCTTAAAATCCCAGGATAGCTAATTAAGCCCTGGAAAGGATATTTTTGAGGTACGAAATATTATGGGAGATTTGCCAAAATTGTTTTGCTAAATATTTTCCAAAACCAAAATATCTTTATCACCTATATTTTAGGAAGTGATTTATTCAAATTTCAAAGTTGAGATTTTTGGTTCCTTATTTGAAATTCTCCACGGCTATTTCAAACGAGAGGATAAGTTTTTATCTTTTAAAAACAAATCCCTTTTATTTTGGAAATTTCTTATCCACTAGCCGTTTGGAAAATCCTTTGCTTGGAAATCTCCTTTGATGCCATACTTGGCAGATTCTCAGCAACTTCCTTGATTTTTTTACCGTTGATCTTCTTGGTTAAAAGCTTAGCTCTTCTCTCCCATTCCAAGACAGAACGCATATTGAGAAAACACAGTGTGGTAAAAAGAAAAATTCTGAAAACCCGGTTTTTACTCAAAAGTAAGAAAAGATTTCTTGAGCTTCAATTCGCAAAGAAAAACCGTGACAAGCTGTGTTAATTTGAGTTTTCAAACCATTGGCATAATAGGATCTTCAGTGTACCTTACATCTGCTTAGTGAGAAGCACCCCCAGTAAGGTGTTTTCAACCTTGATCTTGGATCAGAAAAGTGAGTGAGTGGTCCTCAGTCGTGTGGACTTTGGACGTGTCCAATCTGGTGAGATTTGGACGTGGTGTAACCGTTCTTAGGGAAGAAGGTTACGTGGTTGCAAGTTGTAACAAGGTGTGTTACATTTGTAACGAGTTAAGCCCGGTTATAGTGAAGTGGTTAAAAGCATACACGAGGTAGCTAGGTCGTGGTTTTTCACACCTCAGTTGGGCTAGAGGTGTTTTCCACGTAAAAATTGTGTGTGCTTTATTTCCGCATTTATCTTGGTGATTTTCGTATTTGCAATATCTGAAAACACCCCCTGCAAACAAGTCAACACGGTGTTCGTCATCTGAGAACAACCTCTGTCAGGGTGTTTGTTACTTATAACGCGAAAATCAGACACCACAATTCACCCCCCTCTTGTGGAAGTATACTCATAAATTCAACAAGTGGTATCAGAGCAGGTTCTCTCACAAAAGGCTAACACCTTGAGAGATTCTGAAGATGAGTACACCACAAGGAATCCTTGAAGGGCAATCCATTACTTGACCACCCTATTTCAACGGTCAACATTATAGTTGGTGGAAGAATAGGATGGAGAACTATATTCAGGCAGAAGATTATGAGTTATGGATGCTCATAAAAAACGGACCCCTTGTCCCCACCAAGGTGCTTGAGGATGGCAAGATGATTCCCAAGGAACCCAAAGAGTTCGATGCTGAAGATTACAAGAAAATGGAAAAGAATGCCAGGGCCAAGAAGCTATTATATTTCGGCCTAGGTCCAGATGAATACACTCGCATCTCTGAGTGTGAATCAACCCAAGCTATCTGGAACGCCCTACAAGTTGCTCATGAAGGTACGAGTCAAGTTAAACAATATAGAATTGAGCTACTTATGCGACAATATGAGTTGTTTGATATGGGTGATCGTGAAACTGTGATGGATATGAACACACGGTTTACCCACATCACGAACGAGTTAAAATCCCTGGGAAAGTCTTTCACCACTGAAGAGTTGGTGAGGAAAATCCTCAGAATTTTACATCGTACGTGGGAGGCCAAAGTGACAGCCATCCAAGAAGCTAAAGACATGAACAAAATCACCCTCGACGAGTTGATTGGTAATCTCCAGACCTATGAACTCAGAAGGAACTCGCAACAAAAAGAGGAGCAAAAGAAGGATCGCGGGCTTGCCTTGAAAGCACATGAGGACATTGACTCTGACCTTGAAGATGAAGATATAGCCCTAATGTCCAGAAAAATCAAGAAATTCTTCAAAAAGGTCAAGGAGAGCAACAAAAGAAAAGACTTCAGTAAGTCCAGAAACACCACCACCAGAGAATAGCTCACAGGGTGTTTCAAGTGTGGCAAACCAGATCACTTAGTCAAAAATTGCCCTCTGCTCCGAGAAGATCAGGAGCCCGAACACCTTCGAAAACAGGGTCGAAAACACCCTGTAAACAATCTGGGCAAGAGATTCTCGAAAGCTATGCTGGCTGCCTGGGGAGACTCCTCTGAGGATGAAGGAGATTCTGAAGCTGAAGAAGGTGCCGTAGCACTTATGGCACAAAGTGATTCAGACTCAGATGATGAGTCATCAATCAGCTTCTCAGATCTAAAGAACCAAGTACATGGTCTTAACAAAGCTACTCTAGAAGAACTTCTATATAATTTGATAGATACTTGTGCTGATCTAAAAAGAGAAGTTCGTGATCTAGAAGTTGAAAATGAAATTCTTAAAAATGAAAAACTCGGTCTGCATGAGAATTTTAATGAGCTTAGAGAAGAACTTTTTCTGAAAAATGGAGATTATTCGAAAATAGAAGAAAAACTCTTTGAGGTGGAAGGAATGGTTGAATCCTTGCTAGACGAAAAGGAAAGTTTGCATGTCACCATAGAAAAATTGAAAACCGACCTTGCTACAAACAAACGTTGGAACAAATCTTCACAAGCCCTTGATTGGTTAAACACTCATCACAATAGAAACAAAAAGGGACTTGGTTACAAGCATAAATGGACCGTTTACCCAATACATAGAAAGTATGTGGGATTACCTGAAAACATCATTTGCTTTCATTGTGGTAAAACGGGTCATTATAGATATACTTGTCCTTTAAGAAAACATGCCAATGAAAAGAATGAAAAGTATGTGAAACAAATCTGGATTAAAAAAGATGAGCTTTACATGTCTAAAGAAATGGGACCCAAGTGGATCTGGGTTCCCAAAACTAACCCGTGATTTGTTTTGCAGGCTGAAGTGAGAGAAAACAACCTTACGAACAACCCCACAAACACCCTTGAAAACAGGCAGTTGTGGTATGTCGATAGTGGGTGTTCACGGCACATGACTGGTGAAAGATCAAATTTTCTCTCACTTACAGCTTTAAATGGTGGGAGTGTAGCATTTGGAAACGGCAAATCTGGGACAATTGTCGGTATAGGTAATATTGGTAAAACTCTCTCCCACTCAATTGATAATGTGCACTTAGTTGATGGGTTAAAACATAATTTGTTAAGTGTGTCCCAACTGTGTGACAAAAACAACCTAGTACTGTTCTCAAAAACATGTTGCTTGGTTGTGAATGATGACACATGAGATGTTGTGTTGAGGGGGAAGCGATGTCAAAATGTTTATAAAGTTTGTATTTCCACTCTTCCCCAAAATAACCTGACTTGTTTAAATGCATTAACTAATGATATAATGCTATGGCATAAGAGACTAGGTCATGCAAGCCTGTCTCTGTTAAACAAACTTGTTTCCAAAGATTTGGTCGTTGGACTACCTTCCATCAAGTATAATGATGACAAGGTATGTGAATCTTGTGCAAAAGGAAAACAAGTCAGATCTTCTTTTAAATCAAAAAGATGTGTTAGCACTACCCGACCTCTGGAACTATTACACATTGATCTATGTGGTCCCATGAGGATAGCTAGTAAAGGTGGGAAGAGGTATGTGCTTGTCATAGTGGATGATTACTCTCGATTTACTTGGATCCTATTCTTGACATCCAAGGATGAAACCTTTGAGAAGTTTATTGCCCTTCTCAAAAAGGTTGAAAAGAGAGTAGGACACTCATTGGTTAGCTTGAGGTCTGATCATGGTACTGAATTTGAAAATGCAAGTTTTACTAACTATTGTAATGAGCATGGTGTTGATCATAACTTTTCAGCCCCGAGAACACCTCAGCAGAATGGGGTGGTTGAACGGAAAAATCGTACCGTAGAAGACATGACTAGAACAATGCTTATTGCTAGTGGTCTTCCTAGGAACTTTTGGGCAGAAGCCTTGAACACATCATGCTATATTATAAATAGATGCATGATTAGACCCATTTTGAACAAAACTCCTTATGAACTTCTCAAAGGCAGAAAACCTAACATTATGCATCTAAGAACATTTGGTTGTAGATGTTTCGTATACAACAATGGGAAAGACGCCTTAGGAAAGTTTGATCCAAGGAGTGATGAGGCAATATTTCTTGGTTATTCCTCTCACAGTAAGGCATACAAAGTCTTTAACAAAATAACCTTGTGTGTTGAGGAAAGTGTGCATGTGTTATTTGATGAATCTAACTCCTTGAATGAGAATGATGCACAGGATGAAGAGTGTGAATTAGGTCTTGTCCAAAAGGAATCGTTGTTCTAAGAAAAACAATGTGAGAACACCCTGAAGAAAACAGGTACAGAAGTTGTTCCTCAAAATGACAGGCAAGGTGAGGACCAAACAGGGGGAAACACCGTTGAACCCTGTTCGGGACCATGTTCTTCAGGAACAGACTTACAAACAGGTGCAGAAACAGGCTCAGGAGGTGTTTGTGAGCCTGATTCTTCAAATATTCCGGATAGAGTAGAGCATGTGTCTATGGATTCACTTAATCCAAGACCATGGAAGCACCATAGTTCGCATCCTCTTGATCAAATCTTGTCAGATATTAATACTGGAGTGTAAACTAGATCTAAACTTAAGAATTTTTGTGCTTTCTATGCTTTTCTTTCTAACATTGAGCCACAAAGTGTGAATGAAGCTCTTGCAGATTCAGATTGGGTCACGACAATGCAAGAAGAGCTCCATCAATTTGAAAGAAACAAAGTATGGCACCTGGTACCTAAACCTGCAGAGAGAACAATCATTGGAACCAAGTGGGTGTTCCGAAATAAGCTAGATGAGTCAGGAACAGTCACTAGGAACAAGGCAAGGCTGGTGGTTCAAGGGTACAATCAAGAAGAAGGGATTGATTACGAAGAAACCTTTGCACCAGTTGCTCGTATCGAGGCTATTCGAATTTTAATAGCCTTTGCAGCTCATATGGGGATTAAATTATATCAAATGGATGTTAAAAGTGCATTCCTAAACGGATACCTTAAAGAAGAAGTGTATGTCAAACAACCCCCTGGTTTTGAAAATAATGATTTTCCAAATCATGTTTTTAAACTTGACAAAGCTCTTTATGGTTTAAAACAAGCTCCAAGAGCGTGGTATGAACGGTTGTCAAGCTTTTTACTTGAAAATGATTTTAGAAGGGGCAAGGTAGACAATACCTTGTTTCTAAAGTCTAAGGGGGAACATTTGTTGATTGTTCAAGCATATGTCGATGACATTATATTTGGAGCAACTCATCATGATTTATGCAATGAATTTTCAGATATGATGAGGAGTGAGTTTGAAATGAGCATGATGGGTGAGCTTAACTTCTTCTTAGGCTTACAAATCAAGCAAACTTCAAACGGCACCATGATACATCAGCAAAAGTATATCAAGGAGCTACTTAAGCGTTATGGGATGGAGTCGGCCAAACCCATAGACACTCCTATTTCTCCATCAACTAGATTGGTGATTGATGATGGGAGTCCCTTAGTTGAGGAAAAGCTCTATAGAGGAATGATTGGGTCACTCTTGTACTTAACTGCAAGTAGACCTGATATTGTTTTTTAGTGTTGGATTATATGCCCGTTTTCAGTCTAACCCTAAAGAATCACATCTTAAGGCTGTTAAACGGATACTAAGATATTTAAAACACACACCTGATTTATCTCTTTGGTATCCTAAAGGATGTAACTTTAATCTGGTTGGATATGCTGATGTTGATTATGCAGGTTTCCTAGTTGATAGAAAGAGCACCTCAGGTATGGCTCACTTTCTTGGACCTTGTTTGGTATCATGGGCAACCAAAAAGCAACATTCAGTTGCCATGTCCACAGCTGAAGCAGAATATGTGGCGGCAGGCTCATGTTGTGCTCAGTTGTTGTGGATACGACAACAATTCAAGGATTTTTGTGTTGACACTGGATGCATTCCTATCTTTTGCGATAACGCAAGTGCAATTAACATTGCCAAAAATCCATGTCAACACAAAAGGACAAAACATATTGACATTCGACATCATTTTTTAAGAGATAATGTGGAAAAAGGCTTTATTTTAATGAATTTTTGCTCCATTGAAAATCAAATAGCTGATATATTCATTAAGGCACTGAGTAGAGACCAATTTGAGAGAAACAGACTGGAACTGGGGTTGGTGAAAACACCCTGAGAACACCTGTCTCAGAGTTGGACCAAGTTGGCAAAAACACCCTATAATACCTGCTCTCTCTCCTTGCTTGGAAATTGTTACCCTTAACGAATTTGTGCAGTCTATATGCTACTAAGTCCATGTGTGAAGACCGCTACCTTGAGAAATGGAGTAGAGTAATAAGAAAAGCATGTTCAGAAACAGGCAGCTCGAACAGGTATGTCCCTTGGTTGTTCGATACATAGGGAATGTGTTTTGCTTTTAATGTTTTCACCCGTTGCAATCTTTTAAAAGATCTCGGCTGCTCTCTCTCTCCCTCTCTCCTTAAGTGCTCTGTCTGCAGTCTTGTTTGTCCTCTTACGCAAACAGCTCTAAAACCCTAATCTCTCTCCTCTGCAACAATTTTTTCACCCCTCAAGAGGAAACTGAAAACAACCCCTCTGTCCAAAACTGCATCCCCTGCTCCTCAAATCAAAAAGACAAAATTGACCACTCCCTCTCCCTTGTCTGAGAAACATGCGCAATTCCTTAAGCGTAATGTTGTAAGGGGGAAGGTCATGAACATACAGTTTTTTGAGGAACAGGACTTGGGGGTGTTCTTGAATAAGTTGCGAGTCCAAGGCTGGCTTGAACTGTTTGCAAACACCCACCAAGGGTGTTCTGTGGCTGAGTTGGCTGAATTCTATGCCAACTGCTCTGTCACCAATGGGGTGGTGACAAGTGCTGTCAATGAGTGGCATTTTTCCTTCGATGCTGCTACTCTTGGTGAGATATTGGGCATCCCCTCACGTGGGTTTGACGTGTATGTGAGGGAAGACAAAACCGCCCTAGACCCAGCCAGGCTCCTGGAGATATCTAGGCGGGTAAGCCAGAAACCGGGCCTGAGAACACCCTTCTCTGTAAAAAAGGGTGATCTGACCTCTCTTGACCAACTCTTCTTCATGTTCATCATCAAGAACGTGATACCAAGAGGTCAGGGGAGAAACTCAGCCGACCTTTTTGATCAATGCCTGGTCGACTTCTTGTATAGGGAGGAACCCATAAATCTTCCTGCTATCATGATTCGTCACATTGGGCGAATTACAAACACCACCCGAAACCATGATCTCGGGTATGGGTTCTTGTTGACCAAAGTACTTGAACACCTTGGTATTGAGCTCACACGGAGAGTGCTAGCTCAACTGGTTGATGAGATTGGCGTGGACACCCTTATAGGATGTGGCTATGAGGTTGGCCAAGGGTCAACTCACAAACAGGGTCCTCGACCACCTCGACCCCCTGTTTCTGAGACACCAAGCCTTTCTGTTGAAGCTGTTCTTGAGGATAATGCACGCCTCAAAGAAGAGCTTTTGGCTGTGAAGTCTGCTCTCGAAGCAGAAAAGGCCATCTCAGCAAAACGTCATGAAAAACTCCTTGCACTCCTCTCCAATCTTGCCCCCAGCATTCCTCCTTTGCAAACGAAACCACCCCCTGCTCCCTGATTGTATAGGCCGTTCTCTAGCTCTCCTTCCCTCTTATCTGCAATAAATTTTTTTTTCTGCACTGAAATTTCTATGTCTTATTTGCATTTCTTGCTTTTTAATGATGCCAAAAGGGGGAAGAACTTGACAAGTATTCACCACTCTTTAAATTTGGAACACTTGGACATTAGTCGATAACCAAATCAATCAGCATGCATGGTTTTCAAATTTTATTATATTTGTCAGTATGATCACTTGGTTTGTCATCATCAAAAAGGGGGAATTTGTTGCGTTATTATGTTTAGTTTTGATGATAACAAATCCAAGTGTAAAAATTTGTCCAAGTAATGTTGCTCCAAATACGATCTCCAAACAGGCATAGCTGATGGTTATGATTTTTATTGTATTAACTCCAAACAGGCCTAGCTGATGGTTATGATCTTTATTGTATTAACTGATTTGCTACATGTGAGGACAAGTCTTCGAAACAGGTTCTACTTGGTGATTCTATATTAAGTCAAGAACATCATCTCGACAGTTGATTGTAAGGCGTGTTCCTGAACTCTAGCAATGCAAAGAACAACTCCAGCAAACAAGGTCGCCTTGGTGTTCACAGCAGCTCTACAAATCTTGGACAAGATGACTGGTTCAAAACAAGAAGTCTTGGGTATATAGGTTTTATTGATTTAGACTTTTGTTAATATGCAAATATTGAAAACATCATTTTATGCACCTCTTGAATCGGCAGTTGTGCTAAGCGCTTCAGAACACCAGGTGAGAACAACCCTGCAAACAGGGTGCCTAGGGTGTTTCTGAACTGAAACGGCTATGCCCGATTATTTTGGAAAAATTTATTTCGG
>JACYFF010019584.1:11976141-11999303 GCA_017589665.1 Selenicereus undatus
GTTATATAATCAATCTCCAAATATTATATAATCAATGATAATATGAGAACAAGGGGCCAAAAATACAACTTAAAACAAAAATAATGGCCATTACATATAAAACAAATTTATATGAATAAGCAGATATTTCTATGTTCCAAATAGAATCAAAATCGTCCAAATAAAACGGTTCAGACATTGGGCCTTACAAATATTTTCTTTTGGGCCAAAGTCACAGCTAATGAAGAAATGACCCCCCATTCTGGGTTTCAGCCCACTCGAATCATAAAACCAAAAGGCGAAATCGGTCCAAATACCCCCTTATTTTATGAGTGAGTGAACGGCTCCCCTCCCCCCCAAACCCTAATCTGAATCTTAACCTTTTTCTCTCTCTCTGCTTGTTGTTCCTCTGCCTGTCTTCGAACTCTCTCGATACTCTCTTCGACCTCTCTGCCCATGGCTAGCTCTCTGGTTCGCCCAGTGCCGTGACCATGGAAATGGAGCACCAAGCTCTTTCCTTGTCACCACGAGCACAGTAGCCACCACCATCGTTCTGGGTTTTCAAAAAAAACGCCCAAATGACGCAACAAACCACCACCGACCCCATTGAGTCTCGATCTATGCCAAACCAGCGAGAACCAAGGGTACTACTGTGTAGATCGGCCAAATCTGAGCCTGAGGAAGACAGCCACGCGCCAAACGCGCCACTGAGGCGGTGGCGCGTGGTTTCACGCGCCTCCTTAATTGGTGTTTTTCGACTTCTTTTTCTCAAGGTTGCGTAGATCGGTGATGAGAAGGGGCTTTGGGAGGAAGAAGATCGTGAAACGACCTTCGTTGGCGGTGCTTGACGGTCACGCACTACACCTCCACGGTGGTTTCTGATGGGTATGATTCGGCTGAATTACTTCCGTTTTCCACCCCTCTTCCCCCCCTTTTTTGAGTCGAGGTCGAGAACTAGGCAAAGGGAGGCTAGGGTTAGGGTTTCGGGTTTGAATCGAGTAGGGTGGGCCTTTTTCCCAAAAACAAATTATGCCTTACATGGTTTAGCATTTGATTCAAGCATGATTTTGTCTAAACATTGTGATAACATGAGGCATACACACACAGTTATACTAATTGGGTGTTAGACGTGAATAATCATCGAAAGCATGTTATGTCTGATGTCATGTATGTTGTGTGACATGTTCTTGGATTCTGAACAATTAAACTTGTAGAATAATAGAATGTCTATAGTGCCTAGAGAACGATGACAAACATGGTGTATTCTGTACTCTTAGCGTGAGTCCTTCGGTTAAAAAAACCGATCTTTCTAACATTCCAGGAACATAATTGTGAGCGAATTATGATGAACATATCATCGGTACAAATAACAAGGTTCATGGTATAGGAACATAACATCCACGAATCTGGACATATAAGACAAATAGCATGAGCATGTTCATGATTAGTAGATTCTAATATGTTCTGGGCATTATAATAACATGAGCATGCTTCTGGATTTTAGCAGTTTGCATAATCAGGAAAATTAAGCAAATTGAATAAAAATAGCATGCTATTAACAAATCTGTTTCGGCAGATTTATTAATTTTTCAATCGGGACTAATCCGAATAGTTTAGACTCTGATACCACTGTAGGTAGAATTAGGACTAACCTGGATGTGGAAGTATACTGTCGGTAATAGTCCACAATAATAAGAATACCAGTCTTCGCCAATCAGAATACCAAGCGGCTACTAGAGTCACTTTAGAGATGTCCACGTCCTAAACCCGAGAACTCAATGGATGGTGTTCTAGCCATGAGAGAGAAAGCGAGAGAATATGTGAGGGAATAGACCTTGTGTGTTATATTCCTTGATTGACCCCCTAAACCCTCTTTATATAGGTTGAGGTACAGTCAAGATTGTTGCCCTAGGCAACTCGTGTGGCCGTCGGGCCTGGCACCACAAGGCCCGGCCTACAATGTGGATAAGGTAATGGTAGACAAAAATGAATAATAAAGATGTTGCATTACTTTGAAAAAAACAAAAATAAAAATGGGAGATTGATAATTTTGAATAGATGGAACTATTAGCCTATCTTATCTTTGGATAAATCCTATAATGTCTGATTGATTGTTTGAGGACTGTAGCTTGCTACATAAATAAATAGTTTTATATTCGTTATGAATTGTTAAGTGTTTAGGACTTTGCATGTTCAATGTTTGTTTCATGTATGTTCAATGTAAAATTTTGATAAATCGAGAGTTGTCAAAATTAACTCTCGTAAAGTCGATGCAATCCTTAAAAAAAAAAGAAGAGGAAGTGGGCCGTGGATCATGGATTTGTGTAGGAAATAAATCATTCAAAAAAAAAAGAAAAAAGAAGAGAACAATTGTTTGTAATTAAGGAAATAAAGTGTAAGAAATACAACACCAAAGTGCAAGAAGATTCCAAAATGAAATAAAGGCAAATGGTGGTGTAATGACGGTTGCAATTCACCAATCAAAATCAGCTCATAACCCCATGACTTTCCACTTTTCCTACTTTTACCGCTATGTGGTCTCCAGAAGCAACTTCCTTTTAGTTTATTATAAAAGCAACTTTCTTTTAGTTTATTAAAACAAAAAGAGGAGGAAGACTCTGGAAAGGAAAAAAAAAACAGAGTAGCAAAAGAGAAGAGCTCTTGAAAAGCAAAGGGGAAAACAGTTGAAAAAAGAAAGAAAGGAGAAACCACTAGTGAGTAAAGGAAGAACAGAGCAAGCAAAAAAAAAAAGGGAATTCAAAGAGCACAGAAAGGCAGAAAACAAGCAAAAAAAATCCGAAGGAGAAGAATCTGAACAAGGATTGAAGCACTCATCTGTTTTGCGCACTAGTTTTATGGAGATTCGAAGGTAATTCAACAATGGAGTCAAATTAATTTAGCCTCTCCTACCCTACTTATCTCTAAATTTCATCTATTCTATGGCTGTCAATACCGAAAGTGTGATAGTCATCGGGGCAGGGAGTATCCTGTTATAGATTCGAAAGGATCAAAACGGCGTAACTATGAATTTTAAAGTCGAAAGTACTTAACAAAATTTGGATCCACAAGGATCCTAAGTTCGAAAGAACTCACAAATTTGGATTCGTAAGGATCCTAGACTTGCAAGGACTCACAAATTTTGGAGGATCTTAAGTTTGAAAAGACTTTTAAATTAACTCCGTAACCATGGTGAACTATTATATGACCCATATGTTTTTTTTTAAAAAAAAATATTTTTTGATTTCAATCCAAAGGTTTCGTATCAGTAAGGATTGCCAACTTTCCAAAATTACTAACACTACAAACAAACAAAAAAGAAAACCAGAGAAAGAGAATGAGTCTCTGAAAAAGCATGGTTCTTGGGCACCAACACCAAATAAAATGAAGAAAATCCCCAAAATAAATAAATAGTTGTTGGGCCTTTTGAGTTGTTCTAAGTGGGAGTCTGACATATGATTCCTTTAGGTGTGAGATGAAGAAAATCCCATGCAAGTAGTGGTATTCATCAAATTGTAGACCATAATCTGGCTTATGATTCTAATCAACTTGCATATGATTTCTTTGTCTATACAACTACTGGAAAAGTCAGGCATGAACGAGAATGTATGGCAAGGAATAAAACTGATTGGGCTCAACGTGATTAATCTTGCCTGTTAAACCCTTCGTAGCCCAGTTTGAGTTTTTTTTTTTTGTAAGAAATGGGCTTTTATTCATAGAAGTGTGTTTAATCCAAGTCAAATTGTTCATTTTAATCCCATAAGTCCATAAGAAAAGTGGAGTCAAATGCTTGACTATAAGGGATAACCGTTAAGATTTCGAGAGTGCAAACCAAGATACAACAAATTAAATCTCCGTCTTAAGAATATTCACGTTTAATTTGCATGACCTTGCATATCCAATCCTTCATGAATTTGTGGGATTTTGATCCTTGTAGATCTCAAGTCCTTTCAAACTCATGAAGTATGGATCCTTGAGGATCTTAATATGTCTTTATGACTCAATCCCCGACAAATTTAAAAAAGGGGGGGGGGACTTTGCATCTTCTTAAATTTTACAAGGAGATCACCATGAACAAATCTTTAGCAGAGAGATGAAGAAATTAGGCTCCGTGATACCCAGGTCGAATCAAACGGACGTGTTACGACAAAATTGCTATAGTGAAAGTCTAATTAGTTTTAAGAGTTGAAAAGCGGAGAATGAATTCATCGCTTTTATAGCCCCTTTTTAGAATTTGACATTAACTAGGTTTCTTAACCTAAACTGAATCTCCAGTGAATATTGGACTCTTTCGAATTTTTTTTTCTTCTTTTCTTGATAATCAAGAGCACAAAAATAAAAATAAAAATGGTGGTTTAAGTATTTGTTGTGTCGTGGTTTCGCATCAATCAACTCCCTAAATAAAAAAAGAAAAGAAAAGAAAAAGAAGGGATATGTGCCTAGCCTACAAAGTCAAGTGGCCATGACAAAAGAAATGAAGAAAAGATAAATATTTGTTTTGGAGGTTGTGTACGTGAGCATAAGTGCTTTGGAATGAAATCACAACATATTCAAGGTTAAGCAAGTCAATAGAACTTGTAACCATAATTCCTCAGTGGATGTAAATAATGTTCAAACATCTACTTGAATAAAATTTGTAAAAAGGAAAAAAAAAAAATGAATGAATGATTCAAATATCGTTTAGAACTACGACAACTTGATTCCACTAAGGGTACGTAGGAAACTCGATATAAAATTTTTCGAGTTCAGTTGAAACCGACATTCTCAAATGGATCCAAACTATACCCCCTATTTTCAAAAAGTTAATTTGGTTCAAGTCGATTGCACCTTAACTGTTCAAATGCTAAAACAACCAAGCCTTCCAGTACAAAAACCAACCTCCTTAAAATTTTCAACTCCACGAAATGGACCATAAACTCTCGCTTATTTTCTCCCTCTTTCATAAAAGACCAAATTAAAACTCTATAACTCTTGGTTACACATTACGTAATCAAAACAAATTAAATCGGGAGTTCTTTTTAAAAAGTCGAAGCCTTGTTCAAAAAATAAGCATGGCACAATAGACCGTACCCAAGCCAAACAGACAACAAAGCTTACTAAATTTTCCCCTTTCCAAGATGTAAGCCTAAATGAAATGCAGCACAAGAACTATGTCGGTTTGATCCCGCTAAGGGTACGTAGGAAACCCGTAAATAAATTCCGGGTGCAATCGCAAGTTAAACAAAATAACATGACCGACCTAAAAGAAAGGGGGTGAGTCGGAAAATAAGGAAATCGTTGCAAACGGCTAAAAATAATAATAAAAATAACTTAGCCACTAAAAGTTAAGAAAAAAAAAATCAAATGATAAAATTAAATCAAAATTGTGGGTAATAAATTAGTCTACATATAATAAAGTCCAAAGTCAAAACTCAAAATTAAATTATGGTTATAACATAACCGAAATAAAATTCAAATAAAATTAAAGAATTACGGCCGGTTTGATCCTCTATAAAAGAGGTACGTAGGCAACTCACGATAAATAAGTGAGTGCAACCCAAATTCCAAATCACATAAAAATGCCGGTGCCATAACCTGCATATGAAGAATGTATGTGTAGTACCCCTCCTAGAAGGTGCCTATACGGCCACTATCTGATGCAATTAAGTTTTAGATAACGGATAACTCGACATACAATATACATATCGAACCAAATTGTATAAAGTCTCATTAATATAAAATAAAATGAATAGAAAAAGAAAATGATAAAATAGAATGAATCAGAATCAAAAGGTGGTCTCCGAGACGGGAGACGTAATTAAGGAGGTTTATCCTCTTGAATAGGGTCGTACTCAAAATGAACCGATGTATATTTTTTATACATCGGAAATTTGTTTTGTGCATTTTTTTTTTATTAAATTTTTGCTCAACATAATTTTTAGCACGCCTGGTGGGACCCTATTTTCCTTTTCATCTCCGATTTGTTTATATTAGCTAATATTTATTTTCTTCTCTTTTGTTGTGTTTGTTTTTGTCAACAAATTCAAGAACAATGGCACCTCAAGTCACCGTTAACTTCAACTAGCTTCCCGTCACATTTGTGATCAAACGCGGAATGTTCCAGGCTAGGAAGAACGTGCACGTGGTCTTCACTGTTGGGCCACGATCCTTCCTGGCTGAGTTTCCATTGTCAAACTCAATGGAACCTCTTAGGGGCCTCGAAAGGGCAAGCAGGCCCACCCCTAAGGCCGACAAGCCGCTTACAAAGAAAGCGGTGAAGAACCTAAAACGCAACAAGCGTAGAGCGACAAACGTTGCGCCAAGACTGCTGCACCTAAGCTAGTTCCATCACCAGCCTTGGCGCTAGCCAAGACGACCTTGAGGAGGGCTTTTCAACAAAGGTCATTCTCTATGGCTTGCCCCTCAATGGCTAGGTCGGTCAACTCAGTGCTCACTCCACGCCCCAGCCAAGTTCCATCTCGATGGGGAACCCTCACATGGGAAGCACCAACAACCCGAGCGACAATCCAACCAAGGCAAGCTCGGGTCCCTTATCTGACCCCAAGGCAAGTTCGGGTCCCTACTTCAGCCCTGAGGCAAGATTGAGTTCCTTCCTCAGGTCCAATCCACACTTGGGCTTCTGTATTTACCAAGAATGGGGCAAAGACAAGCAAAAAACCCCTAACCTTGAGGACCCCCATTAAGCCAATTGGGGAAGGAACCTCAGGAGTCAAGAAGACTCCTCAAGTTCGTCCTACTAGGCGAATTCTTATTGGGACTATCCCTGTTGATATTCCCGTAGCCGAGGTCATGATGACCTCCTATTCAGATGAGGAAACAATACCTAAAACTGCAAAGGTTAAATTTGTTAAACCTTCAACCTCAAGCACTTCCACTATGGTGCCGAGACTTTTACAGGTCACAACCACTACTCTTCCTCAAAGCCTTACAAAAGGCAAGAGGATTTTACCTCCTAGGCCACAAAATCAAAGTGATTTGACCTGTGAAGGGATCAAGTCACAGGCATACAGCGGCCCGATCACAAGGTCAAGGGCCAAACCATTATCGTATGCCGAGATGGCCTTACAATCTTCAGCCACTACCTTTTAGCAAGGAAAGGACCAACTGAAAAGACAAGATGAAGTTACAAGGCATGCCTTTTCCCAAGAAGAAGCGACATCCACCACCATCCTACAAGAGCAAATCAGCGCGGATGATCAGGCTGAAAACATGTTGGTCTTGGTTACCAACATGCCAAGCCTCGAGGAGCAAATGCAAGAGTTGCAAAGGAAACTTGCAGAAAAAAAAAGGCTGACATAGCTAACCTCGCCATGCGCCTGAGCATGAAAAGACTAATGAGGTTAGCAGTAACAACACAATTATCACTTTGCATGATATCAAGGAGTTGGTAGCTCAAGAAATCAGAGAACATCAAGCAGCTATGAATCCCCCAGTGTTGGGTTATAGGAGCCCATACCCAAGTCACTACAACTTGGTTCCTTTCCCCAAGGGTTACCAAAAGCCAAACTTTGAAAAGTTTGATGGAATACATGGGTCACCGCATGAACATTTAGCCCATTTTTATTCAGCGTGCGGCAAAACTGCCTTAAATGACGCGTTGTTGATCAAGCAGTTCGTACAGTCCCTCAAAGGAGCAACGTTTACATGGTATACCCAACTTCAGCCTAGGTTATTACACACTTGGGATGACCTCCAAAGGGTATTCCTAGCCCAGTTCATGAGTTCAAAGTGAAGAGTTTCTATAATAGACCTTGCCGATACTCACCAAAGGTCGAACGAAAATGTTAATGATTTCATTAAGAGGTGGAGAAGCTTAGGCTTGCAATGCCCAGAAAAGCTAAGCGAGCAATCAGCTGTTCAAATGTGTGCAAACAATTTAGACCCTCAAATTGCCACATATGCTGGTACTGCTGAGCCTCAAAACTTCGATGCCCTTGTGTCTAAGACAAGTAATGTAGAAAGAAAACTGGCTCGTCAGAAAACCATACAACCCAAGAGGGAAGAAATCAAAAGGCCAAACAAGAAGGGAGAGTCAATGGCTACGTTTTTCAGAGCAAGCCCAAAGCCAACCAATGACGGAAATTTCAACAACGGCAAAGGCAAACAAAAAGAGGGAGCTCGACGACTCGCCCTCCAAGAGAGGAAAGAAAAGAAGTATCCCTTCGATGTTGATGATGGTCAAGGGATATTTGATGAGTTAATGGTTGCAAAAGCCCTTTCTCTTCCAGAGCTAAAACGACCTGTCGAGGTCAATATGACAAATGATCCTAAGTATTGCTCATACCATAGGATCATTAGCCACCCTATAAAAGATTTTAATGTCTTCAAAGACATAATCGAAGATATGATTAGAAAGGGAGAAATTGAGATAGAAGGAGCTCCAGCCAAAAGACCCACCACATCGTCAAATGCAACCTCAACGGTGGAACAGAGGGATGAATCTCATCCATCATCCTCATAAACTAATCAAGGGATCCCAACGGCGTCATTACCACCTCATGCGGTCCCCATCAAGTTCACTGTTGATGATGATGTAGCAATAGTATGGGCGTATTCAGATATTCCTGCACCCTCACCAGGAGCACCCACCTTATACGATTTTTACCTAGACCCAAGTCTAGAGGCATAGGCAACATCAGAAGATGATGATGATGATAGCTTTGGGTGGCAAACCTACTCCAGCAGGCGATCATTTCGACAGGGAATGGTCCGAGCTTCTCAATCCCTAGGAGTTAAAATAAGAGGACAGAAGCCGCCACAAAAGAAAAAAAAAGAAAATAAAATAAAAAGAAGTCAAGAGCTAAAAATAAGCCAGACTTAACTTCTGAAGAGGAGTACGTGCCACCGGTTAAGACCCCGTTCACTTTAAGTGATTACATTCCCAAAGGTTTTTTCGGTAGTGACTCTTCAGATGATGACCCTGAAGAATGTGAAGAAGGGGAAGCAACCCAATGTTGCATGGTCTCATAAGCTGATGAATGTGAAGAAGCGAGCGCCATTCTCATAAACACCACTCAAGAAGTGGATCAAATAGCTCTTCGATCTGGTCGTCAACTCTAACCACCGAAATCAGCAGGGAAAAGGGAAAAAAAGAAACGACACCAGAGATACCACTAATATCGGATGACGCCAAAGAAAAGAGTGATGAGGAAGTAATTCCCTCGAGCTCAAATAGCCAGGGAACTGCTGAGAACAAACAAGCAACTAGAGATTCCAAGAAGGATTTTCCTACCGCAACCCCTTTTCAAGTTCGTCAAGGGTCTCATAAAGAAAAGGTTTGTTACGATGTCATTTCTCATCTCAAGCGAATCCCAGCGCGCCTAAGTGTCTATGACGCCTTACAAATGTCCAAAGAGCTAAGAAGGGAACTTATACAAGCGTTAATGGACCCTGACGACTACAAAGATCAAGTTGATCCTATTGAGGTGAATGAGGCGTTATCATCTCCTTTAAACCGATGTGCTGCATGCATGGCTTGCGTAACATTCTCTGATGAGGACCTCCAGTTGGGGTCTGCAAATCACAACAGGCCTCTATACGTAACCGGTAGGATTGGGGATAAAAGAATAAATCGGATCCTACTTGACTGTGGTTATGCAGTCAACCTTCTTCCATTGAGGGTATTAAGGGCAATAGGAATAACCAGTTGTCCCCAACTTTGCTCACAATACAAGGGCTTAATCAGGTATGACAGAAAGCCTTAGGAACTATTGCTTTGAAAGTTGAGCCAGACAACCTCTACACAGATGCTCTCTTTTATGTAATAGATGCTGATACTTCTTATAATGCCCTACTCGGTCGGCCTTGGCTCCATACTAGCAAGGCTATTGCCTCGACTCTTCACCAGTGTTTGAAATACACTGACGGGCATGGTGATGAGAAAACAATTTGTGGGGACACAAATCCTTTTCATGGGGAAGATGTTAATTACGCTAATGCCAAGTTTTACAAATCAGCGGATTCTGGAACCTCCCAAGTTCTTTTGAACCAAAGAAAGAGTAACCAAAGAGAAAATCCCAAGCCTCTTACTTTACTTCAAAAGGTTATTCGGGTTGTCAACAGTTACGCTAGTGAAGCCAAGGAAGATCAGTTCCCATGATCAAAGGTGTTGTTCAAATATGCACCTAAAGACAAAAGAAATGACGACCAAAAGGCCCTGACTCTAGTGAGGGAAATTGTGAACTCTCTTGTCACGAGTTATACTTTTCCCCTCCGAAGGATTGATCAGTCGGTACCCAAAGAAAATCTGGTTATAAGAACATCACTCGGAAATCTGGTTATAAGAACATCACTCAGCAACAAGAGAGTAGTGTTAAGGGAAAACCTTTCAAACCCTCTAACAGGAGCATCCCCTTCAAGCTCTTCACCTCCAGGAGGGCCATCATCATCAAAGAGGAGCAAGAAGAATAAGAGAGGACTTGCTAAGGAAAAACAAAAATTGAATATTTCACTGGAAATCTTCAAAAATCTTCAAATATCTCATGATGGGGGGATTCTCAAGGCTTATACTACAAATGACATGGTCTTTACACCCCGAGAACAAGAGATGTTTTCCCAAAATGAGCAAGTCTAATCTCGAATCTCAGTTTTTCAAAGACTTGGGAAAGTGAATGAACCCAAACAAAAAAATTTCTATGTCAGAAAGCAGAGGAAGTGGAAGTTGAACAAGAAAGGGTGGCAACCTAGAACCTTTGTTTGGGTTCGTGAACAAAATGAAGCCGAGCAAGCATAACAAGTTAACGTCGTGTCCATTGTAGATGAGAAAAATGCTCAGAATTTTGAATTTCCCAACCAAGAAGCTTTCAAACATCATCAGATCACCATAACAAGTCATAAAATGTGTGGTGAAGTTCAGGTTGATTCACTTAAAAGCCTAAATGGTGACTTAACTCTTGAACAGGAGACCTCCTAAGACTTTGTTGAGGCAATTCAACCTGCACCTCCAGAAATGGAGGATGCCGGTCAAGCAACAATTGATCAGCTTTGGGAGATAAATTTGGGAACAACTTATGAGCCCAAGCCAATTTTTGTGAGTGCCATGCTAAATGATGAAGAAGTGGCACAATATGAACAACTCCTCCAAGAATACAAAGATGTATTTGCTTGGGGTTATCAAGACATGCCAGGCTTGGATCCAAATGTCACTGTTCACAAGTTGGCTGTTTCTGAAAGCATAAAGCTAATAAAGCGGCCTCAGAGACACTTTCGTCCTGAGTTGACAATTCAAATAAATGTTGAGGTGGACAAGCTCATAAAGGCTAACTTCATTTGTGAAGTTCAATACCCAACTTGGTTGGCTAGCATTGTCCCCGTTCGAAAAAAGAATGGTCAACTCCGGATATGTGTAGATTTCAGGGACTTAAATGAGGCATGTCCCAAGGATGATTTTCCACTACAAATCATCGAACTTCTTGTGGATGCTGCAACAGGATTTAGGGCTCTATCTTTCATGGATGGTTTCTCGGGGTACAATCAAATCAAAATGCACCGCAAAGATGAAGACTTAACGGGCTTTCGAATACCACAAGGCATATACTGCTATACAGTAATGACGTTTGGTTTGAAAAAATACTAGAGCCACCTACCAAAGAGCCATGAAGATCATTTTTCGTGATTTTCTCCACAATCTCGTTGAATGTTATGTTGATGACTTGGTTGTAAAAACAAAAGATAGAGAAAATCACCCACATGACCTAAGAAAGGTTTTTGAAAAGCTTCGTCAACATCAACTCGAGATAAACCCCTTAAAATGTGCGTTTGGGGTCACTTCAGGGAAATTTCTCGGCTTTGTGGTTCGGAAAGAAAGGATTGAGATTGACCTCGATAAAGTCAAAGCCATAATCCAAATGCCTCCTCCGAGAAACTTAAGAGAATTACGGGGCTTACAAGGAAGGTTGGCCTACATACGACGGTTCATCTCAAATTTGTCAGGAAGGTGTCAACCTTTCACAAGACTCTTAAAAAGGGACACGCCTTTCATTTGGGATCAAGCTTGTCAAAATGCTTTTGAAAGCATCAAGTAATATCTCACAAGGCCACCGGTCCTAATGGCCCCAATACAGGGAAGGCCTTTAATATTATTCATAGCAGCCCTCGAATGATCCTTATGGGCTATGTTGGCTCAATGTAATGACGAAGGGGAAGAAAATGCCCTGTATTATATCAATCGGACAATGGTGGGTGCAGAAGTAAATTACTCATCCATGGAGAAAATTTGTCTTGCCTTGGTTTTTTCTGTTCAAAAATTACGACACTACCTCTTATCGCATCAGACCATTTTGATCTCAAACGCAGATCCGTTGAGGTATATATTATCTAAGCACATGCTAGCAAGGAGATTGGCTAAATGGGCTATGCTTTTAGCCCATTTTGACATCAAGTCCATGCCTCAAAAAGCAGTTAAAGGACAAGCCATAGCTGATTTCCTTGTAGCACATCCATGTATAGATTATGAAGAACTTCCCATGACCTGCCAGACGATGAAATTATGCTTGCTGAAATTAAAACTTGGAAGTTATATTTTGATGGGGTAGCAAGGAGTCGGGGAGCCGGAGTCGGGATTGTGTTTATTACACCAGCAGGTGGACTTATCCCTTATTCATTTTCTCGCCTCGAGATCTGTTCAAATAATATGGCTGAATATGAGGCGCTCATCATTGGCCTCGAATTGGCCTTGGAAATGCGTATTGACCAGCTTGAAGTATTCGGTGATTCTCAATTAATCATCCGATAAATACATAGCCAGTACGAAGTAAGAAATGCTAAATTAGTGCATCTTTACCAAAGGGCAAGAAGCCTTATGAACCAATTCCTTCAAGTACAGGTTAACCATGTGCCAAGGTCTGAGAATGATAAAGCAGATGCCTTAGCAAAGCTAGCTGCTTCATTGACACTTCCTGATGAAAGAGAAATTCAAATAACAATCGGGGAACGTCATTTGTTGGCCTCAGTCTTGGATCGTTTTGATGAAATAGAAGAAACAAATGTGGTCTCCGTTTTTGAAATCGAAGAAGAGACAGACTGGAGGCAACCTCTTATTGAGTACATCTAGTATAGCATTCTACCCGTTGATCCTAAGAAAAGGGTATATGTGAAACGACGAGCACTAATGTTTACATTTAAAAATGACACCTTATATTGAAAAGCTTTTGATGGGGTGTTACTTAGATGCTTGTTAAGAGAGGAAGCAATTTATGTCCTAAATGAAGTTCATGCTGGGGTATGTGGTGCTTATCAGGCAGGTCCAAAACTTGCTAATCAAATCAAAAGGTTAGGCTATTATTGGCCAACCATGGTTCAAGATGCTATAAAATTTGCTAAAGCATGCAAAGCTTGTCAAATACATGGAGATTTCATCCACCAGCCACCATAATTACTCCACCCAAGCATATTATCTTGGCCCTTCCATGCATGGGGGCTTGATGTGATAGGACCTTTCAAGCCATCCTCCTCTCGTGGACATGTGTTTATTTTGGCGGCTACAGACTACTTTTCAAAATGGGCTGAGGCTATCCCATTAAAAGAAGTGGGGGCAAAACAAGTTGCTGATTTTATCAGGGCCCATCTCATTTATAGATACGAAGTCCCATACAAAATCATTTTAGATAACGTCCTTTACTTTAAAAATCAAGTAATGATAAGGCTTGCAAAGAAGTACAAGTTCAGATATAGCTTTTCGTCAAGCTATAATCCATCATCGAATGGTCAAGTTGAAGCATTCAATAAAGTACTGTGTAAGATCTTAAAGAAAATGGTTTCAAGATCAAGGTGGGATTGGCATGAACGACTACCAGAAGCTTTATGGGCCTATCGAGCCACAGTTCAAACTGCAACTGGTTGTACGCCCTACAACTTGGTGTTCGGCTCAGAAGTTGTGCTACCCCTTGAGGTGCAATTACCTTCCCTAAGAGTAACCATGCAATTCACTAATTCAGATGAAAACACTCAAGTCAGATTGGCCGAGCTAGAAGCGTTAGATGAGCGTTGGTTAATGGCCCAACAAAGGCTTGAAATTTACCAAGCTCAAATGGCTGGTGCATTTAATAGGCGAGTCAAGTTTCGCTCTTTTGGCATTGGTGATTTGGTGTTAACAATAAGGAGACCCATTGTCATCAATAGAAAAACACAAGGAAAATTTGAGTCCAAATAGGAAGGCCCCTATGTAATCACCAAAGTCTTTCCTAAAGGGGCATATGAGCTCTCGAATCATGATGACCGAATAGTATAGCCACAAAAATAAATAAATTCCTTTTTTTTCCCCTTATATATGAGAAATTTTAGATTCATGTGATGTATCAAGTGATCATGTGATGTTTATAGCAAGAATCATTACTAATTACTCTTTGTTGTGTAATTATTTTGATTTTCGTTATTTCTTATTAAAAAAAGGGGGGAGAAGGAGACCAAAAATAAAAAAAACAAAAAAAAGGGGAGGAAAGAAAAGAAAAAAAAAGGAAGAAACATCCAAATCTTATTGCAATAGCATGAATTATACATTACAAAATGGGCCGAAGGCTGGGAATATAAATGCAAAATAATTAAACAAAACAAAGCAAAATCTAAACATTATTAAAGGAGATTACAATGCCAATCAAATTCTTGAGATAGTCCTTCTCCTTCTCCAAAACCCGCAGCTTGGAAAACCCAGCCTCAATCAAGTCCACCTTCACCTGTTCAGCTTCTTGTTTCCTCAAATCTAGAAAGGATTTCAACATTCTCTTTGCCTCATTTAAATTTTGTTGTTGGGCAGTCAAATCCTGTTGCATTTTACGAATCTGCTCCTTCTCCCGCAGAATCTCCTGCTCTTTAACTTTGAGCTTTGCAACTTCATTAGACAGGCTATTAAGCTCGCCTTCAATACGAACAATTTTAGAAGAACAAGTGAGAACTTGGTCAGACAAAGCCTTAACCCAATCAACATCCACTAATTCTTTTATCTTCGTAGTGGCCTCAACTACGCCAAATATCTCTTCTACCTTGGAGGAAAGCCAACAAATCTCTATTGTGCTGAGCTTGTAAGTGTCAATCATGGAGTGAAGTGCATTCAAAGATTGGAAAATTTGTGCTCTGCTAGCTAACAAATCCCTGGCAGAGCTATGATTAGAAATAATATCAATGATCGCCCCTACTCCTTTGAGAATGCTTTCTCAGACCCAATCTTCTGCCAAGTTGCAGAAGAGGCTTGCTAAGGAAGTAGGAATACTTTGAATAGGCATGGCTTCAACCAAGTCATCAAGAATGTCAGGCATAGGAACAATAGCGGTTTCTACTGCATCGGAGTGCCCTACTGTAACAAAAGGTGTCTCATGTAAGGGTACTTCTGGTGTTTCTATGGGCGCTTCTTGTTGATTCAAAATCCCCTGTTCAGTAAAAGTATCCAAGCCCACAATGGGCAAATCCTTAAATCCCATGCCATTTCCCGCGTCAGAATCATCGGAGTAATCAGGACGATCGTAGCGAGCTCGCTTGAAATTGATGTCAATTGGAGACCACTCACGAGAAGTTCTTTTCTGCCTCTGTGATTTATGTTTACACTCATAGACCTTTTCTTTGCCCTTTTTTGAAGATGCCTCTGTAGACTCTCCCTTGGCAGAAATGTCTACAAATTTTCCTTTCGAAGAAACTCCAGTGGTTTTCTCTTAGAATGAAACTCCAATAGACCTCTCAGCGGAAGATGCATTACCCGTCATGTCCGAAATTTTAACAAGTCCCCCAACAGATTGTGGATCCGGGCGTAGGCGATCAATGATGAAAATTTGTTCCTGTAAAATTGCTTCATCGCTGCTGGTAATTTGGTGGATTTTCTGGACAGACTGGCTCAAGTAAGGGGTGTTGGATCTAACCCACCAACTACAATAACTCCAAGTGCAAAGTCCTTCAAAATAAACGTTTGGGATGTAAAATTTGGCGCCAGTATCGCGCCTATAGAAGGTCACTACCGTCTGAGCAAGATCTATTATATTTCTCTTCTGCCTAAGAGAGACTATAAAGCTCAAGTAGTTGGCATGAACACCTTGGTCAAATCCAAATTGGCGAGTGAATCGATTAGGATAATAAGGCTCCAGAAGTAATTCAGATCCAACTCAGATAGGGAGTACAGAAGATCTTATAGATAATAAAAATTGGAGATCTTCGTCTGATAGTTTCATGTCAACTAAGTCTTGTCCTTTTGGTGATTGCTCGCAAAATGTGCTTGCGTGAAAAGAAATGGATTGCCCATTCCTAAAAATGCTTCTTGCTTGCACTAATGTATACCGTTTGGCTGACATCCCAGCATAGCGCATTAATACAGGGTAATCTGCTAAACACTCTGAGTCAGGTCGTTGAGAATCTAAGGCTGGAAACATCTCTGCTAACCAGCCTACCACATAGTGAATGGGAAAACAAGGATTAGCTCGACCTGGATGGTTAGGATGACTGGCGACTTGTCCCAAACCATGGTAAATGTACCCTAGCACAGTTGGAGCCAAGGAGATTCTCTGACCCTTTGCCATTAAAAAAGCCATCACAAAAGTTTTCGGCCTTATTACTTCGCTGCAATATGGTAGGGCGAAGCGACTTAACCAAAAAGCCAAGAATGCAGCAAGCTCCACAATATTTGTGACATTCAAAGTTGAAAGATGTTCTCTTTGAGAAATTCGTGGAGGGTTAGAAGGTGTCCTCCTTTCTGACTCTTTGCCAAAAGCACCCTAGGTCAATTCTCCTCTATAAAAATGATCCAAAACCAATTCCAGTAGACATGATTGCTCCTATGAAAGCGACACAGTTCAGCATGAATATGGACCAACTCCAAAACTATTGGTGAAAATTTTTCAGCATCTATCAAATCTACATTAGGAGGTAAAAACTCTTCATATATATCTCCTAGAATTGGGAGACCACCAATCCTCTACATGTCATAAAGAGAAATGCCAACTTCTCTAGCACCGTGGTGAAGTGTATTTGTTAAAGGTCACCAAAGTTCACAAAATGCCCTCCACACGTCCCTGTTCAAAATGCCCAATAGCCCCATATATGCCTGCTGACCTAAGAGTATGTTCAAAATGCTTCAGGATATACTCAGTCCACTCAATAGTACCAACCATGAAGTTGGACAAACCCCGAAACTTAAAAGCCACACCTCAATTTCTTCTCAGAGTAAGAAGTCTGTGGAGAGTGGGATAAAATGATGGTGTAACCATGAATTTTCATCCCTATTAGATTCTGTGTTGACTTTTTCAAGAACCATGGCATCGAAAAAGTTCACATAATCCCTACAAACATTGATGCAAATTTTCTCGTCATTGTATGAATACAAAAGGGTTCCCTTCTACACCTTTTCCTTTCGTACCCATATGACCCTAGAATCTGATGGAGGAGAAACAACAATAGTTTTCAAAGAACTGAAGCGCCTATAAATGGGACCATAAGTTGACTCATCACTGTTTTCGAGGGGTGTCTGTTGAGAGCCACAACTTCCGTCCATTGCAATCTATTAAAAAAAAAAAGTAAATTAATGCAGCAAAGTTCGCGTATCATATGTGCTCACAAATGCTCACAAACATGATACACGGGGGGCAACTGTTGAATGTAAAATTTTAATAAATCGAGAGTTGTCAAAATTAACTCTCGTAAAGTCGATGCAATCCTTAAAAAAAAAGAAAGAGGAAGTGGGTCGTGGATCATGGAGGTGTGCAGGAAATAAATTATTCAAAAAAAAAAGAAAAAAGAAGAGAACAATTGTTTGTAATTAAGGAAATAAAGTGTAAGAAATACAGCACCAAAGTGCAAGAAAATACCAAAATGAAATAAAGGCATATGGTGGTGTAATGACGGTTGCAATTCACCAATCAAAATCAGCTCATAACCCCATGACTTTCTACTTTTCCTACTTTTACTGCTACGTGGTCTCCAGAAGCAACTTCCTTTTAGTTTATTATAAAAGCAACTTTCTTTTAGTTTATTAAAAAAAAAGAGGGGGAAGACTCTGGAAAGGGGGGGAAAAACAGAGTAGCAAAAGAGAAGAGCTCTTGAAAAGCAAAGGGGAAAACAGTCGAAAAAAGAAAGAAAGGAGAAACCACTGATGAGTAAAGGAAGAATAGAGCAAGCAAAAAAAAAAGGGAATTTAAAGAGCACAGAAAGGCAAAAAACAAGCAAAAAAAATCCGAAGGAGAAGAATCTGAACAAGGATTGAAGCACTCATCTGTTTTGTGCACTAGTTTTCTGGAGATTCAAAGGTAATTCAACAATGGAGTCAAATTAATTTAGCCTCTCCTACCTTACTTATCTCTAAATTTAATCCACTCTATGACTGTTAATACCAAAAGTGTGATAGCCATCCGGGCAGGGAGTATCCTGTTATAGATTCGAAAGGATCAAAATGGCGTAACTATGAATTTTAAAGTTGAAAGTACTCAACAAATTTGGATCCACACGGATCCTGAGTTCGAAAGGACTCACAAATTTGGATTCATAAGGATCCCAGGCGTGCAAGGACTCACAAATTTTGGAGGATCTTAAGTTTGAAAAGACTTTTAAATTAACTCCATAACCACGGTGACCTATTATGTGACCCATATGTTTTTTTTTAAAAAAAATATTTTTTTGATTTCAATCCAATGGTTTCGTATCAGTAAGGATTGCCAACTTTCCAAAATTACTAACACTACAAACAAACAAAAAAGAAAACGAGAGAGAGAGAATGAGTCTCTGAAAAAGCATGGTTCTTGGGCACCAACACCAAATAAAATGAAGAAAATCCCCAAAATAAATAAATAGTTATTGGGCCTTTTGAGTTGTTCTAAGTGGGAGTCTGACATATGATTCCTTTAGGTGTGAGATGAAGAAAATCCCATGCAAGTAGTAGTATTCATCAAGCCGTAGACCATAATCTGGCTTATGATTCTAATCAACTTGCATATGATTTCTTTGTCTATACAACTACTGGAAAAGTCAGGCATGAACGAGAATGTATGGCAATGAATAAAACTGATTGGGCTCAACGTGATTAATCTTGCCTGTTAAACCCTTCGTAGCCCAGTTTGAGGTTTGTTCTTTTTTTTTTTTAAGAAATGGGCTTTTATTCATAGAAGTGTGTTTAATCCAAGTCAAATTGTTCATTTTAATCCCATAAGTCCAAAAAAAAAAGTGGGGTCAAATCCTTGACCATAACGGATAACCGTTAAGATTTCGAGAGTGCAAACCAAGATACAACAAATTAAATCTCCGTTTTAAGAATATTCACGTTTAATTCGCATGACCTTGCATATCCAGTCCTTCATGAATTTGTGGGATTTTGATCCTTCCAGATCTCAAGTCCTTTTAAACTCATGAAGTGTGTATCCTTGAGGATCTTAATATGTCTTTATGACTCAATCCTCGATAAATTTTAAAAAAGGGGGGGGGGACTTTGCATCTTCTTAAATTTTACAAAGAGATCACCATGAACAAACCTTTAGCGAAGAGATGAAGAAATTAGGCTCCGTGATACCCAGGTGGAATCAAACGGACGTGTTACGGCAAAATTGCTATGGTGAACGTCTAATTAGTTTTAAGAGTTGAAAAGCGGAGAATGAATTCGCTTTTATAGCCCCTTTTTAGAATTTGACATTAACTAGGTTTCTTAACCTAAACTAAATCTCTAGTGTATATTGGACTCTTTCGAATTTTTTTTCTTCTTTTCTTGATAATCAAGAGCACAAAAAAAAATTAAAAAAATGGTGGTTGAAGTATTTGTTGTGCCGTGGTTTCGCATCAATCAACTCCCTAAATAAAAAAAGAAAAGAATAGAAAAAGAAGGGATATGTGCCTAGCCTACAAAGTCAAGTGGCCATGACAAAAGAAATGAAGAAAAGATAAATATTTGTTTTGGAGGTTGTGTACGTGAGCATAAGTGCTTTGGAATGAAATCACAACATATTCAAGGTTAAACAAGTCAACAGAACTTGTAACCATAATTCCTCAGTAGATGTAAATAATGTTCATACATCTACTTGAATAAAATTTGTAAAAAGGAAAAAAAATGAAAAAAAAAGAATGAATGATTCAAATATAGTTTAGAACTACGACGACTTGATTCCACTAAGGGTACGTATTAAGCTCGATACAAAATTTTTCGAGTTCAGTCGAAGCCAACATTCTCAAATGGGTCCAAACTAACAACCCCCTCTTTCCAAAAAGTTAATTTGGTTCAAGTCTATTGTACCTTAACCGTTCAAATGCTAAAAAAAGCCAAGTCTTCCATTACAGAAACCAACCTCCTTAAAATTTTCAACTCCACGAAATGGACCATAAAGTCTCGCTTATTTTCCCCTTCTTTCATAAAAGACCAAATTAAAACTCTATAACTTTTGGTTACACATTACGTAACCAAAACAAATCAAATCGGGAGTTTTTTAAAAAAAGTCGAAGCCTTGTTCATAAAATAAGCATGGTAAAATGGACCGTACCCAAGCCAAACATACAATGAAGCTTACTAAATTTTTCCCTTTCTAAGATGTAAGCCTAAATGAAATTCAGCACAAGAACTACGTCGGTTTGATCCCGCTAAGGGTACGTAGGAAACCTGTAAATAAATTCCAGGTGCAATTGTAAGTTAAACAAAATAACAGGACTGACCTAAAAGAAAGGGGGTGAGTCGGAAAATAAGAAAATCGTTGCAGACGGCTAATAATAATAATAAGAATAACTTAGCCACTAAAAGTTAAGAAAAAAAATCAAATGATAAAATTAAATTAAAATTGTGGGTTATAAATTAGTCCACATTTAATAAAGTCCAAAGTCAAAACTCAAAATTAAATTATGGTTATAACATAACCGAAATAAAATTCAAATAAAATTAAAGAACTACGGTTGGTTTGATCATCTATAAAAGAGGTACGTAGGCAACTCACGATAAATAAGTGAGTGCAACCCAAATTCTAAATCAAATAAAATTGCCCATGCTATAACCTGCATATGAAGAATGTGTACGTGTAGTACCCTTCCTAGAAGGTGCCTATACGGCCACTATCTAATGCAATTAAGTTTTGGATAACGGATGACTCGGTATAAAATATACATGTCGAACCAAATTGTATAAAGTCTCATTAATATAAAATAAAACGAACAGAAAAAGACAAGGATAAAATAGAACGAATCGGAATCAAAAGGTGGTCTCCGAGACGGGAGACGTAATTAAGGAGGTTTATCCTCTTGAATAGGGTCGTACTCAAAATAAACCGATGTATATTTTTTGTACGTCGGACATTTGTGTTGTGCATATTTTTTATTTTTATTAAATTTTTGCTCAACAATGTCGATCATAAATTATTGGGGCTTGTTGTTTTCTTTATTTTTATTTCAAGTTTCAACTAATCTTTATATAATAAATAGCAAAATGTTGGTGTCTAAAAAACTTTCCCTCCTTCATCCCAAGCATATGGTGCAATCCCGCCTAATTTTCACAATTTCAAATTTTAAATTTAAACTTAAATTAGAGATAATGATATTCAAATTTTTTTTTTAAAATTCCAAAGCATTTATAATCTTTATCAAAACAAGTCCTCCTATCCACGATTCTTAACACCTTCATAGAGTCACCGTTGATTACTATTTTTTTTTTGTTAAGAGAAAGTTATAGATGTCGTATTAGTTCGGTCAAAAAAATGTTGTTTGGATTATATGACGCAAGTTTTTGTTCGAAGTATCACATTTATCAGTTGTATTAAAAACACTTCTAATTTAATATAACAATCTAACAACATATATAGTTCTAGGAGATTTTTTCTTTGATCGTGTGAGTTGTAATTCTCCAAAAAAAAAAAACACTAATCCTTTTCCATAGCTAAATTTTTCCTTATTTTTGTGCATTCTTGGTCTGTCTCTCATTCTTTCTTCATCGTTTTTTACTTCATTAATTTCTATTTGTTTGCATTTTATTTTATCAATGATTTGTTTGCTTTATATCTTCGTCGTCAACATAAAAACAAATTGATTCCTTTGTTCTCCGACTCAAATTGTTAAAGTTTCTTTGATCAAATTTTGTGAGATGTAATCCCAAAAGAAAAATACTAATTCTTTTCCATAGCTAAAGTTTCATTTATTTATTTATTTATTTATTTGTATGTTCCTCATTCCTTCTTTACCATTTTTTACTTCATTAATTTCTATTTATTTGCGTTTTATTTTATTAGTAATTTGTTTGCTTTACTTCTTTGTTTTCAACAGAAAATCAAATTGAATTATCATGTTCTTCAGCTCCATTCATCATAGTTTTTTAATTTTTAATATATATTTAAAATCTTTAATTATGTTAGAATTGATATGAGTTGGGCCAACTTACATGAATTTAATTTTTATAACACTAATTTCTAAATGTCATTAAAATTTTATGTTCATAACTACAAGGAGAGTAATCACTTTACATGATTCTCTATCCAAGAAAGGGAAACAAGAAAAGCATGATATGATGAACTGCATTGAAAATATTACACTCTTTAACAACAATAGTTTAATATGTTGATACTAAAAAAAAATTCCTTACCGCCCCCAAAAAAAGAAGAACAAGAAATGATAGGCTAATATTTACATGATTCTTTATCCAGGAGAGGGAAACAAGAAGAGCATGCATGATATGAGATATAGCGTTTTGATAATATTATCATCCTTGGGAATGACAATTTAATACGTTGATAGTTAAAAAAACACTTTTTTCCCTAACAAGAAAAAGAAATGAAGGCTAATTACATTATCTTCTTCAGTCAATGAGATTTTAAACTGGGATCGATTTATGTTGGGTCAATTTCTGTTTAAATTAATTTTTGGATCAATTAATACTTGGTTCAACAAATTTGTCTTACAAAATAAAGCAACTGTGGAGAAAAAAAAAATTCATATGAATTTGGATTCGTGTCGAAAATAAGTTAGAAGATTGTTCATTCGAGTGTGGATTCGGGTTATTCGAATTGAGTTTTAGATTTCATATTTGAAGTGAATATTTTATTTCTTAGTTCCTAAACTAAAAAAGGAAATATAGTTAAGTTGCTTATAAATTGCAATGGAATTTGTAAGGTACATTTTGTTTAATCAACTTTTCCATTCAAAAGGAAAAAAATATTTTAATTCTTTAAATAAATAGTTCCTAACTTTTTCATCTAAAAAAATTCTATCTTTTAACTAATTTTTTCACTTTCTGTGTATGTATGTATGTATGTATGTATGTACGTATA
>JACYFF010019584.1:11999403-12032410 GCA_017589665.1 Selenicereus undatus
TATATATATATATGTGCGCACACGCACACATAGAGAGAGAGAGAGAGAGAGATCAAAATTTTATAAATACGTATGAAATCTGCATTGTTACTTTGATAGGATATTTACATGAAATGACTTCATATTATACATCCACATATTAATTTTCCCTCCTTCATCCCAAGCATATGGTACAACCTCGCCTAATTTTCACAATTTCAAATTTTAAATTTAAACTTAAATTAGAGACGATGATATACAAATTCTTTTAAAAAAATTATAAAGCATTTATAATCTTTATCAAAACAGGTCCTCCAATCCACGATTCGTAACACCTTCTTAGAGTCGCCGTTGATTACTATTTTTTTTTAAGAGAATTTTATAGATATCGTATTAGTTCGGTCAAAAATATTTTGTTTGCTTTATACAATACAAGTATTTGATCGAAGTATCACATTTATCAGTTGTATTGAAAACACTTCTAATTTAATATAACAATCTAGCAACATATATAATTTTGGGAGATTTTTTCTTTGACAATGTGAGTTGTATGCTCCAAAAAAAAAAAAAAACACTAATCCTTTTCCATAGCTAAATTTTTCTTTATTTCTGTGCATTCTTGGTGTGTCTCTCATTCTTTCTCCACCATTTTTTACTTCATTAATTTCTATTGTTTGCATTTTATTTTTTCAATGATTCGTTTCCGTTATTTCTTCGTTTTCAACATAAAAACAAATTGATTCCTTTGTTCTTCGACTCAGATTGTCAAAGTTTCTTTGATCAAATTTTGTGAGATGTAATCCCAAAAGAAAAATACTAATTCTTTTCCACAGCTAAAGTTTCATTTATTTTTATTTTTTTTTGGCATTCGTTGTATGTTCCTCATTCCTTCTTTACCATTTTTTACTTCATTAATTTCTATTTATTTGCATTTTATTTTATTAGTGATTTGTTTCCTTTGCTTCTTTGTTTTTAACAGAAAACCAAATTGAATTATCATGTTCTTCAGCTCCATTTGTCATAGTTTTTTAATTTTTAATATATATTTAAAATCTTTGATTATGCTAGATTTGATATAAGTTGGGCTAACTTACATGAATTTAATTTTTATAACACTAATTTCTAAGTGTTATTAAAATTTCATGTTCATAGCTATGAACAGAATTATCACTTTACATGATTCTTTATCCAGGAAAGGGGAATAAGAAAAGCATGATATGATAAACTGCATTGAAAATATTACACTCTTTAACAACAATAGTTTAATATGTTAATAGTAAAATAAAAAAAAAACTCGCTCGCCCCCCAAAAAAGAAGAATAAGAAATGATAGGCTAATATTTACATGATTCTTTATGCAGGAGAAGGAAACAAGAAGAGCATGATATGATATATAGCGCATTGATAATATTATCCTCCTTGAGAATAACAATTTAATATATTAATAGTTAAAAAACACACTTTTTTCCCTAACAAGAACAAGAAATGAAGCTAATTACATGATCTTCTTCAATCAATGAGATTTTGAACTATGATCGATTTATGTTTGGTCAATTTCTGTTTAAATTAATTTTTGGATCAATTAATACTTGGTCCAACAAATTTGCCTTACAAAATAAAGCAATAGTGGAGAAAAAAAATTCATGTGAATTTGGTTCATGTCCAAAATAAGTTAGCATGTTGTTCATTCGAGTGTGGATTCGGATAACTCGAATCGAGTTTTAGATTTTGTATTTGAAGTGAATATTTTACTTCTTAGGTCCTAAACTAAAAAAGGAATATATTTAAGTTGCTTATATATTGCAATAGAATTTGTAAAGTACATTTTGTTTAATCAAATTTTCCATTCAAAAGGAAAAAAATATTTTAATTCTTTTAAAAAATAAATCCTAACTTTTTCATCTGAAGAAAATTCTATCTTTTAACTAATTTTTTCACTTTCTATGTATGTATGTCTATGGATATACATATACATACATACATACATACATACATACATACATACATATATATATACATACATATATATATACACACATATATATATATATATATATACATATATACATATATATATATATATTTATGTATGTATGTGTGTGTGTATAGAGAGAGAGAGAGAGAATTTTATAAATATTGCATTGTTACTTGGATATAATATTTATATGAAATGTCTTCATATTATACATCCATATATTAATTTTTTTTAATTTACTTTTCCCATTTAAACACCCCGTGCATGAGCACGGGCCAAAACTAGTAAGACAATCAAAAGAAGACTCAGAAGAAAAATGATGCTTGTTAGAATCATGAATTCTTGTTCTTTGTACTCAAGATTGAGATTGATATTCCTTTTTCTTTGTATTCGGTACTGACTTTGACATGTATATGATGTTGACTTTGGCATTCCTTTTTCTTTGTATTCAAGATTGACTTTGAAGTGTAATTAGTGATGCTTATAACTTAAAGTCTTTTTTTATTTATTTAACTTGATTTAGATGGTGCTATCCAGAAAATGAGGCAAGGAAAATAGCCAAGAAGTTGAAAAGATTGGTCGTGCAACTTGGTCCAAGGAGCATATTTTCATCTTTTGTGATTTTTGTCTTCAGCTTGTTGACAAGAGTAAGGGAAAGAATAGTGGGACAATATCTCAAAGGATACATTGGAAAGACGTAGTGCCAAAGTTTTAAAAGAAAACTAATTTGGAATGATCTATAGAGCAATTAAAGCACAAGTATGATGAATTGAAGATTAGATGAGCTTCGTGGAAAAATTAAAACGTAAGGAAACTAGTTTAGAATGAGATCATAAAAATGGGCTACTGCAGCTAGTGATGAAAAGTGATTGAAGAACATCACAGTTAGATTTTATTTTTATTTTTTTAATTAGTTTAACAACTTTTGATGGTACAATGATTAAATGACACAACCTAATAACTTATGTTCTATTTTGTTTTATTTTGTTTTCTAGAAAGGTGCTAAGTTAAACAATTTTCAGATAAAGGAATTGAGCCGGAGCTTGAAAGTATAACTAAGCAACTATTTGAAGATCATGTAGCCATAGGGGTGACATAAGTACTCCAAATATGGATCCCCTTTCTAAACCTATGGAATAAGATGAAGATAGGGTGTATATCTCTTCCCAACCTCATACCGAAAACATTATAAGCTAAACTTTCATTATTGATAACAATTGTTACACAAGCATTTTTGGTCCTGGATTAGTGCATGGCAAGAGCTATGGTATGATGATTCTACTGTATCTACTCCTTCATCTGTTTCTGAACGGGTATATGGAGTTGGAAATGGAAAAGGTAAAGGGACATTAGAGAACTTTTCCTCAAATCCTAATAAAAGTTCAAAGACTAATGGTCCTAGAACAATGGGGTCGGTGGCCATAATGTATAGGAAACTTGAAACCATGTTGTAAGTTATCATTGGAGAGAAAAAAGTGGGGGAGGTTGAGAGAGAGGAAAGAATGGTTGAAAGCCTTGAAAGAAGGGAAAGAAGGAAAAGCAAGGGGATGAACAACAGTAATGTGAGTGTTGATGATGGAGTTCCTAGTGTTCCTAATGCATTAGCCGATATATGTGCATTGCCTCATTTTGACCCCATGCTTCCAGTTTTTATCTTTACTTGTGAATTGGTGAAAGATTCACAAAAAAGGATGATCTTTTTTGGTTTGCCAAATGATGATTCAAGAGCTCAATGGCTAACTTGTATAAAAACTATGGTGAGATGTAATGGTCCGATCCTAAATCATGTTTATTTATTTAATTAAGCCATGTTATTAATTTTTTATATTTATTTATCTCAATTAATCATCCCGGTTAGGCAAATTCATTTTGGGCCCCACATTGCAACTCGAGTTCATTTACGTGACAATTTCGGGTGGATCGATATTAGTCCCCGGTAATTATGATTAGGTGTTAGATTGTTTTCATGATGTCACAAAAATTTAATTTTTAAGCATGCAAAAACATTTGGGCCCAAATTCATTAAGTTTGGCCCAATTCATTTTGGCCCGAATTGCGGCCTTATTCATTTTGGGCTTAAATTGAGGCCTCAAAATTTTAGTGTAATTAAATTAAGTTAATCATCATCATTTGTAACTAATTTTAATTAGCAAAAAGATATTTTTGGAGGCATAAATATCAGCCAAATTTTAAAGATAAGCCAAAAATTTCAAGAAGCAAAATCCAAATTTTCTTTTTTTCTTCCCCTCCTCTTCTCCTTTTCCGCATGGCTGGCCCTCTACTGTTTTGGCCTGCCATGAGTTGCTGCCTATAGCCAGCACTACCACCGCCCACTAGGCAGCACCAGCCGCCACCCCTCCAACTCCCACAAACACCAAACATCACCTCCATATCTCAAAATCCAAGCTTAAAGTGAGTTAATCTCTAACCCTTATCTTGTTTAATTTTGGTTTTTATCGATGATTTGTTTATTAATCATGCTATATGGATAGAAATAAGAGTTATTTTGGTGTTTAACATGATTGGTGAAGCTTGAAAGTATGTGGGAGTTGAGATAATTCATGATCATGCAAGCTTAGGTTGAGATGTTGAATTTGGATGGCTTTATTTGTGATTTTGTGATCTTTGGTATTGGTAATGAATATCCTGGTGTTGGTATTGATTTTAGAGAAGTTTAAGTGCAAGTTCAAGTGAGACATAAGCTAGGGTTATGAGAATTATGCATGGTTAAATGATGTTTGTCAACAACTATATCATCTGTGTGTTTTAGATTTAAAAATAAATCTTGGATGATTATGAAGTAAAAATTTTGGGTTATGGTTGTCTAAAGTGATGTTGAGGGTCACCCCATGGTTTGGTAATTTCAATAAGTGATTTTACAGGGTAATTATGTGAAAAAGGAGGATAATAAAGTAGATAGCAAGCTGTGAGGGGCCTAGAAACAGGGGTCGGTTCCGGGAAAAACTGGTAATGCGTGGCTTGTCAAAAAATTATGAATTTTGGTGGAGAGCTATATCAATGAGTTATCTTTCAAATGGATTTTGAATCACCTTAATCCGAGTTTTGTGAAAAAAGTTATGGCCGTTTTACTCCGACTGCGCATACCGGACCAAAACTGTACAGGGTGGTGTTTTAGTTCAATTTTAGGATTTGTGTGATGGTGAATTGTGTTATGGGCTGTAAATTAAAGTGTTGATGGACTTCTTGATCTTTTCATATTAGGGTTTTATAGCTCAATTGGAGGTCGGAGGTGAAAGTTATGAATTTTCTAAGGTGGACCTTGAATCGGTAACAATTTTGATTGCACTTAGAAGCTTATTTGGTTTGGAAAACTAAACTGCATGGTATGTGCTAAGAAATTGAAGAAGTGGGGAGATTGATAACTCAATATCAGTGTTTACTGGTCCAAACCGGTGTGTTTGAAGTTATTCTGAACCTACCACCAGTCCAATATCATTCAAACCTTTGTTATCCATATCAGAAATATCAAAAACCCGTGATCAATTATAACCATCAAAGTCTTTCTTTTATGATCTCAATTATTCTACCTTGATCAGTTTTACACCAACATTATTTCACTTTGAGTTAAATTACCCTAATTCATTTAGCTTTCAAATCATGTTGGCAGAACTTATCTTCTATTGAATTATTTGAGTTATGGATGCCTTTTCATGAATTTCCCTTAGAATCACAAATTATTAAAGTCAACGTTGTTTACTAATTACATATATCTATAATTACATTTCTTAAATAGAAATCAGGGCATAATCTATCGTTTTCAATTGTGCATAAGTATTATCAAGTGAGATATATTGTATTTTAAAGACTTCAGGTACGTTCATTGTCTGTATCTTTAGAAATTAGCACGTATTTATCAAAATTATAATGTTTTGGTAAGTACATCAATGAATTAGTCTAATCAATTATTTATCACATAATTAGTAACCCCATCAGTTATCAGTTACAGGGCATAGCCCTTCAATTACCCGCGCGAATTCAGGCCAGGTCCCGATCGGCTTGGCAGGTGTGCACATATGCATAGATCGTAACAGTTACAAGGGGTTCACTGCCAGATAATAACTAGCAATGCAGTTTTACATTCATCTTATTCATTATTTTAACTTAAAATGAATTGCAAAGTGGGCGCCCAACTAATTTATGCAGTGATCATTTAACAATACAGGAATGCATGTACTGAACTTCGGCTTATAGTTCGAGATGTTTTCATATTTTGTTTTAGGCAAACGCTCAGTGAATCGCCCTCATGCTAGCAACTCAGCCGAAGAGAATAAGTAAACAAGGAACACTTGGATGAATCAACAGTGATATAGACCATGCATACTTTGGAGCCGTATTTTGTAATCTTCAATGTATGGAAGTGTAAGCTTTGTGGTGAATTGCTTTACTGTAGTGTATAAACCTTATGTTGGTTAATGAGTGAATGCATACGGTTGAAGTTATGCCTGACTATGTTATCTCTAGTGCACTTGCAGCAAGTCTTGTCCTTTTAGGATGACGGTAATGCCCCGATCATTGGGTTTATCAGTTATAATTGAGGGAATCAGGATAATGATTGCAAACAGTGAAATATGCTTAATTAGGGGACGTTACATAAGAAATGAATGTGGTTCGGTTCATAGTCTTCTAGTAAATTTAGCTATTGACTTAACTTAATTGGTGGACCTGATCAACTATTTTGTATGTTTCTGATTGTTGTAAGCCTCATTTTGTGAACTTCCAAGATAATGGCAGGTGTGATACTTATAGGCTTAATTTTGTGTAACTTACAAGTTACGTTGGGAAGTATGACGGTGATATGTTTGTGAGGGTTGTAGGTCTTATTTTGTGAACTGTCAAATTAGGTTGGAAGTATGATGTTCAAATGCTTATAACAGTTGTAGGCCTCATTTTGTGAACTTCCAAGTTTGTTGGAAGTGTGATGGTTATAAGCTTATTATAGTTGTATGGCTAAGGTCTTATGGAGTCAACCTCTCTATGGGTAGGAATACCGGTAGAAGTAAGGTTGCCTATAGCTGGATCTCCCCAGACCCCGCGAAAGCATGACCCACATTTAGAGTTTGTTTTTGTTTTAGTTGTATGGCTAATTTTATGAACTCTTAAACTAGTTGGAATTATGATTCAAGTTATATGCATATATTTGTATTACTAGTTGGAATTATGATTCAAGTTACATGTTGGAATTATGATTCAAGTTACATGCATGTATTTGCATTAATGTTATGATTGTATTTCTTTTCCTTTTAAATTTAAAATTATGTGTTTCGAATAAATAAACATGTTAAGTTTGAATTATAGGTATGGACTATGAAGTTATGCAACATGAAAATTATGGATACCAGTGGGGATAATATTGGAATTAATGATGATGGTAATAGTAGTAGTGATGAATATAATGAAGGTGGCAATAGTAGCGATGATGATGGATATGATGCTATGGTGGATGCAATTGGCTTATTCACTTAGTCATGGTGATTATTTTCTAAAACATATATATAAGGAGCCTTGCATGATTTCATATATGACCGAAGAAAAATGATGAATGAATTATTGTATGGTCATGAGAAACAGAGTGTTAATGTATTTAGAAATGAATCATTGCACTTTTTCGTGAATTATGTATGGATTTGAAAAACAAATACGGATTACAACCTTCAAAAAGGTTGTCAATTTTAGAGAAAGTGAGCTTGTTTGTGTATGTTCTTAATAAAGGTGTGTCGAATAGAGATGCGCAACAACGTTTCCAACATTCTAGTGAAACTATTAGTAGAGTTTCAAAGAAGTTTTGGACGCATTAGATGACTTTTGCGAGGATATGGTAAAGCCTGAAGATCCTGACTTCAAGGACATCCCACTAGAAATTGCAAACAACAATTGATATATGCCTCATTTTATGGTAAGAATATGTTTTATATCTATCTTTTTTCTTCACATTAAATAATATGCGACACTTATTTATAAAAATTTATATTAGGATTGCATTGGAGCTTTGGATGGAACCATATTACAGTTACTATTCCTAAAGAAGACCAAATGTATTTTATAGGGTGAAAAGGGATATCAATTGTTAATATGCTAGTAGTTTGTAGTTTTAGTTTATAATTCATATATGTTCTAACTGATTGGGAGAGATCAACACATGATGCACATATCTTGGTATCCACAATGAATAATCTAAGACTCAAATTTCCAATGCCACCTGGCCTACCTCCACATAAGATTTTCAATTTTTTGTCCGTTTTTCCCCCTTCACTTATATAATAAAATTCATTTTAGCAATGTTTTTAATTTGCATCTAGGCAAATATTATTTAGCACATGAAGGTTATCCAGATCGACAAGGAATTTCAACACCATATTCAAATATAAAATATCATCAATCAGAGTTTCGTTGTATAATTCCACTAGGGAATAAGAAAATCTTTAATCGATCTCATTCTTCTTTGAGAAATTGCATAAATAGGGTTTTTGGTGTTCTGAAAGTTCGATGGAAAATATTGCGTGTTATGCCTCGATATTCGATCAAAGATCAAAATTGGGTCATACTAGCAGCATTTGTGCTGCATAATTATATAAGCAGTATAGTTCGTAATCAATTTTTGAAATTATAGATGAAGAATCTGATTTTGTTCCTTTTGATTCACTTTCAGATGTTGTAGCCAATCCCATTGTAGAAAGTGCTGAAAGATCAAGAGTAAAAGAAATGACAGCTTTTCATGACAAAATTGCTTCAAGTTTGGTAGTGGCTAAACGACGTAGAATAATATAAACTAATATTTCTAACTTACTAGGTTGAGAGGTTTTTTTTTTCTTTTGTATAGTTGAATATAATTCCAAACGTTTGATACTTATTCTTTAGATTATTTGGATGTCTTCTCCCCCCACCCTTCCGGTTGTTTGGACTATGAACTTGGGGTGGATGCAAGTTATTAGTGACATTTTATATTATAATATTTTATTTGAGTTGAATTCTATTAAGATCAAATCATTTGAAATCCTTGCATATTTCAACTCATAACAAAAATTTTAGATACAGGTTCGTATAAATTTCAATTGATAAAAAAAATCTCTAATAACAACAAAATAAGGTTACAAAATTTAGGCATCATATAAGTAGACAGAAAATGAAAAGATAAGAAAATAAGTGATGAACACAAATGATCCAAAATTAGTAAGAAAATAAAGTTCCACAGATGAAGTTCATTTATACATATGACACAAACTTTAATTAATTCACGAAATATATTTTCCAGAAATAAGATGAAACATATTCAATTGAAAATTATCTTAGAAAAAAGAAATTAATGAATTCACGAAATATATTTTCCAGAAATAACTAAGTTTACAAAATACTTTTTGTAAACACCAGTGATTTAAATAGTTAAAACAACCAGCTACTTTAAACCGCTAATAATTGGATGCTAAGCTACAGAACCAAAATATTGGTTGGGTTTGATTACCTAAACCCAAAACCTCCCCCATTCTCAGCAACAGAACGATGATGGATATGGACGAATGCATTAGGATTGTGATCGAGAATGGCGTCAAATCCAAACATCGTTCATGTTTGTTATCATTGGTGACAAGGCTCGAGAACAGGCATTCTCTATCCTTCCTTGAAATTCATAAATTGTTTTTGTAACTTCATCCTTGGCTTTGATTGATTTCTAATGTTTCATTATCTTCCTTGTTGAGATTCAAAGGTTGTTAATCTTCACCAATTGTTCAGCAAGGTAGTGGTCAAGTCTAGGCCTATTGTTCTTTGGTGCTACAAAGACAAGCGTGAGTTTAGCAGGTATCACAAGCTCTTGAAACGTTTATTGTTGGAATATGAAAGTGTAAGAGTTCTTGGCAAAACCTTCGGCATGTGCATCTTGCAGGTAGCTTTATTCAACTTGGATTTTATTGATTGTTTAAATTTCTGTGTTCTGGTCATCTAAGCCCTTTGTTTGGCTGCTTAAAGGATTTTGAGGTCTGACCCCAAATCTTCTGACAAGAACTATAGAAACTGTGGAGGGTGGAGGATTAATCATATTGCTCTTGCGATCTCTGTCCTCATTGACCAGTCTATACACCATGGTTATGGTATGTGTTGCTCTCCAACTTAATTGCTTCATACAATGCTATCTTGTGTGATTGGCTAGGTTTCTTGGAATCAATTTGGTTGTATTCTATTGCATTTTTTTCTCTTAATCCTTGTCAATCTAAATGGGACCAGGACATATCATGAAAGGTTTCGGGTAGAATCCCACTACGTGACTACGGGACGCTTCAATGAACGTTTCTTGCTATCAATTGTTGCTTGCAAAGCATGTCTAGTCATGGATGATGAGCTGAATATATTGCCTGTTTCATCTCATACACGGTCAATTGTCCCTGTTCCTATTGAGGAGGGAGCTCCCTATTCTTACATGTGCAAACTAAATGTTTCATGATCGCCTAACTATTTTTTGATAAGGAAAAAGAGTGAAATATATTAGACTGAAAAATGTACAAAGGGATGGATGCAAGCAAGCATCCTACAGAAGGGTTATGTACACCCAAGATGGAACCTATCCACAAAATCAATTACATCAAATGAAGATTGACAAAAGTTCCCACTATCCCACAAAAAAAGTCTTGATAATAATATCTTTAATTTGTTGAAAAGGCGTCTCCGCTCCTTCAAAGGCTCTTTTGTTTCTCTCTCGTCAAATAGTCCAAAAAATTACATGTGGGATCAATAAGACACTTCTATCTTTAACTTTCCTACCAAAAGCACCCTCCCAAGTCAAAAGGTGATTCCTCACAGAATCCGAAACAACCCAGGAGACTCCCAAGCAACTAAAGGATAACTCCCAAAGAGCCTTTGCAAATTTACAATGTAACAGTAGGAGATCAAGAGACTCCACATTGTCTAACATCTATTCACCAAAATAATTTCCTTCTTTTGTAAATTATCACATGTCAAAATATTCCCATGCGAAGTTTCCCACACAAAAACTAACACCTTCAAGGGAGCTAAAGTCTTCCAAATAATTTTCCAAGGGGACTGCCCAAAGATGTAGACTTCATAGCGAAGGTAGAATTAGAGAGGAGCTTAAGATAATAAGATTTTACAGTGAAAAATCCTTTAGAGTTGAAATCCCAATTAACCATATCAGATGAGTCCTAGGGTAAAAACTCACTCAACTTACTGTAAAAGGTGGCAAGGATAGTGTCATCAACCAAAGCATCACAAATGAAAACAGGAGACCACACAATAGTGCTAGGCCCATATTGGCAATAATCTGTAATAGGAGCATCTCTATTTACCGCAAGCACATAAACAGAGGGGAAGGTGTCTCGTAGAGGACCCTCTGTACACCAACGATTTTGCCAAAACAAAATAGAAGAACCAACACCAGCCTTGAAGGAAAAATGATGAAAAAATCTTTCCCATCCTTTGTGAATGAATCTCCACAAAATTTGCCCATGAGCACCACTTGGTTTGTAGGGATACCATCCAAGACCATTATGTTGAAGACTGATTCAAAGTTAGTTGGGTTGTTGAGATTTGTTTCCATGTTTTTAGTGGGTGTATCCCATGTGTTTAGTTAGTTGAACATGCTCCTAAGAATAAGCCTGTTAGTGGCTGCTTTAACCTAGTTTTATGCTGAGTTTGTTATTTTGTAAGCCTTTAAATATCGGCACATTCAGTTGTTGTTTTGTGTGTTGAATTGACAGCAAATAATACATTAGCTTCCTTGAGCATTTTACTATGTTCTTCGTCTATTTTTCACAACTTTTTCCTAACAATCTTGGTATCAAAGCCAAGTGTGGTCCTCTGGGCAATTCTGAAAAAAAAAAAAAAAACAAACATAGTAAGGCAAACATTAAGAGGGAAACACTAGTCAGTGAAAGTCATGCCAGGCAACAGCAACACCAATTCTTCGTCTCAACCCCACATTCCCATATTTAAAGGGGAAAAATACCATCTTTGGAGTTTAAAAATGAAGACAATGTTTAGACCCTAGGAGTTATGGGATTTGATGGAAAATGGATACACCGAGCCTAGTCCGGCACCAGATAAACCTGACCAACAGCTCCATGAGACTCGCAAGAAAGATGTCAAGGCCTTATTTCTCATCCAATCAGCACTGGATGATGAAATTTTTCCAAGAATTGCTGAAGCTTCAACCTCCAATCAGGCATGGAAAATTTTGAAGCAAGAATTTTTAGGTGACAAGAAGGTAGTTACTGTGAGACTGCAAACACTTTGACAGGAATTTGAAACTTTGGCTATGTGAGAGAAAGTATCTATTCAAGAGTTTCTCTCTAGGGAGTCCGAAATTGTCAGCCAAATGAAAACTTATGGTGAAGTTATTAGCAGCCAAACTGTTGTCAGAAAGGTGCTAAGGAGTCTATCATCGAATTTCAACTATATTGTCGCTATAATAGAAGAGTCTAAGGACCTATCTACATACACCTTTGATGAACTAATGAGTTCATTGCAAGCTCATAAGGCCAGAGTTAATAGGTCATCAGAAAAAGTTGAGAACAAAGCTTTTCAGGTGAAGGAGGAGTCACCTGAAAATTGTGGTCATGGTCCAGAGTTAATAGGTCATCAGAAAAAGTTGAGAACAAAGCTTTTCAGGTGAAAGAGGAGTCACCTGGAAATTGTGGTCATGGTCGTAGTAGAGGCGGATTTCGTGGCAAAGGTCATGGAAGAGGTCGAGGCAGAGGAAGGCATGATGGGCAAAGACAGTCCAAAGAGTACAGTAATGCAAAAAAGGATGTTTAGTGTTATCATTGCAGAAGATATGGCCATATACAAGTTGATTATTGGTTTAAAGACCAAAAAATGAACTTTGTAGTAGAAGATGAAGAGGAAAATAAGCTTTTTATGGCATGTCTTGATACCAACCATAAACCAAGTGATTTATGGTTTGTGGACAGTGGGTGTTGGAAACACATAACAAGCACTAAATCCTTGTTCAAGGAATTGGATGAGAAACAACACACAAATGTGAAGTTGGGTAACAATAGAGAGATGCATGTCATGGGGAAAGGCATTGTGGAAGTCAATATAAGGAATGGCAAAGGAAAGCAGCTGCATAACGTTCAACATGTACCTGGGCTGGGGTACAATTTGCCGAGTGTTGGCCAACTTATGGTTGGTGGATATTCTGTTTTCTTTGATGACAATATGTGCACCATTACAAATAAGAAGTCTGGTCAGAAGGTGCAAGTCTGCATGGCAGCAAACAAGATGTTTCTGTTGGATGTCTCTGATATGGAAAATTTTGCCTAACTGCAAGCTTGAAGGTTGACTGAAAATTGTGGCATTTGAGATACAGGCATCTCAATATCAAAGGTCTGCAATTGCTAAGTGATAAAGGTATGGTTCTTGGACTATCAAAAATTGGTTCCCTTGATTTATGTGAAAGGGAGTATTTTTGAGAAACAAACTAGGAGGTCATTTCCCATTAGAAAAGTGTGGAGGGCATCAAAATGTCTTGAATTAAATCACGCTGACTTGTGTGGCCCGATGCAGACTAAGTCCTTGGGTGGGAGTCGTTATTTCTTGTTTTTTACTGACAATTATACTCGTATGAGATGGGTGTATTTTCTAGAAAATAAATCAGAAATTTTTGAATTTTTTTTGAAACTTAAGGCTATGGTTGAAAATCATAGTGACTGCCACATCAAGGTTCTTCGTATAGACAGAGGTGGAGAGTTTCTGTCCAAGCAATTTAATCTCTTTTGTAACAAAAAGGGTATCCAAAGGGAGTTAACATCTCCTTATACAGCACAATAGAATGGTGTCGCTGAGCGGAAGAATCGTACTGTTGTTGAGATGGCAAGAAGCATGCTACAAGCAAAGGGGCTCTCAAATCAATTCTGGGTAGAAGTTGTATCAACAGTAATTTACTTGCTGAATCTCTCACCAACAAGGGTTGTCATGAACAAAACTCCATATGAAGTTTGGCAAGGACAACGACTAAATATAAGTCATTTACGAGTTTTTGGGTGTGTTGCTTATGCTCTGGTAAATTCTCAGGCTTGTCTAAAGCTTGATGAAAAGTCTGAAAAATGCATCTTTATTGGTTATTATAATCATTCCAGAGCATATAGATTGTATAGCCCTCTTACTGTAAGATTATAGGTAGAAGAGATGTAATTTTTGATGAATATGCCAGCTGGAAATGGGGCATCAAGAGATTCCTAGTGTTGAAGTTTTGACAGGTGACAAAGAAGAGGTAATTCTAGCGAATTCACCTTCCAGCTCATCGACAACATCAACAAATGTGTCAACACCAAGCAGTCCATGTTCATCGCCAACTTCAAAAGAGTCCTCGACTGAATCGATGTTACTACGTAGATCGACAAGAATTAGAAAACAAAATCCCAGATATGCTAATACATCTTGTCAGTTTGCCCTTACTGTCTCAGATCCCATGTATTATGAAGATGCGGCTGATAAGAAGAATGGTAGCAAGCAATGACTGAAGAGATAAAAGTTATTGAAAGGAATGGAACGTGGGAGATGACTGACCTACATGAAGGCAAAACTGCAATTGGTTTAAAGTGGGTGTTCAAGACAAAGTATTCTGTTGATGGAAGCATACAAAAGCACAAAGCTCGTCTTGTGGCAAAAGGATATGCACAGCAATATGGCATTGATTTTGAAGAGACATTCTCTCCAGTAGCTCAATTTGAAACAGTAAGGCTTGTTTTATCGTTGGTTGCACAGTTATAATGGCCAGTCTATCAATTTGATACAAAATCAGCATTTCTCAATATAAACTTACAAGAAGAGGTTTATGTAGCTCAACCAGAAGGCTTTGTAAAGGAAGGTTGTGAAACAAAGGTATATAGATTGAAGAAGGCGTTGTATGGTTTGAAGCAAGCCCCTCGTGCTTAGTATAGCAGAATTGACGAGTATTTTCAGCACAAAGGGTATATGAGAAGTGAGAATGAGCCCACACTATATGTGAAACAAAAAGGTAAAGGTGATTTCATCACTGTAAGTCTTTATGTTGATGATATCATATATACTAGCTCTTCTAGTTCTCTTGTGGATGAATTCATATCAAAAATGATGGATGAGTTTGAGATGCGGGATATGGGTTTATTGCATTATTTCCTTGGTCTTGAGGTTCATCAAGCTGAAGATGGAATTTTTATTTTGCAAAGGAAATATGCTAGGGATTTACTCAATAAATTTAGCATGCTTAACTGCAAGCCTGTAGTCACACTCTTGAACAGTAATGAAAAATTACAGCAACAATATAGAAAAGACTTGGTTGATGTTACAAGGTTCAGAAGTTTGGTGGGTGGTTTAATTTATTTAACCCATACTAGACCCAACAATCACATTTGCTTGGTGTTATTTCCAGGTTTATGTAACAACCCTCAAAGACTCATTATGGGGCAACAAAGAGGGTCTTGCGTTACATTGCCGAAACTTTGGAGTTTGGCATCTGGTACTCAAAAGTTTTTGAATTCAGATTATGTGGGTTTACAGATAGCAATTGGGCAAGCTCGTTAGATGATAGAAGAAGCGTTTCAGCAAATGCTTTCACTCTAGGGTCAGGAGTGATTACTTGGAGTTCAAAAAAATAGGCTACAATAGCATTGTCAAGTACTGAAGCCAAGTACATTACAGCAACCTCCGCAGCCTGTCAAGCTATTTGGTTAAGAAGAGTGTTGGCAGATCTTCAACAAGAGCAAAAGGGAGCAATAGAGATATACTGTGATAACAAAGCAGTTATCTCTATGACAAAAAATCCAACATTCCACAGCAGAACAAAGCATATTGATATACGTTATCACTTCATTTGTGATCTAGTTGCGAACAAGGAAATTATCTTGAATTATTGTAGCACCCAAGAACAGTTAGCTGATGTATTGACGAAGTCCTTGTCAAAACAGAAGTTATGCTATTTTAGAGATCAACTAGGTATGTGTGACTTTGAATCAAGGGGGAGTGTTGAAGACTGATTCAAAGTTAGTTGGATTGTTGAAATTTGTTTCCATGTTTTTAGTGGGCGTATCCCATGTTTTTAGTTAGTTAAACATGCTCCTAAGAATAAGCCTGTTAGTGACTGCTTTAACCTAGTTTTATGTTGAGTTTGTTATTTTGTCAGTCTTTAAATATTGGCATATTCAGTTGTTGTTTTGTGTATTGACAGCAAGTAATACACTAGTTTCTTTGAGCATTTTACTAAGTTCTTTGTCTATTTTCCACAGCTTTTGTCCAACACATTATCCCCATATTTACTCCTAATCACCCTTCTCCACAGGTTGTCCTTCTCATTCACATATCTCCACAACCACTTGCCTAGCAATGCTTCATTGAAGAGTCTAAGATCTCTAACACTTAATCCCCCTTCAAGTATGGGATTCTTGATAATATTCCATCTAACAAGATGAAATTTGAAGTCACTACCAAAAGACCCCCAAAAGAATTTTCTCTGAATAGCTTCCAACTTATTACCCACTGAGACCGGTAAAGGGAAGAGTGAGAGAAAGTAAGCCCAAATGCTCGACAAAACACTTTTAATAAGTGTCAGTCTCCCCTCTTTGGAAAGATATTTTGATTTCCACCCAAATAGTCTTCTCTCAAAACGCTCGGCCACACATTCTCCTGATTACCTAACTGTTCATGTATGCAGATGAAAACAATGTTTCTTTTGTGGTTTTAAAAATCCATGTTGAATGAATAATGAGTTCAACTGTACATTGTATTAGCTTATAGTGTTGATGGAAACAAAGCATAACCCTGACTATCCTATTTTTTGTCTGGCTCCATCCTGATATTGGGATTAAAGGATTTTGAAAGTCTTTCAGAAGCAGAACGCAGTTAAAGAATTTGAAAGAGGAAATTAGTGAGGATTTCCCAACTAGTCCTTTGATTAAGAAATGTTGCACGCTTGATCAGGTACTAATAAATGATATTCCCTATATAGTCTTGCTTTTTTTATTTGTTTCTGTTTCTCTTTGTGATTATATCTACTCAGAAGTTGAGGGTTTGGCTTTTCGTTTTTGTATACTTAGGGAAAAGCTGTCATTACCTTTCTTGATACCATCCTGGATAAAACCCTTCGGAGTACAGTTGCTTTGCTTGCCGCCCATGGCTGTGGAAAATCAGCAACTCTTGGTCTGGCAGTTGCGGGTGCAATTGCTGCTGGGTACTAATATCAATTCCCTATTCCTCCTCCGTCTACTAATCCCCTCCCCCCCCCCCCCAAAACCAAAAAAAAGGAACCTAAGCTGGAAAATGTTCTTTCTAGCCTCTTTAACTTCCACATATTTTTTAGCATGGAATCTTTCCTTGTAGGTATTCTAATATCTTTGCAACTGCACCAAGTCTTGAGAATTTGAAGACTTTGTTTGAATTTGTGGTCAAGGGATTCGATCCACTAGAGTATAAGGTTTGATTTCATCATGAGATGGAATAAACTATTAAGTTTCTCATTCTTTTATTATCTTAGTACTTAGCACTTACATTTGAAGGAAGATGTTGGCTAAGACATGGTGAAAAGCTCGGATCTAACAAAGCAACTATGAGGATCAATATCTATAAAAAAACACATGCAAACAATCTAGGTTTGTAGATGGCCTAGAAAGTTTTAATGGTTGCTCATTTTTTTATACATGGTTACAAGATTCTTTCCTTGATTGTAAGATATACGAAAGATCCTTATTAGTTGTTAGATTTTCATATGGAATTATTTAGTCGTGGTTGCTTATTAGTTGCTCTTTGTAGTGATCATGCAACATTAGACCAATCACTTTACAACGTCTAACAGGCAGTTCAAAAGAAAAACTCTAGTCATCTGCTTGCTACTGAGCCCTGAAGCTCGTATATTAGTCTCATATTTCCTTTAATATATTCACACTTATTGTTGTTTTCTTGAATGCTTCCAAACTCATCTTATGACTTGGGTGGCTTCTGTGGACCAAGGTGCTTCCATTGAGAGCAGAGCCGGCATTATTTCAGATTCAAGTGGCATGTTCCTTTTGCATTGTTTTTGTTTGGTCTGCTACTTGTATGCCATACAATTAGTAAGATAGTAGTACTCTAATGTTATAATTGATATGAACATCAGCCCCTAAAGCGATCTGCTGTTGGTTGATGTCTTTTTGTTTAGATGGCATCCTGCCTTCGCATAAGAAATCATGTTCTGACTCGTATTGGGTTTATACATGTTCTTGCTTGTACTGGGTTTTGCAAAATTGCAAGGAATCGACTATCAATTATCATCCCTGCAAAAAGATGGCTTAAACCTACACAACTGAAATAAATGAAGTTTCATGTAAAAAGTGAACTTTATCTTATTTGACTTATCTTTCAGAAACAAAATTGCGTGCTCACTTACCTAGGGTATCCTTGTTCTTCATCACAATATATACAACCACATGAACATGAGAAGCTGTCTCAAGTTGAGCTGTTGGTGGTTGATGAAGCAACAGCAATTCCTTTACCTATTGCCAAATCTCTTTTAGGGCCATATCTTTTTTCACAAGGGTAAAAGAAGAAATTACAATGTTAGACGCATCTTCTCACAAGAGTACGCTCAACTACATCCTCAGCTAAAATCATCCTAAGAGTTGGTGAAAAACATAGATCAGATAAAAATGAAGCATTAATGGAATGCCCAAATTTAGATAACCAGTCTGTTGCCAGGTTTGCCTCTCTGAACACATGGTTAGTAATAATTTGAATGCCTTGATCTCTCCACATATGAATGTCCTTGATAATATTATGAATCTACCAAGGGATGTGAATCTTTCCTTCCAAAGCTTGAATGACAATCTTGTTATCACCTTTTACAATTAATCGATTGAAACCTACTTGAATTGCTAAACTTATACCATCGCGCAGTGCTCTAGCCTCAGCCACTAAAATTGAAGTATTGGCATAGTAAGATGCTCCGGCCTTTAGTAATTTACCATTCCAATCTCGAACGATGAAGCCTCCTACTGCTGAAGAATTGTTGAGTGATCCGTCAAAATTGATTTTAATGAACCCCGGAGGGGGGAGTGCCACCTTACAAAATGAATTGAGGTGGAAGTGGGAGAAGAAGGCCCCCTAGAATTAGTATCAATCGACATACGAGTTCGGATTCTTCATTCTGTGGTAGTTTTTTTTGCTCGAATTAGGCAAGCAAGAGGGTTAAAGATTTCATTTTTGAAGACTGTTGCATTCCTAGATTTTCAAATGTTCCACAGTAAAAAAGAAAATCTTTATTTTAACATAGGGTTATGAGAGGATTGAATCCTATCCAAACTTTGTGACATGTTTTGGCATCCTGGTGGAGCCATACTAAGAGGAAATCACTGATGATCATTAGTAGTTTTTCAGACTTTGTTAACTATCTGACAGTCCTTGAAAAGGTACTCTGAGGATTCAATATCATCATGACATAAGGGACATACTGGATCACTAATGAGGCCTCTTCTCAAAAGCGTGCCTCTAAGTGGTAAGGCTTTATGGCCTAATTGCCATAGAAAGAATTTAATTTTAGGCATCGTATCAGTTTTCCATATCCAATTGAATGACCATTTAGATATTTCATGGGGTTGAATGCCATGAGCTACCCAAGTGGCAGATTTTGTGGAGAACTCCCCGAAGCTATTCAGCCCCCAACAGAACGAGTCTTCTATCTCATAAATAGGTAAAGAGATACCCTGAATTTTCTGAACAATAGAATGGTCATTGAGGACTAACTTAAGCTGGGGGATATCCCATTGTGCCTGTTGCATAATATAATCATTAATCACATATTTTGGCATCAGGGTGTGGAATATTATCCTCTTCTAATTCCATTATCTCTACTAGATTTCTATTTTCTATCCAATTATCAAACCAAAAGGAAATCTAATCTCCCTTTCCTACCTTCCAAATGGTACCTTTTTTAAGGAGATCTCGACTCTTTAAAATACTTTTCCATACTGGCGAATCAGTGTTCCTTTGTTTACAGCTAATAAGATCACAATTATATAAGCACTTTGCTCTCATAGACTGTACTCATAGAGTGGGTGTATTAGTGAGAATTTTCCAAGCTAATTTACATTAAAATGCAAAGCCTCTATTTTGCGTGACCCCAACCCACCCTTACTTTTAGGTAAGCAAATCTTATCCCAGGCTATCAGTGGCAGACCTTTTTCAGAGTTTGATATTTTCCAAAAGAAATCTCTATTATATTTATCTAAATATTGGCTAGCACTTTGAGGTAGTTCAAAGCATTGCATTGTGTGTGCTGGTAAAGATTCTAGGTGTAAATATTGGCTAGCACTTATCTTAACCCCGATACCCAATTTTCAGATACTAGCTTCTATATAGATCATATGATTAAGGACTTCCATACATAAGATAAAGATGTAAGGGGAGAGTGGATCTCCTTGTTTGATTCCTCTAGTCGGGATTATCAAACCATTAGGTTCATCATTCACAATTATTGAATATGATACTGATGAGATACATTCCTTAATCCATGAGTTCCAAGGTGGGTGGAATCCTATTTCTTAAAGGCATTTAAGAATGAAGTCCCATTCTATTCTGTCATATGCTTTTTCCATATCCAATTTGATTGCTACCCAAGCGGTCTTGGTTTTCATGTTTTTGAACTTATGCATAATTTCATGTGTTAGCAGGATATTATCATGCATCGACCTCCTCGGAATTAAGGCCCTTTGGAATGGGGAAATTAGTCTATCAAGAAACGGCCTTAACCTAATAACTAAGATCTTAGATATGATTTTATAAATCGTTGAGCATAAGCTAATGGGTCTGTAATGACTAGTCTATGAAGGGTTGATCCCCTTGGAAATAAGGGCAATAAAAGTGTGGTTGATTTCTTTTAGGACTTTCCCATTTGTGAAAAATTGAAGAATGTAGTTAAAAAAGATCCTTTTTAACAATATGCCAATAATTCTTGAAGAAGCCTGCTCCAAATCCGTCAGGTCCTAGAGTTTTGTTAGAATCTATGCTAAAGAGTGCAACCTTAACTTCCTCCAAGTTTGGAGGTTTAGTGAGTTTGATGTTATCAACATCTTTAATTATTTCAGGTAATCCCAGGTTTGGGATAATTCTACCAGTGTGGTGTGTAGATTTAAATCGATGAGCATAATCTGAAATGAATTTGACAGCAATAGCTTTTTGATCATCAAGCCAGACACCACAATCGTCTTGGATTTTCATGACTAATTTCCTCTTTCTCCGCGAATTTGCTCTATTTTGAAAAAATTTGGAGTTCCTATCACCATAAACTAACCACTCCTTCCGAGCCATCTTTCCCCAATATTTTTGGTTGAATAACATCAGTTTCTCCCTTTGCCTTAATAGGCGTTGCATCCAGGAATTAAGTCTATGACTATTGGGATCGACTAGAAGCCTTTCTTCTACATAATCAATTTTATTGCCGTTTTTAGCGAGTTTATCATGGATGTTGCCAAAGTGCTTTTTAGCCCAATCTTTAACATCGTTCTTAACAAATTTCAACTTTTGCATGATTTTAAACATGTTTGTCCCTCTTTGATAGTTTTTCCAATTCCTTGAAACCATAGCATCACCATTTTGATACTTGCACCAGAAATTCTGAAAGCGAAATGGGAATGCTTTTGTTCTTGTTTGATAACTTTGAGTGGACATAATAGGACAGTGATCTGAACACATAAAGCTACCATGTAACTCATAGGCATTGGGATAGAGATGAGCCCAGTCGTTTCTGACAATTGTTCTATCAAGCCTTTTGTAGATAAGGTGTGTATGCACCCTGTTTTTTCCAGGTAAATATTTTTCCCGTTACTTGAAGGGTTTTTATGTTAGTCATGGTGAGGAAGTTATTTAACCGTTGAAATCTATTGACATGCGGGGTGAGGCCTCCTATTTTTTCGTTAGGACAAGCTATTTCGTTAAAGTCGCCCATTAAGCACCATGGGATATCTATAACATTATGTAACTTGGACAAATTATCCCAAAATTCATTTTTATTTCTATTTTGTGCAGGTGCATAAATTCATGAAATGACAGAATTCTTAGCATTTTCAGTATCATGGACCATCATATGAATTGCCCTTTGTTCTTTAAGTAGATTTGAGGCATGAATATTTCCATTATTCCACAAAACTACTACCCCCCCCCCCCACAGTGTTTGACTGCGGAGACAAAGTCATAATGTTCAAACCCCATTTGAGGAAGAATTCTATGGATATTAGTGTCATTTACCAAAGTTTCTAGAAGAAACATCAAGCCAAGTCGATGAGTCCTGGTTAAGAATTTAACTTCTTGTAGAACTTGTGATTTTTGAACACCTTGAATCTTCCAACAGATAATTTTCATTTAAAAGGCAAGGTTGTAGAGTCCCTTTGAACAAGGGAAAAAAATCTTACGCTTGTGTGACACAGAAAGCATATGGATGACAACATTTCGATCGTTGAGAATCATTAGTCTCACTGAAAGCGGAAGCAAATGATAATGTGGAGAAGAGTAATCCAGAGGTGAGGATAATGGACTCTAAGCGCGTAACAAGATAAAACAGGCGATACATATGCAAGGAAAAAACTCTTTCATGTCGCTTGACGATAACTTCTCTTCATTTCATCTACTGTAAATGGATATGTTATTGTTTCATATTTTTGGAAATGCCAAGGGGAATTTATGGTTCTTCTTGTGTTCTTCCTTCTTTTCTGCTCTTTCGAGCATTCTGTTAGAACTCTCAGACTAGGTACTAAAATTGAAAGTGATTTATGAATGTTGGCTCTTCCCTCTTTCTTCTCTACAAAGTTATGAAGGTACCGATCGGTTGTTATCGCTGAAGCTACTGCAACAACTGGAGGAGCAGAGTCACATGTCTAAGAATCTGGACACTTCCATTTCTGGAATGCCTTTTGTTCTATTGGCTAATGATCTATCTAAAATATTATGGTCAGCTCTTTCTCAACAGTCACCTTTCCCTCCAAAAAAGGAAAAGTGAAAAAAAAAGGAAGAATTTTTTACACTTCACTATCCTGTGGTATTGCATTTTAGTTAAAAAGTCCCTCGTGTTTTGAAAATAATAAGTTACTATCCTGATATGATAATTTTTTATCAGTTTAGTATCATACTTTTCATATTTCTAGGGTAGTAAACTATTAAAAGAATAGAACATCTTATTGCTTACAAAACCTAAGGGATTTTTTTTTTAATTATGTTGTGATACAACAGGGTACTAATGTGTCAAAAATTTCATCAAAAACAAAAGTTGGTGCTGAGGTATATCAGTTGCTTTGACTGTTTAGCATGTGGCTACAGCATAGTCCTTTTCCATGAACTATGGCTTACAATCTTTTAGTCATCAATCCAGTAGTGAATTAATTTATTTGTTTTCATGAAAACAGGGCGGATTTTCAAGAAGATAGAATTGAGTGTATCCATTAGATATGATTCTGGTGACTCTATTGAATCTTGGCTTAATAAGTTATTATGTTTGGATGTTGCAAATTCCATTCCCATTGTTAGCAGGTTAAAGAGCTTGTTAAGCACCACTTGGACATCATTCAATCTTTCATTGTTTTATCGAGTAATTATTTGTAACAATTGGCTCTGTCTGGATTCAATTTGGCTGCCTCCTCCAAGTGAATGTGATCTTCAGAGAGGACTTGGGAGTTGTCGGTCTGACGAAGGACCTAACTCAGGATAGAAAGTTGTGACGGGATAGGATTAAGATCGTAGAGTAAGATCTTAGATCGTAGAGAGTCGTCCTCGTAGTTGGCTTTTGGGTGCAGTGTCAGTCTTTCGTTTTTGTTTGCAGGTAGTACTCTCTATGGGGAAGAGGCATCGTTTGCGTACCTCTGATTGTTAAGGTATGTTACTATCATCTGATTTACTGTTCATATGTTACATAGCTATAGCATCATGTCCTTTTAATGTTTCCTTTAAGCATTTACAAAATGTCTTTTCTTCCAAAAAAAATTTCACAAATTTCTTTTATGTGGGTCTCTCGGAATCGGTCTTTCTACGGGCAGGAATGCTGGTAGGGGTAAGGTTGCCTACAGCTGAATCTGCCCAGACCCTGCGAAAGCGGAACCCACACTGAGAGATGGTGTTGTTGTTGTTGTAAATTATAACTTGTAAGATACCTCATTGCATTATTGAATTGTTACTTAATACCGCAGCGGATGATGGCTCTCTATGTCGCATCTCACTACAAAAATTCCCCAAATGACTTGCAATTAATGGCTGAGGCTCCAGGTCATCACCTGTTTGTGCTGCTCGGTATCTTAAAGAGTATGATATTTTAGTAGACCTATTGAACTTTGGATGGAGACATCGTTACCCTTCTCTGAGCTGCAGAAAAGGTTAGCTTCGATATTTCCATTTTTTGTTTATGTTGAGTTGTCCAATAGATTCTGAAGGTCAAGTTCAATGCATGAGTAGCAAAGAACAAACCGCTTCTGTGGATGTTATCCATTTATATTTCCACATGAGACAATGTCATTATGCTTGTCCAATTGATCTCAACATGATGGGTAATCACTTTCCTTTGTTTATTTCCTTTTCATTCTCTGTTTTGTTTTGTCTTTTGTATGATCTCTTTTCGTTACAAGCCCAAGTGTGCTGTTCATTTAGTGGCTTATTACACGTGATGCAGGTGTCATTGCTGGAAGATGATATTAAACAGAGAACGAAACTTCCGCCTTTACTTGTGAATCTGAGTGAAAGACGTCCTAAGAAATTGCATTACATTGGTGTATCGTTTGGGCTTACCCTGGACCTGTTCCGGTTTTGGAGGAAGCACAGATTTGCTCCATTCTGTATTGGCCAGATTCCTGTCAGTGTTTCTGGCTTTATCTAGTGTTCAGTGTACTATATTCTCAAGTGTTTTTTACCATTGTATATTTATCTTCTAAGGTCAATCCAGCATGTAGTTCCTTCTATTAGGGAATTCAGAACTTGACATTATTAGTCCTTTCAAATGTTGATATTTGGTTCTACAGTTAAAGTTTACTCCTACATTCCAAAGGGAATATGGATTTTGAGTAGTGGCGAAGCCATGGATTTCGAAGAGGGGTGTCGGAATTAATAGTATACAATATAAAATTCAACAATAGTCATAAATTGAAATTCCTTAGTTAGCTTGACAATACTGAGAATTCCTTAGCAAATTTGTTGAAATATCAATGTATTTGGCCTAGAATTGAAATTAAATCTACAAATTAAGCAAATTTGGAATTGAAATTAGCAAAGAAACTCACAAATCAAACAATAAAAGCAAATTAATCTCCCAGAATTGAAATTAAATATATAAATTAAATAAATTTGGAATTAAACTTGGCAAATAGACTCACAAATTAAACAATAAAAGTTAATTAATCTACAAATTGAAGATTAACCAAGAATTGAAATTAAAGCTAAAAATTAAACCAATTTAGAATCACTACAACAGCCCGGTCCATTTCAAACCGAAAAATTCGGTCTCCAAAATATAAAATTCGGTCTCTATTTAATTTTGGAGACCGAACAGACACCAAAAACTGTTGGTCTTCAAAAGCTTGGTAGCAATTCAAATTTCGAGATCGAATTCCACACATCAATCTCTACCTGAGATTGAATTTTGAGACTAAACTGTCATGGTCTCCATTGGAGTCTGGCCCAAATTGGTCTCTATTAGAGACCAAAAAATTTGGTCTCAATTAGGGACCAAAGGTTTCGGTCTCTTATTGAGACCAAAATAGGCCGGTCTCCATTTGAGACCAAAACGAGCCGGTCTCCATTTGAGACCAAAATGGACCGGCCTCCAGTGGAGACCGCTGCCCTCGGTCTCTATTGGAGACTGGTTCTTATTTTGGTCTCAAATAGAGACTCGGGTTCCTTTTTTGCTAAGTTTGAGACCGGGACTTCTGTTTCGGTCTCCAACAGAGACCGTGATTTCAATTTCGGTCTCTAACTTGCATATATTTTTTGCAATAATTCTGCCCATCTGAACATACCACCTACATTTCACACATCATGCTATTTACATATCCGGGTCACATTTGCCCCTAAATACAATAATTGGAAGTACATGCCACACAGTTGGCATCACAAATCCCAAATTACACCAAAATTTCCGTAGTATCGCATTCCAAAAATGTCTACAATAGCATACAAAAGTTCTGTGTCCAACAATTTCCACAACACCACTAATGGTTATCCAACATACATGAAGTCCCGAGACCAATGTTCCACATTCAAGCGTTCAAGCAATTACAATTATGGATCCAACTAAGCAAAGGGGTACAACCATACATACCTAAACCTATGAGGATGCCTGAGAGTTATCAGCACAGGTGGGGCAGCCAAGGAGCGCTGAGAAGCTATCAAACCGAGCGTTAAGCTCCAGTAGTCCAATTCTTTGCTCATCCAGCTTGGGTCGTCTGCAGCTCATTTTGCATTGTTCACAATTGATCCTGGAGCTGGGTAGCTAATGGGGAGGAATATGCTAACAAAGTGCTGCAGCTAGTACGCCTAGACGTGGTCGGTCTCTCAAACATGGTCGGACCCTCTCTTCCAAGTCCGTATAGAGTGTCGTTCTCACTCCAACCACCACAAGCCTTAAAGAAGAATTGACCATCTGTTGTTGAACTGACTTGCACATCGGTCCCTACTTTCAATTGCTCATATTTTTCCTGCATCAGCAGAATGAATAGAAAAAGTCAAACAAGTAGCTTGTGTACAGATTCCAGTCTTCTAACTTTAAACCAAACTATTGCTACGGTGCTTACATAAACACTCTATGCCTAAGCATCGCACCAAATTTGCTGACCATTCTCATCAACCTTTGAATGAGTGGCAACAAACAACTCAGCAGCTAACGGTCTCCTTTGCAATTGCTTCGTCTATCATATACATATATATCTCTCTACATTAGCAACATTCCAAAGTTCACATATAGGTTTTCAAGTGATCTAGTTTATATTTTCATACCAATCTCTCGGCCCACATTGTAGCTGATATTGACCCCTGGTTGTGCCCAATCTTAACCTTAGGCCCTTCTGTCTTGTTCTTCCTGTTCCGCTCATATCGCTTCTTGATTTCCTCATCAGTTTCCCTCTTGTTCTTCAATGATGCGTGAAGATCATCCATCATCCAAGGAATGATCTTCTCAGGAGGATCCTTTCCGACCTTGTTCCCTATATCTTTCACCCTTACACGCACCTTTTGTTACCATTCTTTTCTGACTAGTGCCACACGCTCGGGATCCCATGTGAATCGTTCCCGCACGTAAAATTCCAAAGAAAAAATAAATAATTATATTGTGTTAGTATATATACATAAATGCATGTACATAAATATGTATATATATAAATATGTATACGTGTATATATATATATATATATATATATATATATATATATGGAAAGATGTCCGCCTAAAAATTGACCATATCCCAAGCTTAAAGCCACACATTACTTCCCTGCAATAAACAAAAGTACACAAGACATTCGCACGCTCAACAGGCCACACGCCCGGAGTACACCAAATATACATCTCAACGGATCACATATCCGGAGCATTGGGGTTTACATCCCAAAAATTAAGAAGAAAGGATCAATGTTTATGTCGCACACATGGTCGATGATTTTAAGGGATATATGATTGACGTTTAAGGCTTATGTACTCCTGAAAAACAAAAAACTGAGGAGTGGATTACATGACATGAATGCAGGTATCTGTCATGATTAACATACCAGCAACGTTTCAGTGATCCTTTTTTTTCAACAAAGTCTCACTCATACTAAAAACCATTTCTCTCATACGAAATGGCATCTAGGACATAGATGCAATTGCAATTTAATCAGAATTCCAAGAAACTGAAAAGTGAAATTCATTAGTTAAACCATCACATATTTGTGCGACATATCAACCTGAAATAATTTCAACATTTAGAAACTTATAAATAGAACATGGTGAACTTCAAAATGCAAAAGAATACGTATAGGAAGTCTCCCAGTACAAATGTTTGTATGATGTTCCTAAATCAATGCTAGTATACTAACCAACATACCATATTGTAAAGCTTAAAATATCTACCTTAAAACAATTCCACCAAAACCGCTTGTGATCCTTAGGGGCATCTCTCCAACAGGTGAAGGAGTCCTTCTAGTAAGTTTGAATGGTCTCGGATATGACTCGTGCGACATCTCGATGACTAAACCTACGATGGAACATTGCCCACAAATTAGATCAAAACGTAGTACGCCTCGAGTTCATGGATTTTGACAGTGAATGACACCTACCACATTTGGGTGTTAGGCACAACTCATACCCTTGTCAACAGCGTGCTAGGGCCCTCCAATGGAATCTCCGGAGGTTGCGTCTCCTGAGAGTCATACTGGGCTATGGATCTGCTTGAACCATCCATGCGTACTTAGTCTTGCACAATGTTAGGTAAATCAATTAGATGATTACATACATTTAAATTAGAGGCGTGTATGCTAGACGACACAAAATATGATACAATTAGCAATGTTGGACAATGTGCTTTGAAGGTGAGAAAATGCATGTCAAAAATTTCAGCATCAAGCAACACACACTCCAACATGAAAATATGTTATTAAAATAACATAACAAATACAGGGATAAACTCCAACAGAAGTTTGCATACATTTAAAATACTTAACACAAGTTCCAACACTTAAAAACACAAGGTGCGTAGGCATCCATCACCGTTTCCCTCATAGGGTTAGGTATTACTTGCGCATTAGATGAGGAAGTTGCAGCTCCATCATCTTCGAGGAATGTTTCACCATGATGCACCCACCTATAAGAGTTTGCATGAAACCATCGCTGGTACAAATGTAACTTGATCGTGTCTACATCAAAGTATGGTACATTGCGGCACTTGATGCAGGGGCACTTCAGTTTATGGCACCTCTGAAACTCTTCTTGCGCGCAAGCGAATGATGAACCTCTATTTAGTCATATTTTTAGTCCCTATTTGACTCATTTTCTTCCTCGTTTTCACGTTTGATCATGCTTAGGAAGAGTCAAATCAACCTCCTTTAACGCACTTTTAACTCATATAACATCTTTCGATATTTTCGGGAACTTTATTGAAGAAACGGAAAGATGAATAACATTTAGTAGAAATGAGGGCCAAGAAAGCGAGAAAAACTGCGAAGGAACGTTACATGGAAGACCCACGGAACCGGACCTGCATAGCACGACCAACCTGCTCGAACCGGCACACTTGGCCGGGCAGCCAAGTGGCACAGTTGGGCCATGCCAAGTGGCACACCCGTGCCACTTGTGCGGCCCTGGCGTGACTCCGGCAGTGTTTTGGCGCGGTGGGCCCGTGCCTTGAGGCACGACTGTGCCGCCCCCGTTTTCGCGTCGCGACTTAAATTTCCTTCGGAGGCTATTTTGAAGGACATTCAGTTTTAGTTTTAGTTTCTTTTGCCCCAAAACGCTTCTAGGCAATTTTTAGGTTTTCATTATACAGTTTTATTTCTCATACTTTTGAATTTACGCTATTGGATTGAAGTTTGTTCTTCCTTGAATTCATTCAATTAATTTCAGGTTCTTAATTCTCTCTTCTCTCTTGTTCTTGGTTATTTTAAGGTTTGCAATGGTTGTGGACTTGAATGTCATGGTTGTTGTTAGAAACATAATTGTAGGCTAAATCCTTCAACTTAGGTTGGGATTGACGCCGAATATGTGTAGTTGAATCTTGTACTGGCCCAATCCCTGCTCCCCCTTTGTTTTGCAATTATGAATTCTACTATGCACACCACATGCTCGATGAAATGCTCGAAAGAACATTCATCCTTTTTATTGGGGTTTAGGGGAGCGTTGAGAGACGAAACCTTTACCTAGTGCGCTTGGTAGATGATTAGGATTTTAACATGAAAATAGTTAAGATTCTAATTGGGATTTGAGATTGTGAATCTTGTAATCTTTCGACCTTTAGTCCCATGAGAATAGGCGACTATAGTTCCAGGATTAGTCTTCGACCCTTGAGAGAGGGAGGAGATGGGCTTAATTGACAATCTATCCATTTGTGATGCATGGTTGGGAGTGTTTGATTGGGTTAGTAACTGATTCACTAGCATAATCGTGTTGTTAATTCCAACCTAGATGTTTTCTATTCTGCTGTTTATTACACTTTTTAGTTGCTATCATTTCTCCTAGTTTAGTCTCCAACCCACAACTGTAATTGCCTAACTTGAGAAATTTAATCAGTTCTGGTAGTTGAAACCAAGTTCTTCGTGGACACGACCCGTACTTGCCGGTTGCTAGCTACAGCTACGCCGTGCACTTGCAGTATATTTCTAACTCAACAAGTTTTTGGCGCCGTTGCCAGGGACTGGCGCCGTTCAATATTAGAACCGATTCGAATACTCTAGACTAAGTTGTTCTTTCTTTTCTTTTGTTTTGGTTTGTCACTCTTCTTCTTCTTGCTAGAAACTGTTTATGCCGGGGTATTGTTTGCTTGTGTATGCGCAGGAGGAGTCAGAGGGATCAAGATCTTATTCCCCTCGATCCTAAGATAGAAGCAGCCGCACGCCGACGTAGCGGAGAAGCGAGAAGGAGGAAGAAAGAAGCAGCGACGATGGCCCAGGAAGATAATAGGGTGCTACGGGACTATGCTCTCCCCCAAGCATCAGGCATCACCTCCTCCATAGTTAGCCCTGCAGTCGAGGCTAACAACTTCGAGCTCAACCCAGCACTTATCTCGTTTGTGGAGCGGGAGCAATTCAGCGGACACCCGTCTGAAAACCCCAATGTGCATCTTCGCAAGTTTCTTGCGAAGTGCGACACCATCAAAATCAACGGGGCATCCACTAATGCAATTAGGCTGCGGCTTTTCCCTTTCTCGTTGAGGGACAAAGTCAGTGATTGGTTACAGAATGAGGAGCCCAACTCATTCACCACCTGGGAGATGCTCTCCAAGGCCTTTCTCAGCAAGTATCTTCCACCGAGCAAGACTGCAAAGCTGAGGACTAAGATTACTTCATTCTTTCAAAAGGATGGCAAGTCCCTTTATGAGGCTTGGGAGAACTTCAAGGACCTCCGGCGGCAGTGCCCTCATCATGGCGTTCCTGACTGGCTTCTAGTCCAGACATTCTACAATCGATTAGAGCAGTCAATGAAAATCTCAGTAGATGCTGCTGCAGGAGGAGCTCTCATGGGTAAGTCGATCGAGGCCGCAAAAGTCTTGTTGGAAGAGATGGCTTCCAACAATTATCATTAGGCAAGTGATAGAGCCACCCCACATAGAAGCAGTGGCAAGTACGTGGTCGACGCTGTTACCCTTATAGCCAGTCGGGTGGATGCGCTAGCATAGAGGCTAGACAAAGTGGGCACCTCTCCTACTCCAGGTGGATCTTCAGGGTTATCAGTTGGGGTCTACGCCATTTGCGAGACCTGTGGTGTGCAGGGACACACATCTACTGAGTGCTATAATGGCCCATCCGCCATTGAGCACACTAATGCTCTTCACGGTTTTCAACCCCCGCCACAGTATACTTCCCAGTTCACTGCTTACAATCAAGGGTTGAAGAGCTATTCTAACCCCTCATATAAAAACCCTAACCCACATCCTCAAAATGCCATGCAACCACCTGGGTTCTAGCCTCGAGCAGCTTACACCCCACCACCCCAACCATCTACAACCCACTTAGAGAGTATGATGGAGCAGTTCATAACGATACAGACTAAGACCAACGAGAATCTTAGTGCGTCCATCAATCTGCTAAACTCCAAGTTTGATGCCATGGCAACCCATCAGAAGGTGATGGATACCCAGATCGCCCAGATAGCTCAGCGGGTTGGCCATCTGTCCCGACCTCAAGGACACCTGCCAGGTCAGCCTAAGACCAACCCCAGAGCTCACGTCAATGTTGTCTTAACTGTGAGAGAAGAGATGAAGGAGAATCCGGTGATGGTTCTCCAGGAGACAGTTTTGGTTCCTGATTCTGTAGGAACTGATGGGCAGTAGAAAGAGAAGAGGTTGAGCCCTATTGAGACAGTGAGTCCTGCACCTCCCATTCATCACTATCAGCCACCCGTACCCTACCCCCAGAGGTTGGCCTGGGCCAAGCTATGTTAGCTTGAGCCCAAATATGTGAGATTCCTGGATGTGTTGAAGCGGGTATATGCTGATACCCCTTTCTTAGAAGCTCTCAACAAAACACCTACCTACTTGCAATTCGTGCGAGATTTTCTTTCCAAGAAAGGCGAACCTAAGGGAGGATCAGTGATGCCTATTGGGCAAGTGGGCAGCTCAATCTTACAATCACCTGTCAAGCTACAAGACCCAGGCGATTTCTCCATCCTTTACTGCATAGGGGATGTGTAGATAGAGGGAACCCTTTGTGACTTGAGGGCCAGCGTGAGTTTAATGCCCCTCTCCCTCTACCGGAAGCTGAAGTCACTGGACCTCATCTCCACCACCATATCTGTTCAGCTAGCAGATTGCTCTACCAGGCAACCTGTTAGCATTCTAGAGGATGTCCCAGTTAAGGAGGGAGAGTTCATTATCCCGTGCGATTTCTTCGTCATGGATATGAACGAGAGTTCTCATGTGCCTATCATACTAAGGAGAACCTTTCTGGCAATAGCTGGGGCGAAAATCGACGTATAGGCCGGTACCATATCTTTCTAGATGTGTGGGGAGAGGGTGGATTTTTGTTTCCCTCCACCCACACCATTTCCAACGCCTATCACCTCCCTACCTCCTGCAGCACCCATGCCTACAATTCCTCCTGATGCTATTTTTGGGGTCGAGATGTTTGATGGATATGGGGAACCTCCCATATTGCTTGGAGGCTCTTCCACTGTTTCTGCAGCCGTCCCACTTTGTTTCGCGACTGCTTCTGTTTATCCTGGGGAGGTAGTGGATCCTCCTCTACATTTTTACACCTCCCCCAGACCACCTCCTGCATCATCACTGTCTACTGTTTGGAGGTAAGGGTCAAGCTAAGGACCTTAAACAAGCGCTTCTTGGGAGGCAACCCAAGGCATTTATCGCTTTAAAAAAAACCACAAAAAAGATAAATAATAATAATAATAATAATAATAATAATAATAATAATAATAATAA